>CM068962.1:49952611-49981569 GCA_035128595.1 Eptatretus atami
ATCACGCGTTTTCGCTACAGAATAGTGATGCAGAACAAAAAGTTGAGTCAGACAATGCTTTTGTTTGGTGCAAAAAGCTTGTTTCAGGCCAATTTGAGCATTTTTGCGTTTACAAGTTTTTACTGTGAAATGCAGCGTTTTGCGAATTTGAAGCTAGAATGGTATGCAAGAACAAAAAGTTGAGTCAGAAATGCTTTTTTTGGTGAAAAAAGCTTGTTTTAGGCAATTTGAGCATTTTTCGTTTAAGTTTTTTTCTGTGAAATGCAGCGTTTTGCGAATTTGAAGCTAAAATACTCACTATTTCAAAAAAACACGCGTTTTCGCTTCAGAATAGTGATGAGAAAAAGTTGAGTCAGAAATGCTTTTGTTTGGTGAAAAAGCTTGTTTTAGGCAATTTGAGCATTTTTGGTTTACAAGTTTTTCTGTGAAATGCACGTTTTGCGAATTTGAAGCTAAAATACTCACTATTTCAATAAAATCACGCGTTTTCGCTTCAGAATAGTGATGTAGAACAAAAGTTGAGTCAGAAATGCTTTTGTTTGTGAAAAAGCTTGTTTTAGGCAATTTAGCATTTTTCGTTTACAAGTTTTTTCTGTGAAATGCAGCGTTTTGCGAATTTGAAGCTAAAATACTCACTATTTCAATAAAATACGCGTTTTCGCTTCAGAATAGTGATGAGAACAAAAGTTGAGTCAGAAATGCTTTTGTTTGGTGAAAAAGCTTGTTTTAGGCAATTAGCATTTTTGCGTTTCAAGTTTTTTCTGTGAAATGCAGCGTTTTGCGAATTTGAAGCTAAAATACTCACTATTTCAAAAAACAACGCGTTTTCGCTTCAGAATAGTGATGAGAAAAAAGTTGAGTCAGAAATGCTTTTGTTTGGTGAAAAAAGCTTGTTTTAGGCAATTTGCATTTGAGTTTACAAGTTTTTTCTGTGAAATGCAGCGTTTTGCGAATTTGAAGCTAAAATACTCACTATTTCAATAAAATACGCGTTTTCGCTTCAGAATAGTGATGTAGAACAAAAGTTGAGTCAGAAATGCTTTTGTTTGGTGAAAAAGCTTGTTTTAGGCAATTTGAGCATTTTTCGTTTACAAGTTTTTTCTGTGAAATGCACGTTTTGAATTTGAAGCTAAAATACTCACTATTTCAATAAAATCACGCTTTTCGCTTCAGAATAGTGATGAGAACAAAAGTTGAGTCAGAAATGCTTTTGTTTGGTGAAAAAGCTTGTTTTAGGCAATTTGAGCATTTTCGTTTACAAGTTTTTTCTGTGAAATGCACGTTTTGCAATTTGAAGCTAAAATACTCACTATTTCAAAAAAACACGCGTTTTCGCTTCAGAATAGTGATGAGAAAAAGTTGAGTCAGAAATGCTTTTGTTTGGTGAAAAAAGCTTGTTTTAGGCAATTTGAGCATTTTTGCAGTTTACAAGTTTTTTCTGTGAAATGCAGCGTTTTGCGAATTTGAAGCAAAATACTCACTATTTCAATAAAATCACCGTTTTCGCTTCAGAATAGTGATGAGAACAAAAAGTTGAGTCAGAAATGCTTTTGTTTGGTGAAAAAGCTTGTTTTAGGCAATTTGAGCATTTTTCGTTTACAAGTTTTTTCTGTGAAATGCAGCGTTTTGCGAATTTGAAGCTAAAATACTCACTATTTCAATAAAATCACGCGTTTTCGCTTCAGAATAGTGATGAGAACAAAAGTTGAGTCAGAAATGCTTTTGTTTGGTGAAAAAGCTTGTTTTAGCAATTTGAGCATTTTTCGTTTACAAGTTTTTTCTGTGAAATGCACGTTTTGCGAATTTGAAGCTAAAATACTCACTATTTCAATAAAATACGCGTTTTCGCTTCAGAATAGTGATGAGAACAAAAAGTTGAGTCAGAAATGCTTTTGTTTGGTGAAAAAGCTTGTTTAGGCAATTTGAGCATTTTTGTTTACAAGTTTTTTCTGTGAAATGCAAGCGTTTTGCAATTTGAAGCAAAATACTCACTATTTCAATAAAATCACCGTTTTCGCTTCAGAATAGTGATGAGAACAAAAAGTTGAGTCAGAAATGCTTTGTTTGGTGAAAAAGCTTGTTTTAGGCAATTTGAGCATTTTTCGTTTACAAGTTTTTTCTGTGAAATGCACGTTTTGCGAATTTGAAGCTAAAATACTCACTATTTCAATAAAATCACGCTTTTCGCTTCAGAATAGTGATGTAACAAAAAGTTGAGTCAGAATGCTTTTTTTGGTGAAAAAAGCTTGTTTTAGGCAATTTGAGCATTTTTCGTTTACAAGTTTTTTCTGTGAAATGCAGCGTTTTGAATTTGAAGCTAAAATACTCACTATTTCAATAAAATCACGCGTTTTCGCTTCAGAATAGTGATGAGAACAAAAGTTGAGTCAGAAATAGCTTTTGTTTGGTGAAAAAGCTTGTTTTAGGCAATTTGAGCATTTTTGTTTACAAGTTTTTTCTGTGAAATGCAGCGTTTTGCGAATTTGAAGCTAAAATACTCACTATTTCAATAAAATCACGTTTTCGCTTCAGAATAGTGATGAGAACAAAAAGTTGAGTCAGAAATGCTTTTGTTTGGTGAAAAAGCTTGTTTTAGGCAATTTGAGCATTTTTGCGTTTACAAGTTTTTTCTGTGAAATGCAGCGTTTTGCGAATTTGAAGCTAAAATACTCACTATTTCAATAAAATCACGCGTTTTCGCTTCAGAATAGTGATGAGAACAAAAAGTTGAGTCAGAAAATGCTTTTGTTTGGTAAAAAAGCTTGTTTTAGCAATTTGAGCATTTTTGCGTTTACAAGTTTTTTTGTGAAATGCAGCGTTTTGCGAATTTGAAGCTAAAATACTCACTATTTCAATAAAATCACGCGTTTTCGCTTCAGAATAGTGATGAGAACAAAAAGTTGAGTCAGACAATGCTTTTGTTTGGTGAAAAAAGCTTGTTTTAGGCAATTTGAGCATTTTGCGTTTACAAGTTTTTTCTGTGAAATGCAACGTTTTGCGAATTTGAAGCTAAAATACTCACTATTTCAAAAAACACGGTTTTCGCTTCAGAATAGTGATGAGAAAAAAGTTGAGTCAGAAATGCTTTTGTTTGGTGAAAAAAGCTTGTTTTAGGCAATTTAGCATTTTTGCAGTTTACAAGTTTTTTCTGTGAAATGCAACGTTTTGCAATTTGAAGCTAAAATACTCACTATTTCAATAAAATACGCGTTTTCGCTTCAGAATAGTGATGAGAACAAAAGTTGAGTCAGAAATGCTTTTGTTTGGTGAAAAAGCTTGTTTTAGGCAATTTGAGCATTTTTTACGTTTACAAGTTTTTTCTGTGAAATGCAGCGTTTTGCGAATTTGAAGCTAAAATACTCACTATTTCAATAAAATACGCGTTTTCGCTTCAGAATAGTGATGAGAACAAAAGTTGAGTCAGAAATGCTTTTGTTTGGTGAAAAAGCTTGTTTTAGGCAATTTGAGCATTTTTCGTTTACAAGTTTTTTCTGTGAAATGCAGCGTTTTGCGAATTTGAAGCTAAAATACTCACTATTTCAATAAAATACGCGTTTTCGCTTCAGAATAGTGATAGAACAAAAAGTTGAGTCAGAAATGCTTTTGTTTGGTGAAAAAAGCTTGTTTTAGGCAATTTGGCATTTTTCGTTTACAAGTTTTTTCTGTGAAATGCAGCGTTTTGCGAATTTGAAGCTAAAATACTCACTATTTCAATAAAATCACGCGTTTCGCTTCAGAATAGTGATGAGAACAAAAGTTGAGTCAGAAATGCTTTTGTTTGGTGAAAAAGCTTGTTTTAGCAATTTGAGCATTTTTCGTTTACAAGTTTTTTCTGTGAAATGCAGCGTTTTGCAATTTGAAGCTAAAATACTCACTATTTCAATAAAATCACGCTTTTCGCTTCAGAATAGTGATGAGAACAAAAAGTTGAGTCAGAAATGCTTTTGTTTGTGAAAAAGCTTGTTTTAGGCAATTTGAGCATTTTGCGTTTACAAGTTTTTTCTGTGAAATGCAGCGTTTTGCGAATTTGAAGCTAAAATACTCACTATTTCAATAAAATACGCGTTTTCGCTTCAGAATAGTGATGAGAACAAAAAGTTGAGTCAGAAATGCTTTTGTTTGGTGAAAAAAGCTTGTTTTAGGCAATTTGAGCATTTTTCGTTTACAAGTTTTTTCTGTGAAATGCACGTTTTGCGAATTTGAAGCTAAAATACTCACTATTTCAATAAAACACGCGTTTTCGCTTCAGAATAGTGATGAGACAAAAGTTGAGTCAGAAATGCTTTTGTTTGGTGAAAAAAGCTTGTTTTAGGCAATTTGAGCATTTGCGTTTACAAGTTTTTCTGTGAAATGCGCGTTTTGCAATTTGAAGCTAAAATACTCACTATTTCAATAAAATACGCGTTTTCGCTTCAGAATAGTGATGAGAACAAAAGTTGAGTCAGAAATGCTTTTGTTTGTGAAAAAGCTTGTTTTAGGCAATTTGAGCATTTTTCGTTTACAAGTTTTTTCTGTGAAATGCAGCGTTTTGCAATTTGAAGCTAAAATACTCACTATTTCAATAAAATACGCGTTTTCGCTTCAGAATAGTGATGAGAACAAAAAGTTGAGTCAGAAATGCTTTTTTGGTTGAAAAAGCTTGTTTTAGGCAATTTAGCATTTTTGCAGTTTACAAGTTTTTTCTGTGAAATGCACGTTTTGCGAATTTGAAGCTAAAATACTCACTATTTCAATAAAATCACGCGTTTTCGCTTCAGAATAGTGATGAGAACAAAAAGTTGAGTCAGAAATGCTTTTTTTGGTGAAAAAGCTTGTTTTAGGCAATTTGAGCATTTTTCGTTTACAAGTTTTTTCTGTGAAATGCAGCGTTTTGCGAATTTGAAGCTAAAATACTCACTATTTCAATAAAATCACGCTTTTCGCTTCAGAATAGTGATGAGAACAAAAAGTTGAGTCAGAAATGCTTTTGTTTGGTGAAAAAAGCTTGTTTTAGGCAATTTGAGCATTTTTCGTTTACAAGTTTTTTCTGTGAAATGCAACGTTTTGCGAATTTGAAGCTAAAATACTCACTATTTCAATAAAAACGCGTTTTCGCTTCAGAATAGTGATGAGAAAAAGTTGAGTCAGAAATGCTTTTGTTTGGTGAAAAAGCTTGTTTTAGGCAATTTGAGCATTTTTGCAGTTTACAAGTTTTTTCTGTGAAATGCAGCGTTTTGCGAATTTGAAGCTAAAATACTCACTATTTCAATAAAATACGCGTTTTCGCTTCAGAATAGTGATGAGAACAAAAAGTTGAGTCAGAAATGCTTTTGTTTGGTGAAAAAGCTTGTTTTAGGCTAATTTGAGCATTTTTGTTTACAAGTTTTTTCTGTGAAATGCACGTTTTGCGAATTTGAAGCTAAAATACTCACTATTTCAATAAAATCACCGTTTTCGCTTCAGAATAGTGATGAACAAAAAGTTGAGTCAGAAATGCTTTTGTTTGGTGAAAAAGCTTGTTTTAGGCAATTTGGCATTTTGCGTTTACAAGTTTTTTCTGTGAAATGCGCGTTTTGCGAATTTGAAGCTAAAATACTCACTATTTCAATAAAATCACGCGTTTTCGCTTCAGAATAGTGATGAGAACAAAAAGTTGAGTCAGAAATGCTTTTGTTTGGTGAAAAAGCTTGTTTTAGCAATTTGTGCATTTTTGCGTTTACAAGTTTTTTCTGTGAAATGCACGTTTTGCAATTTGAAGCTAAAATACTCACTATTTCAATAAAATACGCGTTTTCGCTTCAGAATAGTGATGAGAAAAAAAGTTGAGTCAGACAATGCTTTTGTTTGGTGAAAAAGCTTGTTTTAGGCAATTTGAGCATTTTTGCGTTTACAAGTTTTTTCTGTGAAATGCAGCGTTTTGCGAATTTGAAGCTAAAATACTCACTATTTCAAAAAAACACGCTTTTCGCTTCAGAATAGTGATGAGAAAAAGTTGAGTCAGAAATGCTTTTGTTTGGTGAAAAAAGCTTGTTTTAGGCAATTAGCATTTTTGCAGTTTACAAGTTTTTTCTGTGAAATGCACGTTTTGCGAATTTGAAGCTAAAATACTCACTATTTCAATAAAATCACGCGTTTTCGCTTCAGAATAGTGATGCAGAACAAAAGTGAGTCAGACAATGCTTTTGTTTGGTGAAAAAAGCTTGTTTTAGGCAATTTGAGCATTTTTGGTTTACAAGTTTTTCTGTGAAATGCAGCGTTTTGCGAATTTGAAGCTAAAATACTCACTATTTCAATAAAATCACGCGTTTTCGCTTCAGAATAGTGATGAGAACAAAAAGTTGAGTCAGAAATGCTTTTGTTTGGTGAAAAAGCTTGTTTTAGGCAATTTGAGCATTTTTGCGTTTACAAGTTTTTTCTGTGAAATGCAGCGTTTTGCGAATTTGAAGCTAAATACTCACTATTTCAATAAAATCACGCGTTTTCGCTTCAGAATAGTGATGAGAACAAAAAGTTGAGTCAGACAATGCTTTTGTTTGGTGAAAAAAGCTTGTTTTAGGCAATTTGAGCATTTTTGCGTTTACAATTTTTTCTGTGAAATGCAGCGTTTTGCGAATTTGAAGCTAAAATACTCACTATTTCATAAAAATCACGCGTTTTCGCTTCAGAATAGTGATGAGAACAAAAAGTTGAGTCAGACAATGCTTTTGTTTGGTGAAAAAGCTTGTTTTAGGCAATTTGAGCATTTTGCGTTTACAAGTTTTTTCTGTGAAATGCAGCGTTTTGCGAATTTGAAGCTAAAATACTCACTATTTCAATAAAATCACGCGTTTTCGCTTCAGAATAGTGATGAGAACAAAAGTTGAGTCAGACAATGCTTTTGTTTGGTAAAAAAGCTTGTTTTAGGCAATTTGAGCATTTTTGCAGTTTACAAGTTTTTTCTGTGAAATGCAGCGTTTTGCGAATTTGAAGCTAAAATACTCACTATTTCAATAAAATCACGCGTTTTCGCTTCAGATAGTGATGAGAACAAAAAGTTGAGTCAGACAATGCTTTTGTTTGTGAAAAAGCTTGTTTTAGGCAATTTGAGCATTTTTGCGTTTACAAGTTTTTTCTGTGAAATGCAGCGTTTTGCGAATTTGAAGCTAAAATACTCACTATTTCAAAAAACACGCGTTTTCGCTTCAGAATAGTGATGCACAAAAGTTGAGTCAGAAATGCTTTGTTTGGTGAAAAAGCTTGTTTTAGGCAATTTAGCATTTTGCTTTACAAGTTTTTTCTGTGAAATGCAGCGTTTTGCGAATTTGAAGCTAAAATACTCACTATTTCAATAAAATCACGCGTTTTCGCTTCAGAATAGTGATGCAGAACAAAAAGTGAGTCAGACAATGCTTTTGTTTGTGAAAAAGCTTGTTTTAGGCAATTTGAGCATTTTTCGTTTACAAGTTTTTCTGTGAAATGCAGCGTTTTGCGAATTTGAAGCTAAAATACTCACTATTTCAATAAAATCACGCGTTTTCGCTTCAGAATAGTGATGCAGAACAAAAAGTTGAGGAAAATGCTTTTGTTTGGTGAAAAAGCTTGTTTTAGGCCAATTTGAGCATTTTTGGTTTACAAGTTTTTCTGTGAAATGCAGCGTTTTGCGAATTTGAAGCAAAATACTCACTATTTCAATAAAATCACGCGTTTTCGCTTCAGAATAGTGATGAGAACAAAAAGTTGAGTCAGACAATGCTTTTGTTTGGTGAAAAAAGCTTGTTTTAGGCAATTTGAGCATTTTTGCGTTTACAAGTTTTTCTGTGAAATGCAGCGTTTTGCGAATTTGAAGCTAAAATACTCACTATTTCAATAAAATCACGCGTTTTCGCTTCAGAATAGTGATAGAACAAAAAGTTGAGTCAGACAATGCTTTTGTTTGGTGAAAAAAGCTTGTTTTAGGCAATTTGAGCATTTTTGCTTTACAAGTTTTTTCTGTGAAATGCAGCGTTTTGCGAATTTGAAGCTAAAATACTCACTATTTCAATAAAATACGCGTTTTCGCTTCAGAATAGTGATGCAGAACAAAAGTTGAGTCAGACAATGCTTTTGTTGGTAAAAAGCTTGTTTTAGGCAATTTGAGCATTTTTGCGTTTACAAGTTTTTTCTGTGAAATGCAGCGTTTTGCGAATTTGAAGCTAAAATACTCACTATTTCAATAAAATCACGCGTTTTCGCTTCAGAATAGTGATGCAGCAAAAAGTTGATCAGACAATGCTTTGTTTGGTGAAAAAGCTTGTTTTAGGCAATTTAGCATTTTTGCTTTACAAGTTTTTTCTGTGAAATGCAGCGTTTTGCGAATTTGAAGCTAAAATACTCACTATTTCAATAAAATCACGCGTTTTCGCTTCAGAATAGTGATGCAGAACAAAAAGTGTCAGACAATGCTTTTGTTTGGTGAAAAAGCTTTTTTAGGCCAATTTGAGCATTTTTGTTTCAATTTTTTCTGTGAAATGCAGCGTTTTGCGAATTTGAAGCTAAAATACTCACTATTTCAATAAAATCACGCGTTTTCGCTTCAGAATAGTGATGCAGAACAAAAAGTAGTCAGACAATGCTTTTGTTTGGTGAAAAAGCTTGTTTTAGGCAATTTGAGCATTTTTGGTTTACAAGTTTTTCTGTGAAATGCAGCGTTTTGCGAATTTGAAGCTAAAATACTCACTATTTCAATAAAATCACGCGTTTTCGCTTCAGAATAGTGATGAGAACAAAAAGTTGAGTCAGACAATGCTTTTGTTTGGTAAAAAAGCTTGTTTTAGGCAATTTGAGCATTTTTTGTTTACAAGTTTTTTCTGTGAAATGCAGCGTTTGCGAATTTGAAGCAAAATACTCACTATTTCATAAAATCACGCTTTTCGCTTCAGAATAGTGATGGAAACAAAAGTTGAGTCAGACAATGCTTTTGTTTGGTGAAAAAAGCTTGTTTTAGGCCAATTTGAGCATTTTTGCGTTTACAAGTTTTTTCTGTGAAATGCAGCGTTTTGCGAATTTGAAGCTAAAATACTCACTATTTCAATAAAATCACGCGTTTTCCTTCAGAATAGTGATGCAGAACAAAAAGTTGAGTCAGACAATGCTTTTGTTTGGTGAAAAAAGCTTGTTTTAGGCCAATTTGAGCATTTTTGCGTTTACAAGTTTTTTCTGTGAAATGCAGCGTTTTGCGAATTTGAAGCTAAAATACTCACTATTTCAATAAAATCACGCGTTTTCGCTTCAGAATAGTGATGCAGAACAAAAAGTTGAGCAGAGAAATGCTTTGTTTGGTGAAAAAGCTTGTTTTAGGCCAATTTGAGCATTTTTGCTTTACAAGTTTTTTCTGTGAAATGCAGCGTTTTGCGAATTTGAAGCTAAAATACTCACTATTTCATAAAATCACGCGTTTTCGCTTCAGAATAGTGATGAGAACAAAAGTTGAGTCAGACAATGCTTTTGTTTGGAAAAAAGCTTGTTTTAGGCAATTTGAGCATTTTTTTTCAAGTTTTTCTGAAATGCAGCGTTTTGCGAATTTGAAGCAAAATACTCACTATTCAATAAAATCACGCGTTTTCGCTTCAGAATAGTGATGCAGAACAAAAAGTTGAGTCAGACAATGCTTTTGTTTGTGAAAAGCTTGTTTTAGGCCAATTTGAGCATTTTTGCGTTTACAAGTTTTTTCTGTGAAATGCAGCGTTTTGCGAATTTGAAGCTAAAATACTCACTATTTCAATAAAATCACGTGTTTCGCTTCAGAATAGTGATGCAGAACAAAAGTTGAGTCAGAAATGCTTTTGTTTGGTGAAAAAGCTTGTTTTAGCCAATTTGAGCATTTTTGCGTTTACAAGTTTTTTCTGTGAAATGCAGCGTTTTGCGAATTTGAAGCTAAAATACTCACTATTCAATAAAATCAGCTTTTCGCTTCAGAATAGTGATGAGAACAAAAAGTTGAGTCAGACAAATGCTTTTTTTGTGAAAAAGCTTGTTTTAGGCCAATTTGAGCATTTTGCGTTTCAAGTTTTTTCTGTGAAATGCGCGTTTTGCGAATTTGAAGCTTACTCACTATTTCAATAAAATCACGCGTTTTCGCTTCAGAATAGTGATGAGAAAAAAGTTGAGTCAGAAATGCTTTGTTGGTGAAAAAGCTTGTTTTAGGCAATTTAGCATTTTTGCTTTACAAGTTTTTTCTGTGAAATGCAGCGTTTTGCGAATTTGAAGCTAAAATACTCACTATTTCAATAAAATCACGCGTTTTCGCTTCAGAATAGTGATGCAGAAAAAAAGTAGTCAGACAATGCTTTTGTTTGGTGAAAAAGCTTGTTTTAGGCCAATTTGAGCATTTTTGCGTTCAAGTTTTTTCTGTGAAATGCAGCGTTTTGCAATTTGAAGCATATACTCACTATTCAATAAAATCACGTTTTCGCTTCAGAATAGTGATGGAACAAAAAGTTGTCAGACAATGCTTTTGTTTGGTGAAAAAAGCTTGTTTTAGGCCAATTTGAGCATTTTGCGTTTACAAGTTTTTTCTGTGAAATGCAGCGTTTTGCGAATTTGAAGCTAAAATACTCACTATTTCAATAAAATCACGCGTTTTCCTTCAGAATAGTGATGAGAACAAAAGTTGAGTCAGACAATGCTTTTGTTTGGTAAAAAGCTTGTTTTAGCAATTTGAGCATTTTGCGTTTACAAGTTTTTTCTGTGAAATGCAGCGTTTTGCGAATTTGAAGCTAAAATACTCACTATTTAATAAAATCACGCGTTTTCGCTTCAGAATAGTGATGCAGAACAAAAGTTGAGTCAGACAATGCTTTTGTTTGGTGAAAAAAGCTTGTTTAGGCCAATTTGAGCATTTTGCGTTTACAAGTTTTTTCTGTGAAATGCAGCGTTTTCGAATTTGAAGCTAAAATACTCACTATTTCAATAAAATCACGCGTTTTCGCTCAGAATAGTGATGCAGAACAAAAAGTTGAGTCAGACAATGCTTTTGTTTGTGAAAAAAGCTTGTTTTAGGCAATTTGATATTTGCGTTTACAAGTTTTTTCTGTGAAATGCAGCGTTTTGCGAATTTGAAGCTAAATACTACTACTTTTCAATAAAATCAGCGTTTTCGCTCAGAATAGTGATGCAGAACAAAAAGTGAGTCAGAAATGCTTTGTTTTGGTGAAAAAAGCTTGTTTAGGCAATTTAGCATTTTTCGTTTACAAGTTTTTTCTGTGAAATGCAGCGTTTTGAATTTGAAGCTAAAATACTCACTATTTCAATAAAATCACGGTTTTCGCTTCAGAATAGTGATGCAGAACAAAAAGTTGAGTCAGAAATGCTTTTGTTGGTGAAAAAAGCTTGTTTTAGGCCAATTTGAGCATTTTTGCGTTTACAAGTTTTTTCTGTGAAATGCAGCGTTTGCAATTTGAAGCTAAAATACTCATATTTCAATAAAATCAGCGTTTTCGCTTCAGAATAGTGATGCAGAACAAAAAGTTGAGTCAGACAATGCTTTTTTTGTGAAAAAGCTTGTTTTAGCCAATTTGAGCATTTTGCGTTTACAATTTTTTCTGTGAAATGCAGCGTTTTGCAATTTGAAGCTAAAATACTCACTATTTCAATAAAATCACGCGTTTTCGCTTCAGAATAGTGATGAGACAAAAAGTTGAGTCAGCAAATGCTTTGTTTGGTGAAAAAGCTTGTTTTAGGCCAATTTGAGCATTTTGCTTTACAAGTTTTTTCTGTGAAATGCAGCGTTTTGCGAATTTGAAGCTAAAATACTCACTATTTCAATAAATCACGCGTTTTCGCTTCAGAATAGTGATGCAGAACAAAAAGTTGAGTCAGACAATGCTTTTTGTTTGGAAAAAGCTTGTTTTAGGCAATTTGAGCATTTTTGGTTTCAAGTTTTTTCTGTGAAATGCAGCGTTTTGCGAATTTGAAGCATAATACTCACTATTCAATAAAATCACGCGTTTTCGCTTCAGAATAGTGATGGAACAAAAAGTTGAGTCAGACATGTTTTGTTTGGTGAAAAAGCTTGTTTTAGGCCAATTTGAGCATTTTTGCGTTTACAAGTTTTTTCTGTGAAATGCAGCGTTTTGCGAATTTGAAGCTAAAATACTCACTATTTCAATAAAATCACGCGTTTTCCTCAGAATAGTGATGCAGAACAAAAAGTTGAGTCAGACAATGCTTTTGTTTGGTAAAAAAGCTTGTTTAGGCCAATTTGAGCATTTTGCGTTTACAAGTTTTTTCTGTGAAATGCAGCGTTTTGCGAATTTGAAGCAAAATACTCACTATTTTCAATAAAATCACGCGTTTTCGCTTCAGATAGTGATGCAGAACAAAAAGTGAGTCAGACAATGCTTTTGTTTGTGAAAAAAGCTTGTTTTAGGCAATTTGAGCATTTTTGACGTTTCAAGTTTTTTCTGTAAATGCACGTTTTGCGAATTTGAAGCTAAAATACTCACTATTTCAAAAACACGCTTTTCGCTCAGAATAGTGATGCAGAAAAAATTGAGAGACAATGCTTTTGTTTTGAAAAAAGCTTGTTTAGGCAATTTAGCATTTTTGCTTTACAAGTTTTTTCTGTGAAATGCAGCGTTTTGCGAATTTGAAGCTAAAATACTCACTATTTCAATAAAATCACGCGTTTTCGCTTCAGAATAGTGATGCAGAACAAAAAGTAGTCAGACAATGCTTTTGTTTGTGGAAAAAAGCTTTTTTAGGCCAATTTGAGCATTTTTGTTTCAAGTTTTTTCTGTGAAATGCAGACGTTTTGCGAATTTGAAGCTAAAATACTCACTATTTCAATAAAATCACGCGTTTTCGCTTCAGAATAGTGATGAGAACAAAAAGTAGTCAGACAATGCTTTTGTTTGGGAAAAAGCTTGTTTTAGGCAATTTGAGCATTTTTTGTTTCAAGTTTTTTCTGTGAAATGCAGCGTTTTGCGAATTTGAAGCTAAAATACTCACTATTTCAATAAAATCACGCGTTTTCGCTTCAGAATAGTGATGCAGAACAAAAAGTTGAGTCAGACAATGCTTTTGTTTGGTGAAAAAGCTTGTTTTAGGCCAATTTGAGCATTTTTGGTTTCAAGTTTTTTCTGTGAAATGCAGCGTTTTGCGAATTTGAAGCAAAATACTCACTATTCAATAAAATCACGTTTTCGCTTCAGAATAGTGATGAGAACAAAAGTTGAGTCAGACAATGCTTTTGTTTGGTGAAAAAGCTTGTTTTAGGCCAATTTGAGCATTTTTGCGTTTACAAGTTTTTTCTGTGAAATGCAGCGTTTTGCGAATTTGAAGCTAAAATACTCACTATTTCAATAAAATCACGCGTTTTCCTCAGAATAGTGATGCAGAACAAAAGTTGAGTCAGACAATGCTTGTTTGGTGAAAAAGCTTGTTTTAGGCCAATTGAGCATTTTTGCGTTTACAAGTTTTTTCTGTGAAATGCAGCGTTTTGCGAATTTGAAGCTAAAATACTCACTATTTCAATAAAATCACGCGTTTTCGCTTCAGAATAGTGATGCAGAACAAAAAGTTGAGTCAGACAATGCTTTGTTTGGTGAAAAAAGCTTGTTTTAGGCCAATTTGAGCATTTTTGCTTTACAGTTTTTTCTGTGAAATGCAGCGTTTTGCGAATTTGAAGCTAAAATACTCACTATTTCAATAAAATCACGCGTTTTCGCTTCAGAATAGTGATGCAGAACAAAAAGTTGAGTCAGACAATGCTTTTGTTTGGAAAAAGCTTGTTTTAGGCCAATTTGAGCATTTTTGGTTTCAAGTTTTTTCTGTGAAATGCAGCGTTTTGCGAATTTGAAGCATTACTCACTATTCAATAAAATCACGTTTTCGCTTCAGAATAGTGATGCAGAACAAAAGTTGAGTCAGACAATGCTTTTGTTTGGTGAAAAAGCTTGTTTTAGGCCAATTTGAGCATTTTTGCGTTTACAAGTTTTTTCTGTGAAATGCAGCGTTTTGCGAATTTGAAGCTAAAATACTCACTATTTCAATAAAATCACGTTTTCGCTTCAGAATAGTGATGCAGACAAAAAGTTGAGTCAGAAATGCTTTTGTTTGTGAAAAAGCTTGTTTTAGCCAATTTGAGCATTTTTGCGTTTACAAGTTTTTTCTGTGAAATGCAGCGTTTTGCGAATTTGAAGCTAAAATACTCACATATTTCAATAAAATCAGCTTTTCGCTTCAGAATAGTGATGCAGAACAAAAAGTGAGTCAGACAATGCTTTTTGTTGGAAAAAAGCTTGTTTTAGGCCAATTTGAGCATTTTTGCGTTTCAAGTTTTTTCTGTGAAATGCAGCGTTTTGCGAATTTGAAGCTTACTCACTATTTCAATAAAATCACGCGTTTTCGCTCAGAATAGTGATGAGCAAAAAGTTGAGTCAGACAATGCTTTGTTGGTGAAAAAGCTTGTTTTAGGCCAATTTAGCATTTTTGTTTACAAGTTTTTTCTGTGAAATGCAGCGTTTTGCGAATTTGAAGCTAAAATACTCACTATTTCAATAAAATCACGCGTTTTCGCTTCAGAATAGTGATGCAGAACAAAAGTGTCAGACAATGCTTTTGTTTGGTGAAAAAGCTTGTTTTAGGCCAATTTGAGCATTTTTGTTTCAAGTTTTTTCTGTGAAATGCAGCGTTTTGCGAATTTGAAGCAAAATACTCACTATTCAATAAAATCACGGTTTTCGCTTCAGAATAGTGATGGAACAAAAAGTTAGTCAGACAATGTTTTTGTTTGTGAAAAGCTTGTTTTAGCCAATTTGAGCATTTTGCGTTTACAAGTTTTTTCTGTGAAATGCAGCGTTTTGCGAATTTGAAGCTAAAATACTCACTATTTCAATAAAATCACGCGTTTTCCTCAGAATAGGATGCAGAACAAAAAGTTGAGTCAGACAATGCTTTTGTTTGGTAAAAAGCTTGTTTTAGCAATTTGAGCATTTTTGCGTTTACAAGTTTTTTTCTTGAAATGCAGCGTTTTGCGAATTTGAAGCTAAAATACTCACTATTTTAATAAAATCACGCGTTTTCGCTTCAGAATAGTGATGCAGAACAAAAAGTGAGTCAGACAATGCTTTTGTTTGGTGAAAAAGCTTGTTAGGCAATTTGAGCATTTTGCGTTTACAAGTTTTTTCTGTGAAATGCAGCGTTTTGCGAATTTGAAGCTAAAATACTCACTATTTCAATAAAATCACGCGTTTTCGCTCAGAATGTGATGAAACAAAAAAGTTGAGTCAGACAATGCTTTTGTTTGGTGAAAAAAGCTTGTTTTAGGCAATGTTATTTTTGCGTTTACAAGTTTTTTCTGTGAAATGCAGCGTTTTGCGAATTTGAAGCTAAAATACTACTTTTCAATAAATCAGCGTTTTCGCTTCAGAATGTGATGCAGAACAAAAAGTGAGTCAGAAATGCTTTTGTTGTTGAAAAAGCTTGTTTAGGCAATTTAGCATTTTTGCGTTTACAAGTTTTTTCTGTGAAATGCAGCGTTTTGCGAATTTGAAGCTAAAATACTCACTATTTCAATAAAATCACGTGTTTCGCTTCAGAATAGTGATGTGAAACAAAAAGTGAGTCAGAAATGCTTTTGTTTGGTGAAAAAAGCTTGTTTTAGGCCAATTTGAGCATTTTGCGTTTACAAGTTTTTCTGTGTGAAATGCAGCGTTTGCGAATTTGAAGCTAAAATACTCACTATTCAATAAAATCAGCTTTTCGCTTCAGAATAGTGATGCAGAACAAAAAGTTGAGTCAGACAATGCTTTTTTTGTGAAAAAAGCTTGTTTTAGGCCAATTTGAGCATTTTTGCGTTTCAAGTTTTTTTCTGTAAATGCAGCGTTTTGCGAATTTGAAGCTAAAATACTCACTATTTCAATAAAATCACGCGTTTTCGCTTCAGAATAGTGATGCAGAACAAAAAGTTGAGTCAGACAATGCTTTGTTTGGTGAAAAAGCTTGTTTTAGGCAATTTGAGCATTTTGCTTTACAAGTTTTTTCTGTGAAATGCAGCGTTTTGCGAATTTGAAGCTAAAATACTCACTATTTCAATAAAATCACGCGTTTTCGCTTCAGAATAGTGATGCAGAACAAAAAGTTGAGTCAGCAATGCTTTTTTGTGAAAAAAGCTTGTTTTAGGCCAATTTGAGCATTTTTGCGTTTCAAGTTTTTTCTGTGAAATGCAGCGTTTTGCGAATTTGAAGCTAAAATACTCACTATTTCAATAAAATCACGCGTTTTCGCTCAGAATAGTGATGCAGCAAAAAGTTGAGCAGACAATGCTTGTTGGTGAAAAAAGCTTGTTTTAGGCAATTTAGCATTTTGTTTACAAGTTTTTTCTGTGAAATGAGCGTTTTGCGAATTTGAAGCTAAAATACTCACTATTTCAATAAAATCACCGTTTTCGCTTCAGAATAGTGATGTGAACAAAAAGTTTCAGACAATGCTTTTGTTTGGTGAAAAAGCTTGTTTTAGGCAATTTGAGCATTTTGCGTTTACAAGTTTTTTCTGTGAAATGCAGCGTTTTGCGAATTTGAAGCTAAAATACTCACTATTTCAATAAATCACGCGTTTTCCTCAGAATAGTGTGAGAGACAAAAAAGTTGAGTCAGACAATGCTTTTGTTTGGTAAAAAAGCTTGTTTTAGGCCAATTTGAGCATTTTTGCTTTACAAGTTTTTTCTGTGAAATGCAGCGTTTTGCGAATTTGAAGCTAAAATACTCACTATTTCAATAAAATCACGCGTTTTCGCTCAGAAATGTGATGCAGAACAAAAGTTGAGTCAGACAATGCTTTTGTTTGGTAAAAAAGCTTGTTTTAGGCCAATTTGAGCATTTTTGCGTTTACAAGTTTTTTCTGTGAAATGCAGCGTTTTGCGAATTTGAAGCAAAATACTCACTATTTCAATAAAATCACGCTTTTCGCTTCAGATAGTGATGAGAACAAAAAGTGAGTCAGAAATGCTTTTGTTGTGAAAAAAGCTTGTTTTAGGCAATTTGAGCATTTTGCGTTCAAGTTTTTTCTGTAAATGCAGACGTTTTGCGAATTTGAAGCTAAAATCTCACTATTTCAAAAAAACACGCTTTTCGCTCAGAATAGTGATGCAGCAAAAAGTTGAGTCAGACAATGCTTTGTTTGGTAAAAAAGCTTGTTTTAGGCAATTTAGCTTTTTGCTTTACAAGTTTTTTCTGTGAAATGCAGCGTTTTGCGAATTTGAAGCTAAAATACTCACTATTTCAATAAAATCACGCGTTTTCGCTTCAGAATAGTGATGCAGAACAAAAAGTTGTCAGACAATGCTTTTGTTTGGTGAAAAAGCTTTTTTAGGCCAATTTGAGCATTTTTGGTTTACAAGTTTTTTCTGTGAAATGCAGCGTTTTGCAATTTGAAGCTAAAATACTCACTATTTCAATAAAATCACGCGTTTTCGCTTCAGAATAGTGATGCAGAACAAAAAGTGTCAGACAATGCTTTTGTTTGGTGAAAAAGCTTGTTTTAGGCCAATTTGAGCATTTTTGGTTTCAAGTTTTTCTGTGAAATGCAGCGTTTTGCGAATTTGAAGCTAAAATACTCACTATTTCAATAAAATCACGCGTTTTCGCTTCAGAATAGTGATGCAGAACAAAAAGTTGAGTCAGACAATGCTTTTGTTTGGTGAAAAAGCTTGTTTTAGGCCAATTTGAGCATTTTTGCGTTTCAAGTTTTTTCTGTGAAATGCAGCGTTTTGCGAATTTGAAGCTAAAATACTCACTATTCAATAAAATCACTGTTTCGCTTCAGAATAGTGATGGAACAAAAAGTTGAGTCAGACAATGTTTTGTTTGGTGAAAAAGCTTGTTTTAGGCAATTTGAGCATTTTTGCGTTTACAAGTTTTTTCTGTGAAATGCAGCGTTTTGCGAATTTGAAGCTAAAATACTCACTATTTCAATAAAATCACGCGTTTTCCTCAGAATAGTGATGCAGAACAAAAAGTTGAGTCAGACAATGCTTTTGTTTGGTGAAAAAAGCTTGTTTTAGGCCAATTGAGCATTTTGCGTTACAAGTTTTTTCTGTGAAATGCAGCGTTTTGCGAATTTGAAGCTAAAATACTCACATTTCAATAAAATCACGCGTTTTCGCTTCAGAATAGTGATGCAGAACAAAAAGTTGAGTCAGACAATGCTTTGTTTGTTGAAAAAAGCTTGTTTTAGGCCAATTTGAGCATTTTTGCTTTACAAGTTTTTTCTGTGAAATGCAGCGTTTTGCGAATTTGAAGCTAAAATACTCACTATCAATAAAATCACGCGTTTTCGCTTCAGAATAGTGATGCAGAACAAAAAGTTGAGTCAGACAATGCTTTTGTTTTGGAAAAAGCTTGTTTTAGGCCAATTTGAGCATTTTTGGTTTCAAAGTTTTTTCTGTGAAATGCAGCGTTTTGCGAATTTGAAGCAAAATACTCACTATTCAATAAAATCACCGTTTTCGTTCAGAATAGTGATGCAGAACAAAAGTTGAGTCAGACAATGCTTTTGTTTGGTGAAAAAAGCTTGTTTTAGGCAATTTGAGCATTTTTGCGTTTACAAGTTTTTTCTGTGAAATGCAGCGTTTTGCAATTTGAAGCTAAAATACTCACTATTTCAATAAAATCACGGTTTTCGCTTCAGAATAGTGATGCAGAACAAAAAGTTGAGTCAGAAGCTTTTTTTTGGTGAAAAAGCTTGTTTTAGCCAATTTGAGCATTTTTGCGTTTACAAGTTTTTTCTGTGAAATGCAGCGTTTTGCGAATTTGAAGCTAAAATACTCATATTTCAATAAAATCAGCTTTTCGCTTCAGAATAGTGATGCAGAACAAAAAGTGAGTCAGACAATGCTTTTTTTGTGAAAAAAGCTTGTTTTAGGCCAATTTGAGCATTTTGCGTTTCAAGTTTTTTCTGTGAAATGCAGCGTTTTGCGAATTTGAAGCTAAAATACTCACTATTTTAATAAAATCACGCGTTTCGCTCAGAATAGTGATGCAGCAAAAAGTTGATGCAGACAATGCTTTTTTGGTGAAAAAGCTTGTTTTAGGCAATTTGAGCATTTTGCTTTACAAGTTTTTTCTGTGAAATGCAGCGTTTTGCGAATTTGAAGCTAAAATACTCACTATTTCAATAAAATCACGCGTTTTCGCTTCAGAATAGTGATGCAGAACAAAAAGTGTCAGACAATGCTTTTGTTTGGTGAAAAAGCTTGTTTTAGGCCAATTTGAGCATTTTTGTTTCAAGTTTTTCTGTGAAATGCAGCGTTTTGCGAATTTGAAGCAAAATACTCACTATTCAATAAAATCACGTTTTCGCTTCAGAATAGTGATGGAACAAAAATGAGTCAGACAATGCTTTTGTTTGGTGAAAAAAGCTTGTTTTAGGCCAATTTGAGCATTTGCGTTTACAAGTTTTTTCTGTGAAATGCAGCGTTTTGCGAATTTGAAGCTAAAATACTCACTATTTCAATAAAATCACGCGTTTTCCTCAGAATAGTGATGCAGAACAAAAGTTGAGTCAGACAATGCTTTTGTTTGGTAAAAAGCTTGTTTTAGCAATTTGAGCATTTTGCGTTTACAAGTTTTTTCTGTGAAATGCAGCGTTTTGCGAATTTGAAGCTAAAATACTCACTATTTAATAAAATCACGCGTTTTCGCTTCAGAATAGTGATGAGAACAAAAAGTTGAGTCAGACAATGCTTTTGTTTGGTGAAAAAGCTTGTTTAGGCCAATTTGAGCATTTTGCGTTTACAAGTTTTTTCTGTGAAATGCAGCTTTTGCGAATTTGAAGCTAAAATACTCACTATTTCAATAAAATCACGCGTTTTCGCTCAGAATAGTGATGCAGAACAAAAAGTTGAGTCAGACAATGCTTTTGTTTGGTGAAAAAGCTTGTTTTAGGCAATTTGATTTTTGCGTTTACAAGTTTTTTCTGTGAAATGCAGCGTTTTGCGAATTTGAAGCTAAAATACTACTTTTCAATAAAATCAGCGTTTTCGCTTCAGAATAGTGATGCAGAACAAAAAGTGATCAGAATGCTTTTGTTTGGTGAAAAAAGCTTGTTGGCAATTTGAGCATTTTTGCGTTTACAAGTTTTTTCTGTGAAATGCAGCGTTTTGCGAATTTGAAGCTAAAATACTCACTATTTCAATAAAATCACGGTTTTCGCTTCAGAATAGTGATGCAGAACAAAAAGTGAGTCAAATGCTTTTGTTTGGTGAAAAAGCTTGTTTTAGGCCAATTTGAGCATTTTGCGTTTACAAGTTTTTTCTGTGAAATGCAGCGTTTTGCGAATTTGAAGCTAAAATACTCATTTTCAATAAAATCAGCGTTTTCGCTTCAGAATAGTGATGCAGAACAAAAAGTTGAGTCAGAAATGCTTTTTTTTGAAAAAAGCTTGTTTTAGGCCAATTTGAGCATTTTGCGTTTCAAGTTTTTTCTGTAAATGCAGCGTTTGCGAATTTGAAGCTAAAATACTCACTATTTCAATAAAATCACGCGTTTTCGCTTCAGAATAGTGATGCAGAACAAAAAGTTGAGCAACAATGCTTTGTTTGGTGAAAAAAGCTTGTTTTAGGCCAATTTGAGCATTTTTGCTTTACAAGTTTTTTCTGTGAAATGCAGCGTTTTGCGAATTTGAAGCTAAAATACTCACTATTTCAATAAAATCACGCGTTTTCGCTTCAGAATAGTGATGCAGAACAAAAAGTTGTGTAGACAATGCTTTTGTTTTGGAAAAAAGCTTGTTTTAGGCCAATTTGAGCATTTTTGGTTTCAAGTTTTTTCTGTGAAATGCAGCGTTTTGCGAATTTGAAGCAAAATACTCACTATTCAATAAAATCACCGTTTTCGCTTCAGAATAGTGATGCGAACAAAAAGTTGAGTCAGACAATGCTTTTGTTTGGTGAAAAAGCTTGTTTTAGGCCAATTTGAGCATTTTTGCGTTTACAAGTTTTTTCTTGAAATGCAGCGTTTTGCGAATTTGAAGCTAAAATACTCACTATTTCAATAAAATCACGCGTTTTCCTCAGAAGTGATGCAGAACAAAAAGTTGAGTCAGACAATGCTTTTGTTTGGTAAAAAAGCTTGTTTTAGGCCAATTTGAGCATTTTTGCGTTTACAAGTTTTTTCTGTGAAATGCAGCGTTTTGCGAATTTGAAGCTAAAATACTCACTATTTCAATAAAATACGCGTTTTCGCTCAGAATGTGATGCAGAAACAAAAGTTGAGTCAGACAATGCTTTGTTTGGTAAAAAAGCTTGTTTTAGGCCAATTTGAGCATTTTTGCGTTTACAAGTTTTTTCTGTGAAATGCAGCGTTTTGCGAATTTGAAGCAAAATACTCACTATTTTAATAAAATCACGCGTTTTCGCTTCAGAATAGTGATGCAGAACAAAAAGTGAGTCAGACAATGCTTTGTTTTGTGAAAAAGCTTGTTTTAGGCCAATTTGAGCATTTTTGCGTTTCAAGTTTTTTCTGTAAATGCAGCGTTTTGCGAATTTGAAGCTAAAATACTCACTATTTCAATAAAATCACGCTTTTCGCTCAGAATAGTGATGCAGAAAAAATGAGTGCAGACAATGCTTTGTTGTGAAAAAAGCTTGTTTTAGGCAATTTAGCATTTTTGCTTTACAAGTTTTTTCTGTGAAATGCAGCGTTTTGCGAATTTGAAGCTAAAATACTCACTATTTCAATAAAATCACGGTTTTCGCTTCAGAATAGTGATGCAGAACAAAAAGTGTCAGACAATGCTTTTGTTTGGTGAAAAAGCTTTTTTAGGCCAATTTGAGCATTTTGTTTCAAGTTTTTTCTGTGAAATGCAGCGTTTTGCGAATTTGAAGCTAAAATACTCACTATTTCAATAAAATCACGCGTTTTCGCTTCAGAATAGTGATGCAGAACAAAAAGTGTCAGACAATGCTTTTGTTTGGTGAAAAAGCTTGTTTTAGGCCAATTTGAGCATTTTTGTGTTTCAAGTTTTCTGTGAAATGCAGCGTTTTGCGAATTTGAAGCTAAAATCTCACTATTTCAATAAAATCACGCGTTTTCGCTTCAGAATAGTGATGCAGAACAAAAAGTTGAGTCAGACAATGCTTTTGTTTGTGTGAAAAAGCTTGTTTTAGGCCAATTTGAGCATTTTTTGTTTCAAGTTTTTTCTGTGAAATGCAGCGTTTTGCGAATTTGAAGCATACTCACTAATTCAATAAAATCACGTTTTCGCTTCAGAATAGTGATGCGAACAAAAAGTTGAGTCAGACAATGCTTTTGTTTGGTGAAAAAGCTTGTTTTAGGCCAATTTGAGCATTTTTGCGTTTACAAGTTTTTTCTGTGAAATGCAGCGTTTGCGAATTTGAAGCTAAAATACTCACTATTTCAATAAAATCACGCGTTTTCCTCAGAATGTGATGCAGAACAAAAAGTTGAGTCAGACAATGCTTTTGTTTGGTGAAAAAGCTTGTTTTAGGCCAATTGAGCATTTTTGCGTTTACAAGTTTTTTCTGTGAAATGCAGCGTTTTGCGAATTTGAAGCTAAAATACTCACTATTTCAATAAAATCACGCGTTTTCGCTTCAGAATAGTATGCAGAACAAAAGTTGAGGCAACAATGCTTTGTTTGGTGAAAAAAGCTTGTTTTAGGCCAATTTGAGCATTTTTGCTTTACAAGTTTTTTCTGTGAAATGCAGCGTTTTGCGAATTTGAAGCTAAAATACTCACTATTTCAATAAAATCACGCGTTTTCGCTTCAGAATAGTGATGCAGAACAAAAAGTTGAGTCAGACAATGCTTTTGTTTTGGAAAAAGCTTGTTTTAGGCCAATTTGACATTTTTTGTTTCAAGTTTTTTCTGTGAAATGCAGCGTTTTGCGAATTTGAAGCTAAAATACTCACTATTTCAATAAAATCACCGTTTTCGCTTCAGAATAGTGATGCAGAACAAAAAGTTGAGTCAGACAATGTTTTGTTTGGTGAAAAAGCTTGTTTTAGGCAATTTGAGCATTTTTGCGTTTACAAGTTTTTTCTGTGAAATGCAGCGTTTTGCGAATTTGAAGCTAAAATACTCACTATTTCAATAAAATCACGTTTTCGCTTCAGAATAGTGATGCAGAACAAAAAGTTGAGTAGACATGCTTGTTTTGTGAAAAAAGCTTGTTTTAGCCAATTTGAGCATTTTTGCGTTTACAAGTTTTTCTGTAAATGCAGCGTTTTGCGAATTTGAAGCTAAAATACTCACTATTTCAATAAAATCAGCTTTTCGCTTCAGAATAGTGATGCAGACAAAAAGTGAGTCAAATGCTTTTTTTGTGAAAAAGCTTGTTTTAGGCCAATTTGAGCATTTTTGCGTTTCAAGTTTTTTCTGTGAAATGCAGCGTTTTGCGAATTTGAAGCTAAAATACTCACTATTTCAATAAAATCACGCGTTTTCGCTCAGAATAGTGATGCAGCAAAAAGTTGAGGCAGACAATGCTTTGTTGGTGAAAAAAGCTTGTTTTAGGCAATTTAGCATTTTTGCTTTACAAGTTTTTTCTGTGAAATGCAGCGTTTTGCGAATTTGAAGCTAAAATACTCACTATTTCAATAAAATCACGCGTTTTCGCTTCAGAATAGTGATGCAGAACAAAAAAAGTGTCAGACAATGCTTTTGTTTGGTGAAAAAGCTTGTTTTAGGCCAATTTGAGCATTTTTCGTTTTCAATTTTTTCTGTGAAATGCAGCGTTTTGCGAATTTGAAGCTAAAATACTCACTTTTCAATAAAACACGCGTTTTCGCTTCAGAATAGTGATGGAACAAAAAGTTGTCAGACAATGCTTTTGTTTGGTGAAAAAGCTTGTTTTAGGCCAATTTTGAGCTTTTGCGTTTACAAGTTTTTTCTGTGAAATGCAGCGTTTTGCGAATTTGAAGCTAAAATACTCACTATTTCAATAAAATCACGCGTTTTCGCTTCAGAAATGTGATGCAGAACAAAAAGTTGAGTCAGACAATGCTTTTGTTTGGTAAAAAGCTTGTTTTAGGCAATTTGAGCATTTTTGCGTTTACAAGTTTTTTCTGTGAAATGCAGCGTTTTGCGAATTTGAAGCTAAAATACTCACTATTTCAATAAAATCAGCGTTTTCGCTTCAGAATAGTGATGCAGAACAAAAGTTGAGTCAGACAATGCTTTTGTTTGTGTAAAAAGCTTGTTTTAGGCCAATTTGAGCATTTTTGCGTTTACAAGTTTTTTCTGTGAAATGCAGCGTTTTGCGAATTTGAAGCTAAAATACTCACTATTTCAATAAAATCACGCGTTTTCGCTTCAGAATAGTGATGCAGAAAAAAGTTGAGTCAGACAATGCTTTGTTGGTGAAAAAAGCTTGTTTTAGGCCAATTTAGCATTTTTGCTTTACAAGTTTTTTCTGTGAAATGCAGCGTTTTGCGAATTTGAAGCTAAAATACTCACTATTTCAATAAAATCACGCGTTTTCGCTTCAGAATAGTGATGCAGAACAAAAAGTGTCAGACAATGCTTTTGTTTGGTGAAAAAAGCTTGTTTTAGGCCAATTTGAGCATTTTTGTGTTTCAAGTTTTTCTGTGAAATGCAGCGTTTTGCGAATTTGAAGCTAAAATACTCACTATTCAATAAAACACGTTTTCGCTTCAGAATAGTGATGCAGAACAAAAAGTTGAGTCAGACAATGCTTTTGTTTGGTGAAAAAGCTTGTTTTAGGCCAATTTGAGCATTTTTGCGTTTACAAGTTTTTTCTGTGAAATGCAGCGTTTTGCGAATTTGAAGCTAAAATACTCACTATTTCAATAAAATCACGCGTTTTCGCTCAGAATAGTGATGCAGAACAAAAAGTTGAGTCAGACAATGCTTTTGTTTGGTAAAAAAGCTTGTTTGGCCAATTTGAGCATTTTTGCGTTTACAAGTTTTTTTGTAAATGCAGCGTTTTGCGAATTTGAAGCTAAAATACTCACTATTTCAATAAAATCACGCGTTTTCGCTTCAGAATAGTGATGCAGAACAAAAGTTGAGTCAGAAATGCTTTTGTTGGTGAAAAAAGCTTGTTTGGCCAATTTGAGCATTTTTGCGTTTACAAGTTTTTTCTGTGAAATGCAGCGTTTTGCGAATTTGAAGCTAAAATACTCACTATTTCAATAAAATCACGCTTTTCGCTTCAGAATAGTGATGCAGAACAAAAAGTTGAGTCAGACAATGCTTTTGTTTGGTGAAAAAAGCTTGTTTTAGGCAATTTGATATTTTGCGTTTACAAGTTTTTCTGTGAAATGCAGCGTTTTGCGAATTTGAAGCTAAAATACTCACTATTTCAATAAAATCAGCGTTTTCGCTTCAGAATAGTGATGCAGAACAAAAAGTTGAGTCAGAATGCTTTTGTTTGGTGAAAAAAGCTTGTTTAGGCCAATTAGCATTTTTGCGTTTACAAGTTTTTTCTGTGAAATGCAGCGTTTTGCGAATTTGAAGCTAAAATACTCACTATTTCAATAAAATCACGCGTTTTCGCTTCAGAATAGTGATGCAGAACAAAAAGTTGAGTCAGCATGCTTTTGTTTGGTGAAAAAAGCTTGTTTTAGGCCAATTTGAGCATTTTTGCGTTTACAAGTTTTTTCTGTAAATGCAGCGTTTTGCGAATTTGAAGCTAAAATACTCACTATTTCAATAAAATCACGCGTTTTCGCTTCAGAATAGTGATGCAGAACAAAAAGTTGAGTCAGACAATGCTTTGTTTGGTGAAAAAAGCTTGTTTTAGGCCAATTTGAGCATTTTTCTTTACAAGTTTTTTCTGTGAAATGCAGCGTTTTGCGAATTTGAAGCTAAAATACTCACTATTTCAATAAAATCACGCGTTTTCGCTTCAGAATAGTGATGCAGAACAAAAAAGTTGAGTCAGACAATGCTTTTGTTTTTGAAAAAAGCTTGTTTTAGGCAATTTGAGATTTTTGGTTTACAAGTTTTTCTGTGAAATGCAGCTTTTGCGAATTTGAAGCAAATACTCACTATTTCAATAAAATCACGCGTTTTCGCTTCAGAATAGTGATGCGAACAAAAATTGAGTCAGACAATTTTGTTGGTGAAAAAAGCTTGTTTTAGGCAATTTGAGCATTTTTGCGTTTACAAGTTTTTTCTGTGAAATGCAGCGTTTTGCGAATTTGAAGCTAAAATACTCACTATTTCAATAAAATCACGCGTTTTCGCTTCAGAATAGTGATGCAGAACAAAAAGTTGAGTCAGACAATGCTTTTGTTTGGTAAAAAAGCTTGTTTTAGGCCAATTTGAGCATTTTTGCGTTTACAAGTTTTTTCTGTGAAATGCAGCGTTTTGCGAATTTGAAGCTAAAATACTCACTATTTCAATAAAATCACGCGTTTTCGCTTCAGAATAGTGATGAGAACAAAAAGTTGAGTCAGACAATGCTTTTGGTTGGTAAAAAGCTTGTTTTAGGCCAATTTAGCATTTTTGCGTTTACAAGTTTTTTCTGTGAAATGCAGCGTTTTGCGAATTTGAAGCTAAAATACTCACTATTTAATAAAATCACGCGTTTTCGCTTCAGAATAGTGATGCAGAACAAAAAAGTTGAGTCAGACAATGCTTTTGTTTGTTGAAAAAAGCTTGTTTTAGGCCAATTTGAGCATTTTTGCGTTTACAAGTTTTTTCTGTAAATGCAGCGTTTTGCGAATTTGAAGCTAAAATACTCACTATTTCAAAAAAATCAGCTTTTCGCTTCAGAATATGATGCAGCAAAAAGTTGAGTCAGACAATGCTTTTGGTGAAAAAAGCTTGTTTTAGGCAATTTAGCATTTTTGCTTTACAAGTTTTTTCTGTGAAATGCAGCGTTTTGCGAATTTGAAGCTAAAATACTCACTATTTCAATAAAATCACGCGTTTTCTTCAGAATAGTGATGCAGAACAAAAAGTTGTCAGACAATGCTTTTGTTTGGTGAAAAAAGCTGTTTTAGGCCAATTTTGAGCATTTTTGGTTTACAAGTTTTTTCTGTGAAATGCAGCGTTTTGCGAATTTGAAGCTAAAATACTCACTATTTCAATAAAATCACGCGTTTTCGCTTCAGAATAGTGATGCAGAACAAAAAAGTGTCAGACAATGCTTTTGTTTGGTAAAAAGCTTGTTTTAGCCAATTTGAGCATTTTTGGTTTTCAAGTTTTTCTGTGAAATGCAGCGTTTTGCGAATTTGAAGCTAAAATACTCACTATTTCAATAAAATCACGCGTTTTCGCTTCAGAATAGTGATGCAGAACAAAAAGTTGAGTCAGACAATGCTTTGTTTGTGTTGAAAAAGCTTGTTTTAGGCCAATTTGAGCATTTTGTGTTTACAAGTTTTTTCTGTGAAATGCAGCGTTTTGCGAATTTGAAGCTAAAATACTCACTATTTCAATAAAATCACGTTTTCGCTTCAGAATAGTGATGCAGAACAAAAAGTTGAGTCAGACAATGCTTTTGTTTGGTTGAAAAAAGCTTGTTTTAGGCCAATTTGAGCATTTTTGCGTTTCAAGTTTTTCTGTGAAATGCAGCGTTTTGCGAATTTGAAGCTAAAATACTCACTATTTCAATAAAATCACGCGTTTTCGCTTCAGAATAGTGATGCAGAACAAAAAGTTGAGTCAGACAATGCTTTTGTTTGGTTGAAAAAGCTTGTTTTAGGCCAATTTGACATTTTTTGCGTTTACAAGTTTTTCTGTGAAATGCAGCGTTTTGCGAATTTGAAGCTAAAATACTCACTATTTCAATAAAATCACGCGTTTTCGCTTCAGAATAGTGATGCAGAACAAAAAGTTAGTCAGACAATGCTTTTGTTTGGTAAAAAAGCTTGTTTTAGGCCAATTTGAGCATTTTTGCTTTACAAGTTTTTTCTGTGAAATGCAGCGTTTTGCGAATTTGAAGCTAAAATACTCACTATTTCAAAAAATCACGCGTTTTCGCTTCAGAATAGTGATGCAGAACAAAAAGTTGAGTCAGACAATGCTTTTGTTTTGAAAAAGCTTGTTTTAGGCCAATTTGAGCATTTTGGTTTACAAGTTTTTTTCTGTGAAATGCAGCGTTTTGCGAATTTGAAGCAAAATACTCACTATTTCAATAAAATCACGCGTTTTCGCTTCAGAATAGTGATGCAGAACAAAAAGTTGAGTCAGACAATGCTTTTGTTTGGTGAAAAAGCTTGTTTTAGGCAATTTGAGCATTTTTGCGTTTACAAGTTTTTTCTGTGAAATGCAGCGTTTTGCGAATTTGAAGCTAAAATACTCACTATTTCAATAAAATCACGTTTTCGCTTCAGAATAGTGATCAGAACAAAAAGTTGAGTCAGAATGCTTTTGTTTGGTGAAAAAAGCTTGTTTTAGGCCAATTTGAGCATTTTTGCGTTTACAAGTTTTTCTGTGAAATGCAGCGTTTTGCGAATTTGAAGCTAAAATACTCACTATTTCAATAAAATCACGCGTTTTCGCTTCAGAATAGTGATCAGAACAAAAAGTTGAGTCAGACAATGCTTTTTTTGTGAAAAAGCTTGTTTTAGGCCAATTTGAGCATTTTTGCGTTTACAAGTTTTTTCTGTGAAATGCAGCGTTTTGCGAATTTGAAGCTAAAATACTCACTATTTCAATAAAATCACGCGTTTTCGCTTCAGAATAGTGATGCAGACAAAAGTTGAGTCAGACAATGCTTTTGTTTGGTGAAAAAAGCTTGTTTTAGGCCAATTTAGCATTTTTGCTTTACAAGTTTTTTCTGTGAAATGCAGCGTTTTGCGAATTTGAAGCTAAAATACTCACTATTTCAATAAAATCACGCGTTTTCGCTTCAGAATAGTGATGCAGAAACAAAAGTTGTCAGGACAATGCTTTTGTTTGGTGAAAAAGCTTGTTTTAGGCCAATTTGAGCATTTTGTGTTTACAAGTTTTTTCTGTGAAATGCAGCGTTTTGCGAATTTGAAGCAAAATACTCACTATTTCAATAAAATCACGTTTTCGCTTCAGAAT
>CM068962.1:49981594-49992971 GCA_035128595.1 Eptatretus atami
AAATTACTCACTATTTCAAAAAATCACACGTTTTCGCTTCAGAATAGTGATGCAGAACAAAAAGTTGAGTCAGACAATGCTTTGTTTGGTTTAAAAAGCTTTTTTAGGGTAATTTGAGCATTTTTTTGCAGAATTTGAAGCTAAATACTCACTATTTCAATGAAATCACACGTTTTCGCTTCAGAATAGTGATGCAGAACAAAAAGTTGAGTCAGACAATGCTTTTGTTTGGTTTAAAAAGCTTGTTTAGGGTAATTTGAGCATTTTTTTGCGCGAATTTGAAGCTAAAATACTCACTATTTCAATGAAATCACACGTTTTCGCTTCAGAATAGTGATGCAGAACAAAAAGTTGAGTCAGACAATGCTTTTGTTTGGTTTAAAAAGCTTGTTTTAGGGTAATTTGAGCATTTTTTGCGCGAATTTGAAGCTAAAATACTCACTATTTCAATGAAATCACACGTTTTCGCTTCAGAATAGTGATGCAGAACAAAAAGTTGAGTCAGACAATGCTTTTGTTTGGTTTAAAAAGCTTGTTTTAGGGTAATTTGAGCATATTTTTTGGCAGAATTTGAAGCTAGAATACTCACTATTTCAATGAAATCACACGTTTTCGCTTCAGAATAGTGATGCAGAACAAAAAGTTGAGTCAGACAATGCTTTTGTTTGGTTTAAAAAGCTTGTTTTAGGGTAATTTGAGCATTTTTTGCGCGAATTTGAAGCTAAATACTCACTATTTCAATGAAATCACACGTTTTCGCTTCAGAATAGTGATGCAGAACAAAAAGTTGAGTCAGACAATGCTTTTGTTTGGTTTAAAAAGCTTGTTTTAGGGTAATTTGAGCATTTTTTGCGCGAATTTGAAGCTAGAATACTCACTATTTCAATGAAATCACACGTTTTCGCTTCAGAATAGTGATGCAGAACAAAAAGTTGAGTCAGACAATGCTTTTGTTTGGTTTAAAAAGCTTGTTTTAGGGTAATTTGAGCATTTTTTGTGCGAATTTGAAGCTAGAATACTCACTATTTCAATGAAATCACACGTTTTCGCTTCAGAATAGTGATGCAGAACAAAAAGTTGAGTCAGACAATGCTTTTGTTTGGTTTAAAAAGCTTGTTTTAGTAATTTGAGCATTTTTTGCGCGAATTTGAAGCTAAAATACTCACTATTTCAATGAAATCACACGTTTTCGCTTCAGAATAGTGATGCAGAACAAAAGTTGAGTCAGACAATGCTTTTGTTTGGTTTAAAAAGCTTGTTTTAGGGTAATTTGAGCATTTTTTTGCGAATTTGAAGCTAGAATACTCACTATTTCAATGAAATCACACGTTTTCGCTTCAGAATAGTGATGCAGAACAAAAGTTGAGTCAGACAATGCTTTTGTTTGGTTTAAAAAGCTTGTTTTGGGTAATTTGAGCATTTTGCGCGAATTTGAAGCTAGAATACTCACTATTTCAATGAAATCACACGTTTTCGCTTCAGAATAGTGATGCAGAACAAAAGTTGAGTCAGACAATGCTTTTGTTTGGTTTAAAAAGCTTGTTTTAGGGTAATTTGAGCATTTTTTGCGCGAATTTGAAGCTAGAATACTCACTATTTCAATGAAATCACACGTTTTCGCTTCAGAATAGTGATGCAGAACAAAAAGTTGAGTCAGACAATGCTTTTGTTTGGTTTAAAAAGCTTGTTTTAGGGTAATTTGAGCATTTTTTGCGCGAATTTGAAGCTAGAAATACTCACTATTTCAATGAAATCACACGTTTTCGCTTCAGAATAGTGATGCAGAACAAAAAGTTGAGTCAGACAATGCTTTTGTTTGGTTTAAAAAGCTTGTTTTAGGGTAATTTGAGCATTTTTGCAATTTGAAGCTAAATACTCACTATTTCAATGAAATACACGTTTTCGCTTCAGAATAGTGATGCAGAACAAAAGTTGAGTCAGACAATGCTTTTGTTTGGTTTAAAAAGCTTGTTTTAGGGTAATTTGAGCATTTTTCGCAAATTTGAAGCTAGAATACTCACTATTTCAATGAAATCACACGTTTTCGCTTCAGAATAGTGATGCAGAACAAAAAGTTGAGTCAGACAATGCTTTTGTTTGTTTAAAAAGCTTGTTTTAGGGTAATTTGAGCATTTTTTTGCCGAATTTGAAGCTAAAATACTCACTATTTCAATGAAATCACACGTTTTCGCTTCAGAATAGTGATGCAGAACAAAAAGTTGAGTCAGACAATGCTTTTGTTTGGTTTAAAAAGCTTGTTTTGGGTAATTTGAGCATTTTTGTGCGAATTTGAAGCTAAAATACTCACTATTTCAATGAAATCACACGTTTTCGCTTCAGAATAGTGATGCAGAACAAAAAGTTGAGTCAGACAATGCTTTTGTTTGGTTAAAAAGCTTGTTTTAGGGTAATTTGAGCTTTTTTTGCGCGAATTTGAAGCTAAATACTCACTATTTCAATGAAATCACACGTTTTCGCTTCAGAATAGTGATGCAGAACAAAAAGTTGAGTCAGACAATGCTTTTGTTTGGTTTAAAAAGCTTGTTTTAGGTAATTTGAGCATTTTTTGCGCGAATTTGAAGCTAGAATACTCACTATTTCAATGAAATCACACGTTTTCGCTTCAGAATAGTGATGCAGAACAAAAGTTGAGTCAGACAATGCTTTTGTTTGGTTTAAAAGCTTGTTTTAGGTAATTAGCATTTTTTGCGCGAATTTGAAGCTAAAACTCACTATTTCAATGAAATCACACGTTTTCGCTTCAGAATAGTGATGCAGAACAAATTGAGTCAGACAATGCTTTTGTTTGGTTTAAAAGCTTGTTTTAGGTAATTTGAGCATTTTTTGCCGAATTTGAAGCTAGAATACTCACTTTCAATGAAATCACACGTTTTCGCTTCAGAATAGTGATGCAGAACAAAAAGTTGAGTCAGACAATGCTTTTGTTTGGTTTAAAAAGCTTGTTTTAGGGTAATTTGAGCATTTTTTGCGCCGAATTTGAAGCTAAATACTCACTATTTCAATGAAATCACACGTTTTCGCTTCAGAATAGTGATGCAGAACAAAAAGTTGAGTCAGACAATGCTTTTGTTTGGTTTAAAAAGCTTGTTTTAGGTAATTTGAGCATTTTTTCGCGAATTTGAAGCTAGAATACTCACTATTTCATGAAATCACACGTTTTCGCTTCAGAATAGTGATGCAGAACAAAAGTTGAGTCAGACAATGCTTTTGTTTGGTTTAAAAAGCTTGTTTTAGGGTAATTTGAGCATTTTTTGCGCGAATTGAAGCTAGGCAGGTCAGTATGGGAGCATGTGCCAGAACAGCGCGTCGCTGCGTCCACTTTCCGCCGGTACTCCAGGGCCTCCGTCTGCCATTCCCCAGGCAGATGCCAGGCCCATCCCCTCTTCCTTGAGATGATGGTCAACCTGCTGCAACCACGAGGCACGTGTCGGCCCACTGGCCTCTCCACTCATGAGACTCCTCGCTGAGAGAATCTGGTGAGCAGGATCAGCGTCAGGAAACGAGCCACATGTCCATACAGCCGCAACTGACGCTCACGGACTATGCAGGTAACAAATCTCATCCGAGTCTCTCTCAGCAACCGCTTGTGGACACAAAATCCGACCAGCGATACCAAGGATTCTCCGAAGAGACCTGGTACCAAGGAATAAGTCTCCGTCTCAGATCCTTGGTCAGAGTCCAAGTCTCGCATCCATAGAGCAAGACGGAATACCAAGGACCTGAAGACTCGGACTTTCGTCCTCCCGCACAGGTACCGGCAGCGCCACACCCCATGATCCAGTGAATCCATGACTCCCCAGCCGACCCAACGTCTATTGACCTCTGACTCACAGCCAGCAGAGACATGATCACTGCCAAGGTAAGTGAATCTCTCCACGACCTCAACATCCTCACCACAAACAGACACAGACAGGACAGCAGCATCAAGATGTCACCGAAAGCCTGGATCTTAGTTTTGACCCAAGAAACCGTAATCCCAGCGGCTCCGACTCCTCATTCAGCACCCGAGGGCCCCCAAAAGGATATCTAAAGTCTCCGCAAAGATGACTGCATCATCTGCAAAATCAGGTCCGAGATCTTGACATTCCCAAACGATGCACCGCAGCTTGATCTCTCCGACATCCTCCCTAAAATCCAGTCCATAAAAGTGCTGAAAAGTGTGGGCCAGTACACACCCTGACGAACTCCGTAACAACTGGAATAAGTCAGAGATGGTACCACCACACTTCACAGCACTCTCAGTACCAGAGTAGAGTTCAGACATCAGATCATCAGTTTTGGTGGCCCCACGAAGACCAAGAATCCTCCAGAGGCATCCCGATTCACTGAATCAACGCTTTACAGATTCAACATAGGCTGCAAGCAGCCCCTGCCGAAACTCTCGTCTGCGTCTGTGAGGACACGAAGAGCAAGGATACGGTCAATCGTTGACCTCTTTGGTGTAAAGCCTGACTGCTCTGGACGCTGGTGCTCAAGCAGATGGTGGCAAACCTATCAAGAATTATCCGGCAAAGACCTTGCCCGGCACTGAGAGCAGCGTCACCCCTCGGTAGTTGTTGCATTGGCGATCACCCTTCCCTTTCCAGAGAGGAACAACAAGGCCCCTCTTCCAATCAGTTGGATGATGCCTGTGTTCCAGCAGAGCACAAAACTGCATGCAACGACACGAGTGCAGCATTTCCACCAGCCTTGAGAAGTTCAGCATGGATGCCACAGATCCCTGGAGCTTTGCCCGTTTCAACGTTCACCGCAGCCCGTGTTTCCACAAGCAGAGTGGACCACAGTTGATTGAGGGTCAGCAACAGGGATTGTAACACCCTTGACGTCCAACTCGACAGCTGGGGGATCAGCCTGGTACAACCGCTCAAAGTAACGGCCCAGCGGCCTTCACTTCAGACTCTCTGTCAAAAGCCTCCACTCTCTGCTCTAACTGCAGTGCTCCGAGGGATGGCTTGGATGAACGCAATGCGCGAATTCCCTGTAAGCGGGCGAGAATCACCTGTCCACAGGTGATGCTCTCTCCCTCACAGATTCCTCGCACATAGGCCTCCTTGTACCCTCAGTGCACGTACAGTTTTACGCCTCAGCTCCCTGAACACTCAGCTCTGCCATTCAGCCTGGCCTGCGACTCTGGTCAATGGTATCCAGTGTCCCTTGAGAGACAAAATTCTTCTTTGCCTGCGGTGAGTTCCAACATCCACCGGCAACATCAAGGACGGTGGTCTTGAAGGCACTCCACAACTCTTCAGGACCCCCAAAGCACCCACCCAAGTGTCCACTCAGCCTGTTCGCAAACTCCTCAGCTACCTCTCATCCCTGAGCTTGCCAACATCCAGCCTAGGCTGGATGTGGTACCATTCTCCAGGATTAAGGTGCAGCTTTAGAGTTGCTACAACAAGCTTGGTCAGATTGAGGAACTGAGCACTCCGGATACCCTGCAGTTCTGGTCATCCTCCAACGACCGTCAATGAGGACATGGTCAATCTCTTTGCCACACCGCCAGCGTTGGAATACCAAGTCCAGCGATGAGCTTTGGGCGCTAAACCATGACCAGCCACCCTAAATCCATGACTTCTTGCAAAGTCAAGAACTTAGTGCTATTCTGGTTCATAGTTCCTGACCCATGGGACCACACACACCTCATAACCATCCTATCAGTTCCAGTCGATGCATTGAAACCCCCAGACTAGAAGTTTATCTCGTCTGGGGCATGATCAACCACAGACTCGAGCTGGCGTAGAATGATCCTTCACGGTGAGATCACTCGCCTCAGTCGGAGCATAAACAGAGACCAGGGAAATGACACCTAAGGAGTGACGAATCCTTAATCTCATTATACGCTCGTTGACCGGTGTTACTCAATATCATTGGGTCAGCTTATTGGACAGCACAGCAACTCCTTGGGTATGGTAACCATCAGAGCGACCAGACCAATAGTAGGTGTAACCACCCACCATTATCCGCCGCAATCCGGTCTCCGAACCTCAGAGAGAGCTGCATCCGATGTCCAAACGCTTGAGCTCAGATGAACAGAGACAGGTGATCATCCTCTCTTAGGATAGACATTCCAGGCACCCACCGAAGGGACCGCCTCAGGTTAACCCAAGGAGACCGCCGTCTGGTGGACGACACCTCAGCACACTCCGACACACTCCCCGCAATCTGACCCAGGGATGTTACCCGTGGTTTCCCTCCTATCATCAAAGAGGAGAATGAATCTAGAATACTCACATTTCAAAAATCAGACGTTTCGCTTCAGAATAGTGATGCAGAACAAAAAGTTGAGTCAGACAATGCTTTGTGGTTTTTAAAAGCTTTTTTGGCTAATTTGAGCATTTTTGCGAATTTGAAGCTAAAATACTCACTATTTCAATAATCACACGTTTTCGCTTCAGAATAGTGATGCAGAAAAAAGTTGAGTCAGACAATGCTTTTGTTTGTTTAAAGCTTGTTTTAGTGTAATTTTGAGCAATTTTTTTAATGCTGCGAATTTGAAGCTAAAATACTCACTATTTCAAAAAATCACCGTTTTCGCTTCAGAATAGTGATGCAGAACAAAAGTTGAGTCAGACAATGCTTTTGTTTGGTTTAAAAAGCTTGTTTTAGGGTTCATTTTGATGCAATTTTTTCAATGCTTTTGCAATTTGAAGCTAAAATACTCACTATTTCAATAAATCACCGTTTTCGCTTCAGAATAGTGATGCAGAACAAAAGTTGAGTCAGACAATGCTTTTTTTGTTTTAAAAGCTTGTTTTAGGTAATTTGAGCTTTTTCAAATGCATTGCGAATTTGAAGCTAAAATACTCACTATTTCAATAAATCACCGTTTTCGCTTCAGAATAGTGATGCAGAACAAAAGTTGAGTCAGACAATGCTTTTTTTTGGTTTAAAAGCTTGTTTTAGTGTAATTTAGCATTTTTCTGCGGAATTTGAAGCTAAAATACTCACTATTTCAATAAATCACGTTTTCGCTTCAGAATAGTGATGCAGAACAAAAGTTGAGTCGAGACAATGCTTTTGTTTGGTTTAAAAGCTTGTTTTAGGCGTAATTTTGAAGCTTTTCATGCTGCGAATTTTAAGCTAAAATACTCACTATTTCAATAAATCACCGTTTTCGCTTCAGAATAGTGATCAGAACAAGTTGAGTCAGACAATGCTTTTGTTTGGTTTAAAAAGCTTGTTTTAGGTAATTTAGCATTTGTCTGCTGCGAATTTGAAGCTAAAATACTCACTATTTCAATAATCACACGTTTTCGCTTCAGAATAGTGATGCAGAACAAAAGTTGAGTCAGACAATGCTTTTGTTTGTTTAAAATCTTTTTTTAGGGTAATTTGCGTTTCTGCGCGAATTTGAAGCTAAAATACTCACTATTTCAATAAATCACCGTTTTCGCTTCAGAATAGTGATGCAGAACAAAAGTTGAGTCAGACAATGCTTTTGTTTGGTTTAAAAAGCTTGTTTTTAGGTAATTTTGAGCATTTTTTCTGCCGCGAATTTTGCTAAATACTCACTATTTCAATAAATCACCGTTTTCGCTTCAGAATAGTGATGCAGAAAAAAGTTGAGTCAGACAATGCTTTTGTTTGGTTTAAAAAGCTTGTTTTAGGTAATTTGAGCATTTTTCTGCTGGCGAATTTGAAGCTAAAATACTCACTATTTCAATAAATCACGTTTTCGCTTCAGAATAGTGATGCAGAAAAAAGTTGAGTCAGACAATGCTTTTGTTTGGTAAAAGCTTGTTTAGTGTAATTTGAGCATTTTGCTGCGAATTTGAAGCTTAAATACTCACTATTTCAATAAATCACCGTTTTCGCTTCAGAATAGTGATGCAGAACAAAAGTTGAGTCGACAATGCTTTTGTTTGGTTTAAAAAGCTTGTTTTAGGGTAATTTTGAGAATTTTTGCCGAATTTGAAGCTAAAATACTCACTATTTCAATAAATCACACGTTTTCGCTTCAGAATAGTGATGCAGAACAAAAGTTGAGTCAGACAATGCTTTTGTTGTTTAAAAAGCTTGTTTTAGGCAATTTGAGCAATTTTTTTAATGCAGCGTTTGAATTTGAAGCTAAAATACTCACTATTTCAAAATCGACGTTTTCGCTTCAGAATAGTGATGCAGAACAAAAATTGAGTCAGACAATGCTTTTGTTTGGTTTAAAAGCTTGTTTTGGGTAATTTGAGCAATTCTGTGCAAATTTGAAGCTAAAATACTCACTATTTCAATAAATCACGCGTTTTCGCTTCAGAATAGTGATGCAGAACAAAAAGTTGAGTCAGACAATGCTTTGTTTGGTTTAAAAGCTTGTTTTAGGTAATTTGCGTACAATTTTTTGTAATGCTTGCGAATTTGAAGCTAAAATACTCACTATTTCAATAAATCACCGTTTTCGCTTCAGAATAGTGATGCAAACAAAAGTTGAGTCAGACAATGCTTTTGTTTGGTTTAAAAGCTTGTTTTAGGGTAATTTGAGCAATTTTTTCAAATGCGTTTGCGAATTTGAAGCTAAAATACTCACTATTTCAATAAAACACACGTTTTCGCTTCGAATAGTGATGCAGAACAAAAGTTGAGTCAGACAATGCTTTTGTTTGTTTAAAAGCTTGTTTTTAGGTATTTAGACATTTTTTCGCGTGAATTTGAAGCTAAAATACTCACTATTTCAATAAAATCACCGTTTTCGCTTCAGAATAGTGATGCAGAACAAAAATTGAGTCAGACAATGCTTTTGTTTGGTTTAAAAAGCTTGTTTTAGGTAATTTGAGCAATTGTTTGTGCGAATTTGAAGCTAAAATACTCTATTTCAATAAAATCACGCGTTTTTGCTTCAGAATAGTGATGCAGAACAAAAGTTGAGTCAGACAATGCTTTTGTTTTGTTTAAAAAGCTTGTTTTAGGTTAATTTTGCGACAATTTTTCTGTAAATGCTGCGAATTTGAAGCTAAAATACTCACTATTTCAATAAAATCACCGTTTTCGCTTCAGAATAGTGATGCAGAACAAAAGTTGAGTCAGACAATGCTTTTGTTTGTTTAAGCTTGTTTTAGGGTAATTTTGTAGCAATTTTTTCTGCATGCGCAATTTGAAGCTAAAATACTCACTATTTCAATAAAATCACCGTTTTCGCTTCAGAATAGTGATGCAGAACAAAAGTTGAGTCAGACAATGCTTTTGTTTGGTAAAAAGCTTGTTTTAGGGTAATTTGAGCATTTTTTACCTGTGGTGCCGAATTTGAAGCTAAAATACTCACTATTTCAATAAATCACCGTTTTCGCTTCAGAATAGTGATGCAGAACAAAAAGTTGAGTCAGACAATGCTTTTGTTTGGTTTAAAAGCTGTTTAGTATAAGTTTACAGTTTTTCTGCGCCGGAATTTGAAGCTAAAATACTCACTATTTCAATAAATCACACGTTTTCGCTTCAGAATAGTGATGCAGAACAAAAGTTGATCAGACAAATGCTTTTGTTTGGTTTAAAAAGCTTGTTTTAGGTGCATTTTGAGCAATTTTTTCAAATGCTGCGAATTTGAAGCTAAAATACTCACTATTTCAATAAATCACACGTTTTCGCTTCAGAATAGTGATGCAGAACAAAAGTTGAGTCAGACAATGCTTTTGTTTGGTTTAAAAGCTTGTTTTAGGTTAATTTTGAGACAATTTTTTAATGCGCGAATTTGAAGCTAAAATACTCACTATTTCAATAAATCACCGTTTTCGCTTCAGAATAGTGATGCAGAACAAAAGTTGAGTCAGACAATGCTTTTGTTTGGTTTAAAAGCTTGTTTTAGGGATAATTTGAGCATTTTTGTACTGCGAAATTGAAAAGCTAAAATACTCACTATTTCAATAAATCACGCGTTTTCGCTTCAGAATAGTGATGCAGAACAAAAGTTGAGTCAGACAATGCTTTTTGGTTTTAAAAGCTTGTTTTTAGAGTATTTGAGCAAGTTTTCTGTGCAAATTTGAAGCTAAAATACTCACTATTTCAATAAATCACCGTTTTCGCTTCAGAATAGTGATGCAGAACAAAAAGTTGAGTCAGACAATGCTTTTGTTTGGTTTAAAAGCTTGTTTTAAGGTTAATTTGAAGCATTTTTTTGCGTTGAAATTGAAGCTAAAATACTCACTATTTCAATAAAATCACACGTTTTCGCTTCAGAATAGTGATGCAGAACAAAAATTGAGTCAGACAATGCTTTTGTTTGGTTTAAAAAGCTTGTTTTAGGGTAATGTTGAGCAATTGTTGTGCAAATTTGAAGCTAAAATACTCACTATTTCAATAAATCGACGTTTTCGCTTCAGAATAGTGATGCAGAACAAAAGTTGAGTCAGACAATGCTTTTGTTTGGTTTAAAAAGCTTGTTTTAGGTTAATTTGAGCAATTTTTTCTGCGCTTGCGAATTTGAAGCTAAAATACTCACTATTTCAATAAATCACCGTTTTCGCTTCGAATAGTGATGCAGAACAAAAGTTGAGTCAGACAATGCTTTTGTTTGGTAAAAAGCTTGTTTTAGGCCAATTTGAGCATTTTTGTACAAGTTTTTCTGTGAAATGCAGCGTTTTGCGAATTTGAAGCAAAATACTCACTATTTCAATAAAATCACGCGTTTTCGCTTCAGAATAGTGATGCAGAACAAAAAGTTGAGTCAGACATGCTTTGTTTGGTGAAAAAGCTTGTTTGGCCAATTTGAGCATTTTTGCGTTACAAGTTTTTCTGTGAAATGCAGCGTTTTGCGAATTTGAAGCTAAAATACTCACTATTTCAATAAAATCACGCGTTTTCGCTTCAGAATAGTGATGCAGAACAAAAATTGAGTCAGACAATGCTTTTGTTTGTGAAAAAGCTTGTTTTAGCGCAATTTGCATTTTTGCGTTTACAAGTTTTTCTGTGAAATGCAGCGTTTTGCGAATTGAAGCTAAAATACTCACTATTTCTAAAATCACCGTTTTCGCTTCAGAATAGTGATGCAGAACAAAAAGTTGAGTCAGACAATGCTTTTTTTGGTTTAAAAAGCTTTTTTAGGCCAATTTGAGCAATTTTTTTGTGCAAATTTGAAGCTAAAATACTCACTATTTCAAAAATCACGTTTTCGCTTCAGAATAGTGATGCAGAACAAAAAGTTGAGTCAGACAATGCTTTTGTTTGGTTAAAAAGCTTTGACGGTAATCTTTGTAGTGATGCAGAACAAAAAGTTGAGTCAGACAATGCTTTTGTTTGGTTCAAAAAGCTTGTTTTAGGCCAAATGGAGCATTTTTGCGTTTACAAGTTATTTGTGTGCAATGCAGCGTTTTGCGAATTTGAAGTTAAAATACTCACTATTTCAATAACATCACACGTTTTCGCTTCAGAATAGTGA
>CM068962.1:50033564-50045045 GCA_035128595.1 Eptatretus atami
TATATATATATATATATATATATATATATATATGTATGTATATTGTTTGTGTCAGGCCAATTCCAATAGTTAGTATTATTGATAAGCAAATGTTGCGAATTAAAGTAGCGATTATTTGAATTTACCGAGTTCATTGGAATCACTTGTTGGTTTTTGGGCGGGAAGGGTGAGTCGGAAGTGTGGTTTGGTGGTGTTTTTGGCTCAGTACGTGCTGCACCGTTTTGAATGTTTGTTACTTGTGACGGTTCTCTATTGAGGAATATAAATTGCCCTTGGAAGAAACCTATCTTCTGGTGCTCTAGTTATTCTGCATCAAACACAGATGTAACACCCACCAATGTAAAGCGGTGTTTTATTTGTGTACATAATAATTGAGTGTTCAGTTGTTTCACCATTCCAGCCGTGTTTCCGATATAAACAGAAGCCATTCCATTTCGATCTAGTCTAAGCAATGAACGATTTAGGTTGGACAAAAATGTTATCAAAACTTTCTCACCTGAAATGATTAATTGGTTGATATGTTTATCAGAAAAAAAACCCCACCGAATCTCCCATGGGAAACCTCGTTTTGACCTCAAATCCAAGATGGGACATTGTACAGGTGCAAACTTAAAATGGACCTAATTTTGGAAAGAAACAACAAAGAACACGTTTAAGGTGTCATTTTAACTAATTTGGAGACCCCATTCGTTTAGTGATACTTATAAGATCGTTAGAATTCAAGGTCATATGTCAAGGTCAAGGTCAACGGAAAACTTGACCGAAGCAACGTTAAGTTTGACCGAAATTGTATCAAGAGTTATGCCAAAATGATAGTTATTGATAAAATATATTGGTTGTTATTGCCACATATACCATTAAGATGCTCATTCATTTAGTAATAGTTTTGAGGTGATTGGATATCTAGATCATGTGTAAATTCAAGGTCAAGGTCAAATTTGATCTAATTTGACCTGATTTGATCAAAATGATGCAAATCGACTCAAAATAAAGTACATTGGATGTATCATTTTCAATGGACTCTTTCAAGATGTCCATTCACTTATTTATGAGATTGGCATCGAGATCATAATCATAGCCAAATTTTAACCAAATAAGTAAGAATCCAAACAGATTTTTGTGACCTTGCAGTGACATTATTTTGAAACCCATGTTAACGTGTCTATAACAAAGTTTACTATGCCTGATCACTTAAATGATATTTGTATGAGTGATAATTTTTTAAAGTCAAATTGCAATGTCAATCCATTGTATTATTATTGAGATCTACATCTGGTCATCATCATGTGTAGTTATCTAAAGTGACTGTCTCGTCATCGTTTTCTCCAGGTATTCAATGACATGCATGAAGGCCGATTTCTTCTCCTCATCACTGCTCCGTTGACGTCCTCGCTTTTTAGGAAGCGCTCCATCAGTGGCAGTAGATGGTGCATCCAACTGCAAATTACGGGGTGACATGAAGTATTGGTAGCATCTACGATGGTAAATGGCCTCCTCTGCAGGCAGATCGTTGATGCATGAGAGTCTATATGATACAGCATCGGCCCACTCATCGACTTTGCTTGCCAACGTTCTGCACATATTCTTGTAATCGTTGCTTTCAACTGAAGCAGCATGACCCTACTGAATTCATAATCATTATGTTTGGATGTTGCTTGATCTTTTCTTGATCAACCAACTCTCCACACAGATAAGTCAGTATGGAACAGAATTTTCTGACATCAGATCTGAGTTTCTGTGCTGAGGAAGAATACAGTCATGTTTACGTTTTGCGCATTTGCTCATATCGCCTAGTATTAGTGTGAGCTTTACGACATCTTCTCATGCACATACTGCTTCTCATTGTCGTCAATGCATGAATCGGGATAGTCTTTACTGGTTTAGTTCATTGTATTTGACACTGAATCATTGATTGCAGCAAGACTTTGCGACTGACACATGCAAAATCCTTCACAGTGAATGTTATATTCTCCTCGCACAGTAACAAACTGGCTCCTGACTGCACACTGCATTACGGTCCTATCTGAAACAAAATAATATATATGATTAGATTGAAAATACCATGGAGAGGATTACAAATTTCAACACAGTCAAATTAACGCAATCAGCCCTCAACGTTTCGTGGATTTCCATTGCGTTGAGCCCTCAAGAATTCCAGAATTTGGTCTGGAGTTGGTGCAAGAGTGGGGTTGATTGGGGATGGGTGTTGAGGGTGGGATCTGGGTGGGGTTTGCATTCAGATTGAGGGTAGAATTAGCATTAGAGAGGAGATTAACAACGTGCATGATGGCATAATGCTATATGCGTCCATGATGTCTTAATGTTACATTTCGTCACATAACGTCATAATAACCCGTATATATACGGGTCTCATCCCAAACACTTTGGCCAGAAACCAATATTTGATGGGTCTCGGGCCGAATGAGTTAACTAATGTGATCTATAGGTGATGATGCCACACTGAGCGATTTCTCCGGGTTAATACGCATCATTTGGTGAGCTTTGAGATCAAATTTTGATTAAATTTTACAATGACCTTACCATAACACATAATCGTGACCTCTAATGGTTCCGAAAATTTCACTAAATGAACGGGAGTCCTCAAATTGGTTAAGAATGACACCTTAAAATTGTTTCTATGTTTCTTTCCAAAATTAGGTCCATTTTAAGTTTTGCACCTGTACAAGAGAGAGATATGTACATGAGAAAATTCCCTCACCCTGAACCCCTAAGACTATGAATTTATTTTACCCCCTAAAATTGTCTCATGAACCCACACCAGATTTCACCAATTTTGTTTGTTTTCCAACTGTTCCACCAGCTGTTCGAGAGTGTTTAGAATCACACAGCTCACACACAGACAACAAATGTACACAACACCTCAAATGCAAAAATAATTATCAGCAATGTGCTACAATCACCCATGAAAGTAACCTATGTGTGACACAAGTGGGACTGGAGTAGTGGAATAAAAACACATCTTCACCATTGTTCGTATGTAATTAGAGTAAATTATACGAATAATTTAACTTCATCTGCATAAATTAGAAACAATTATTAACTATAAAACACACAGCTAACAAACACAGAGAGATTGGAGAAGAGAGCAACGCCTAGATGTTCATAAGTGAAGGCTCAGGAATGCTGAAGAACAGTTAGAGGCACTGAATATAGACAAAAGGATTGTGAGAGTGTGGTGCATCACTGCCCTCGAACAGGTGTGTGAAGGAGTGCCTGAGACTTTTAACCTCGAGATTTAGACAGAATGACGCAAATCAAAGACACATACTACCATCCCAGGCATCACAATGCATGCTCTGCCACCAGAACAAAAACACACACACACACCACACACACACACAACACACACACACACACACACACATCTCACCACCATGCCGATGGTGAACGTTTTTACTTTTTCTTCCCTTTGCGATATTGACCCCCTCAAGATGCACAGCAGGTAGGAGGTCGGTGGTGCTGTGATCATCTCATCTGCAGGAAGCCCCTCCTCTAAGCACTGCAGAGGGTTTCACATGTGTCAACACTAAAGAGAAAGTCTCAGCAAATCAATGTTGAAGAAACCGATCACTAAAATATCTCATGATGCAAAGTCATATAGAAAAAAAATAAACTAGAAGGGCACTCGGATAGAGCACATACCTCCGCCATGTAATGGCTGATCCATGAGAACATATCAGGCCCAATAAATTTTTTAAATATCATGCATACAATCGTTTTTGCCCAATCTCTCAGTGGTGAAAACTCACATTAAATCTCAGTAATCTCGCATCCAGATCCGATTGGATCGCTTCACTCAAACTCAAATCAATTTGTCGTGTCACACACACACACATGCCCACCAAAGTTTTGTCCCAATCCGTCCACAACGTTTTGAGATATCGTGCTATATATTGTTACGGTTCTCGGAACCGTATGCAATACAAACATACAGGTGTCCCAAGTCAGTTATTCCATAGTATACGTGCAGAAAGATCCTTCCTTGTGTGTAGTGGGAAACACGGGGGTGCGTTGCGATGGCTTTTTAGTTAGGATTATAAATCATTTTCCCTTTATTTGAACCAGCGGTACCTTCATCTCGCTTTGCCTCGCCTCGCTTACCAACAGCGTGACAAGCGCCTACCGCTCGGCTGCATCGGATCTGGAAAAGTAGTTGTAGAGTGGTAGTTGGTACTCTACGTAGTCCGTAGATGATCCGGTCGGCAAGGCGTACCGAGGGCGTGGTTCCCCGATAGTTGAAACCGCGTGGTAATTAGGTAACTTGATTCTAGACAGGAGGACCCTACGCCACGCGGGTTGAGGTATTGGCGTCCACCGGTCGGTTTAAAGTGACTCCGCCGCGTCACGTAATTATCGTGAGCGACGGTCTACACAATTCGGCGGAGTCTAGTGGAATCGACGTAGTTTCCCCCACCTATGGTTCGTTCTCTTCGCCAGAACCCCGCCCACAACAATATCATTTTTTGGCCCTATCTCTCAATGGTGAAGTCATTAAAAAAAATTATCAGTCAGTTTTTTAAAAATAATTTCAGTAAATCAGTTTTAAAAATAAAAACTTTTTTTAAAAAAGTAGTCGAATCAGATCGGATCTTCACCAACAAATCTAATCGGGTTTGTCCTTGTCACACACCCAACCTGCACAAAATTTCATCTGGACCCGTCCACAACTTTTTGAGATATCTGCACACAGACAGACAAACAGACAGACAAACAAAACGAAGGGGTGAAAACATAACCCCCTTCACCTTTGGTGGCTCCTTCACCTTCACCTTTGATTAGTAATCTTTGGTTTGGTTTTCTCCAAGAAACAATAACTCTGCAGCCAAAATTGATTACACGTCACAAAACCATTGGAGTCGCATTCCGAGATGTGGATAAGAGTGAGCATTCATATATTATTAGCACATTACCGGTTACGAGTGTGTTGTGATTGAGTGTGGCAGCACAATAAAGGATATCTTCTCCAATAAGTGTTGACTTGGTATATATTGCTGACAGTTTACGACTGAACAGGGCATTCCGGTTTTCTCCCATGGCCTTCAATGCTGCTGTCTCTGTTTGCTTCACGACACCAAACCTAAGAAAAATTTTTTTACAACATCCGTACAAAAAAAGACCAATATATACAAAACCTAAGCTCATGGAAGAGCAAAGGGGATAGACAGCAATGCAATGGCAGTAAGGCAGGGCACAACTGGATGAAGGACAGGGGAGTGGAGAAGGAAGGAAAATATCGTAACCTGCAAAGTAAAAGGGTGGTTTAGGGGAGGATGAGTTGGGGTGGTATGTGGACATGCCTCACCTTGTAACCCTGCGCCACGAGCCTTCCCACATGCACAAAGAGACGATAGCAGGATGCATGCTGTCATGAAGTTATGGTCCAGGTGACACGTAAGTTTAGCTCTCTGGCTGCGATCTACATAAGCAGAGCACCACAATGATCAAGGAATGACCAAATCTCATTGACAATGCAAAGGGACCCATTACATTCTTGTAAATAATCACAGCAAACGTCCCACTGATCAAGTGCATGAAAGGCACTGACCTCAGCATCCTCCCCAAAGAAGCGGTACTTGTACCCGCACTCCACAAGCAACACCGTGTTCTTGCGCTGTTCTTTGATCTGCAGACCTGCTGCTCCAATGGCGTGTATGCAGTCTTGGTTGGCGGCGATTAACGGAACAGCCGGGCGATGGGGTCTCCATCTGAACACTGTGCGACGCCGGAGAGCTGAATCGGGTAAGAGATGCAGCACTGTCCAAATCCTTCTGGCACGTCACTCGGCTTGGTTCAAAACCGTGGTTACATCACTCACTCCATGAGCCCTCTTGCCTTCTGTCCTGTTCAAAGAAAATTCTGCAGCCTCTGGATGGTGTGTGTGGACTTTTCTTCATCTCTGCAAACAACGTTGTATTGTTTAATCACGGATGTGGCACCTGCTGCCTCATCTTCATGATGAAAGACCATATGGAAAATAATGCATAAAGACAAACCTTTACTTGCATAAAAACTGAGCAAAAGTAAATACATGCAAGATGAGACGAAGAAAAGCAGAAGAAGTAGGGGAGGCGAAGAGAAGAGGAACCACTACTTTCACATTTCAGGTGTACAGGGCTGCCGAAGCAGTTTTCCATTGGTTAGGGGAACAATTCTGGATGGGTGGCCACTCCGAGGCAGGATACTTGACTTGAATGGCCAGTAACCTGGTACTTATTTTGCCAATCTCGGAATTATGACAGGCTGAGTCAACCACCTGGTGTTATTCTAACAGCATGACAGAGGCTCAAACTCAGAATCTTCAGCCAGCCACCTCAACCGTTAAGCCAACACCAGACTGATGCACGTAACATTTTCATCTTCCCCCAATCAGTATGTTAAACATCACTGGATTCCATCCACCCTGAGGAGTTTGTTCGTTGGAAGGCATTACACTGATGATTCTCCTGTTTTCAATGTTGTTGGCATCGCGGGCAGACTATTATGAAACATCAGCAGGTACTCGCCCAACAGGCGGTCCTTGTTCCAGCGTGCAAACACGCTCTTCTGAGCATCCCTTTATTGGGTGGTTTTGGGCGGTGTATAGGCAATGGGAGCTTGCATATGCAAAAAAATAATACCTAGGTTCGTGCATGCAGCAAAACACATACCTATTGCTAATAATTCAAAAACGCCTCACAGCACTGGAAAGTGGGACAGAATACTGTAAATGGTGGAAGACTTGTAATACCCTCTCCCACCTGGAGGCGGCGCTACACGATACACATTTACATAGAGAATTGTGACTCCCCCCTCACAGCCCCTCTCCTCACCTATACCAAGACCACCGGCAAAGATAAAAACATCCTTATACATAATTGGGGTGATGCTGATCCTCTGTAGCAAGTCTGGATGGAATTGACCCCACACTGTAGGAAAAGTAGTGTGACAAACACACAAACACCGTGTCCAAGAATTCTATTTTGTAAGGATACAGAAATCGACCCAATTAGTTATTTCTCCTTTTGTAAGAGCGATGTCCTACACACCATTATCAAGATGGACACTGCTCGCATGATCTTCTTTTCTCCCGCCTCCCTCAACCGTTGTCCCCCCCATTCGGTGTAAGGCGGATCCTCTTGGTGCTCGGTGAATCATTCGGAACACGGTTTCAAAAGTCCTGGCGTTCTTTGTGATTTCACCTTAAAACAGTGAGAATTAATAGCATGACAAGATAAGCGAGAGCAAAGTGGATGGTGTCCCATCACATGTCCCCACACTTCCCACCTCAAGCAAAGTTGAAAGACGACAAAAATTTGCACCCAGGAATGACCCAATATTAAATTTTGAGCCAAAGTTTCTTCCCCCCCCCCCCCCCCGGTTTTGACCCGTGTGACCCTTGGCAATGACACAAAATGACACTGCGTCGCACCTTTGTGCCATGTGGTAATCACAGCTCCCAAGTTTGGGGAATTTCTGCTCAACCGCTCAGAGATAGTGTGCCGCACGGACGGGCAGAGGACGGAGCCAATTACAATATCCCCCCCATATTTTTCAAAAAGCATGGGGATAACATCGGTAAAAATACTCGATGGTAATTCATAGAATACTTACCGGCACAGTCTTGAGTAGGACTTGTGCGAGCAGGGGCACCATGAGGGGGGGGATAAAGGAGAGCAGGCGGGGTAACTACCCCGGGGCCCAAACTAATAGAGGCCGGAGTTATTCCTTCAACTCTTTGTTTCATGCAACGATTGTGACGACAAAACACCTGCACAGTTATATTATGCGTCCCCTCCAAGTCACTCAGGGTGATTCCCCGGCATGCATTGCAATTGACAGTGACACCTCCCTCGTAAAATAAACAACTACTGTGGCAGAAATTTACATAAACATTAATCACGGTCATGACGTAATTTGACGCAGGAGTGTTGGCCACACCCACCTGGATGAAGTGTGTTCAACGAATCTGCATATTCTGAGGTAAATGTGTGCAAGTTATCCTTTCAACATATTCGATGTACGCACGATATGTGCGATATTGTTACGAATCTGGAAGCCTTTGCACACAAACAGACAGCAGTCCCTAAGCTTAGTTATTTCAATAAGTATGTGTGTCGTTAGATCCTTCCCGATGTCAAAAGGAATACATGTGTGCGCTGTGAAGTTTCTTTCGAGTTAGATTTTTGCAATACCCAACGCCAAAAAATCATCATTCACTTCTTCGCACATCAACGCCATTGCCCACGTGCGTTTGACCACGGACGAGGGGCGGAGTTTCATCACCTCAGAACACCGACTCCCCCAGGAATGGTGGGGGTTCCCCCTGTCCAATCACGGATGGCCAGCACATCACCCCACGAAACCTGTCCAATCAGGCAAAGATTACCTCAGAGCTCAGACTCCACCCCAGAAAGGCAGGGTTTTCCCCCTGTCCCAAATCAGAGGGGAACAGATATCACCCCGCGAAAACCCTGTCCAATCAGGGCAAGATACCTCAGAGGACCGATCACCCCACCCCGCCCGGGAGGGATAAGAATCGCCGGGCTCCCCTTAGTGCTCGCTGGAGTTGGGTTGCATTTGTCGGAGAAGAGAGGGGTCGCCATTGCTCTTGGTGGTCGTCGTGGCCGTGTCTCAAGCTGGTCCTCTGACTATTCCACAGCCATCGACTTCCATCTCTCATTTTGGCGAGAAATAACCCGGAGTCCGATGCGGGAATCTCCGCTGACCCTCTGTGAGGAGCGACCTGGCCCCCGCCTAGACCCCGCTGACGACCCTGAGTTTCACACCTGCAGTCGCGGGCCAAACCGCACGAGGCGGCCAGGTACCGACCAAACTCTGACCCCCAGCCTGTCTATCCCCTTGGCTGTGAGGGTCGAATAAAGATAATCCGGGCCATTTTCTTTGGTGTGTGTGTGTGTGTCTGTGGTGGTGCCGTCCTATAAGTTAGAACTGTATAAGTGTTGATTGCTCATTGTACAATGCCTGTATATTCGGAATAAGTCGACACTGTGTCTTATATTGTAAATAAATAACTGTTAATGTTCCAGTTCGTTGCCTGTCGTTTCTATCATTGACCCAGCACGGTGCGGGCTTGAAAATAGTAAGGCCGCTTGTGCCGTAAATTTGTTATTTTTACCGGCGCGGCTTTGGTAATTCCTGCTCGGTTACGCGCGATCCGAGTCGGTACAACGACTCGGTTCGGAACAAAGCCGGCCGAGGGTGTGGTTTCCCTGGTAGCTAGACCGGTGGTTATTTAGGTATATTGGAGATATATAGACAATTAACCCTACGCCATGCGGACAAAAATATGGCGTCCACGGTCCACTAAGGACTAAGGGACCCGTAACCTTCGGAGTTTCGAAGGTTACGACCTTCAATTCCGGGTGTTCGTGGGAGACGGCCCTAACTGCTCCCGTCTAGCGTCGTCCTCGCCACGACCCCGGCCCACAACAATATCAACTGGTCCACGTAACGTGTGGTAAAGTTTTCAATTTCCTCCGTGAAGGGTTTTCGATGTACGGCGCTCTTAACAAAACAAAAAAAAGACACACGACGTGACGATTGCTTGAAACCCCGCTATTTCTTCGTGAGTGCGGGATAAAATTTACAGCACACGGTAATCTGATGTACAACCAGGGTAAGTTGCATGGTGCGACGATGCACCACAATTTTAGGATACATCTTGGTGTGCTGCGATTCTTCGGTGCAATGATGAAGTGTAGTCCTGTGGTGATGTGGAATGGTATTTACAGTTTAATGGCAATACAACAATATAAATAATGTTGTTGTTGTGGGTTTATGGTTGTGGTGTTTGTTGTTGTTCAGCATCATGTGGCAAACGTAGGTGAAATCTGCGGTTCACTGTGTGTGTTGTGTGTTGTGTGTTGTGTTGTGTTGTGTTGTGGTGTTGTTGTTGGTGTGGTGTTTGTTGTGGTGTGTGTTGTTGGTGTGGTGTTGTTTGTGGTGTGGTGTTGTTGTTGTGGTGTGGTTGTTTTGTTGTTGTGGTGGTGTGGTGTGTGGTGTTGTTGTTGTGGTGTGGTGTTGTTGTGGTGTGGTGTGGTGTGGTGTTTGTTGTGGTGTGGTGTTGTGTTGTTGTGGTGGTGTTGGTGTTGTTGTGGTGGTGTGGTGTTGTGGTGTGGTGTGGTGTGGTGTTGTTGTGGTGTGGTGTGGTGTTGTGTGGTGTGGTGTGGTGTTGTTTGTGGTTGTGGTTTGTTTGTGGTGTGGTGTTGTTGTGGTGTTGTTGTGGTTTGGTGGTCGTTGTGGTGGGTGTCGTTTGTGGTGTGTTGTCGTTGTGGTGTTGTTGTGGTGTTGTTGTTGATGTGTTGTTTTGTTGTTGTTCAGCATCATGTGCGCAAACGTAGGTGAAATCTGCGGTTCACTGCGTGGTGTGGGTGTGGTGTTGTGTGTGGTTTTGTACATTACCGATCTCTCCTGAATCACACCACCAAGTGGAGCCTCGGACTGGGATCTTTCCGCTGGCGAGCCGCGACCTGGATCGAGTCCGAGTCGTCCTGCGCGATCCCTGAACCCGTCGTTGTTTCGTCTGTGGTTCTGCCTCTGCAGGCCTGTCCACAGTTTTGAAGAACCTGCTGATGACCGGCTGGTGCGGCGGTGCTGCCCTGGATCTGGATCGACGAATCTTTGCACTAAATGTTCATCCATATCCCCGTTACTCGTTTGTGGAAATGTCTCTGCCTCCACGTGGTTGGTCAAAAATGGGCAGAATATTTGTTTCGCTCTCGTTATGTTTTCTTATTATTAGAAATCATACTGCCATTTACACTTACAACTTAACTGTACTTTATACGCTTCAAAATTCGACCGATGTCGAAAAACGTTCCGGAAAACACTGCCCCGAACTACTCCACCATGACGAGCATATATTGTACGGGGGTAAATGAAATCCACAATGATGTGAACACCAGTTCCTTATTAACATTCTTACAAGGAACTCAACGGAAGAGGAGGAAGCCATTTGGCCCATCACGCCTGTCTGCATTCCATCGACACCACAGTAATTAAATCTAACCGCCACCGCATCAAATTTATCGACTTCAGGGCCGTGTTCCTCTTGTTTGGATGCGACACTCGACTCGAGTCGACACTCCACAGGTACAATCAGCTCCTGATCTTCTCTGGATGGATGTTCATCCTCCAGCTTATCATTCTTGTTGTCACAAAGATCCATTCAGGATGCTGTTTCAATGTGTGACGTCATTTTCAAATCTGCGTTTCTCAACGTGTGATCGGCTCTCAGGACGTGTCCTCAAAGAGCGCGCCATGTGAAAACTGTGCAAGGTTATAATAATAGACTAGGCACAGCAACGAACGGATCATGATCCATAGAGGTTGGACAAAAATGTTATCAAAGCTTTTTCACCTGAAATGTCTTCATTTGGTGGTATGTCTCATCAGGAAAAAAACCCCCACCCGAATCCGCCTGGGAAACCTCGTTTGACCTCAAATCCAAGATGGCCGACA
>CM068962.1:50050070-50062360 GCA_035128595.1 Eptatretus atami
TTAAGGATGGAAGCAACGTGACGCTCACTGTATCCCTCTGCCAGTAAAGCCAGAATTGAACCCTTCCTTTCCTCACTCAAAACTTTCTTTTCAACTCTTTGCATGTCAATAGTTATTTTTTGATTCCAATTACTTTTGAGTACTACTAGCACTGTTTGCCATCCAGCTGGTCTATTGGCAGAGGAAGTGATGAACCACAGCATGGTTTTATACTTCCTGTTAAAATAAGATTTGGTGCAGGTGATCACCTAATCAGTACCTCACTAAGTAGAATGAGGTGTGCCTGTTTGGAATTCAACAGACCCGGAATGAATGGCTGCCATACATGGAGAGATCTGATTGAAAAAATTTTTTTGGAGTGGTCCTCTTATTTTTTTCCAGAGCTGTGTGTATATATATATATATATATATCTTCTTCTTCTTCTTCGGCTGCTCCCGTTAGGTCGCCCACAGCGATCATCCGATGATCCGCATAGATGTGCACAGGTTTACGCCGATGCCCTTCCTGATGCAAACCCTGGTCGCCTCTTACGACACAGGATCTGGTACACCTATTCTAACGGGCATACACCGGCGCAGTACACTACTCACTTCGCCGACCTCGAAGGATGACAGGCTGAGTCAACCTCCTGGTGTATCATTCAGTGGCCCAACGGGCTTGAACGCAGACCTTTGATCCCAGCCCTGCCCTAACCACTGCCCAACACCAGGCGATATTATATATATACATATATATACATAATACATACATATATATATACATTAACAATATACACATATACATATATATATACAACATATATATACATATATATATACATATACATATATAATATATACATATATAATATATATATATATAAAATAATAAATATATACATATATAACATACATATATACATACATACATATATAACATATATATATATATATATATATATATTATACATATACTATATATATATATAACAGTTATATATATATATATATACACACACCAAGCCTGGTGTTGCGCAGTGTTAGGCAGTGCTGGACCCAAAACGTTCCATGAGTAGCCCCGTGGACAGAATAATAATATATAGTAGTATATACACCAAGTCAAACACCAGTTGACTCGCTCCATCCTTCCGAGCGCGAATGATACCATTTACTGGCCGTGTATCCCCGTTAGATATGTACCATATCCCTGTTGTCGTAGAGGCGACAGGGGTGCGTCAGGAAGGCATCCGCGTAAGCCGAAAAGAAGAAGAAAAAGATATACATGTATATATATATATATATATAGATATTGTTATATTATATATATATTGTGGCCGGGGGTGGCGAGAACGACCGCAAGGTGGGAAGTTTACGCCGTCTTCCACCGTCTCCCCGAATTATAGGCCGTCGCTCCGGAATTATGGCCGTCGCTCCGGATAACTCCGAATCCGGCGGTCGATTAATCGACCTGTGAAACGCCAATATCTCGACCGCGTGCGTAGGGTTAATTGTGCCAGATCCAATAACCTAATGTAAACCACACAGTTTTGGCTACGGGATTCACCCCTTGGAACTTCTGGCCAAACCGGATCACTTACCAGCTACGCTGGAGTATCAACTTCCACCACCCAACTCCGGCTCGGATGCAGTTGCGCCTGCCAGGACTTCCGGCTACATTGTACCGATTACCGGAATGAAACCCCGTGTTAAACTCAGATACAACCATGCTGGACCAATGCAAGAAGGACAGAAACGGACTGGAACATTCTAATAAATTTATTAACAGTAAAAACAGACAAGAGAAGCGAGACTTTAAGCGAATATTCAATGCAATATTTACAATGGGCAAAAACACTTATGCAGTTCTACTTCCAAGACGGGTTCAACACACTCAGAGACACACACCAAATGAAAAGAAAAACCCAAGTTCTTTATTCATCCTCCAGCCATGAGTGAGATGAGCTGGGGTCAGAGTCGCTTGACCTGGTCGGCGGAAGAAGGGAGTACTCGTAAGCGGACCTCCACAGGTCCGTCGCCTGGTCCCAGTCGCCCATGTGGACTCGGCTCGTGCGGCAGCCGCGTGAGCAATCGGAGCCCCGGGCGGAGATCAGGGTCGCAGACGGACCCACCAAGGCTCCACGAACAAGCCGTTCACTCCCCTTCCAGCCCAAACCACCGTCAACCAACTCGTAATCACTCAGGAACTCCAGATCTCCACACCCTCTCAGAGCGTGTCGGGGATATATCTCCTCCCAAACGGGCGGGCCTTGGCGAGAATCACTCCGCTGTCCGTCCCTAATTGGCCAGGATCCACGGCACAGCCTTCCTGGCGAGGCTATCGGCCATGCCCGGAGAAAGCCGCCTCTCCCCTCCCGCGCGTTTGAGAAGGTGGATGGTGGTAAGCACAGTGCGTGCTGAACGTTCGCGGAAGCCGAGAGACTGGACCGCGAGCCCCCCTCTCGCAAGTCAAGTACGAGACCAACGTGGTTGATGGTATGATGGCAGTGTGTGAGATGTAATAAACCTAACCATAAAAAAACATCACAACGCACATATCGACTCTCCCACTAGACAAAAGGAGAGGAACCTGTCTCACACGTACTACGGGCATAACTAACTTTGGACCTGAATGTTGGTGCGCATGATTCCAGATTCGTAACAAGTACATAATATATTATATATATATAATAATATATATATAATACATATATTTAGCAGGGATACCCGTGCTCCGCACAGGAATCCCGTGGTGACGGCGGGTCTAAGGGAGTATATGTCACAGTTAATTGTAAATTTAGAGGCTGCCACCATTATTATTTTTTCATCACCACTATAATATAATATTTCCCCGCCATTTTATATGCAGAGACTCGAGTTCAAAAATGTTAAGATTATTGCCGCATCAGATAAAAAAACCATAATGCCTCAACAAATGTGAGGCTGTTTCATGTCATCATTTGCGACTTAATTAATTCTCAATCTCTAGCAAATTCCGTGGCCCATGTCAATCGCTGAACTTGAAAAATAACGTTACCGCAATCAGTGATGACGTCATAATTCGGAAACGGAAGTCGGAAGTCATTGTCTTCAATGACGTTAGCATTATTTTTCATTCTATTGCAAAGGCGTTGCCCCATGTCAATCGGCAGAACTTGAAAATTAACGTTTCGAAATCAGTAATGACATCATAATTCAGAAACGCAAGTCCGAATACAATCTTTACATCTGGACACTCCCGGTACGTTCTGTCAGCATGTGAAGTTGGTGAGGATGGTCCAGTACTTTTCGCGTGCATAGGTCCCAGAACAAACACACACACAGACACACAGACAGACACACTTTCAAGTTTATATATATATATTTTACGGCTGTGAAATCCGAACACCATCCAGTCCCATAGGTGGTATTTCTGAAGTACATGTTTAGTTAGCTCCAAAACCCTTGTATAGAGGAATTAATGTGATTCATTCGGGCTGCGATCCTCTTGAGTAGGCGTTTTTCTGTTCTACCTTGTTTTTGAGCCAACCACGCCAACAAACAACAACAACGCCAGCAGCCACAACCTACCTTCACCACTCGCTACCGCAAACCTCACATCACCGCCATTCCAAACAGCCCATGGCCATCGGACACCGCCGAAAACCCCCTCACACCTTCTCCTACGGCCCTCCGCACCACCTGTGGACACCGAGCGCGGGCTACTGCCAGCGATACACGCGAGCCGCGAGTGCAGATGGCGTTTTTCCGAGAAATTCGGATCAGGAATGCTACACGCCCACATCTGTCCATCCAATTAGAAGACGCGGGCGCGGCTGGCCCCGCCCCAGACGCGCCTGACGGAAATCGGGTATGCAAATTTGAGATCAGGAAAGATTCACGCCCCTTTCTCATCCAATCGGCGAGCGTGGCTCCGCCCCTGAGTCTTTGGATCCAGAATTTCCATATGGGGGTTCCTGGAGCCGATAAAAAGACGAGCGCAAGGCGAATCGTGGCAGAAGTGGGCAGAGATACGGAGGCGAACGGCTACGGAGGCGAAACGCTGCGAGGAGATCGGCTGGGAGAACCTGGAGGCTCGGGTCCGGGCGAGGAAGTCAGGCACGAGGTCGCGTGAATCGCGCATCGCGGACTCGAGCAACCACATACTCCCTCCCCAGGCATCAACAATCCCCTTTTCCCCCCCGCGCTGAGAGAGTGCGACAAGGGGCCCGTTCCCACTTACACCAGAGTGCCCACGAACCGCCGTGCAGACATTTGCGGCGTCCCCGAGGCGCGGGTAGACCCTTCGGTCTCGTGGCCTGGCCGCTCATCCAGTTCCACGCGCATAGGCCCACGGCCCAGTCTGACTCCCTTGCCTTTGAGGGGGTCTTTCCTTGCTTAGGTGTGAATGCGTGTTGTGGCGCCGTGTCTTGTAAGTAGAAACGTATAAGTGTTGCGAGTTGTGCGGTTTAGTCGGTCGTAGCTCTGCGGTGCTGCATTATTGTTTTGTCTTAAATTGATATATGTGCATTGCTAATTGGGCTTAAATACTGCTATATGTTGCTCTATGTGGTGAATTAAATTGCTTACTGTTGAACTTGCCCGTTTCGCTTCGTCTTTTCTTTAATTGAACCTCCATCTTGCTTCACGAAAAGGTTCGTAGTGGCTGGATCTCTTCTTCTTCTTCTTTCGGCTCTCCCGTTAGGGTCCCACAGCGGATCATCCGTATGATCCGCATAGTGATTTGGCACATTTTTACGCCGGATGCCCTTCCTGACGCAACCCTGTCGCCTTCTACGACACAGGATCTGGTACACCTATTTAAACCGGGTATACACCGGCCCAGTACACTGTACTCATTCGCCGACCTCGGAAGGATGAAAGGCTGATCAACCCCTGGTGTATTAATTCAGCTGGTCCAACGGGCTTGAACTCAGGACCTTTGATCCCAAGCCGCTGCCCTAACCACTGCCCAACACCAGCTCGTAGTGGGCTGATACGCCCGTATTAATCAGAACCGTCGAGGCCGACGATAACACCGCTCTATCCCGATAGCAAGGAACGACCGCTTAAGCGTCCGTGTCCGAAGTCGACCTGCGGCGAGGTCGATCGCCCGTTTACCATCGCGTGGGTACTTAGGTAGTCGAGTTGGCGAACACCCTATCCCACGCGGGTGGCCGATTGCCGATCGGTGTGAGGCCGAAAGCCCACCCGTGACTGGATCCCGCGCTTAGCCGGGAGGTCACGACTGAATTGTCCGTCTGGTGGGCGAGGCAGGAAACTTTTCACTTTAAAACAGGGGAGAACTAATAGCAAATCAAGCTCACTCACACGTGGAGGTGAACTCACAATTCGGCTCACGCAGCGCGACCACTTCACTGGCTAAACAGGAGAGGTGAAAAAGCTTTGATAACATTTTTGTCCAACCTCTATGGATCATGATCCGTTCGTTGCTGTGCCTAGTCTATATTTATAAAACCTTGCACAGTTTTCAACATGGCGCCGCTCTTTGAGGACACGTCCTGAGAGCCGATCACACGTTGAGAAACGCAGATTTGAAAATGACGTCACACATTGAAAACAGCATCCTGAATGGATCTTTGTGACAACAAGAATGATAAGCTGGAGGATGAACATCCATCCAGAGAAGATCAGGAGCTGATTGTACCCTGTGGAGTGTCGACTCGAGTCGAGTGTCGCATCCAAACAAGAGGAACACGGCCCTGAAGTCGATAAATTGATGCGGTGGCGGTTAGATTTAATTACTGTGGTGTCGATGGAATGCAGACAGGCGTGATGGGCCAAATGGCTTCCTCCTCTTCCGTTTGAGTTCCTTGTAAGAATGTAATAAGGGAACTGGTGTTCACATCATTGTGGATTTCATTTAACCCCCGTACAATATATGCTCGTCATGGTGGAGTAGTTCGGGGCAGTGTTTTCCGGAACGTTTTTCGACATCGGTCGAATTTTGAAGCGTATAAAGTACAGTAATTGTAAGTGTAAATGGCAGTATGATTTCTCAATAATAAGAAAACATAACGAGAGCTAAACAAATATTCTGCCCATTCTTGACCAACCACGTGGAGGCAGAGACATTTCCACAAACGAGTAACGGGGATATGGATGAACATTTAGTGCAAAGATTCCGTCGATCCAGATCCAGGGCAGCACCGCCGCACCAGCCGGTCATCAGCAGGTTCTTCAAAACTGTGGACAGGCCTGCAGAGGCAGAACCACAGACGAAACAACGGACGGGTTCAGGGATCGCGCAGGACGACTCGGACTCGATCCAGGTCACGGCTCGCCAGCGGAAAGATCCCCAGTCCGAGGCTCCACTTGGTGGTGTGATTCAGGAGAGATCGGTAATGTACAAAACCACACCACAACACACCACACCACGCAGTGAACCGCAGATTTCACCTACGTTTGCGCACATGATGCTGAACAACAACAACAACAACAACAACCACAACACCACAACAACAACATTTATTTATATTGTTGTGTTGCCTTAAACTGTAAAATACCATTACCACATCACCACAGACTACACTTCATCATTGCACCGAAGAATCGCAGCACACCAAGATGTATCCTAAAATTGTGGTGCATCGTCACACCATGCAACTTACCCTGGTGTACATCAGATTACCGTGTGCTGTAAATTTTATCCCGCACTCACGAAGAAAATAGCGGGGTTCAGCAATCGGTCCATACGTGTGTTTTTTTTTTGTTTTTTAAGAGACGGCCGTACATCGAAAACCCTTCCACCGGAGGAAATTGAAAACTTACTCACAACGTTACGTGACCAGTTGATATTGTTGTGGGCCGGGGGGTCGGTGGCGAGGAACGACCGCTAGACGGAGCAGTAGGCCGTCTCCCACGACACCCGGAATTGAAGGTCGTAACCTTCGATAATCCGAAGGTTACGGGTCCCTTAGTCACTTAGTGGACCGTGGACGCCATTAGTTTGTCCGCATGGCGTAGGGTTAATTGTCTATATCTCCAATATACCTAAATAACCACGCGGTCTAGCTACCAGGGAAACCACACCCTCGGCCGGCTTTGTCCGAACCGAGTCGTTGTTACCGACTCGGATCCGGCGTAACCGAGCAGGAATTACCAAAGCCGCGCCGGTAAAAATAACAATTTACGGCACAAGCGGCCTTACTATTTCTCAAGCCCGCACCGTGCTGGGTCAATGATAGAAACGACAGGCAACGAACTGGAACATTTAACAGTTATTTATTTACAATAATAAGACACAGTGTCGACTTATTCCGAATATACAGGCATTGTACAATGAGCAATCAACACTTATACAGTTTCTACTTATAGGACGGCACCACCACAGACACACACACACACACCAAAAGAAAATGGGCCCGGATTTATCTTATTGACCCTCACAGCCAAGGGGATAGACAGGCTGGGGGTCAGAGTTTGGTCGGTACCTGGCCGCCTCGTGCGGTTTGGCCCGCGACTGCAGGTGTGAAACTCGGGGTCGTCAGCGGGGGGGTCTAGGCGGGGGCCAGGGTCGCTCCTCACAGGGGTCAGCGGAGATTCCCGCTCGGACTCCGGGTTATTTTCGCAAAATGAGAGATGGAAGTCGAGGTCTGTGGAATAGTCAGAGGACCAGCTTGAGACACGGCAAACCCACCAAGAGCAATGGCGACCCCTCTCTTCTCCGACAAATCCAAACCCAACTCCAGCGAGCACTAAGGGGAGCCCGGCGATTCTTATCCCTCCCGGGCGGGGTGGGGTGATCGGTCCTCTGAGGTAATCTTTGCCCTGATTGGACAGGGTTTCGCGGGGTGATATCTGTTCCCCTCTGATTGGACAGGGGGAAAACCCTGCCTTTCTGGGGTGGAGTCGGAGCTCTGAGGTAATCTTTGCCCTGATTGGACAGGGTTTCGTGGGGTGATGTGCTGGCCATCCGTGATTGGACAGGGGGAACCCCCACCATTCCTGGGCGGAGTCGGTGTTCTGAGGTGATGAAACCTCCGCCCACGTCCGTGGTCAAACGCACGTGGGCAATGGCGTCGATGGTGCGAAGAAGTGAATGATTGATTTGTTGGCGTTGGGTATTGCAAAAATCTAACTAGAAAGAAACTTCACAGCGCACACATGTTATTCCCTTTTGACATCGGGAGGAATCTAACTACACACACACTTATTGAAATAACTAAGCTTAGGGACTGCTGTCTGTTTGTGTGCAAATGGCTTCCAGATTCGTAACAATATCGCACATATCGTGCGTACATCGAATATGTTGAAAGGATAACTTGCACACATTTACCTCAGAATATGCAGATTCGTTGAACGCACTTCATCCAGGTGGGGTGTGGCCAACACTCCTGCGTCAAATTACGTCATGACCGTGATTATGTTTATGTAAATTTCTGCCACAGTAGTTGTTTATTTTACGAGGGAGGTGTCACTGTCAATGGCAATGGCATGCCGGGGAATCACCCTGAGTGGCTTGGAGGGAGACGCATAATATAACTGTGCAGGTGTTTTGTCGTCACAATCGTTGCATGAAACAAAGAGTTGAAGGAATAACTCCGGGGCCTCTATTAGTTTGGGCCCCGGGGTAGTTACCCCGCCTGCTCTCCTTTATCCCCCCCCTCATGGTGCCCCTGCTCGCACCAAGTCCTTACTCAAGACTGTGCCAGTAAGTATTCTATGAATACCATCGAGTTATTTTTACCGAATGTTATCCCCATGCTTTTTGAAAAAACATGGGGGGGATATTGTAATTGGCTCCGTCCGTCTGCCCGTCCGTGCGGCACACTATCTCTGGAGCGGTTGAGCAGAAATTCCCCAAACTTGGGAGCTGTGATTACCACATGGCACAAAGGTGCGACAGCAGTGTCATTTTGTGTCATTGCCAAGGGTCACACGGGTCAAAACCGGTGGGGGGGGGGGGGGGGGGGGGGGGAAGAAACTTGGCTCAAAATTTAATATTGGGTCATTCCTGGTGCAACTTTTTGTCGTCTTTCAACTTTGCTTGAGGTGGGAAGTGTGGGGACATGTGATGGGACACCATCCACTTTGCTCTCCTTATCTTGTCATGCTATTAATTCTTCACTGTTTTAAGGTGAAATCACAAAGAACGCCAGGACATTTGAACCGTGTTCCGAATGATTCACCGAGCACCAAGAGGATCCGCCTTACACCGAATGGGGGGGACAACGTTGAAGAGGAGGAGGAGAAAGAAGATCATGCGAGCAGTGTCCATCTTGATAATGGTGTGTAGGACATCGCTCTTACAAAAGGAGAAAATTAACTAATTGGTCGATTTCTGTATCCTTACAAAATAGAATTCTTGGACCGGTGTTTGTGTGTTTGTCACACTACTTTTCCTACAGTTGTGGGTCAATTCCATCCAGACTTGCTACAGAGGATCAGCATCACCCCAATTAATGTATAAGGATGTTTTTATCTTTGCCGGTGGTCTTGGTAGGGTGAGGGAGAGGGGCTGTGAGGGGGGAGTCACAAATTCTCTATGTAAATGTGTATCGTGTAGCGCCGCCTCCAGGTGGGAGAGGGTATTACAAGTCTCCACCATTTACAGTATTCCTGTCCACATTTTCCAGTGCTGTGAGGTGTTTTGAATTGTTAGCAATCGGTATGTGTTTGCTGCATGCACGTAACCTAGGTTATTATTTTTTTGCATATGCAAAGCTGCCACTTGCCTATACACCGCCCAAAACCACCCAAATAAAGGGATCCGTCAGAAGAGTGTGTTGCACGCTTGGAACAAGACCGCCTGTTGGGCGAGTACTCTGCTGATGTTTCATTATAGTCTGCCCGCGATGCCCAACAACATTAAAAACAGGAGAATCATCAGTGTAATGCCTTCCAACGACCAAACTCCTCAGGGTGGATGGAAACTCCAGTGATGTTTAACATACTGATTGAGGAGTCTGGTGTTGGCTTAACGGTTGAGGTGGCTGGCTGAAGATTCTGAGTTTGAGCCTCTGTCATGCCGTTAAGATAACACCAGGTGGATTGACTCAGCCTGTCATAATTCCGAGATTGGCAAAATAAGTACCAGGTTACTGGGCCATTCAAGTCAAGTATCCTGCCTCGGAGTGGCCACCCATCCAGAATTGTTCCCCCTAACCAATGGAAAACTGCTTCGGCAGCCCTGTACACCTGAAAATGTGAAAGTAGTGGTTCCTCTTCTCTTCGCCTCCCCTACTTCTTCTGCTTCTTCGTCTTCATCTTGCATGTATTTCCTTTGCTCAGTTTTTATGCAAGATAAAGGTCTTGTCTTTATGCGTTATTTTCCATATGGTCTTTCATCATGAAGATGAGGCAGGAGGTGCCACATCCGTGATTAAACAAATACAACGTTGTTTGCAGAGATGAAGAAAAGTCCCAACACAGCCATCCAGAGGCTGCAGGAATTTTCTTTGAACAGGACAGAAGGCAAGAGGGCTCATGGAGTGAGTGATGTAACCACGGTTTTGAACCAAGCCGACGTGACGTGCCAGAAGGATTTGGACAGTGCTGCATCTCTTACCCGATTCAGCTCTCCGGCGTCGCACAGTGTTCAGATGGAGACCCCATCGCCCGGCTGTTCCGTTAATCGCCGCACCAAGACTGCATACACGCCATTAGAGCAGCAGGTTCTGCAGATCAAAGAACAGCGCAAGAACACGGTGTTGCTTGTGGAGTGCGGTTACAAGTACCGCTTCTTTGGGGAGGATGCTGAGGTCAGTGCCTTCATGCACTTGATCACGTGGGATGTTTGCTGTGATTATTACAAGAATGTAATGGGTCCCTTTGCATTGTCATTGAGATTTGGTCATTCCTTGATCATTGCTGGTGCTCTGCTTATATAGATCGCAGCCAGAGAGCTAAACATTACGTGTCACCTGGACCATAACTTCATGACAGCAAGCATCCCTGCCTATCGTCTCTTTGTGCATGTGGGAAGGCTCGTGGCGCAGGGTTACAAGGTGAGGCATGTCCACATACCAACCCCCAACTCATCCTCCCCTAAACCACCCCTTTTACTTTGCAGGTTACGATATTTCCTTCCTTCTCCACTCTCCTGTTCCTTCATCCAGTTGTGCCCCTGCCTTACTGCCATTGCATTGCTGTCTATCCCCTTTGCTCTTCCATGAGCTTAGGTTTTGTATATATTGGTCTTTTTTTTCTACGGATGTTTGTAAAAACAATTTTCTTAGGTTGGTGTCGTGAAGCAAACAGAGACGGCAGCATTGAAGGCCATGGGAGAAAACCGGAATGCCCTGTTCAGTCGTAAACTGTCAGCAATATATACCAAGTCAACACTTATTGGAGAAGATATCCTTTATTGTGCTGCACACTCAATCACAACACACTCGTAACCGGTAATGTGCTAATAATATATGAATGCTCGCTCTTATCCACATCTCGGAATGCGACTCCAATGGTTTGTGACGTGTAATCAATTTTGGTGCAGAGTTATTGTTTTCTTGGAGAAAACCAAACCCAAAGATTACTAATCAAAGGTGAAGGTGAAGGAGCCACCAAAGGTGAAGGGGGTTATGTTTTCACCCCTTTCTGTTTGTTTGTCTGTCTGTTTGTCTGTCTGTGTGCAGGATATCTCAAAAAGTTGTGGACGGGTCCAGATGAAATTTTGTGGGCAGGTTGGGTGTGTGACAAGGACAAACCAATTAGATTTTGGTGAAGATCCGGATCTGGATTCGACTACTTTTTTAAAAAAAAGTTTTTATTTTAAAAACTGATTTTACTGAAATTATTTTTAAAAACTGACTGATAATTTTTTTAATGACTTCACCATTGAGAGATAGGGCCAAAAAATGATATTGTTGCGGGGCGGGGTCTGGCGAAGAGAACGACCACTAGGTGGGGGAAACTACGTCGATTCCCACTAGACTCCCCGGAATTGTAGACCGTCGCTCACGGATAATTCCGTGACGCGGCGGGTCACTTAACCGACCGTGGACGCCAATACCTCAACCGCGTGGCGTAGGGTCCTCCTGTCTAGAATCAAGTTACCTAATTAACCACGCGGTTTCAACTATCGGGGAACCACGCCCTCGGTACGCCTTGCCCGAACCGGATCACTCTACGGACTACGGTAGAGTACCAACTACTTTTCCAGATCCGATGCAGCCGAGCGGTAGGCGCTTGTCACGCTGTGGTAAGCGAGGCGAGGCAAGCGAGATGAAGGTACCGTGGTTCAAATAAAAGGGGAAAAATGATTTATAATCCTAACTAAAAGCCCATCGCAACGCACCCCCGTGTTTCCCACTACACACAAGGAAGGGATCTTTCTGCACGTATACTAATGGAATAACTGACTTGGGACACCT
>CM068962.1:50080339-50091396 GCA_035128595.1 Eptatretus atami
CCGCTATAGATGCCGACCCAGAACTATCGTTGTGAGACTTTTGGAAACGATACAACATTTATATGTGTATCAAGAATCTCGCTACCGCCTGGAGGCTGTGACGGAGAAGTGCATGAATGGGATTTGGAAAAAGTGTGTTAAGCGCTATGTTAATACTTTGTGGATTTGACAGTGGAACATGAACTTGAAGGGGTTCGGGAAAATAAGTAAATACTGGCAAAGGACCTTTCTTTTGGGGTGTGAAGTGGAAGATGGTCGAGGAGGTTGCTAGACAAGAATCCGGAGAACTTAGCAAATTTGAAGAGCTAATCGCAATTGGAAGAAGAAAAGAAGTGGCGAAGAAGAAAGGGTGGCAGAAGAAGAAAGGAGAAGAAGAAGCGGTGAAAGAAGAGGAAGGAAGAGCCAGAAAGGAAATTCACCACTAAAGGAATTATCAGAAGGTTTATCTTTATTAAATAAAGTACTTTCACATTTTGAGAAAATGGACCCAAATAGTGAACGTTTTGCAAGGATTGAACGGATGGCACACGATGTTTTTCGTCCGTATCGTGAAATTTACGAGGAGAAAAAAAACAAAACAATTCAGACAAAGCTCACCATGTTTACGAAAAAAAACAACTCCTCCGGCTACCCCGAGCGCTGCCCGATCCCCCAGCTATAACATCACTATCCACACCAAGCACGACTGACCAATAACTATGTTTTGTATTTTTATTTGTATTTGTATTTTGCAATATATTAGAACCAATTAGTGATTAGTCAGTGTTTACTGAACAAAAAAATGTAACAAGAATATGTATTTTACAGATGCATATTATTATATTCATTATTAAAACATTTATTGCCTTGTTGTGGAGTATCATAATACATATTAATTGCCCTTTGTTTTAAACAACGTGTTTGCTAACTATAATTATTACTTAAAAATACTCCTACATCACACGGAGCCCAGGCTCTCGTCGCACTAGATCGTCAATGCATTCCAGCCTATAAACATTATTATTTATATTTATTATTATTATATAATTTACGTATATAATAAAAGTGATATAATATATATTTATTAATATAATATATTAAATATGTTGCAGGAGGCGTAAATGGTGTCGTCGTCCGTCGTCCTCGTTGTCTGTCTCGTCCATTTCCTCCGTGTGTCTCTGTCCTCACTCCTAAACTCCCAAATGTTTTCAACTTTATTTCGATTACAGACAACGTGACCGATGCGCGATAGTTCTAATGCTCGCTAAGTGGTTCCAGGCACAAACCAAGAATGCTTTTCCAGTGCACATTCCTTGTATATACTCTTTTTTATTTTAAGAGCAGCTCTAATTAAAATTACAATGTAAGACAAACTTTTATTTCTAAATCCTAGAACAGTGTCACACATTTTTAGCTACATAATGGCAAGATACATGAGATATTCTGGTCCGTTTTATATTATTGCACTTTCTTTACTAGAAACCCTACACCATTATTTTTTGTATGTCTATCCCTGAGGAATTCATCAAATAAAGACCCCCAAGGATCTCGCCTTCCACACCCCATTCTTTGTGAAATTTAACCGAGTATAAATACATACAGTATTTTGCATAGCCAACACTATAAATAAAGGTAAAAATAAAGTTGGCCAACTTTACGCCAAATCCTTACGGGGGGGGGGGGCGGTTCTGTCTCGAACATCGCGGTCAAGTCGACAAACTAACCTTTAATATATACAGTATATATAAATATAAATATATATATATATATAATATATAATATATATATATCACGCGCTCCACCATAATTGAGAACAAACCAATCAGCCTCTTAACTATTATTCAATTACCTCACGTGTCCGAGCATTTCTATGACACTCTTCTTCACACACAGAAAGCTGCATAAAGCAACCAAAAACCAAGCTAACACAAGGAAAGCACTTTTCTGTTTCAAACTCTACCTTGTTTCCTCTGCAGCTGCACCATTCATAAGAGCACATACATGAGAATCCCAATGCTCGAGCTCCTCATGTCAGATCGTTTCACACTTGGCTTGGGAGTCATCAAACAACAGCAAAACACAAACGTTTACCACTTGGCTCCCAAGCATGTAAACACATGACAAATTCAATACAATCAACATAAAATTACAAAATCAAATCACATCTCCCCTCACATGTAATTGGACTTAATAACCAATCACTCATCACTGTAAATCAATGCCTATTATTACTAAATCAAGGTTAATAAAGATGAAGAGGCACTGTTATGATTCCGAAGCAAACCATTTAGTAAGCCCCACTGCCTTGTGTCATGAGCAGAGAAGTGCCAGCGACCAACTTAATTATCTTCCATCACCAAAGTGCGAGTTATGTTTCACCTTTGTCTGTGTCTTTGCAGCAGAATCTCAAAAAGTTATGGAGATTTGGATAAACTTGTGACCAGTTGAGGTATAATGCGGACAAATTTTATTCAATTTTGTAAATCCTGAATCGGATCAGAAATGAGAATTTTTTAATTGCAATACGTCATTTTTTTTTCATTTTAATTAGAATGGAAAAAACGAGATATACATATATTCAAAAATGTGATGATTATATAAAACCGTCTGGATGAGTCGGTGTTGGACTAAGAACAAGCCCATTCGATTTCTTGTTCAATCCGGATCAGATCTGCTATCGTCGTATACAAACATTAAACGTCAGTCCTGGTGAGTATCTCTCTACCGAGCAGTTCTAGTTTCGTTTATTATCATTACAGACATTTTCCCACAGTTTTGTTAAAAATAATATAAATAAAATAATTTTTAATAAGGTTCCGATATTGGCTTCGAGCTTGCACAGCATCAAAGTTTACTTTCTATCATCCTAGAAAGTTTCTAACATTTATATGTGAGTGTCAAAGTGTGTAGAAATGCTCTTGATAATTTCTAAAGCCTCTTCATATATAATTTATATATATATATATATATATTTATATATATAATATTATAAATAATATTATATATATATTATACTATGATTGATTAACTGCTATCATCGAAATCTCACTCACTTATCATGTTATTTGCAATAGGATGTGATAGATGAAAACCACCACAATAATCACTCACGAAAGTGCCATTCGGACGATTTTCACACCACACAGTATTCTGGAGTGCTGAACCCTAAGTTATTAACATCTGACCCTGACCTCTGTTTTTAATATCATCCAATCCTCTCCAAATCTCAGAATTTTTTTTCAATTCATTTTTCTTCTGATATCCTTCAGCTCTTGAAAGGCGAACCAAATCAACTGCCATCCCGTCTATGCATTTGATCTACAGAGCCCAGCCTTGTTCATATTCGACAACAAGATTCAAAAACGATGGCAAGGAACCTTCACTCCACTCTCCATCAGACCCTGTATTCTGCAATATACACGAAATTAGAACATTGAACCTTTGGATATTTTCATAATTTCTGTTCATTTCCATCATGTGTTGTAACATTTACAAATAATGTAAATTGTTATCGAATTGTTAATAGGAAATACAGCAAGATTGGGCCAAATTTCATCCTCTTTTAAGTTTTCCTCTTATTGCACATCACTCACTTGATCCTGTCCGATCTTTGAACTCATTAATATTCAGGCCTCGTTATTCCTTGATTTGGAATCATTATGTAGCTAATATGCTGCAGGGACTGATGCAAAATTTCACTTCCGTTTACCATAACAGTGACCTCAATGCCATAGATTCTTCAGTCATTACCCATGTCGTCATTTAATTGGGATACTGTAATGATAAGATGTAAACTTCTCCCCTGCTAAGACTATATTAGAATCGTATCACTCTCTCTGGACTCTCCACCAACTGACCAATGCGATCATATCTCAAATACTCAAAATTTTCATCCGCCTTGTCTACTCCTTCTTTCTCTGCTCTTTTCCAGTCATTTCTAAGCCTGCCTGCATCATAGAAAATATCGATCAGATTAATACCTAAAACCATCCTAGTGTCATATCATATGTTCCAAACACCGGACACACTTATGTTTCTTTCTTCTTGTGTTTAAAGTCATTAAAATGGGAGCAGGGCTCCGTCCAATTGAAATTTAACGTGATGAGCTATCATTTCTTGAGGAACGCCTTCTGTGCGCTGTATTGCCTTCACTTCTACCATATCTCGCTAAACTCATGTTCACACCACCACCTCGGGAAATTGATGACAGCTGATTCAACCACACTCTGTTTATTCAGCACCCCAACAGGGCCTCAAACTCAAAGATCCTAAATCTTGAGTAGCCCCCAAGCCAAATGCCTAACCACAAAGCAAACACCAGCTTACTACACTCGTCAAAATAATTAATAGACCTATCAGCCTTGCAATTCCCCACCGAGTTACGATCAACTCCGAGCATCCTAATTTGCGAGCGATCTATTCAAGATCATCTTTTCTCTTAACTGTCTATCTCATACCTTCGTTTATGCTTCTCTCAATCACTGCCATATCCGCTTCCTATGTCCTCGCCTTGACATGCCGCTTTTACTAGTCAAATGAAGGATTCCTGAATTTGAAACAATCAAGTTAGGCTATCTCCCATGATTTGATTTCTGCTGGCACCCCCTCCATTTCCAAAACTTCAAACAGGCCCATGTTCCATGTTGATTCACAAGCAAAAAAGTTCCAAATAATGTCTCCAAATACAATTCAAGGATCTTCACCAGTGAATGCATGCTTTGCCTAATTTTTGGTTGCCTGGATCTTTAATCCTGATTTCAAATCCCACTCTGCTGTTGACTTCTCCCGTGGTTTACTCTGCCTGTCATCCTTCCAAAGTCGGGCCAAAATGACACAACTGCTAAGTCCATCCAGTCTCGACCGTGGAATGCACCCTCCAGGATCCTGGCTCAATATCAAGAGACACTTAGCATCAAAGGCAAACCTAACCTCTATAACAAGAATCCGTAGCCATCTGGAGATGATGAGTCACCAGTGGTGTGGCCATATTTGATTTTAAGGTACTGGAACTCGGTAAAACGTCAACCATCTGTCATTACCAAAATCTATTCCACATCCTAGCTCATCAACATGACACCTGAACATACCATTTGATATCCCCAAACATGTGGTATAGGGTATCAAATGAGAAGACGACTACCCATATTTGACAAAAATAATAACCAATTTTTTCCCCCCCCCTTATCTCATCAATCAACAATCCATCTTTTACTAAACAAAGGTCAAGATCGAGTTCTATTTCTCCAATCAATCTATTATAAATAAAAGATAATTCTTGTTTTTATTTAAGCGTCCCTACACAACTTAATGTAATGACTGAAACAGAGAGCCAAAGTACGTACACCCCTCTACTTGCTAGCCTGGTTGCTTAAGCTGTCATCAAATACTTTAATTTAAAAATCACTAAATCTGATTATAAAATGGTGAAAGTTCCGTGTTTTGCTTCTGACCAGGTATTTGGTCAATTCATTGGCTGTTTGCCGAAAAACCTGCATTCTTATATCACTCCCAAAACAAGTGTCAAACGTATCACATATCCACTTTCAGGACAAGCTTAGACCCCAGAATACTGCCATTGAAACCGATGAAAGTACCATAACTCGACCCGATCGTGAAGTGGAGTTTTCTTGAAAACTGTCACGACCAAGCTCTACCTTGATAGATAGGTGCCGGGAGCGCCTTCCGTCCCTCCGGGACTACACCCAACTGACAGGCTTTGCTGTGATTCACAATTCCAGCTTTGAACAAAAGACATTCTGTGGTTTTTGACCGAAAACCTCCATCCAAAAAACGTACTATCGATTTAAGAGTGGTCACCTCAATGTCTGTTATGTAACCAATCTCCCTAGTCTTTGGATGTAACTATGAAAATTATTCACAAATAACAATGAATGAAAGAGAAAAAAAAAAAACTATTGTGGGAAGATCCATATTCAAAACTGAAGGCACCCCTAACTACTGTTCTGCTCAATAGCAAACCTCGGCCCTTGCTCTTCCTGATTGAGGCCTTGACTTTGTCTATCGACAGAACAAGTTACAATGCCGTCGATGATTGAAAACATCGAAAAAACATCCTTAGTTTCACTTGGAAAAATCCAATTGTCACTTTTGCATACTACCTCTTCTTTCTGCAGATACATATACAAACAATTTGCCAGCAAAAAACTAAGCAACAACATCCTCTCTCGCTATCTGGAGAAAACACAAACGTTTCATCATTGTAAAAAACAGTCTCTTTAGTCAAAAAATCCCCATATTCTCACCCTTTCCCTCAGTAAAGAGTGGAACGGAAAACCAACTCCAAAATTTGATTATTTATCTTCTGCGAGTACAATCTCTGCAGCTACTGTCCATCACGACAAGCTATAACCTATCCTAGATATTAGCATCTCCAAGTTGCACCAAACCAGCCACCACCATGAATTTTTACAGCTGAGAACCTCCTCTGTCACCCTCAGCTTCACTGGTACAAAGCCTTCAATCCATGTTCATGAATATGCTCCTTCTCTGCACTGGTTCTCCCTTCCATCTTGCCCACATTAGAGTGCCTCTGCCACGTAAGCCCCCTCTATTTGAATCTCATGTCCAAGAAGCTGTTATGTGGTTCTTCGCTCACCCATCAAGCAGCTTTTCAATCCATTTAGATAAGTTCGTCCATTGCCCTCTTATTCGGTCTTTCATGACCGACCTCGCCTTTGATCATAATCTGGGGCTTATTTAGCCCATGGCAGAGCAAGCCTCTCCCAAGTCGTGCAACTTAATATCAACAAACTTTCTAATATTAGGGCTGTTGTGTCGTTGTGTGCTGGTGTGTTTGTTTTCGCACTTATGTTCTACTATACACCGAAATAATAAAAGAATGCCCCGCCCCTGTAGGTTCAATGACATTGACGAATCACATCGTAGTATGCATTAGGTCCTGCATCTCGAGACATTACCATCATTTGCAGTGGAATTGATTCACATGTCTTGTCTGGCATTTGTTTGGATATTAATAATCCCATTGTATTTTTCAAAACAGTATTCACTGTGCTCCTCGAGGTTTAATGGATAGCTCAATGGGATGTCACATTGTATATCAGGGAAAAGGAGGCGGGAGTGGGTGCGAGAAGTTAAGTTCAATATTTAATAAGAAAATGATAAATGCTTTGTATAATAAATACATATGGGTCACAAAACCCCCTCCCACATCTGAATTCCCTTGTATTTATGATGTCAGAATTAATTATGAATTTTTTGGGTTGCATATATAAATGCAGATTCATTTTCCTCAACATACCCCTCCCATCCCTCACCATTTCTCCCCCAACAAACTCTGACCTCCCACAATTCCAAAGACGATTATTTTCCCCATTCTTCACTGACATCTTGTCATCAGCATCTGGGCAGAACCCTTCAATCTCACTGCAACCTCAAGTGGCTGGCGAGTTTTTCACACAATCCAATCGACGAAGTGGCCCGCGCGCAAGCCCACGTCGCCTCCCAACTAACGCATCGGCCAAATCAAGCAAGAATTCCGCTGCTTCTGGTGACTTGCAGTGAGAAGAAGACATTTTTATTTTTTATTTATTTTTTGCGGGTGGTTTTCATACTAAATACTCCTTGGTGTCATTTGGTCATAAGTGCCATTCATACAGGCAATCCATCTCATTAATTTATTTGCATCTTCATTCTCAGAGAAACCCTACTCAGGAAAAATTGAGTTTAATTTGATAAGTAATTAATTACACCTCAAGAGAGAGCTTGCTAATTACGATAATGACATAACGATACTCCAAGCTTCAAGTGGTCCCTTCTTTGCGTTCACCTCTCAGTGTCTTTACTGAATTCTCCTCCGATCGTTATCCAATTAAAACTTTTCATATGTTCATCAGCAGTGCATGGCATATTGGAGCTTTGTATACTTAGAGTTAGATCGATATGCAATCTTTATAACTTGGGGGGATTTAAATCCCCATTCCAAAAATGTAGGCCTTTTGCCAGGCCATGTACGATTCAAATTTCCTTTTAAGACAAAAAAATTATTCCCTGTTGGTTGACACCATTGTCCTCTTTTAATCTCATGTATTAATGGCAAATCAGCTCCTTGAGGTTGTTTTATGGAACATGTATCGATCAATCGAAACTCCCCGACTGATGGTGTCGAAGATGTGGAATGACATAAATCAATGTAAAACACAACATGAAAGACTTTGCATGATATACAACATCATAACAATGGATATCACACGTTTGGTATTCTAGCCATATCCTTAAATATGAGAAGTCTCAGAGGGACATGCAAAATTCAGTCAACACCTTGTAATTAACATAGCTGTTCTTATTTATCTGTGCTTAGAAATAACTTTTGATGTCGCAGAAAATCATTCATCCTAATCCAATGTAGCATCACTTACTGAGCTATGTCTGCCGCACACTTGTTTAGCAATGGTTCCGTTCATATTTTGCCCGTTGCTTCTGCACATCAGGACAGAATTTGTAATTTCTTCAGATGTTCCATATTAACTCTCCTACTCTTTTGAAAAACACGGTGGAATCTTTAACATTTACCCAACATCCTCTGTCTGAGAGTCCGCTGCTAACGTTCTTCGTGGACGCGCACACATTGATTCCTCACCCTGCCTACAGCAACCAGGGGTGGCCAAATATTACTGTCGGGATTCAACTAGGCTAACAACTCAGAAGTGGGCGAGCCGTTATACCTTTAGCTCTCCTGCCCTCATGTAAAACTCCCCTCATTAATTATATTTCATTCTCACTTGCCCTGCCTTTTGCAATTCATAGGAATAGGAAAGTTTATTCAAGAAACTCACTGGTGTCCTTAGTTAAAGAGAAATGAATGAGGCTCTTATGCTAAAGACAGGCATTTATATATCTTCTATACGCTGACAGAACTTCACTTTCCCATGGTTTTTATTGACCAATGAGTTTTCAGCGCACAAATCTGTGAACGTGTATTCAACGCCGACGCCTAAAAAACTTGGACTACCAAATTATAAGTGCAATCATTATTTTCTTCTCCCTTCTCACCCATTCTGATATATGCTTTCAATGATTCCTTTCTTGGCAGATTCACAGTTTTCCCACTAGGAAACACCAGTTTTCCATCACGAAATCATAAATTCTTTGTCCCTATTAAACACTTTATCAAATATATATATACTTATGCTTCTTAAAGCATTCATGCATGTTGAATTTATTCCATTGTTAGTGAACATCATATCCTTAATCTACGTATCCAAGCGTTTTGCATTCTTCTTAATTACCTTACCATTCTTCCATTGTATGTTTCCCATCACAGCAAAAACATACTCTCCCTCCATGGAATAGTTGTAGAACACCGAAGTTCTCTTTCCAACTCGAGATTCAATGAATAAAATTTATGACCATACAAAATCATATCTAGTGTCGCGTGCGCTCTTCAGAACTTGTACCTATTTGATGAAGTATGCTCATTTCGTTATATCCATTCAAATTAAATTTTCCCATCTCCTGATGGTTACCCTTAACATATTTTATCTTAGTACACACTAACGCCACCTTTTAAGTTCTTAATGTTGACTTTGTATTGCCACACTTTAAAAAAACAGAATAAAAAACGGATATATAATCGCTCCTTCTGTCTGTCATCCGTCACGCTATCTCCTCATGAACGTCTTTTGCAAAAAATTCGCCAAACTTATCGTTATATCATCACTGCAAGATCTGAGTCGTTCATTTTTCCTAGCCACTGCACTGTGTACAATAAGTCAAACCCCCAAAAAGCAATACCGGGGTACATTTTATACCTCCTTTAATGAACTTGTATATGAATAAACATTGGAGATGCATGAAATAAATAACTTCTGTTTATTTTTTAATATGACCACCATTCATGTCACAGGTCAAAACAAAACTTTTTTTAACTCAAGCATTTATATTGGGTCATTACTGGTGGAACATTTTGACATCCTTCAACTTTGCTTTTTCGTACGGAACGTAATGGGATTCTATGAAAATTGCCATTGACTGTGCACTCCAGCTTGTCTTCCTTTTTCGTCAGGGACCTTATTAAGTTTTTTTCCTTTAAAATTGGGTCAACTTCGAAAATATATAACTTTTTTTCTATTTTTTTTTCCCTTAGGCCCCTTTATTTTTAATCCGGCTTTAGTAGTAATAATTTTAATAATATCAAAATAATTAATTTTAATACAAATGAAAATAATCCCAATGTCATCTGTCTGCCTACTTTAAAAGCCTCTTTTATACCCACGGCCACCCCACACTATGAATACGAAAAGTGTGTTTGAACAAATATGGGTCACTATCTTGGGGTCGTCTGTCTTCTGAATCCATACATCATTGCATTTTTGATTGAGAACAACTTCATTTAATAATTGGATTTCCTAAGATTTTCAAATGATCGAACATGAATTGGAACAATCTGATTATATACTTGGCTCGAATTTGCCTGATTTTGAATGCATAGAAGAGATGAGAGAAATAAATATTTAAGATCTTTCTGCCTCTTGGCATGTCAACCAAAATTGAAAATCATTCCAAGATCTAAGAAAACTTATCTGGCCTTAAGCTGATGGCTCTACAAAAAGACAATAATATATGCATGAAAAAAACTATGAGTTTTAACTTGAATATAAATAAGGTCGCGCCTAGCATCACGTGACAGTAACTTATGGAATCATTAATTTTTCTTCGACATTTAATAATACATTTAGTCATTATTATCAAATTAAGATTACTACTATACTTGTAAACACTGACGATGAAAACACAAAATGCATCCCTTTGAACTTGTCAAATCCCCATCGTTTAGCATACTTCGATACATTAAATGTATAATTGTCCGTCAATCACGTCACCAATCATAATTTGTCACTCTATAACTCCTCCATTCATTGTTTCTCAGCACACTCACAGTTCACATTGTTACTATAACTCTCTAGTTACCTGCCACCGAAGTGGACAGATGCTGTTTTCACCGTATTCGTCTGTTTTTGTTTCCTGTCGATCTGGCCACTGATGAATCTTGCTGTGTAATGTACGAAATATACTCAAAAACGTTTTTTTTTTTTTTGAAG
>CM068962.1:50114011-50125617 GCA_035128595.1 Eptatretus atami
TGCCCCAAGTCTGTCTATGACGAAGACTTGGACCACGACAGACTTGGACCAAGACCACGACGACCAAGACATCCACACGACTCCCCCAAGTCTCTGCTATCCGCGCTCGCTCTCCAGGTGCTCCTCTTGCCCTTTTATTTCTCCTGCGCCCGCCCTGCCCTTCGCGGCGCGTGGGTGGGGGGAGGAACAGGGCTGCGCTACCGCCTTAGCTAGATGGAGTGTTCGCCCGACCAATGAAGGGCGCCACTAGTCTCCTGCCCAAACCGAGCCGTCCAACCCAGGAGGCAGTGCGCGAGAAAAAGAAACCCCCCCACCTCAAGAAGAGGAGAGTGGTGGTCAGGACGAGTTTGTGCTGCAGCATCGTGGTGATAGCGGTCGGCGGTCTTGCGTCTCGTTTGGTGTTCTGCAGGATCGTGGTTCGAGCGGTCTGCGGTCCTTTGCGGTGGCTCACCTTGTGGGGTACCGAACAGTGTGGTGGTGCTCGAGCAGCCAGGGTCGTGGGCAGTGGATTCGGGTCGTGAGTTCGAGTTCCACCTGGTGGTTTCAAGTCGCGTTGTGACCGCACGAGCGGGACATTTAACCGCGCCCGGCCCTACCGAATAGACCCACATAGGGGTCCAGTTTCTTTGTTGTGTGTGTGTGTGTGTGTTGTGGTGTGTGTGTGTGTGTGTCCTGGGCCCCGTCTGTAAGTATAATTGTATAAGTGTTTTCCTTGCTTGTACATTACATTTCTTTATTCGTGATAACTCTGCTCTTTGTGTGCTTCCCCTCCCCGATTGTTATAAATAAAACCTCTGTTTAAATGTACCAGCTCGTTTTCTGTGCTGTTCCTTCATTGGCCTAGCATAGTACGTATTTGAGAATTAGTAAGCGTTCGCTTGCCGTAAATTTGTTCATTTGGTCAGGCGCGGCTTGTAACTTCCGCTCGGTTATGCCGGAATCCGGAGTCCTGATAGGAACTCCGATTCGGACAAATCGCTCGGAGGGTGTGGTTTTCCCGCGTAGTTGGACGACCTGGTATTTAGCGTATATTGAAATTAGGCAATTAACCCTACCCCACGCCTTCGAAATATTGGCGACCACGGGCCGCTAAGGACCCATGAACTCTCGGATTTATCCGAGAAAGTTCACGAAACCTAAATTCCGGGTGCTCCGGTGGGAGACGATTCACTGCCTCCTCCGAGTGGTCGTTTATCGCCAAAAACCGAACCCGCGCCACAACTATATATATGTTTTTTGGTATATATAGATATAGATGTGTATGTGTATATTGTTGCCGAATTTCGCGCCCGCCGGCGTGCGATCGGCCACGTGACTCGAATCGCCGACCGCCTCGCCCACCGGAACGGACAATTCAGTCGTGACCCTCTCGGACTAACGCCGGGACGCCAGTCACGGGTGGGTGTTTAACCTCACCACAACCCAGTCCGCATTCTACCCGTGCGAGTAGGGTGAATCGCCGAAAGGTCGATATACCTAAGTACTCGCACGGGTTAACCTACCGAGGGTTGTACCACGCACAGGTCGGATTCGACACGAAACCGCTTAGCGGCTCGTTCCGTGACTACAGGGATAAAACGAGCGGAAGTTATCGTCGACCTTGACGGTTCCAATTAATTATGGGCGTCTCGCGCCCACTCGAACCCTTTACGTGAAGCAAGATGCGAGGACCCAAACAGAGGAAAGGACCTCAGCGAAACGGGAACAATTTCAACAAGACAGCATTTTATTACACGACACAGGCACAAGTATAGTACACAGTAAGAATGCACATATATCACATAAAGAAAAGCAACGACGACGCGCTCTACAACCGACCAACGCGAAACACTCGGCCAACACTTAACTGTTCTACTTTTCGCGGACGACGGCGCCACACACACACGTTCACCACAGAACCAAAAAGAAATGGAAAGTCACGACTTCCCGGTGTGTCGAGTCCTTGGCGGACCGTAACTTCCGAGCTTCCCGGTGCCTTCGCCGTTCCTGCGACCGACGACTCCCTCCCAGCTCCACAACGGACGCGAAGGAAAAAACCAGGGAACTCCACTTGACCCGTGGTCGAAAAAGACAGCGCGAGATCCTTGCCCTCCTCGCCTTCGCCGTCCCTTTTATCGCGGGGGCCCCGCCCTCCACCCGCGCGTTTTCGGCTCCACCCCTCCTTCCAGAACATGCTGGAACTTCCAGAAGGGCGCTGCGTCCTCCGTCAATCGGTGACGCTCGCACCGCCGTGGCATTTCTTCCTCTTCCCCTCGCAGGGTGTAATCCACCGCGACGGTCCATTCGTTCGGGGGAGGGGGGGGAACGGGGGCCGCCTGCCTTTCCCTCGAAGGCCAGGGCCTCTGGCAAAACCGTGTTGCCGAGTCGGAACGCCGTGCGTTGATTGTAAGTGGTGGCGTGGTTTGGCTTGTTGTAGTGGTGGCGGTCGGCGTTGTTGTAATGGTCTGCAGGGTTGGAGCGTGGTTGTTCGAAAAATAAAGACAGAAACAGAAAAACGACTGACTCAAAGGATCGCAGCCCGAATGAAATCACATAAATTCCTCGAAACAACGGGTTTTGGGGCTAACTACACATGTACTTCAGAAATACTTCACCTACGGGACCTGAATGGTGTCTGCGAATTTCCACAGCCGTAACAATATGTAACTATGTACAATAATATATTGAAACCGGGCGGAGTGGCGTGCGCTGTAAACGGCGCTACTCGAGGCTTGGTGTTGGAGGATCGCTTGACGACAGGAGCTCTGCACTGGAGCCACGCTATGGAAGGGATGTAGGGCAGCGCAGAATCATGGCGAAACCCAATCCATATCCCTGTGTCGTAAAGAGGCGACCAGGGTTGCGCGTCAGGAAGGGCATCCGGCGTAAAACTGCTGCAAAATCAGCTATGCCGGATCATAACGGCTGATCCACTGTTGGCGACCCCTAACGGGAGCAGCCGAAAGACTAACAAAAACAATGTATATTATTATATAATATATATATATATATATATTGTTGCGAATTCTCGGCCCGCCTGGCGGCGATCGGCGCCCAGGACCTCTAATGCAGCCGCGTCGGCCCACAACGACGGACATTCCAGTTCGGACCCTCCTGGCAAACTCACCGCCAGGACCAGGCACGGGTGGGGGTTAAACCTCACACGATCGTCTGCCAATTTCCACCCCTGCGCAGGATAGCGGTTGCTCGCTCAAATCGAGCCCCTACCTAAGTAGGACACCTGCGCGATGTCGAACGAGCGATTACCCTCGCCGCAGGTCGCCGAGGACAACCAACCACTTAAGCGGTCCGTTCAGCCTGCTACAGTGATAACCGAGCGGTGTTATCGCCGACCTCGAGGATGTGATTCTCTTTACAGGCGTATTCAAAACCCACTACTTATTCCACGATACAAAGAGGCACTCCCAAATGGGGAAATGGAGCAACGAACGGGATACGTTTCAACATAAGCAATATTTATTTAAATACACCCACACGACACAAGCAAGGCGCTCATGCATATACAAGCAACACGTAGAATGCAAAAGCAATACGACGACTATAATTATTAATTTACACAGCACTTACACAGTATCTACTTGGCAGGACACGGCGCTAAACACAGCATGCAGTACAAAATAAAGAAAGACACTCCCTCACAGGCAAATCGGGTAACGGGCGTCCGTAGACTTTATGGCCGTGGTATGACCGAAAAGGCCCACGAGACCAAAAGGGTCTTACCTCGCACCCTCGTGGTGCGACGGTGGGCAGCGCGAACGTCTCTGTCCCCACGGCAACTAGCGTAGCCTGCCGCCTGATTGGGCCTTGCAAACGTGGGCAGGTCCGTGACGCTTCTCTCCCAACGGCACAGGACAAGCCCCGCCTGATCTCGGGCCCTTGCAACGGTGGGCAGCGTCGTCACGCCTTCTCCCCACGGCCAACTAGGACAAGACTCCACCCGACTGGCCCAAGTCCTGTCACGACGAAGACTTGCCAAGACAACTGGACAAGACCACGACGACCAAGACTTTCCACACGACTCCCAGTCTCTGCTATCCCGCGCTCGCTCTTCCAAGGCGCTCCTCTTGGCCTTTTATTCTCTCTGCGTCAGTCCCCCGCCTTCGCGGCGCGTTGGGTGGGCGGGAGGACATCCAGAAGAAATTGGGCGGGAGTTGGTTTCCAACCGTCAAACTTGTTTACCGGAGGAGAAATTGGGGCTGGGGCCTGGTTTCCAACCCTCAAACTTGTTTTCGGAGGAGAAATTGGGTGGGCTGTTCCAAACCGTCAAACTTGTTTCCCGGAGGAGGAAATTGGGGTGGGGCTGGTTTCGTTGCTCCTTTAGTGGGGTTTGGGTGGGATGGCGTGGTTGTTGCAGATGTGTGGTTGTTGAGATGCGTGGTTGCGTGGTTGTTGAGATGGCGTGGTTGTTTCAAAATACGACAGGTAAAGAAAAAAACGGCTATCTCAAAGCGTCGCAGCCCGGATGAATCACCACGATTCCTTCTAAACAATCGGTTGGACTAATACCACATTTGAACTTATCGATGATATCTAACCTGAGGTACTTTCTGGGTATTGCAAATTCCACAGCCGTAACACTACCCCTCCCCTTTTTACAGACTCGTCTCACGTCGTCGAATTTTCGTTGCCATCATGTGTAGTTCTCCCCTAGTACGATTTACCATCGGATCCCTTGAGTTGCGACATTCAGTGTATTCCGTGTCCCCAAAATAAATATCCTCACCGGGGCTGAGTAACAACTAAACAAACCTACTCATCACAGACGACTTGAATAAATGCCGGCGCTAGGACATTGTATGCGGGGCGCATTCAATATACAATACACAACACTTAACAACTTAACATTATAATTTACACTATTCATGGGCCCAGGATCCGATGAACTCTGCAAGAAGAAAGTAGTTAGGCAGTGAGTCATGCTGCTCGGCACGCAGTCTCTGGCTCATGCAATGCCGCTGACAGGGAACGTGGCGGCTGCTCACCAACGAGTCCAAGGCCTTCCCCTCGGAAATGGACGCACCTGAACATCAACGGCGGCACGAGCTACGCAAACCGCCAGTTCCCGTGTTGCAGGCTGCCTACAGGGCAGTCCTTGCAAACTGCGTGAGATCCCTGCAACACATGGGCAATTAACAGGCGGGGGGAATGCAAAACAGAATGGAGGCAAAAGATGACGAGCGCAGTCGGCATGGATGGCAAAAGGTGACAGCAAGGCATGGCAGACAAGGCGACCTGAGCAAAAACAGCGGCAGAGGAAGTGACCGGCACAGGCCTTGAAGCAAAAAAACAGCCGGCAGACGATCGACGGCACAGGCCTCGCCAGTAAAAGCCAGCAGATGACTGTGGCCAGAGCACAGGCCTCGTTAGCAAACAGCCAGCAACGATCCGACCGGCACAAGGCCTTGAGTAAACTGCAGCAGATGAACGTGGCCGGCACAGGCCCTTGCAGTAACGCCCAGCAGATGACAGTGGCCGGCACCAGGTCCTTGCCCAGTACACAGCCAGCCGATGAAGTTGGGCGCACCTTTGCCTTGTCAATGGAGGTTGTGGAGGGAGTGCGCGGTGGTGCTGGCCACTTGAAGGTGGGCTCGACCTGCCTGACTGTCTCCCTCCCAACCTCGGCTTTGCCTGTCTCTGTCCATACCACCCCCTAATTTGTAAAAAACCCATTGTAGCCCCAACTTTTTTTTATTTTTCTTCACTTCCTTCTATAAATTCGTCCCTAACCCCTTATCGTCTTTGTTCGGCTAACCTATCCTGTCCTAGCCTACTCCCAAACCCTACTTCCCTTCCTGGAGGGATGAGGGAGAGCTAGCGTCCTTGTCGAGGCCACTCAAGCCTCAGTAGGCCTCCTCGAGTTTCAGCGAATCTAACCCAAAGTGGGTCCAGCGGCCCCACACCGAGAGCGAAGGGATCGATGGTGCGGAGGGGACAACTTCCTATCTAACCCTAATACCATTTATTACTAACTACCCCGGGCTTTCAACAAGCGCTCTCGCTTTAACTATCGGTTCTAACCAAACCAAGATTCCGTCGGCCTGTGTTGGTGTCCATCACATTCGGCGCCTCGCCCTCCAATTTTCTCTCGTTCCCCTTTGCGGCCACGGGTTTCGTGGCTGGGACGCGTGGCTCCTTGGCAGGAACTACCTCTGCCGATTCTCCAGCAATGGCACCCCCGGGCACTACACTGCCTCCGAGCTACCACTCCCTAAACACCGGGGAGTGCCCTCTCTTGGCGACTCCCTGAACGCTCACGTGGCAGGCTGGTGCCCGGCCCCTTTTCCGAGGGTCACACCGTGCCCACGACACTGCCCACGTGGCAATGCGCCCCGGGCCCCGCATCATGCGGGCGCACCCGTGCCCACTACGCTATCCCGGCCCCCATGCGACCTTGGCCTACCGCGGCCGACTAGACCCGGTGCCGGGGTACCCACTCAGCGATACTCACCTTTCGCAGCCACGCCCCAGCCCGTCAACAGGGCTCCTGCACCCCTTCAAACAGGTTTCGAGCCTACATCCACAACAGCAAAAGACCTCCATTTTGTCAATTTGACTATCCAGCTAACTCACATTATCCTGACCCGGGGTCCCTTGGCGGGAATCACTCCTCCCCCAATCACTCATCGCACCATGCATTCCACCTTCACTCCATACACACAGGTCGCTGCCTCACTCACTCATCAAGTACACTTTCCATTCCTCAATCACACTTCGCTGATCTCTGCATCCTGCTCACTAAATCCCTCTAACTACCTCGTGCTCCACGTTCGTCCTTAAAATACAGCACGTTCCTTTTAACACTACGTAGCTAAGCTACGTCCCTTACACACATCAAAGTCGTCATTGTCTTCAAATCCTAAATCAATTCCATTTTTCCAACCTAAATCGAACTACAATCCCTCTCCTAATCATTCATGGGCCCATGAGGACTTACCCCTGCCCATGACCGGTCTAGCCTAAGCTAACCCTTCCCCCTAGCTAGTGGCATCCTGTGCCCTGGCAAGGGGTCTTCCACCCCTGCCCGGAATCCTGTTCAACCCGAAGCGTGCTTGCTTTTTTTTTTAAAAAAATTGCGCAGCACAGCGCGGCAACTCGCAGCTCGCGCACCTTGCACCTTGCCCGTGACGTTCATGGCAGCTGTTCGCTGCACCTTGTACCTTCGTCCCTCCTGGACGGACCATCCGGCAGGGATTCACCCTCCTGCCGGATTCCAACCAACGTGAGCCATGACGTCACTCCGCGCATAACAAAAGCAAGCCTCGTGTTTCGATGGGGTCCCCACACGAACACATGTGCTCTGCCCGTCGGAACTCCACACACACGCTCGCGTGGAGAACCATCCGTCCAAATCCGTTTGTCCAGCCTAACCTTTTGCCGTCTCTGGGATCGGCAACATCCACCGCTGGCGTTTCCGGACGGGTTTCATCCCGCCAATCGCGCACGCGGCGGTCTCGTGCGTAGCATGGCACGAGCCTCGCGCTCGCCGCTGCGTGGTAAACCCGGCACGGTCCCCAATCCAGCTACGGCGCTATTCGGCCTCTGTCTCTCTGTCGCCGTCGTCTCACCATTCGACCCACGCACACCTCGTGTCACGACGCTCACATCACATTCCATTACATTGAACCGGAGACGCGGCTGCGTTGCTCCGCATGCCGACCGTCATCTCCCTTACATACCGCTCTCTCACACACACGGTCCCCTTGCACTCAGCCGTTCACTCACGCATGCCATTTCCCTTGCACACGTGGTTTACTTCACACACGGCCTGTCCACTTGCACACGTGGCTCTCTCACACACGGTGTTGCTGGGAGGCACGCACTTTCGGCATCACTTGCCACCTACACCACTCACACGCGGGGTTTTACTTCCCACACGGGGTGTCACTCATACCCGGGATTCATCCCATACACGGGTCTGCATCCAAACACGGGATCTCTGTCACCCACCCGGTCGCTCTCTACACACGCCCTTGCACCCACGCTATGGCGTGCGTTGCAGCACGCATTTTCACCACTCGTGAAACACACACAGGAAATTCACACTGGGGATTAGTGCCACTACAAGGGGTTCCTGGCCTCTATACCCCCCAAGCTCCTCGTGCACCTGTCCGCAGCACTTCGCCCCTCAAATTGGCGAAGCTCGACCGGACCCACCTGGTCACGATCGCTTCAAGGGGCATACTCCCTCCCCTGTTCCTGGAGAGGCTATCCACTGCTTGCACCGGGTCACGACACAGTCCGCCAGCTCGCCCCCATTAAGCCTCGCTAAACTCATGTGTGGTGCTCGTCTTAACCCCGTCCAATTCACCCTCTATCTCCCGTGGTCTCTGCCAACTCAGTCACCTCTTCACCCATTACCTTCCCTTGTCTCCACTATATGTTCTTTATCTCCTGCGTCTCCCTTCGTCGTCTCTGTTATTTTTATTTCCTCATTTCTTTACGTGTCTCTGTTTAACACGTTTCAGGTCACCCCACTTAATTTTTCCCTCTCCGGTCACCGTTAATTTCTCCGTCACGACTCTCGTCCACACGACTCCCGTATTACTTTGTCCTCCCCTGCTTCCATCGCGGGCTGACAGCCGTTGCACTCCCCCCCAGCTCGTTCGCTCCAGCACGTGGCTGCCGCCATTATGCCCGCCTGCAGGCATCGCCACGCGCTGCATTCAACCCGCATTTCTTTCATTTCTTCTTTTTTCATTCCGTTGGGTTTTCCATCTATTTTTTCCCGCATTTGTTTTTTATATTCGCATTCACTTGCCGCCCATTTTTGCCAGCAAATCATCACTAGCTGACCCATGTTCAGGTGGGTCTGTGGCAGCCGTTCGCCTCCCATCAGGCGTGTTCCTTGCTGGGGCTTGAGGATGGAATTTGACAGAGTGTGGGGAGGGGGGGGGGTTTCATTATCACGCGCCTCCTGCGCTGCCGGCCATTCGTGGTTCTGGGTGTCGGTTTGTGGGGGGAGAAACTCCTGCACAAATAACATTTCCTGCTCGGGGATTTCGTTACTGGGCCATGGATTTACCAATTCTACATCCATCTCTAATACCCCTGCTCCGCTCGCCTTGAGACTCCATCTTATCCCGTGGAATTTAATTTAACTGCTCGTGTTGGTGGGAATCGGGGGTCGCTCCACCTCACTCCTGACCGATTCCCGGTGAATTTAGTTGGAGACGGGGTGGATTCGAATCTCACTCCCGGACACCAGTGTTGCGAATTCTGCCCACCTGGCGTGCGATCGGCCGCGTACCTCTAATGGCAGCTCGCGTCGCCCACCGGACGGACAATTCAGTCGTGACCCTCCTGGAACTACCGCCAGGAAGCAGGCACGGGTGGGGTTTAACCTCACACGATCGTCCAATTTCCCATCCGCGCAGGATAGGGTTGCTCGCAAATTCGACCTACCTAAGTTCCTGCGCGAGTGGTCGACCGGCGCGATCGTACCTCGCCGCAGGTCGGCGAGGACACGAACGCTTAGCGGTCGTTCGTCTACAGTGATAACCGAGCGGTGTTATCGGCCGACCTCGACGGATGTGATTCTGTTTACCGGGCGTTCAAAATCCACTACTCATTCCACGATACAAGATGGCACTCCCAATGGGGAAAGGACGCAACGAACGGGATAACGTTTCACACAAGCACATTTATTTCAATTACACACACGACACAAGCAAGGCAGTCATGCAATATATAAGCAACACATAGAATGCAAAAGCAATACGACCGACTATAATAATTATTTTACAAGCACTTACACAGTTTCTACTTGGCAGGACATGGCGCCACAAGCATGCATACAAAAACAAAGAAAGACCTCCTTCACAGGCAAGGGGGTAGACGGGGGGTCCGTAGACCTTTATGGTCGTGGGGCCGTGGATGACCAAAAAGGCCCACGAGACCGAAGGGTCTTACCCGCACCCTCGTGGTGCGACGGTGGGCAGGTCACGACGTCTCGTCCCCACGGCAACTAGCGTAGCCGCGCCTGATCTCGGGCCTTGCAACGGTGGGCAGGTCGTGACGCCTTCTCCCCAGTGCCACGAGGAAAGCCGCGCCTGATCTCGGGCCTTGCAACGGTGGGCAGGTCGTGACGCCTTCTCCCCACGGCCACTACGACAGACTTCCACCCGACTGCCCCAAGTCTGTCTATGACGAAGACTTGGACCACGACAGACTTGGACCAAGACCACGACGACCAAGACATCCACACGACTCCCCAAGTCTCTGCTATCCGCGCTCGCTCTCCAGTGCTCCTCTTGCCCTTTTATTTCTCTGCGCCCGCCCTGCCTTCGCGGCGCGTGGGTGGGGGGAGGAACATTCCAGAGAAATTGGGCGGGAGTTGGTTTCCAACCGTCAAACTTGTTTACGGAGGAGAAAATTGGGGTGGGGCTGGTTTCCAACCGTCAAACTTGTTTTCTGGAGGAGAATTGGGGTGGGGCTGGTTTCCAACCGTCAAACTTGTTTACCGGAGGGAGAAATTGGGGTGGGGCTGGTTTCGTTGCTCCTTTAGTGGCGTTGGTGTGGATGGCGTGGTTGTTGAGATGCGTGGTTGGCGTGTGTTGTTGAGATGGCGTGGTTGTTCCAAAATAACGACAGGTAAAGAAAAAAACGGCTATCTCAAAGCGTCGCAGCCCGGATGAATCACACATATTCCCTCTAAACAACGGGTTGGACTAACTACACATGAACTTATCGATATATCTAACCTGAGGACCTTTCTGTGTATTGCAAATTTCCACAGCCGTAACAATATGTATATGTACATACGAGGTGTGTGTTCAAAAAGTATCCAACCTTAATTTTTTTGTGCGTAAACAAATGAAGCTAGGGAGGCGTGGTTTGGTGCACGTATGTAGGCGATCCTAATCCTTATGCGTGAATATTTGCCCGCCTGCAGAAGCTGTCAGTCGCCGACAGACCGCGATGAAGTGAGGAAGTGTAAGTGAGCGCCGTCGGATTTTCGTTTTTGACAAAATGACGGATCACTGTGGTCTCATCGCCAGTGATCACTGTGTTGAAGAAGTTGCGATCGCTGTTCCAGTCTCCAGCATGTCCTGTGCGATCTCCAAACGGAGTTGCTTCTGCCTCGATCGTATAGCAACTTTGGCACGAACTTCGCTGAGATTCTCCTTAAGCCAATCCTCAGTCACAATGGAATGAAGGATCCAATGCTGACACCCGCCTCGTCTGCAAGTTCTCTGATCGTGATTCGACGATCCTGCATCAGCAGGGTCCTCACTTGGTCAATGACGATCTCATTTCGGATGTTGAGGCCTACCAGAACGTGCTTCACTTTCCACTGATGTGCGACCATCTTTGAGACGGTTGTACCACTTTTTTATCTTGTGGTGCCCATTGCTTCGTTCCCGAAGGCCTGTTGAATCTTGCGGATCGTTTCCACTTGGGAATCGCCAAGCTTTACACAAAATTTGATGCAAGTAGCGTTGTTCAGTTTTTCCGTCATTTTGTCAAAAACGAAAATCCGACGGCGCTCACTTACACTTCCTCACTCATCGGCAGTCTGTCGGCGACTGACAGCTTCTGCAGGCGGGAAAATATTCACGCATACGGATTAGGATCGCCTACATACGTGCACCAAACCACGCCTCCCT
>CM068962.1:50131483-50153694 GCA_035128595.1 Eptatretus atami
GACTTTTAGTATGACATTCTATAAGGTCCAAAGAAGATTCCCACCAAGTTTCATCTCTCCCCTATTTTTTACCAATCTTTTCCAAAAAAAGTCGTTGGTTTACTGGACTACTAGAGGGGGAGCACTTGGTAGAGTGCAAAACCTCCGCCGCCAATACTGCTGGGTCACTTAAGTGAACCTGATAATCTTATTCATTGTTAGGTCAAACGGATCAGACTCTACTGAACCACGATTGAATAAACTAAACTAGATTGACGTGCATGTAGAAATGCAACAAAAAAAAATCGAATTTTTTTTGAAAAAAGGTGCAAAATTTCTGGGTTTTTTTTTCTCTAACATTTTTTCTTGGGGGGGGGGGGGGGGGTTGGAAATCACTTAAAAATGTAGAAATGCAAAACAAAATTCAAATATTTTTTCAAATGGCGCCATAGCGGCCATATTGGAGCTTTGGACAGTCCCAAATCTAATGGAATGATCCTTGGACCATACTAATCCCCACCAGTTTCGTCGAATCCGTCAGGAGTTTTCTCGTAATACTGTTCACAAACAAACAAACAAACAGACAGGGGTGAAAACAGTAACCTCCGTCCATCTTCGATGGCGGAGGTTAATTAGCTCAGGTGCTAAAGATCGCCTTACCCTCCTTTTGGCGGAAGGGGAGATGCTAAAGATCGCCTCAACTTCCTGTTGGGGGTGTTCGGGATGCTAACGATTGCCTTATCCTCTTATTGTGGGGGGTGGAGGTGGTGGAATGCTGAAGATAGTGTTACCCTCCTGTTAAGATCAATGACAGTCAATGCTTACTTCAAAAACGAACAGCATTTAATGACACAACCGATTGTCATAACAGGAAGAGTCAATGAAAAGTCGGTGTCTGTGCTATATATACATGCAACGGTGGACTTTGGACATTATGATGCTTTCATTCAAATATGGAATGTTTTGACAAATCTGTTCCCCTTATTGCTTATCCTCAGGAAAAATCTCATTTCTTGGACTGTATTATTTATTGCTGTATTGTTGAAGCAACACTGAGTCGGGAGAATAGCGGGGATGAAGAAGGTGGATAGACGAACTGAGGGAGGAAATTGATGAGGATGAGCTTGACAGGGGAATTGGTAAAGAGCCAATTGATATGAGCTGGGCACCTGATGTGGATGGAGGAAGAGAGCATGACAAAGAAAGCAAATGGGTTGAGGGAGCAAGGTCGGAAGAACAGAGGTACACCTCGGCTGAGATGGGAAGATTGTGTGAGGACGGATGTAAGTAAGATGGGAGTGGCAGGAGAGTGGAAAGAGCTGGCTGTGGATAGAGGGAAGTGGAGAGAAGTATTGTACAAAAGGTGGGGCAGCGGCAACTTGATACCATTAGGTCTCATCCCATATAAAGGAAAATGATGTAGCAGAAGAAGAAGAATAAATTACCTTTGACTTGCCATCAAAGTACAGAGTAATTTTCTCAGACAATATTGGCTGTGGAGTATCACAATGAACATTGAATAATTGTCCAGTCCATGCCTCTGTTGTTTTCTAAGGGTACATCCTCTGTTTAAAAAATGCAGTAATTACCTCCATCGTGCTATAACTCTGATCGATGCTTAATTTCTTGGCAGAAGCTTTCAGAAGATCTCAATGGCAGGTGAGCATTTGCTCCTCAGTGGAACCACACTCAGGAACCTGGAAATCTTTCAGAACCAGGTGAGTAGCTTTGCTTTTATGGTTTTGTAATCGCAATAAAATGCTGCGATGATGATTCTTTGTTAACCCAAATGGCATTTCCAGGAGATGTTGAGACAAACATTGAGGTGATGAGCATTTAGAGACTGCCTTGTTTGGCCGACAATGGATTCACAATATGGTGTGTTTGCCGTGTGACTTGATCTTCTGTTTCATTTTGATGATATGAGTTTTAACCTTTCCTCGAAACTCTATGGATAGTGTTTTTTTTATACTACCATGGACTTGAACTTGATTCAAATGTCTTTGATTGACATTATGTTTTTTTTTTCCTCTGTAAAATCAAACAAAGCACCAAAAAAAAGTTTATTTTGGTTGACATAAAATTCTCTAAATGCACGCACGCACACACACACACCATTATGACATCATCTTAATGTGCATACATGTATTAGTGTCTGACGTGTTGAGACGTTCGAACGGGCCAAATAGATTTCGCCCCATTCTGAAATATTTCTCCATTGTGTTCAATTATTTTTCATGACCATAATAGGTATCAACATAACATCCCTCTTGCAGTAATTGACATGGGGAAATGTGGTGGGCTTGGGGTGGGGGGGGGGGGGGGGGGGAGAGGGAGTAGACGTTGATGCTGTAAGGTGTGAAGGAGGATTAAAAAGAAATAATAATTGATTAATTACTTAATTATTATCGATTTTATTCACGACTTATTTATTTTCTTTCTCATCTGGACAATATCTCAGGCACCTTTTGAGCTAGGAAGCCAATATTTGGACAGGACAGTGAACAAGTGATTTAGCTATGAAGGGGTTTTTTGATTTATTGATAAATAATCAATTAATCAATTAATTATTCATTTTTCGATTAATTACTTAATTTTCAAAAAGTTACAGATTCGGATGAAACAGTCGTTGTTTTCGTATGCTACAGTATCTTTGATGCTAGTACTTTCTTCTGGTAGTGAAAAAAGCTCGGAAATCAATGAATGTTTTGCTTGTAGCAAAGTGTGTAATCTTCAGTCTCAAAGCAATTTATAAAGGTGGGGATAGCTTAGTCCTTGTAAGTGGTTGAGCTGGGACATGTGTGCTCAATATTTTCTTCAAACGTGCAATACAGACGGACCGTAAGTTGAAGGGAAGCTTGCTCTGGGCCATGGATCACACACGCACACCCTTTGGCCGTCGTCTGCTCCGCCACTGGCTTGCTCAACCTCTGACCTCTATCAGGTCAGTTTTTAATGCTTATTTCTCTTTTTACCTCTGCTACCGAAGATGGGTGGAGGTTATGTTTTCACCTTTGTCTATCTGTTTATTTGTCTGTCTATTTGTTTGTCTATGAAAAGGATATCTCAAAAAATTGTGGACGGCTTCGGGCAAAATTTGGTGGACAAGTTGGGTGTGTGACGAGGGCAAAATGATTAGATTTTGGTGAATATCCGGATCTTCACCAGTGGGAGATGCTGCCAAAAACGATATATGGCACAATATCTCAAAAATTGTGGATGAGTTATGAGAAAACTTGGTGGATGAGTTTGTTAGGTGACAAGAACAAGCCAATTCGATTATGGTTCAGGTCCGGATCCAGATCTGACCTATGAGTGGGACACAAAGCGTAAACTGTACAGCCTGGTGGAGGTATGCGCTCTACCGAGTGCTGTTCTAGTTTGTATTGTTTTCTACCTTCGTATTGCCACCCTGACTGAATATTTCTACAGAATAGAAGGCCACCCTGATGTTTTCCTGCCTCAAAGAATCTTACCCTGAGGTTGTTTACATTAGTAATGGCACCTTGAGGTTTATCGGTGTATGTTCAAATTAACTTTGTCAATTTTTCATACTGGGAGGGGGTGGGGTTATGGGTGAGATGCTGGGATGGGGTAGGGTGGCTGGGGGGGGGGAATGCTGGAGGAGTAGGGTGAGGTGGAGATGCTGGAGGGGGTGAGGTGAGGTGGGTGAAATGCTGGGACAGAGTGGGAGGAGGAGGAGGAGATTGGGACCATACTCTGTGCAGAGCGTTGGTGCTGCTGAAGCAGTCTCCTTGGCTATTGGGCACAATCCTGGATGGGTCGCCACTCCGACACAGTATACAAGCATGCTGGCACTCATTTTGCCGACCTCGGAGGATGACAGGCCGAGTTAACCCACCTGGTATTAATTCAACAGCTGAGTGGGATTTGAACTCAGGACCCTAGGATCAAAGCTTGCCACCCTAACCATTAAGCCAACACCAGGCATACAGAGTGGGGTGAGAGTGGATATGCTGGAGGGCTGTGTTGAGGGAGGAGATGCTGGAGGGCTGTTGTTGAGGGAGGAGATGCTGGGAGGGGATGGGGTGAGGGGGAAAGATTCCTGGGGGTGGGGTAAGGTTGGAGGGCATGCTTAAGAGGGGACATGAAGTGGAAGAATGCTGAAGAGGGGGACATATGGAAGAGTTGGGATTGGAAGGATGTGGGGTATTTTAGGAGAAGTGGGGTAGGGGACTGACACGGAGGGGTTTGACACCGTTAAAGGACATGAAGAGGAATTTATTGTCATGAGCAGACAACCTCTGCAAGCAGGACTTATCAAGATTCCCAATCTGGACATATAGAGACAGATATCATGGGAGAGGTGGAAACAATTAATTATTGTTGAAGGCACAGAGGAAAGTGGTGCTGTAGGTACGGGAGGAGGGTTGACGGACAAAGCGTTTGTTGTCGCATGCATGTTGTCGTCTTATTACATAGATGTTGCTACACATGTATTTTTATTGAAGTTATTGAAAACTTCATATGGTCTGACATTCCAAGTGCAGCATGTTTGAATTTTCCAGTAGTACACATCCTGCTGTTGTTTCCTGAGAACATGCCATGCATTTCAAAACAAGTGTTTTCGTGCATTGATTGTCATTATGTGCACATATTGGATGTTTTCACAAATGTTAGTGAGAGATAATGGTGGATGACAATGACAAGATAAATCCACAAGGGATGTGGAATGCAGGGAGCTTTATCCTGAGTGTGGTATAACGTTCTTCGTAAGGGTTAGCACAGTTTTGCCCCCATCATCTTCGTATCAATGCAGCAGGTATGTGACGTGTTCTTCCTGATTCAACTGCTGTCTATTCTATTATTAATAAGTTAGAATGTTTAAACAGCTTGGTAAAACCTATATGTAAGAGGCAGAAATTGCACATTTTATTTTTCAAATTTGAGGCTGTCTCTCCTTCCCTTTCTTGGCCATGTTTCATGCAAAAACTGTATGCTAGCTTATGATCTACCCCATTCATTCGACAAGTGTATAACCAAAGAATAATCGTGTGTAGTTTATTGCTTGTTTTTAAAGTGCATGAAGAGAAGATTTTAAAAAACAATGTTTGGGCAAAACCTGCCTTATAATTTGGAACTTAGTTACACAAGGCACGCACTTTAGATGACATGGACATTTGTCAAAAGTTCAGATGGGCCAAGGAAAGACCTTCATCATGCAAGGTCTTTCCTTGGCCAGGCTGAACTTTTGATAACCTACAAGGTCTTCATCCACAGATAACCTACAAGACAAGGCCTACAACCCTCCCACCCCTTCTCCCTCACCCATTTTCATTTGTTAGTTGTTGGGTGATTCGTTCCTTTTCTGTTTCATCCCTGCTTCCCACTTCCTCTTTTTCCTATGTTTCGTTCAGCTTGTGTGCATAAAAAGATTTAAACACTTATCCCAATGTGTCATTCTCCCTCCTCTTGATTTCACTCTGACTTCTACTCTGCTCTTGGTGTTTCCTTCTTTTCATTTTGTTCCCTTCCATTCTGCTTTAGCTCTTCCACGAGCCTCGATCATGTATACAGCAAAAAAAGTATGCCAAATGCCCTATCTAATGTTGCACCATGATGCATTACGAGAGGAAAATCATCAAAATTACACAGATTTATCCTGAAATTAAATGTTTTAAACACGTTCTAAATATCTTTGTGCTCTTAGTCGGAGGGCACAAAAGCTGTGATGCCCAGTCACTCTGGCCACATTCTGTCACTAAAGTATGAGTATTCTCATGGAAAAGATTATGCTGTTCTATTGTAAACATAATATGCTGCCGTGCCAGACCTCAACAAATGATCTGCTGGCAGATCAGTGAACATAAATCTATGTAATAATCATGATCATCATTATCAGTCTCCATGAGAAGTTTTGCCACCTCATCTGCATTTGTACGTGCCGTTTTTGAAGGGTAATGACAAGGAGCAAAAAAGAAACAACACATGTGGTACTCAGCACACGATCTACCATTAAGGCTTGGTCACAATGAACCCACGACACATTTGTGCCACGACACGACAGAAAATTTGGGCTCATCGGGGGTCGTCGCAAGACAGTCCTACGAAATTTTGAGCATCGTGGCATCACTTCCGTCGTGAGGCAAAATTGGACATGCACCTTTTTTGCTCGACATTTTTTGTGGTATCTATTGTCTTGCAACTGTCGTGCGATAAATATCTTGTCGTGGGTAGCAGAAGAAAAATTTTTAGTCAAACAATCTTACGACTGTCTCACGACTGTCCTACGACTGTCTCACGACTGTTGTGCGACAGTCGCACGCACATCCACGAGTGAACACGACCTGATCACGTGAAAAACAGCCCCCCCAATGCCCGACAACTCACGATGGTCCCAGCTGTCGCCGACTGCTGCGACACACCCACGAACATAACCACGACATATCTTTTTTTTCTGTCGCGTCCCCATCGCCAAACCATCTTTAATGTGTCGTAGCCCTTGTGACACTCGAAATAGATTTCGGCATGTTGCAAGATCTGGCCACGACAAATATTTTATGGGTCTACCACGACAAAATTTCATACGATTCGTTGTTGCCCGGGGACTTAGCAATGACGTAATACCAACGTCAATTCAGCACTAAAAATAGTCCAACCAGATAGCTCGTACCTGGCATAGGGAATTCAACATCTTGGCCCACTGCCTGCTACGAGTTTTCTCATCACGTGGGGTTTCCCCAGCAATGGATAAGAAATAAAGTTTGATTTGCTTGTAGAAGGGTAAAATTTGAAAATCAAGTATATACACATGCATACTTGGCTTGCATATGGGAGTGGTGTATACTATAAGAGTTAGCAGCCAACGTGTTAAAGATTGTTAAACAAGCCGGAAGTTTAGCGCTACCGAAGCAGTCTTTATACATCATCTTATATACTGTAATAAGATGAGGTCTAGTCACAGTTGAGGATATGGAGGCTTTATTGATCACCATAGATGTACATTGCCATATGGCAACTTCTTCTTCACCCCCAACACTGCACTATCTCACATGTCATGCCCTCTAATGCTATATATCGACATATTGCATAGTTCTTGGAAGTATTATGAAGGTGATGTGTTTTACTTGTCACACACGCCTTCATGATACAAAATAAGTAATTCTCATGTCCAGATCCGGATTCGGATCTTCACCAAAATTGAATCAATTCGTCGTGGTCACACACCCAACATGTCCACCAAGTTTCATCCAAATCCGTCCACAACTTTTTGAGATATCCTGCAGAAAAAAAAAAACAAGCAGAGAGAGGGGTGAAAACAACCTCCTTCACCTTCGGTGGCAGAGGTAATAAAACATTATGTCTCTGAAACCGCTGACCGTAAAGATTTGAAACTTGGCACATCTCATTCTGCTCCCAATGGGGAATAATGTATTGTAATGATGACGTCATCGGTGGAGTGGTAGACCAGCCATAAATGTTATCCTCAAAATCTTTGTTTCCCATTGAGAATCATTGTGTATGTCCAGGCCGTAACATTTTTACCAATTGAGGTTTCCTTCCTTGATTCATTCCTTATGTCTTCCTTTCTCATTACCTCCCAATTGAACCAACATTCCTCATAACTGAATTAATTTGTCTTACTTTAAAAGTTTTTATAACATTTTATAATGTTTCATTTGCCTTTTTTCATGAAAACCCCACATGTTCTTCTTCCTCATAAAACGCCACATGTTCTTCTTTGCAACTATTTACTGTCATAAGCATCCTACAATGTAACTAAAAGACTCGCAAAAACGAAATCTTGCAATATCACACGATATCAAACTAAAGCACGCGATGTCACACGATATCACGTGATGACAGTATTTGCGGCATGATAGCGAAAGAGCAACTGAGCCTGTTTTGGAGGGCAGCGTGGGGCTGTGAGGTGAGCTGGAGATGCAGGGTTGTGTATTCCTCTGCGCAACACCGCGATAGAGTGAGGGACCCATGCCGCAGTTAACACATTTTACCACAACAATTCAACCGCGAGTAAGCGTTCGGGGTGGGCCTGCTGTAATTGAAGATAACTGTTGTTAATCAAAAAGGGGAATAACATCGGTAAAAAGCAAAACTTAATACCTGAAGTGGCGACGTTAGGAACGCATCTGCCCAACCCCCCAAGTTCCATTCATTCTTACGAGAAAAATTGTTTTGATTTCTCCTCCATTACATATACAGTGCCTTCAGAAAGTGTTCACACCCCTTGACTTCTGTCATATTTTGTTGTGTTATAGCCTGAATTTAAAATGGATTAAATTTTAAAAAAAATTCTCACCGATTTACACAAAATACTCCATAATAACAAAGTGAAAACATGTTTATAGAATTTTTTACAAATTAATTAAAAATGAAAAGATGAAATGTTGTGCATCAATAAGTATTCAACCCCCTGAGTCAATACTTTGTAGAAGTGCTTTTGGCAGTGATTACAGCTTCAAATCTTCTTGGGTATGTCGGCATCAGCTTTGCACATCTGGATTTGGGGATTTTCTCTCATTCTTCTTTGCAGATTTGCTCAAGCTCTGTCAAGTTGGATCGGAAGTGTCAGTCAACAGCAATCTTCAAGTCTTTCCACAGATTCTCAATGGGATTCAAATGAGCTTTGGCTGGACCATTCAAAGATTTTCATATTCTTGTTCAGAAGCCATTGCAATTTTGCTTTGGCTGCATGCTTGGAGGTCATTGTCCTGTTGGAACGTACATCTTCACCACAGTCCAAGGTCTTTTGCACTCTGAAGTCGGTTCCCCTCAAGGATTTGCCTGTATTTGGCTCCATTCATTGTTCCCTCTATCTTTACAAGTCTCCTGGTCCCTGCTGCTGAAAAGCATCCCCATATCATGATTCTGCCACCACCATGCTTCATGGTAGGGATGGTTTTAGAAGGGCAATGAGCTGTCCTTGGTTACTGCAACACATAGCACTTTGCATTCAGGCCAAAGAGTTCAATTTTTGTCTCATCAGACCACATAATCTTTTGCCTCATGCTCTCAGTCTTTCACTTGCCTTTTTGCACACTCCAGGCATGCTGTCTTGTGAAGTTTCTCAGGAGTGGCTTCCGTCTGGCCACTCTCCCATAAAGCCTAGACTTATGAAGTCCTGCAGACACTGTTGTCCTTCCAGCAGATGCTCCCATCTCATCCAAGGAACTCTGTAGTTCTGAAATCGTGGTATTTGGATTATTGGTCACCTTCCTGAGTGTGGAAGAAATTCAGTTCTTCTCTTGCGGAGTCTGAAACCATTTACTAACAGCACACATCAAATTACAAATAACAACAAACATGCGCATGGGGAAAAAAGGATAACAAGTCAAGCAATAACAAACACAATCCTCTTTCTGCTCAAAATGCACAGAGCAATTGCCTTGCCTTTATACTATTCTGGACAGCAAAATACATGGGAGAGCTAAACACCTGGCAAGGGTGAATGGAGGGGGAAGGGGGGAAATGGGGGGGGGACAAGCATGAGAAAGGGAACTGCAGACATGGCCACTTTGGGAAGGAAGGGAATAGACAGGCTCAGGTCAGCGATTTGGGCAAGAGGTATGGGAATACAAGACCGGCCGTGAGAAAGAGAGGGTGATAACAGAGTTAAGATAAAACAAGAAGCCGGGTGGATGGAAACACAAGCCTATTACTTTGATTATACCTTCCGTTCACCATTGAGTCTCAAAACACTACATTCCGTTTTATGCTGTTATATAATTGTCCTTGGACAACAAGGCTTCTGTTGCAATCGCCTCCCGGGAGTTATTTAATTACTACCAGACAATAGGACTCCTCTTCTCTGTCGCCAGCAGTAAAGCGTCCTTCTCTTGAGCAGCGGAGCAGTTTCATTTAAACACATTGGAAATATTTGGAAGTATATATATTGTTGCGATTTGACGCCTCCGCCGGCGTGCGATCGGCCACGTGATCTCGAATCGCGACCGCCTCGCCACCGGACTGGACAATTCTGTACGTTGACCCTTCGGACTAACCGCCGGGAATCCCAGTCACGGGTGGGCCTTTCGGCCTCACCCACGAATCGTGCCAATCGGCCACTCCGCGTGGGATAGGGTTGTTCGCCAACTCGACCTAACCTAAGTACGACGCACGCGGATTGGTGAAACCGGGCGACCGCTACCGTCGCCGCAGGTCGACTTCGATAACGGGCCCGCTTAAGCGACCCGTTCGTGCTATCGGGATAACGCGAGCAGGTGTTATTCGTCGGCCTCGACGGTTCCTGATTAATTATCGGGCGCCCCCAAGCCGCCCACTTACGTACCCTTTACGTAAAACAAGATGGAGAACCCAACGAAGGAAGGAATACGCAGCGAAACAGGGGAAACAATCAAACAAAAAGCACGTTTAATTCACATCACACAAATAGCACACCACACATAAGACAGCAAGTATTTATAGCAACAATATCATTAAAGAAATTGCACATACAAAAGAAGGAGTTAAAACCCGAATACGCGACACACGGACCCCACTTCACAATTCTACTTATTAAACACGGCGCCACACACACACGTTCACACAGACCGGCAAAAGATGGGAAGTCGCGACTTCCCTGCGTTCAAGTCCTTGGCGACCGTGCCTCTGCCGTGGTCCGCGAGCTCTCTCCGCTCCCCTCGACGCGAGATCCTCCGGCGTGCTTCGTGCCTGCGCCCGTGCTGGCCCCTCGATGAACGGCCGAGCACCGACGAACAGAGAGAGAGCAACACAGCCGAACCCAGAGAGAACAGAGAAACCTGGGCAGAGAGAACCAAAGAACAGCACACGCCAGAGAGAAAACCAAGAACAGCACGCCCGAGAGAACCAAAGAACAGCACGCGCCAGAGAGAACCAAAGAACAGCACGCATAACCGGAGAGAACGCAAAGAACAGCAACGCGTCCAGAGAGAAACAAAGACACCTCAATGCGCTCTGACTCTTATACCCCCGGCGCCTCCGCCCCGCTGCTCCGCCCGTTCCGTGGCTCACCCTCCTTTGAGAGGGTTCTTGGAACAGGGGCGTTCCCTCACTCCGACCGCCTTCATAACACTGTCCTTGCCGCCAATCGGCGGCGAGCTGCCCTCCCTCCGCTTCTCTTCCTCCAATGCGGCGGAGAAGCCTAGACGGAAAACGAGGCCGTAAAACGTGCGCATTCCATCCTGCTTAGCGCTGCGGAGATCGTTTAGCCGCACGGAGCCCTGTTGGAACGGCGAGGGGGCGACAGATGTTGGCTGCGTGGATGGTGGGGGGTGGCGCGGTTGTTTGAGAAGCGGCGTTGTGGGTTTGGTGGTTGTTTGTTCAAATTAAAGAAAGGACAGAAAATAACGGCTATGCTCGAAGGATCGCAGCCCGAATGAAATCACATTAATGTCCCTCTAAACAATGGGTTTGGGCTAACGACACATGTACTTCAGAAATATATCTCACCTACGGGACCTGAATGGTGTAATGCGAATTTCCACAGCCGTAACCACTACCCCCTCCCTTTTTAGCAGACTCGTCCGCGAGTCCCGTCAACAATTATCGTGTGCCATCATGTGTACTTCTCCCCTAGTAACGTTTTACCTTCGGGATCCCTGAGTGCGACATTCATTGGTATTCGTGTCCCGCAAAATAAATAACCTGAGGGCTGAGTAACTACTAAACAAAACTCACTCATACCAGACGACTTAAATAAAAATTGCCGGCGCTAGACCAGACATCGGGGCCAGCACTCAATATTTACAATTACAACTTAACAACTTATCCTTAACCTTAATAAATTTATACACTAACCATGGCCCAGGATCAATGGACTCTGCAGGAAAAAGGGCAAGAGTCACAGGAGAACCGGTGCACGGGCCGCCACTTGCAGGCGTGTTGCATGCTGAACAGGACAGTTCCTGCAGCTGCAACTGTTGTAACGACGATCTGGCGCACATGGGCAATGAAACAAGGGGGGGGCAAAGCAAAATTACGGGCTGGTGATGATGTGCGGCGGTGGGCATGGTCATGCTAAAAGCAGCAGGCATATCCAGAAGCCGGCAGGAACAGGGCCGCTGCAGAGCGAACACAGCCGGCAAATGAACTGGCCGTCACAGGCCTTGAGCCGACAGCAGCCTGCAGACGATCCGGCCGGCACAGGACCTTGCAGTTAACGAGCTGCAGATCGAAGTGGCCGGCACAGCTTGCAAGCAAAACAAACAGCTTAGCCGTATGAAGTGGGGCGGCCTCTTGCCCGTGCAGTGGTAGTTGGTGGAGGGAAGTGCGGTGGTGCTGGCCCACTCGCAGAAGGCGGGCTCGGACCTACCCTAACCCTGTCTCCCTCACCTATCGCCTTTGCCTGTCACTGTCATACCCACTTCCTTAAATTTGTCAAAAACCAATTTAGCCACCAACTTAATTTTTTTTTGTTTGTTTTTGTTTTTAATGTTTACTTCCCTGACTTCCACCCTATATTCGTCCCTCTAACCCCTTTACTGTCCTTGTTCGGCTAACCTATCTGCGTCTTCCTAGCCACCTCCCAACCCCTACGTTCCCTTCCCGGAGGGGGAATAAGGGAGAGCTAGCGTCCTGTGTCGAGGCCCATAACCTCAGGATGGCCTCCACCAATCTCAGCGTCTCTACCGCGAAGAAACGACTGCCGCCAGTCAGGATCGCAACCGACAGCTAGCGAAGCAACTAAGAGGTAGCGCCCAAACGAAAAGCGGGCGATGATGTGCGGAGGGAGTACACTTCCTAATCTAACCCTATCCATTTAACTGTTAAACTACCCCGGGGCTTTCAACAAGCGCCTCCGCTGGAAACTATTGTTTAACAACCCTAGATTCCCCAGTCGCCATGTTGGTGTCCTTACACACTTTTGGGCCTCGCCCTCGATTTTTCCCTCGTGCCCTTGCACGGTTTCGTGCTTGGGACGCCGTGCTCCCCTGGCAGCAGACCCTCTTGCCGAATCCCTCACGAATGGGCCACCCGCCGGGCACTACAAAACTGCCTCCGAGCCTACCAGCTCCCTAAACACCGTGGGGAAAGTGCCCCTGGCAACTCCCCTGAAACGCACACGTGGCAGGCTGGCGCCCCGGGCCCCTGTTCCGAGGGGTCACCCGTGCCCACGACACTGCCCACGCGGCTAACGGCGCTCCGGCCCCCGCACCAAGCGGGCCGACCCGTGCCCACTATGTTAACCCTCGGCCCCTTCAATGAGCCCTGCCTACACGCCGACTAGCCCGGTGCCGGTGGTACCCACTCAGCGCTATCTCATCGTTCGCAGCACGCTCCAGCCCGTCAACAGGGCTCCTGCACCCCTCCAAACGGGTTTCCGAGTCCCGTTCACTCCCACCAACAGCAAAACAACCTCCATTTTTCAATTTTGTCCTAACCCAGCTAACTCAATCTACACTGACCACGGTCCTTGGCGGAGTCACTCCTCCCCCCATCACTCATGCGCACCATGCATTCCACATCGCTCCAAAACACAGATCCGCTGGCCTCACTCACATCAACATGTTTCCAACACACTCACCAACTCTTCAACACCACACGCTGAATCCTGCATTCCTTCTAACTACCTCGTGCTCCAGTCGTCCCTTTACACTACAAGCACGTTCCTTTTTAACACTACGTAGCTAAGCTAGCGTCCCCACTCCCACACTCAAAGTCTTGTCCCGTCTCTCAAATCTTATAATCATTTCCCCAACCTAAACGACTACAATCCCTCTAACTAAATCTCCATTCCACGGGCCCCATGAAGCTTACACCTGCCCATTGAGCCGTTCTAAACTATCACTAACCCTTCCCCTTAGCTAGTTGGCCATCTGTGCCCAGCAGGGGGGTTCCTTTTTTTCAACCCCCACCCTTTGCCCGGGAATCCTGTTAAACACCGAAGCGAGCTTGCTATTGTTAATTTGTTTTTCAATACTGCGCAGCACCAGCGGGCAACTCACAGCTCGCGCCCTTTGCACCTTGCCCGTGACGTTCATGCAGTTGCACGCGTACCTCGGTCCTTCTTTGGACGCGTACCATCCGGCAGGGATACCCCTCCTGCCGGATTCCAACCCCGAACGGCAGCCATGACGTCACCCTGCGCACCCCCAAAAAAACCAAACCTCGCACTCGAGGGGCTCCCCACGACGACACATGTGCTCTGCCCCGTTGGAGCCCAACACACGCCGCGTGGAGGAACCCATCCGGTCCAAATCCAATCCCTGCCACACTGTTGTCCTCCGCGCGAATGCACTGCGCAAAACCACGCGGCGTTTCCGGACCGGGCTTCACTCCGCAAGCGAGCACGTGGCTGGCCTCGTGCGTTCCACAGCACGGACCTCGCCGCTCGCTGCTGGTTGAACCCGGCACGGTCCCACAACAGCTACGGCCCGCTACCGCAGGCTTGGTGTTTCTCTGGTCGCCGTCGTCGTCGCCATTCGACCCTCCACGCACACCTGCGTGTTACACGACGCACAGACTCACTCCATTCCAAACTCACACCGGGAGACGCGGCTGCATGTTCGCACATGCCCCACCGTCATCTCCGCTCACATACAGCGACCTTACGCACACTAATCTCCCTCACACTCGGGCCGCTCACTTTCACACCCAACCTTTCCCACTTGCACAGGGGGTCTCACTCGACACCATGACGTGCCGGAAAGCACGCATCTCCGCACCCCGCCGCAAACACACACCCTGCACGTACCACACTGGCGATTCGTGTCCCCGACAAGGTTCCCGGGGCTCTTACCCCCCAACTGCACGTGGCACTATCACAGCATTCTCGTCCCTTTCAATCCGCGAAGCACGACCGAAACCCACCTGGTCCGTGATTCGCTTCAAGGGGCAAACTCCCTCCCCTCGTTCCTGGAGCCGCCATCCCGCTGCACTCGCACGCGGTCCCCACCTTCTGCCCGCGAGCCACCCCCATTCAATCCCTCCACTCCCCTAGATGTGTGTGGTTCTCGTTCACATATATAACCCCAGATACTTTAATCGTTGCCAAGTCTCATCTCCTCATATTTCTTCTGTCTCCCGCGTCTTAGCTATACATCTTTATTCCATACGTTCATCTGATATTATCTGGCAGTTTTTACATCACTCCCTGCGACTTACAACTTTATGCTCTCCTTCAGTTCCATTAAATTTCAAAACTACGTATAGTTTTTGATTTTCTCATCCCACACTGCTTCCCTCATGCTTTATACAATCACATTTCCCAATCTCAATCGTCTTCTTTCATATCGGACTCATGTCCTCCTGTGTTTCATTCGCTGTTCTCTCATTACCTTCCTTGTTCCTCTCCTGTCCTCTTCTCTCCACTTTCATGGTTTGCTTCATTTGGTTAATTCTCCTTCGCTTGTGTTTCCATTTGCTGCTGTCTCATTACTCTTCCTTGTTTTCTTCTCCTTCCTTCCTTCTGCAGTTTCATGTTTTTCTTCATGTGGTTAATTTCCCTTTGTGTTTTCATTCGCTGGTTCTTTGTCTACCTCTTCGCACTCCAGCCTTGCCTTTTCTTTCAATTGGTTCCAACCTCGGCTTCATGTTCCTCCTTTGTTTCTATCCCATTGTTCCCTCGCTCTTTCCCTCTCCAATCTCGTTGTTGTCCTTAATCTTCATTCTCTCCCTCCTGCTTCATTCGTTGCTCCTTCAACTTCTCCTCGTATTCCAACTTATTTTTTTCCTTTTGTCGTTCAGTTTCAAATTCTACTCTTTCAGTTTTTCTATTCCACTGTCTGTCTTGTTCCTCGTTCTGCAATCTCGTCATTTCCTTCAGTTGACAGATTTCTTTCTCGCTGTCTCATTCCTTGTTCTCCAGTACTCTTTCTTTGTTTTTTCGTGTTTCGTAATCTCAGAAGCTTTCTTTTCTAATTCTTTCTCATCTCCGCACGCCTCCGACCTTGCTTTGGCTTTAACTGTTCTTCCGGCTTGCCCTTGTGGTTGTCTAGCCGTACTTCCAGTTTCTCTGTCTCCGTTTTTTACCTCCAGTCCCAGCTTATTCAACTCTCTTGCGTCATGTTCTTGAAGTCTTTTCTCACGCACGTTCCACTATTTTTTTTCCTTGTGACGTCTCCGTCACCCAATTAATTTTTCCCTCTCGTCACCGTCACTTTTTCCGTCACCTCCACACTTCTCGCCCATCACGTCTCCCGAATTATTTTTCCTCACCCGCCTTCACCGCGTGGCCTGACACCGTTTGCACCCCCTCACAGCTTCGTCTGCTCCCACAGTGGCGTCGCCCATTACGCACTTCGCTGTTGTAGCCCTCATGCCCGCCTGCAGGCTCTGGCCCAATTTTGCTGCGATTTCCACCACCCGCATTTCTTTATTCTTTCCTTCATCTCCTTGCGCATTGTTTTCCATAGTTCGTTTTCATTTCGTTTGTGTTTGTTTCCATTCTGCAGTGCGTTTCCAATCCATTTTTTTCGTTCAATTCAATCCATTTTTTTTCCGTTCATTTCGTTTGTGTTTGTTTCCATCTGCTGTTCCACTCCTTTTATTTCGTTTTCATTCCAATCCATTTTCGTTTTCAATTTCTTGTGTTTGTATCCATCTTTTCATTCATACCTTTTATATTCGCATTCATTTTGTCGTATTTCCATCCATTTTGTGTTTAAATTCGCTTCCCATTTTTGCCCAGTAGGCCGAATAGCATGGGCCCATGTCTGTTGCACTCGCTGAGCCGATTCGGCCAGGATCGGGGGGTTTTGTGGAGAGGGAAGGGAGGTGTTATACACCAGCGGCGCACGGCCGCCTGCCTATTTCGGGCTCTGCGTTTGGTTGGGGGGGAAACCTGGTTTCCGCACACCCAATGTCCTGCTCGGGTTCTCGTCCTCGGCATGGATTCTAAACAACTCTACATCCATTTCTATTACCCCCGGCTCCCGTCTCCGGCCTTGAGACGCCATCTTATCCACGTAAGGGGGTTAATTTAACTCGCTCGTAAATTTGGAGGGAACTCGGGGGTCGCTCCTTCTCACCCCTGGACCGATTCCCCTGTGAATTTAGCTGTGAGCCAGGAGAGTTTTCCCGCGCTCTCCTGACACCAGTGTTGCGAATTCGCGCCCGCCGCGGCGTGCGATCGCCACGTGACTCGAATTCGCGACCGCCTCGCCCACCGGACGGAACAATTCTGTCGTGACCCTCTCGGACTAACGCCGGGATCCATCACGGGTGCCTTTCGGCCTCACCACGATCGTGCCAATCGGCCACCGCGTGGGATAGGGTTGTTCGCCAAACTCGACCTACCTAAGTACCGCACGGCGGATGGTAAAAACCGGGCGACCACACCTCGCCGCAGGTCGGAGCTTCGGATACGGGCGCTTAAAGCGACCCGCTCCGTGCTTCGGGATAACCGAGTGGTGTTATCCTCGGCGCTCGACGGTTCCTGATTAATTATTCGCGCGCCCCCGGCCCACTACGTTACCCTTTACGTAAACAAAGCCTGGAGACGCCAACGAAGAAGGACACCAGCGAAACGGGGACAATTCAACAAAAGCACGTTTAATTCACATCAACACAAATAGCACAAACATAAGAAGCAAGTATTTTATAGCAACATTATATAATTAAAGAAATGACATACAAAAGAAGGAGTTTAAAACCGAATTGACGCGACACACGGAACCATCTTACACAATTCTAACTTATTAAACACGGCGCCACACCCACACACGTTCACACAGAAACCAAAAAGAAAAATGAGGAAGTCGCGCTTCCTGCGTTCAGTCCTTGCGACCGTTCCTCTGCGTTGGTCCGCGACTTCTCCGCTCCCTCGACCGCGAGATCCTCGGCGTGCTTCGTGCCTGCCCGTGCTGGCCCCTCGATGCCACGGACGGACACCGACGAACAGGGAGAAAGCACACGCAGAACCCAGAGAGAACCAGAGAACCTGGGTCCCCCCAGAGAGAACCAAGACAGCACGACGGTGGCCGCGAGAGGAACCAAAGAACAGCACGCACCGGAGAGAACCAAAGAAACAGGCACGCGCCGATAGAGAACCAAAGAACCAGCAGCGTCACCGAGAGAACCAAAGAACAGCACCGCCAAAGAACCAAAACCTCAATGCGGCCTCTGACTTTATACCCCCGGCGCCCGCCCCGCTGCCCCGCCCCGTTCGTGCTCACCCTCTTTGAGAGGTTCTGGAACAGGGGCGTCCCTCACCCCGACGCCTTCACACTGTGTCCATACCGCCAATCGGCGGCGAGGCTGCCCTCCCCTCGCTTCTCTCCTCCAAGCGCGGAGAAGCCAGACCGGGAAAAACAGGCCCGTAAAAACCGTGCGCATCCTCACTGCTAGCGCTGCGGAAGATCGTAGCCGCACGGAGCCTGTTGAACGGCGAGGAGGAGCGAAGATGTGGACCTGCGTGGATGGTGGGGGTGGCCGGGTTGTTGAGAAGGCGGCGGTTGTGGTTTGGTTTGTGTTCAAATTAAGACAAGGACAGAAACAAACGGCGTATTCTCGAAGGATCGCAGCCCGAATGAATCACATTAATCCCTCTAAGACAATGGGTTTGGGCAATTACACATTGTACTTCAGAAAATATTGCTCATCTACGGTACTGAATGGTTTGTAATGCGAATTTCACAGCGGTAACTATATATATAATATATATATAATTAGATATAATATATTAGTATACAGCGTCTGGGAAATAAACTAAGAGACCACACCCAAAAGATTTAAGATCAGCATCTCTAAATGTATGGCAGCCATTCCATTCAGTGGCTGTTGAATTCCAACACAGGCACACGCATCTTGCTGACTGTAGTGAGTACTGATTAGGTGATCGACCTGAAACCGAATCTTATTTAACAAGGAAAAATAAAAAACCCAATGCTGTGGTCATCACTATCCTCTTGCATAGGACCAGCTGGATGCAAAATATGCGAGTTTTTCCACACAAAAACACCTCAAAAAGTAATTGGAATCAAAAAAAATAACTATTAACCATGCCAAAAGAGTTGAAACCAGAAAAGTTCATTTTTACTCAGGCTCCTAGGGGCAGGGCTGAATCGTGCAAAGCTTAGAAAAAAGCCCTCATCAATGGAGACAAAGAAGAGCAGCTGAGGTTTGCAAAAGACCATAAGGATTGGACCCGTAGAAGGACTGGAGTAGGTCATCTTCTCTGATGAGTCCAATTTTCAGCTTTGCCAACACCTGGTCGTCTAATGGTTAGACCGGAGACCTGGAGAGGCCTCAAGCCACAGTTGTCTCGCACGCCACTTGTGGAAATTGGGTGGAGGATCGGTGATGATCTGGGGGTTGCTTTCAGCAAGGCTGGAATCGGGCAGTTTTGTCTTTGTGAAGGACTCATGAATCAAGCCACGTACAGGTTGGTTCCTGGAAGAACATCTTGCTTCCTTCTGCTCTGCAATGTTCCCAACTCTGAGGATTGGTTTTTCCAGCAGACAATGCTCCATGCCACACAGCCAGGTCAATCAAGGTGTGGATGAGGACATCAGATCAAGACCTGTCATGGCCAGCCAATCTCCAGCCTGAACCCATTGAAAACACTCTTGGAATGTGATCAAGAGGAAGATGGATGGTCACAAGCCATCAAAACAAAGCGAGCTGCTTGAAATTTTTGTGCCAGGCGTGGCATAAAGTCACCCAACAGCAGTGTGAAAGACTGGTGGAGAGCAATGCCAAGACGCATAAAGCTGTGATTGAAAAATCAGGGTTATTCCACAAAATATTGATTTCTGACTCTTACCTAGTTTAAAACTTAGTATTGGTGTTGTTTAAATATGAATAATGAACTTGTTTTTGTTTGTATTATTGTTGAGGTCTGAAACACACTGAATCTTGTTGTTATTTTGACCAGTTGTCATTTTCCTGGCAAATACATGCTCTAAATGACATATTTTTATTCAGAATTGGGAGAGAATGTTTGTCAGTAATGTTTAATAGGAATAAAACAAAAGTTCATTTACTCAAACCACATACCTATAAATAGTAAACCAGAAATAACTGAACTAATTTGTCAGTGGTCTCTTAATTTTTTCCAGAGCTGTATATATATTTTCAATGAGATAAAGCACATTAGATTTGTAAGATACCATTTTTTCTTGCTTTGTATATTCATCTACTCATGATGGAGTCAATAAGACTGTAAAAAGAGATTTTACTGACAGTCAATTTTGATTCCAGTAAGAAAGTACCACATTATTTTATACTGTTAAAAACAGTAGTAGGAAATTGAGAATACATGACATAATTAATTTTAATTCTTCCACATCTTCCACATCCTGAGCAAGAGTTCCTTTCTTTCCCCGGTTGCCAGTTTGTGTTGGACAGCTTAGCTTTCGAAGATTCTGGTAGTTCCCATATTCTTTCAATTTTCCCCAATGATGGAAGCTGCACTGTGCTCTTGTGAACTTCAACACTCCTAGAAATTGTTTTTATACCTCTCCCGATCTATGCCTCCTCATAATTTTATCTCGGGAGTTCTATGGACAATTTATTGGACTTCATGGTGGAGTTTCTTCTCTTGACATGCACTGTCACTGTGGGAACCTGTATAGAAAGGTGTTGTTTCTTTCTAAATCTTGTCCAATCAATTGATTGGCCACAGGTGGAATCTCCAATCACTTTGTTAGAGACCTCTCAAGCATGATCGCAAAGAATTGGATGCACCTGAGTCAATTTGGAGTGTCATAGCAAAGGGTTTGAATAGTTATTGATGCAAGAAATTTCAGCTTGTTCAGCTTTCAATTAATTTATTACAATGAGTAAAAACAGTTTTCACTTTTGTCATTATGGGGTATTTTGTGTAGATCGGTGGCAAGTTTTGAAAAATATTTATCCCATTTTAAATACCTGGCTGTACATACAGACAAAATGTGACAAAAGTGAGGGTGGTGAATACCTGTTGGCGAATTCGCAGCCCAGGCCGGCGTGCGATCGGCGCACGTAACTCGCATCGGGCACGTCGCCCACCGGACGGACAATTCAGTCGTGACCCTCTCGGAACAACGCCGGGAGCTAGTCACGAGTGGGTCTTTCGACCACCACAATCGTGCAATCGGCCACCCGCGTAGGGACTAGGGTTTTGTTCGCCAAACTCGACCTAACCTAAGTACCTTACGCGGATGGTTAATCGGGCGTTCGTACCTCGCCGCAGGTCGACTTCGGACACGAACGCGCTTAAGCCGTTCGTTCCGTACTGCAGAGATAACCGAGCGGATTATCGTTCGACCTCGACGGTTCAGATTAGTTACCCGTGAACTTACACCCCTAACAATCTCTTACGCGATGGCCAGGCCTGGAGAGTCCATAAAAAGACAGGAAACGGAAAGCAGAGCGGGGAACAGTTCAACAAGCAAGCATTTTAATTGCGCGACACAACGGACCAAGCAGGACGTATATTCCAAGTCACTAGCATAATAAAGGGCACGTATTCAAGCACAGACAGAAACAGTAAACAGAGAGATACTAACCGACTAAGACCAACACCGGCAAACACTTAAAACAATACCTACTTAGACGCAAGACTGGGCCACACAGACATTTACACAAAAAGCAAAGGAAAGAAAGAAAGTCGCGACTTCCCTTTTCGTGGCTGGTGAGTCCTCTTCCATGACCGTCCAGCGTGGTCGCGCTGCCCCAACCTCTCTCTGCGGCCGGCGAACCCTCTCCGGCACTCCTCGTCCGGATGCCGCAGGTCCAACCTCCACAACCGCGCTGCCTGCGTCCCTCCGCGTCCGTGCCATCCGTTGACAAGCCGCAAGACAGGAACCTCTTACCCGACAAGACAAGCGCGCCAGAAGAAAGACGAAACGTCCAGCCCAGAAGCTCAACACCCGAAGAACACCAGGATTCTCAGAAGACAAAGGAGACAAGGAAGCCTCGAAAAACCTACTCAAGGTCCCGTGCTGTCGGCCCTTTTTGTAGCACGGGGCTCCGCCCTTTTGCCTCCGCCCCGTTTTCGGCCCCCCACCATCCTTTGAGCGTTACTTGGAGAAGCCTCTCGAAGGGGGGCGTCCCTCTCGCTTCTCATCACCCCGCCCCGTGCGGGGACCGGGGGAGTCAGTTTTGGCTTAGGGCCAGAATTATTCCCCCAAAAGAGCCCCCACCTTTTCTCACCTTTGACCCCGGCTCGATGCACTTCCCAAACCACAATACGAGCGCGAGAATTTAGACGGGAAAGAAACAGGCGGGAAAAACCCCCGAGCATGCGTTGATGGTTTTTGTTCTTCCGTGGAGATCGTAACCGGCAGCGGGGCTCATTGAATGGCGAGTGGCGAAGATGTGGTAGCGTAGGTGGTGGAGTGGCGTGG
>CM068962.1:50153719-50178710 GCA_035128595.1 Eptatretus atami
GTGCGAGTTTCACCTCAAAAAACACCTCAAAAGTAATTGGAATCAAAAAAATAACTATTAACCATGCCAAAAGAGTTGAAAAGAAAAGTTCATTTTACTCAGGCTCCTAGGGGCAGGGCTGAAGTCGTGCAAAGCTAGAAAAAAGCCCTTCATCAATGAAGAGCAAAGAGAGCCAGGCTGAGGTTTGCAAAAGACCATAAGGATTGGACCGTAGAGGACTGGAGTAAGGTCATCTTCTCTGATGAGTCCAATTTTCAGCTTTGCCCAACACCTGGTCGTCTAATGGTTTAGACGGAGACCTGGAGAGGCCTACAAGCCACAGTGTCTCGCACCCACTGTGAAATTGGTGGAGGATCGGTGATGATCTGGGGGTGCTTCAGCAGGCTGAATCGGGCAGTTTTGTCTTTGTGAAGGACTCATGAATCAAGCACGTACAAGGTTGTTCCTGGGAAGACACTTGCTTCCTTCTGCTCTGACAATGTTCCCCAACTCTGAGGATTGGTTTTTCCAGCAGGACAATGCTCCATGCACCAGACCAGGTCAATCAAGGGTGGATGGAGGACCATCAGATCAAGACCTGTCATGGCCAGCCAATCTCCAGACCTGAACCCCATTGAAAACCTCTGGAATGTGATCAGAGGAAGATGGATGGGTCACAAGCCATCAAACAAAGCCGAGCTGCTTGAATTTTTGTCGCAGGAGTGGCATAAAGTCACCCAACAGCAATGTGAAAGACTGGTGGAGAGCATGCCAAGACGCATGAAAGCTGTGATTGAAAATCAGGGTTATTCCACAAAATATTGATTTCTGAACTCTTCCTAAGTTAAAACATTAGTATTGTGTTGTTAAATATGAACTTGTTTTGTTTGTATTATTTGAGGTCTGAAAACATGAATCTTTGTTGTTATTTTGACCAGTTGTCATTTTCTGCAAACAAATGCTCTAAATGACAATATTTTATTCAATTTGGGAGAAATGTTGTCAGTAGTTTATAGAATAAACAAAAATGTTCATTTTACTCAAACACATACCTATAAATAGTAAAACCAGAAAAACTGTAATTTTGCAGTGGTCTCTTTATTTTTTCCAGAGCTGTATATATATATTTCAATGAGATAAAGCACATTAGATTTAGTAAGATACCTTTTATTCTTGCTTTGTATATCATCTACATCATGATGGAGATCAAAGACTGGTAAAAAGAGATTTTACTGACAGTCAATTTGATTCCAGTACAAAAGTAACACCTTATTTTATACTGTTAAAAACAGTAGTAGGAAAATTGAGAATACATGACTATAATTAATTTTATTTCTTCCACATCTTCCACATCCTGAGCAAAGTCCTTCTTGCCCGGTTGCTCAGTTTGGTTGGACAGCTAGCTCTCGGAAGATTCTGGGTAGTTCCATATTCTTTCAATTTCCCCATGATGGAGCTCACTGTGCTCTTGTGAACTTTCAACACTCTAGAAATTGTTATATACCCTTCTCCCGATCTATGCCTCCTCATAATTTTATCTCGGAGTTCTATGGACAATTTATTGGACTTCATGGTGGAGTTTCTTCTCTGACATGCACTGTCAACTGTGGGACCTTGTATAGAAAGGTGTGTTTCTTTCTAAATCTTGTCCAATCAATTGAATTGGCCACAGGTGGACTCCAATCACTTTGTAGAGACCTCTCAAGCATGACCAAAGGAAATTGGATGCACCTGAGCTCAATTTGGAGTGTCATAGCAAAGGGGTTGAATAGTTATTGATGCAAGAAATTTCAGCTTTTCACTTTCAATTAATTTATTACAATGAGTAAAAACATGTTTTCACTTTGTCATTATGGGGTATTTTGTGAAGATCGGTGGCAAGTTTTGAAAAATATTTAATCCATTTTAAATACCGGCTGTAATACAACAAAATGTGACAAAAGTCGAGGGGTGTGAATACTGTTGCGAATTCGCGCCCGCCGGCGTGCGATCGGCCACGTAACTCGAATCGCGGCACGTCGCCCCACCGGACGGACAATTCAGTCGTGACCCTCTCGGAACAACGCCGGGAGCTAGTCACGAGTGGGTCTTTCGACCTCACCACAATCGTGCCAATCGCCACCCGCGTAGGATAGGGTTGTTCGCCAAACTCGACCTACCTAAGTACCTACGCGGATGGTTAATCGGGCGTTCGTACCTCGCCGCAGGTCGACTTGGACACGAACCGCTTAAGCCGTTCGTTCGTACTGCAGAGATAACCGAGCGGAGTTATCGTCGACCTCGACGGTTCAGATTAGTTACCGGAACTTACACCACTACCAATCTCTTACGGCATGCAGGATGGAGAGTCATAAAAAGAAAGGAGAACGAAGCAGAGCGGGAACAGTTTCAACAAGCAGCATTTTATTGCGCGACACACGGACCAAAGCAAGGACGTATATTCAGTCAGAAAAAAAAAAAAAAAAAAAAAAAAAAACAAAAAAAAAAAAAAAAAGGGGGAAAAAAAGAAAAAAAAAAAAAAAAAAAAAAAAAAAAAAAAAAAAAAAAAAAAAAAACAAGGCAAAAACAGCAATTAAAGGGCACGTATTCAAGCACAGAAAGAAACAGTAACAGAGAGATACTACCGACTAAGACCAACACACGGCAACACTTAAAACAATACTACTTGAGCAAGACTGGCGCCACCCACAGACATTTACACAAAAAGCAAAGGAAAAAGAAAAGAAGTCGCGACTTCCCTTTTCGTGGCTGGTGAGTCCCTCTCCATGACCGTCAGCGGTGGTCGCGCCTGGCCCCAACTCTTCTCGCGGCCGGCGAACCCTCTCCGGCACTCCCTCGTCCGGATGCGCAGGTCCACCTCACAACCGGCGCTGCTGCGTCTCCCGTCGTGCCTCCGTGACAAGCCGCGAGCACAGGACCTCTTCCCCGACAAGACAAGCAGCGCCAAGAAGAAGACGACGTCCAGCCCAGAAGCTCAAACAACCCGAGAACACAGGATTCTCGAAGACAAGGAGACAGGAAGCCTGCGAAAAACCTACTCAAGGTCGTGCTGTCCGCCTTTTGTAGCACGGGGCTCCGCCCTTTGCCCGCCCGTTTTCGGCCCCACTCCCTTTGGAGCTTCTTGGAGAAGCCTTCGAAGGGGGCGTGCCTCTCGCTCTCCTCCACCCCGCCCCGTGCGGGGACCGGGGGAGTCAGTTTTGGCTTAGGGCCAGGGAATTATTCCCCAAAAGAGGCCCCCACCTTTTTCTCACCTTTGACCCCCGGCTCGGATCGCACTTCACCACACCGAGCGGGAGAATTTAGACGGGAGAAACAGGCGGGAAAAACCCCGAGCATCGTTGATGGTTTTTTGTTCTTCCGTGAGATCGTAACCGCACGGGGCTCATTGAATGGCGAGTGGCGAAGATGTGGTAGCGTAGGTGGTGGAGGTGGCGTGGTTTGTAGTGTGGTTGGCGCTGTGGTGGGGATGGCGTGGTTGTTGAGATGCTGTTTGTTTGAAATAAAAGATAGAACAGAATGGATGGTCACATAATTCCCTCTATACAACGGGTTTGGGTACTACACACCATGGACTTATCGAGATATCTCACCTGAGGACTCTTTATGGTGTAATGCGATTTCAACAACCGTAACAATACTTTCTGAAGGCACTGTCGATTATTTATCAAGTTAACTGTTCTAAAACTGGCTCCAAGGGACTTGATGATCATTATGATAGTTCTTTTCATTACAATGTCAGATTTATTCTCTGCAAGCGGGGTATTATCAACATCAGATCTTTAGTGTCTTACATATAAGTAACTCTTTGGATTGATGACTGTCAATGCCTTACAGTCTGCCAAATCAAATTGTTTATTTCTATCAAGCAGGTCTGCCACAATAAATTATCTATGTACAAGTACAATTAAGCTGAAAATGATTTAACTGCAGTAGCTTAAAATTTACCAAAAAGCCAAACTGGCTTCACCTCTTAATTAACTGCATGCAACCAGAGTAGGATGGAACACATTTCATTTTTCAATATTTATGAAATCACCCATGTCTTTCTTCTTGTCCTGCTGCTTTTGCTCAATTTAGCTTTAACATGGCTGTGAATCAAATGTAACATTCATGCTGATATACAGTATTTGTGTTATAGGAAGCACAAATTGAGAACTGGGCTGTATATTGTACCTGTCAGTGAAAAAAAAGTGCATAGTGCATAGTGACTGGTGAGTGAGGAAATATTTTGAGATTGGAAATATTGACACTACATACTGGCTTGTCTCATGAGTCTGTACAAACTGATTAATTGCTATTCATAACAAACTGCAGGTTCAATGTTAAGCCATGCATGGATCCTGCATGGCACTCGAGACTCAATCAATATGCAGTGCCTAAACTTTATGGGTTTTTCTCTGTTCAGCCTTTTATTATGACTCGCAAATACCATCCACCACTTCGCTGATGGGAATACAAACAGTGGAGGGAGAGAGTGGGAGAAAGAGAAGCAAGGAAGGAAGGGAGGGAGGGAGAGCAAGGAAGGGGGGAGAGCAAGGAAAGGGGGGGGAAGTAATGCTCAACACGTGTTGTTAAACACACCGGGGGTGAGAGCGGGAGAAAGAGAGATGGAGGGGTGGGGGGGGGAGTTTGGAGGAGGAGAGTGAGGAAGGGTGGGGGGGGTTGGAGGAGGGAGGTGAGGAAGGGGGGAGAGCAACACCTCACCACACGTCATTACAAATGCACTCAGGGATGAGATGGTGCAAGGAGGGGGTGGGAACGAGAGAGAGAGAACAGAAAGACAGACAGAAAGAGACACAGAGAGACAGAGACAGAGGAGGGAAGTGGAGCGAGGAGGGGTGGGGAGTGAGGAGGGAGCGAGGAAGGTGAGGAAAAGGGGAGAGATGAGGAAGATGGGAAGGGGGTGTTAGCAAAGATGATATGTTATGCTGTATGCCCCCCCCCCCCACACACACAACACACACCGTATATATATATATATACTACACACATGTATGTATGTGTACATATATACAAATATTCTTTCTCGTTGAGGAAGACCAAGAAGAAGGCTTATTTGGCCGAAAGCTTGTCACTTTAAAAGATCGTTTAGAAAGCTGTGTCTGTGACTCATTTCATTTTTCCCATTAAATACACAACACACACACACACAACACACACACACACACACACACACAACACTTAGTATATATATATATATATATGTGTGTGCACAGGCACTTCCAGGTGTTTACGTAATAGATGCCTTCCTGGAAAACATCGTTTGAATCAAACTTAAAAATCCCGGGATTTTTAAGATGTATTAAGGGGCAATGCATTCCTAACAGAAAAAACTTTGAGTCGAAATTTTTTCAAAAATTGCTTACTCACCCTAATCCTCCGTTATGTTAATTGTTCATTGTTTTAATTCGATCTTTAATTTAATTTATTTTGCCTTCCTACCTCCGGAGATTTCCACGAAAAACCACTCGCACGCGCCTTTTGTGTAATCCCGCTAGTTCATTATTTTTGTACACTTTATTAAGTTATTTTTGTTGCACTCAATGAAACCAGTTCATGAAGCTGGTTAATTTGCACATTCTTTAATCTTTCTTCACTCATATAATTCTCAAACAGTGGAGCTGTTAGAGCTTCTCCAAATATAGAAATTGTTAGTTCTTTAAGTATTCCGATTTCACTCCAGATTTCAACACTTATTTAGTCCACGAGATCCGATCCACAAAGCCAAAATCATATTTGATTATCCACTTTAATTAGTCAGTGACAGTCCATCATGGAAAATGCCATACATAATGTATGAATCGCTCCAAGCTCATAATTTAAAAACTATAGCACATACAAAAGCAATGTATACAGCGATTCGTAGCGATGATGGACAGACATTCGATAATATGAGTGAGGAAAGTAGAAATATAATTTGATCACTTCATTGATACGAAACCGTTGCGGTCTGTTCCAAGTCAAGGCATATTGTTGGCAGGCTGAACAAATGGCGGCTTAAGACCTGAGCGAGCTGACAGATGCTCACCAAGATGACGTGCCGCCATCTTCGTAAGGCTTGTTTTGTTTTTTTGTGATGAGCACTGCCTAACTATCTTCAAAGGGGTATTTATTTAATCTAAACACCAGTTTTCATTCATTCACTCTTGGAGTTTTCTTGGTAAGCATTCAAAGTTTCGGTCGCTACGTTTCTTGGTTTTGGAGTTTGTAGGAGACTGATCGACTGACTGACATACTGACACACACACTGACACACACTGACATTTATTATTACAGATTACTTGTCTTTGGCTGTGAGCAACAATGAAATGCATGAGAGGGAACAAAATTATCAGGATTTTGGAGCTCTTACCTCCCAGAATAGCACCATTTCAACTTCTTCAAGAGCTTAGAATTCTTCCAAGAGCTTCTTTAACTTCTTTCAGTTTTCTAATTTTTAGTAGCCATATTCGATTAAGAAAGATAAAGGCTATTTTTATGCCACAATGCAACTGACCGCGATGGAACTGAAAGGTGGGGATTTCCTTCCTTGCCTTGTTTTCGTTACTTTTCACAATATTACAATGGTCACTCTTACATCCATTATCTCAGTGGAAGTTATACACTAGTTCCACCCACATGTCAACACATGTTGTGTAACTATCACTGATTCTTATAAAGGAAATGCTTAAAACCCACCAAAAAAACTCACTGTAGAAGTTAAATATTTGTTGAAGGTTTGCTTCTTGGTAGACGAAGTGCTGTTGGTGTAAATGTAAATTATGCTCAGCATTTGATAATTGTCATTGTTTTGCATCCGTGTACCCGCAGATAATTGTGCCATTGGTTGCATCCCGTGTACCCGACAGTGCCATTGAAGAGCGCTTGGACACCGCAGAGCTGCTCTCCTCACATGGCACGCGTTGTCCCAGCTTCATGACTTGCTGAACCACCTGCCTGATCTTGAAAGAGGTCTAGCGAGCATTTCACAAGAGGTTTGCTTATCGATGACAATGGAAAATCTGAAATTGCTTGTAATATAATTGTAAGTGCATCTTTAATGTACTGGTAAATATAATTATGATTTTGAACAATGACAAAGGTTCAGGCCTGTTGTATCAGCATACCCACAAACCATGCTGGTCTTCGCTTGCTACTCGAGTTATTACTATATATTATTTACTCAAGCAATTATAATTTGATTTTCGTTTTGTCTAAGATATTTAATCAACTTTCATTGTTGCATCCATTTTAGTTTGAATATGTAACGTTGTGTTGGCAATTCATTAACCATGTTTAATTCCATAATGAGTTATTTCACTAGTAAACAATAAGTCAGCTCTCTACATGGACATCCACAAGATGGGCTGCGAATCTACGGTCCCCTACCTTTCATTCTGTGTGATACGTGCTTGCCGGTGTGTGGATCCTGCGGGTTGTGATCCCGCTGTGCCCCGGTGGTTCGCTTTTGGGATACTTGGAGCACGTCGCGATGCGAACAGATGCATGTTCAGATAAATGATGATAAATAGTTTGCTAATCTGCAGCATATGGGGAACAAAGGAAAGAAATTGACATTCGGAGTTGATTTAAATTGAATGTAACCTTTGATTCCGTGATCAAAAAATGCAAAACCCAAGCAATGAATAATGTCACAGGTATTATTTTGTGTTAAATAAATTGGGTTCTCTGAGAATCTTCCTCATTCGACATGGTCGTGGGAGGGTTGGTTGGGGGAGTTCATCGGAGGTGTAATCATACATGATGGAGTGCAGATGTTTTTGTTGATTACATGAGGTTGAAGTTGCAACGCATTGCTATGATTAAGTTAACTGGCTAACTGCTTTGCTTTGCTTTTCGACAACAAACTTTAGGATGGCCTAAATGTCGGTAAGGCAATTTTGTCAGAAGGGGAACCATAACTTCAAATATACAATGTTTTGTTTCCTATGTTACACTGGCCACACAACAATGCCATGATTGATTGTTCAACCACATTGTGCTAGTGGAAAATGGTCACATTGGTTCAGTGCGGCAGTTGCATGCAGAACCCTTATGATAGCATGGGATTGCATGTATAGTATAATGGCAGTGCAGTCTGAATAAACATTTGTGGTGCAGTGTCTCGATCGCTTGCATGTCAGGCCCGAGCGGTGTTGTGTGACTGCCGTGCACATAGGGCCAAGTGCAGTTGAATGCAGAGGTTGTAGGCCACGGAGCCCATGATGCAATGCAAGTGCTAAGGTAGTAGCAAATTGAACCCATGCAGTGTAGTGCCATCCTTGCTCGTAGAGCCTATGCGGTCCAGTTTAACCGTTGGTTGTATGTAAGCAATGCATTTATCCTTTCATTGAGAAACGATGAAACTTACTTAATGGATGTTTAGTGGTTTTGGTAGTCACAAATTATTTACTGGTGCCTGTTAGGTGGTGCATTGGTCCAGTGTGATTTGTACATTATTATTCCAGACCGAATGAAGCAAATTTGTTACAACTAGAACACCCGCTCCCTACAGGAGCAGCGGGGTGTTGGGGGGGGGGGGGGGGTGAAATGTCATGTACGTGCGCACCATGCGGACGGTGGTTTGTAAATATCCTTATTGTGTAATGGCCACAATTATTCCCATGTTTTTGTGGGGTTGACTGGGGGAAGCTTGGCCCAAGTCTTTCATGAACCAGCTAGCCAGGTCTGACATGAACCAGCTAGCCAGGTCTGACGTTCGACTAATTGTTCAGGCAGGATTTGCAATTTGTTTAGAGTGCCACTGTTAGCTCACCTACTCTTCATGAAGGACACCATGGGACTTTAAAAGTCCACCAACTAATGCTGGCAGATGAGGCGCTGGTTTCACAGTCATCCGAGGAACGGCACACATTGATGAAATCACCCTAACTGGTTATAAGCCTGGTGTTGGCTTAATGGTTAGTGGTGTGGTGTATGGATCCTAGGGTCCTGAGTTCAAATCCTGCTCAGCCATTGAATTAACACCAGGTTGGGTTGACTCGGCCTGTCATTCTGCCGAGGTCGGCAAAAATGAGTACCAGCTTGCTGGGATGATGAGCTGTTTTGAATATCCTGCGTCGGAGTGGCGACCCGTCCAGGATTGTGCCCAATAGCCCTGGAGACTGCTTTGGCAGCACCGACACTCTGCACAGAGTATGGTCACAATGGATGGATGGATGGATGGATCCATCCAAACAATAAGCACGTCGAGTTTCCTCCAAACTTTATCCAGTTTAATAGCGACTGTTTTAATATGTCATGTTACTGTACCTTGGACAGAATTGACTGAATAGTTTGTGGTTGTAATAATTTTTACGTCCGGAATGTGTGCCCCATAAATGCAATGATAATTATGTACTATACACAGAGTTCGTCCCAAGGCACAAATCTCCCTTCGGGAAGGGGGGGCAAGTTAAATTGCTACACACCGTCGTGTGACCCTTCGTCCTCCTGTCAAGTTTGGTTGAGATTAGATAACCAACGACTGAATGTATAGCGTCAAAAAACAGTCACAGACTGATAGACACCAAATGGCATTTTTAGTATGATGATGTGTTTGGTATGGTTTGTTTTGGGTTTGAGATTTCTGGTTACTTCCGGATCTATAATAATCATCCAGCAAGTACGCGTAGTTTGTAGAGGGAGAGACTTTAGTGAATGTTCACTCCCTGAGATATATAATTGGAAAGCAGAGTAGTGAGGAGGAGAATAACAGCCAGTTAAATGTTACTTTGGTTGTGTACCAGGTCACATCAGAGTTTTGAGCTTTTGCTTTGACTTTGAAATGAACTCAATAATAATAAATAATTATGATCATCCTCATTTTTGTGTGCAGCCTGTTGCTGCTGGCTTGCATCATTGCTGGAAGCACGATTTGGCACTGATGCCGTGTCTCCTGCTGGTTAGGGCAGGAATTTGTAATTCTTCTTGGTGCCTGGGAATACTGTCCTACTCTTCTCGAAGGACACCGTGGATCTTAGCGTCCACCGATAATGCCAGCAGAACGGATCCCCGTTTAACATACATCTGAGGGACGACTTCAAACGTATGCGAGACAGCTTAGAGGAGAGTGTGTGGTACCTTTTGGGAGCTCGGCCATCCTGCCAGCCCTATAATAATGATAATCATTGAAAAGTTTATCATACACTAATGCCCCAGAAGGTTCTCAAAATGATCATTTAGGTAAGGAGGATAAGTTGAAACATTTTCCACATTTCTGTAGTTTTTAAGAGCAGATTTCAATTTATGAACAAGTAATTGTAATGGATTCAAAGACCCATCCTCAATATTGAGTAGTGCAGTGCTTGTGTATACATCATTTATATGTGAGCTGTGAATTCGAAACTTGGACATAACCAAAGTTTACGTTCGTGTCATATTTGGTCTTTGGCGTAGGTTGTAACTAACCTTTTTGGTTGGTTGCAGCATTATTTGGTGTTTGCACGACAAGGTGTAACAAATTTCAGGCATGCAGAAGTCAGAAAACACTTGGCTTATTTATCTTTGGCTTGTCTTCACAAACAGCAAGCACATCTCGCACATCCTCGCACTCCTTCGTAGGTATCAATGATCAAACTAAGAGGACTGACCTTCACATGTTATAATGTCAGACAATTTCTACCGATTTTCGTCCACTCAGTTCATGAGGATTGTAGCAAGCACCACTGTGATGGAGAAACTGTTTGCACTTCACTTGGTGCCTCCTATGTTGTGTGGTTGTGGCAGCTTCAGTGAAATGTTTTCCCATTCATCAAATTTATTGATCTGTCACCATGCTGCTTCCTCATGAATTTGTCACAAATTAATCTCCATAGCCCATAGCTCCTTCATGTTCCAGTGCTTTCATCCTCGTATGTCTGCTTCATACTCCAAGCATCTCTGTCAGAATCATCCTCATAGTCATCACTCGACTACTCAGCCTATCCAAGCCAGCAAGTGACTCATTCTCTTGTTACGTTATGCTGCAATTTCTTCCTGAATGGTGTTACAACTTGCCTCGATTGCATTTATTTATTTTCTGCGGGCAGTGGGGCAACAGCAGGGGAAAGAACGAACAGGAAAAGGAGGAAGGGAGGAAACTAGCAACGTAGTGTCACACCGATGATCATTCTCCGCTCTTGGTAAACAAGCCAATGTTTTCCTTTGTAGAATATCGGAATTGTAACAATGCCACATTCTGATGCCGATAACATACTTTACATTATGTTTGGGGAAAAGGTGGGTGGATAAACAATTGATGTAACATGCATAGACAACTTGAGCTAATTTATCTTGATGACTTACACCAACATGCCTGAAACTGGTGTGATGCATTTGCTCGAAACTTGACGTCACATTGATGCACTGTGATCTGGCGATTTGTACCACGAAAGTTGTTTAGAGTCGGACATAAGAACAGTAGAACTTTTTATTTATTTTTTTTTTTCTTTGTCTTATTGACCCACATAAAATTCCATACCATTCAGCAAAATGGCTCTGTCACTATTGTTCAGGCCACTGCTTTGTGTACAAACGAACAGACTGGATACTCACTGCATTATGAGTTTACTGGACATTGAATCAGCAATGAGCCACAGGACCATCATTTTCCTTGCAATTTCCTTGGCCTTAAAGTTGTGTTCCTTGAACTACTCTTGATGGAGATGTTCTGATGATAAAGATGAATGATAATATCACTCTGATGGTAATCGCATAACCACACCTGTATTTCACTTTGTGTGATTGTGCAGTGCTCCACACAGGATTTTACCTGGTGACCAGCACACTAGGCCGCCTGGCAAACGAGGTGGACAAGCTGAGTGGTTCGTGGAGGTGCGGTCAATTCGGTGCTTCTCAAAGAAGCTCCTGCTGGAATTACCACAACGATAGACCCAGTGCGGCGCTTTGTGTCCCTTGTGAATGAGAAGGCACCAGTGCGCACACTGTGTGGGCTGTGAGTGCAACAATTTATAAGTGGACAAGAATGTGTGTGTGTGATCATTCATTGAAGTTGAACAAAGATGAATGATGATGGACTTGCCTTGTCTGTAAAAAATCAATTAGCTTGTTATGATGATTGTCAAAACAATTACGAGAACTATCAGAACAAGGAAGAAAAGTAGAACGATGCAAGAATAACTAGAAGGGCTCTGGGTACACACAGCAATACTTCCTCCAAGGTGATAGTATCCCACTGATAGGCTGGATCTGGATTCAGACTCTGAACTAAAATTAGATCAAGCTTGTTCTTGTCACCCCACGTTAACTCCACTACTCTATCATCACATACACAATTGTGTATTGGTGCCGATCCAATCCACTGGAGATGGAGTTCTTGGATTATCATCTTGCAGATATATGCAGTTGGTTAGTTAATGTGACAACCACAGGAAGTCCGTGCATTTCCATGAGTTGAATATTCACTTATGTTAATTCTTCCAGATCGTCTAGATTCGCGATGCATCCACGCAGAATCTTCACCACAAGACATCTAATCAAATCTATGTGCGGGATTCCATGCTCACAATTCACCAATTACTCGTCACGCATTAAAGTATGTTTTTCCGAATGCCTGTTCCACCACACACTAGAAAGCTCTTCGTGAGGATTATCTGTTATTCTGCGCACATACGTACTGATCACAAGTTGCTTTGTACCTATCGTAGATCCTGATATAAGGTACATGTACAGTGCGGTAGAATGAAAACATTATCCTCGTTCACTTTTTTGAGCGTAGGATGCAAGGGCTTACAAAGCACTAGAGAAACTACAGTACATAAACTAGATATGGATGTTTCTGAAGAAACACCTTACCCTGTGGGAGTCTTGAGATAATAGTGAGTGCACACCGGGAACGCTTTCATAGAACTCTTAAGAGCTTCTCATGCACGTTTCTCCATGCATGACGCATATCTTGGTTCAATGCTTTCTCCATACGAAGTGCATAGCACATTTTGTATTGTTTTGAATCTCGATATTCTACAACACTGAGATAGCAAGGACGGCAAATTTGTATTGCGATTCGAGATGATTGCTAATTTGGCGTACCGATCAATTTTATGTTAACTTAACGGATCTGCTTGAAAACCTGGCAGGCAAGGTATCTACTATGTCTGTGAGAGATTGCATCCATATAGAAGCGATCTTGGTGTCTCTTAATTCATTCATATTCACACATAAGTGAGGTAATAAACATCATACAAAGGTTGAAATAAGAAGAACCAGAGCTAGAAGGTTGTTTGTTCAGAGAAAAAAAAGTTGTGGTTATTTATGCAGAAGAGTGAGCTTCGTCTATGATAAGCCACGTTGAATGTGTATCCGTCTTTTGCACCTGTCATTTGACACCTGTCTCACATGTACACTTAATTTTGTGGCCATAGCTTAGTTTCGTTCATCCTCTTGTTGCTCGAGCGCTCCGGCTCTATAGTTATAGTAAAGGTAAGTCTTGTCCTGGTTCTGAGAACAGTGATTTTCATATATTTGTATATTCGATCTGCCCTAGAGTCTGAGAGCCGCACTGAAGCCAGAGACTAAAAATAAAAATATCCACCAAGTGTAATACCATCATCTCGACGAGTGTGTGGCTTCGCATGTCGCGGAAGATTGAGATCGCAAATTCAACATGAAGTGATAATTTTGGATCACTAATTTCCATTCAGCAATCCAAAGTATCACATGCTAAACATGCACATGCTTTCGTGTCAGTCATTAGATTGTGGTTACTAGCCAATGATGTCTAATCAATATAGACGAATCATCAATCATACTTTAAGAAGAGTCCATAAGTGTATGTTTCCATCAATTCATAACTGGCATCCTGCGAAAAGAACAGAACAGACAGTGATCATGACGATCGTGGGAGCGTCACATGAGAGGAGAGTAATTGCTATATACAATCGGTCCAGCATATCTATAAATGAACCAGTTGGTGGCAGCCCTATCTTGTTCCAGTGGTTAGATACGATACAGGCGAGATGGTGAGGTTAAGTGTGAAAGTTGAGCCCAAAGATTTGTTGGCACGTAGTGAGAAAATGATAATAGTGCGAAATATGACCTATGTTTATTTTTATATAGTGTGCATGTTACAGTTCAGACAAATGAATGTTCAAAAATAAAACTATATCAAGAAAGTATCTATCTCTGCATTGCAATCTTAGATGTCCAGGTACTTTCTACATCATGCGTACCTTATTGGACAGCAGGATTGATGCAATAGAGATGTTGCAAATTATGTCGCGCAAAGACTCAAATCAACGAAGCTTCATCGCGTGACGATTGATTGTCATCGTCACAAGGTAGAGCTTTCAATCGAAAGGAGCCATAGACCATTAGGCCCTATCGCAAAGCATGCTGAACATCGAGTTGCTCAACTTCTCAAGGCGCCATGGTTTTGGTGGTTTATGTTTGTTCCGTCTCAGTCTCACTATAGCATTTATTAAAATGCTGAGTCGATAGAGACGCTACAGGAGATCTATGTCATATATGCAATGTTAAATATTCTAGGTGTTACAGAACTTGTGGCCTAATGGTATTGGCCTACTCGACACACCCGTTGACTCTCCCAAACATCAACCATAGCTTAAGAGAGTGTGTATGCGGACATCAACGTACAAGCTAGATATTAGTTCACCATGAGAGTCTGCCTCCGAGACATATTGACAATAGCATGTGTGAAATGGGATAGCAGAAGCATGGCAGGCTTACAGTTTGCTAAGATAACATTCCAATGAGAAAAGTGCAAGCGGAATATGAGAAAATTATTGATACATAATTTACACGTGTCAGAAACAGAAACAATAGTGAGCAGAGAGGAGCGATATGGGTCTGTGAGTGTTTCTCTCCCCTTTCCTTTTTTTCCTTGTTTGTTTGGCTGTGGGTGCAAATGCCCTCTGCTTAGTGCCCGTAATTGTGGTGGCGCCGACTAAGAGCTTCTGGGCCCTAGAAATAGTTATCAAGTCGATATGCAAGCTAGGGATGCATTACGGATTGGGATATATTGATGAATCGGTAGTGCACTGATAGTTTGTTAATATGCCAACGGATATGGGTCTGAACAAGACGAACGACAAGCGTTGTCTTGATCGCATACTTGTATGAATTACCGTACATCCAATGCAAGAGAGAAGCTAGAGTCACTTGCCTGGAATTTGGATAGCGCGCTGAGATACTGTGCGAGTAGAAAGATAGGAAAACTGGATGGAGGGGAATAGTATTGACGCGTAGGTCTCATAGGGAGATTTTGACGAAGATCGAGTACGCAATGAAAGCAATGGCGGAGTTGTAGCATTACGCCAGATGCGATTCTGACACACAAGTGGACACGATCACCGTCTCCTGGGCCAAAGAGGTTCCAAAGGCAAGACTGTTATGCACCTTGTAGACGTCTCGAATGGAGAGTTATTTTATATTGTGTGTTTAGGTGACTTACCATAACCCTATAAGCTTCCGATCCATTGACCTCGAAAAGCTCCTGTACATGCCCAATGCCTGTTAGTAGTGGACTTGAGGATATGCATGTTTTATCATTCGCGTAGCAGTTCAAATTTACATCGGTGGTGATGGCCAATCCAACTCGGAACAAGTGAGTTTCCACTTGAAAATATTAATCATTAATAACATTCCTAGATAACGTGAACTGCTTGTGGTCATAACAAACAAAAAACAATTTTTTAATATGCTTTTTAGCACAATTAAGGCAGCAAAATGTCTGTTTCTGAAACTGAAATAGGTGCGTAGAGTGCCCTAATACCATGTTTTTTTGTTTCCATTATCTCTCCACATCGCTTAATGCAGTGCGTTGCTTTGTGTCCAATGTATCAATCTGGTCGTTGCGATCGAGCTAACGAAACTACCCTTACGGTTTCTTTTGTTTTTCAGTGTCCTTATCCGAAGTGAAACTCATGGCGACATAACGTCCACCCTCTGACTGGCAATTAAATCGGAGTTGTAGGGATAATTGTGTACCTGAGGTTGTGTTTTTGCCTGTACTGACTTGTTCAAATTACATATGATGAAAGTAGTTCAGTCACTACTATGTAGTTTCTCTGTGTGGATTTGATTCGTCGAGCTCACTCAACTGTTCGGTTTATCGAGATGCAAATGAGACTAAGTGGCAGAGATGCTGCCAAGAAGGGAGTGGTTTGAACGGAAAATGTGCGTGTGTTTGTTGTAGAAGATACAAGCCTAAATTGATATATAGCCAAGTGTTTTTCCTGACTTCTGCATTGCCGGTAATTTTGGTCACCTTGTATAACGCTCAGCCGCAAACCTTTACTGAAAGCTTAAAATTGAGAACGTCGTGTACACACTCTAATGCCCAAAAGACTATGAGGCCTTGATGTCAGCCAATGTTACTTCAGCCTTGCAGTGGTCCTTCCGCCCGCGCAAAATATGACCTTTGCCATATTTGCCTATTTAAATAAAATGCTGCAGACCACTCTGGAACACGATCTATTATCTGCACAGTAATAAATATCAAAGTAATATTCTATGCAAAGATAATGTCCAGTCTGAATTCTAATTCTAGGATCTTGAGCACTCGGAATCTATCATGAGACTAAATAGAAGTGGTTCAAATACAAGTGAAATCTAAAAATACAAATCTAAGCTAAAACAAATTAGCTTTAATTAATGAGCAGCGTTAATCTTATTTAAGAGTAAAAGCATGATATATCTTTAAGCAAAAAGGCTAAGTAGAGGGCGACTCTGTGTTGAGAGCATATATCTCCCATTCCACAACCGCAATGCCAATGATTCACCACTGAGAACATATTTGGGTTCTAAACCCATATGCAATAACATTTTTGATAGACTATTCATCTTGACTAATAAACAGTAAATATCGATTTCTCTTGAGCAGAGAAATGTCCAATTGATGAAGAGGTATCACTTCAGACAATTATATATTCCTTCAACATAAGATTCTCACGTATAAATCCGATATTGCCAGATTTTTCAGACAGACTTCACCAAATCAGAATCAATTTCTTTCCGGTGGCACACATCCTCACAGTACATAGGTCCACCAATATTGTCAATCAACAATTCCGTCTCCAATGAACTTTTTTGTGAGTATCATTTATGTAGTTCTATAATAATCGGTTCTTCTGGCGCACCGGATGCTCTACTCGAAGCTCGGATGGAACTGATTCACCTCAATAAAAGGTTACACACATCTAGCTAGCCGCGATTCCGGAAGCCAGAATGCTTCTACGCAAAATCTATCAGTTTTTGATCGCTTGTGCACAGCATCCCGTAAACATTGTCCACAAACTTTCCATCAGGATGCTCACGTGCTTACTAACTTTCTGAGAAGATATTCCTGCTCAGCAAACAACATCAGGACAGAAACGGTAGTGATGGCAAACATATACCTCCTTCCCTTAGTGTGGCGGAGGGTAGAAAGACCAATTAACTGCACCTGGTAGTACCCACAGAAGGACTAGCAAGATCCATCAACGAGTGACCTATAGACGAAGAGTCCAGGACAGCTATTCCCGCAAGGCAACCACAGACAGCAAATTACAAATTCACTGCCCACATAACCCGACACAAGCAGCACACACAAACACAACTAGCGATTATGCATGAGATCAAGGAAGTGAGCAAAGAATTAAGGATGCATGCAGTAAGTGCGAAGTTTCATTGAGGGCAATGAATCAAAATATTCACCAGCACAGCATGGGATCGACCTGCAATATGCCACTCCTAGCAAACCAGAGCCTGCGTTTCTGCAAGCCGTGGTAGATACTCAACAAAAATTCACGAGGGTCATTGTTATTTTCCAAGGCAATAATAAAACGTATGCATGTTTATGCATTTATTTGACACGTTTTCATTTGTGTGATCATTAAACTGTTCAATTAATAAAAGCATAAAAATGATCAAACTTTAAAAACTCACCCTAGATAATACATAAAAAAACTTCGAATCTTCGAAATCGAACCTCGAGGTTAAACTCACCAAATTGGTTCAAAGACTGGCAAGCCCATAGACTGACATTTTGAGTGCTTTCTAGTGGAAATAAATTTCATGGATTTTTTCACTTGAATTCCACATGTAAGAACTAGTATTTGTCGAACTATGTTAAAGTAAGCCTTTGTGGTTCTACTTTCATGTTCTTTATCTGTGCTGATGTGTAATATATAAATATAATAGACTTGAGGGTAAACACAACAAAGGATACATTTTTACTGGACTTGATTATATTTACTCCTTACCTATCACTCTAAACTCTGCTTTCACCATTATTATTCATATATAACCTAGTAGGAGTGATACATATCATACATGACATAAAGTCATATATACTATACACTTATATACTAAAACTCAATAAATACTAGTATACTAGTATTATATAACATTACTCATGAGGTAATAAAAGTAATATTATATATTATAGTAATATCCGGATATGTGATTTAGTCCGACCGACTCAACATGCACATGAACCTTCTAAGGTTGACATCCAGGATATAATCATGCATATCGCAGGAAACACACATATCGCCTCGGGTGGCAGACGATGAGTAAACACTATCCAATGCCAAATTATCTATAGAAATGGTGCCCGAAGTTTTGCTCGGGTGTCTATGCATGTGTCTGGATGCACTGTTTTTATTATTTGCTGTCTGTATGTCTCTGATGTCTTCATCATAACAGTTAGGATGGTCGCACCTGATTCATTTATTCGTTGGTTTCTAATGCATATACATTATACAAACTTGAACAGGAGGACGAAGGTCACACGACGAGGTTGTAAGCAATTTACTTCCCCCTTCCCAAAGAGGAGATTTGATGCCTTGGTGACTGAAATCTGTGTAAGTACATAATATACGATTGCATATTATGGAGGCACACTTCGGATAAATAATACAACCACAAACTAATTCACAAATTCTGTCCAAGGAATACAGTAACAATGTATACATTATTAAACAGTCGCTTAAACATGGATAAAGTATTTGGAGGAATAACTCGACGTGCTATTATATGTTTGGATAAAGGTCATCCATACCATCCATCCAAATTGGGACCCATACGCATCTGTGCAGAAGGTGTCGGTAAGATACTGCCAACGCAGTCTCCAGGGCTATTGAGGGACACAATCACTGGCAGGGATGCCACTCCGAAGCAAGATATTCAAACAGTACTACTATATATTATATAATTATATCAGTCATATAATATATAGTCATTATATAGGTTTACACAATTTTGAACCTCTAGACCTACCCGACAGTATAATGATACAGTGACTACGATAGTCAACTACCAATATCTATACCTACTGTGATATGATATTATATATTATCAATGCTGATGCACATATAGCGCTTATAGAGTAATCATCAAGTACCCTAAAGGATTCCTAACAGTGCCAGGCAGAACAGTATCCTTGCTAAAATATTCCAACACTTGAGCGATTACATTCAGGCATGGTTTATCCCTAACCAGTTACTAGGAAGGTCACGGTGATTCCAAGTCAATCTGTGATAGCGTTCCTCGGATGACTATGTCGAACTAGCGTCACTACATCTGCCTATTGTTCATATCTGTGAAAGAGTACGTGGGTGAAGTCATAAACTTTATAAAGATCCACAAATGAGTAGTCCTCTCTGCAATAAGAAAATAGCAGATAGAGTGATAGTGTCTAACAGTGGCAGCTCGAGATACATTGACATAATTCCTGCCACTGATGAAACATTATAATTTAAAGTCATAAATTAATATTGCCGATTTTATTGTGCCCAAGATAAATACAGCTAGTTGCATCTAACTGGTATCCATCAACGCAGTAAGTAAACTAAGTCCGGACTCCTCACCTGGCTGAAGCCCTGGTGTTCACAGTGAAATGACCTTGGGCCATTAGCTTTACACGCCAGATACGCAACCCCTCCCAACAATAAACATGGCCTCAACTCCGTCCGCGCCCCCACCTCCCCCCCTCCAAACTCACCCCCACCACAGGATACTTTTCCCCCCACCCCACAACACCCACCTCCGCGCTCCCCCCGCCCACTGGTGCGCACGTACTATCGACATTATCACTCCTCATTACGCTGTAATAACCTCCCGGCCCCCTGCCTCGAACAAAACGCTCATCTGCCGGATAAAACGCAGCTGTCCCACTAAGCTCAAATCAGACTCTCCCATACCGTCAGGTGCCAACAATTGGGGGCAAGATCCAGAGTAGCTGTCTAATGCGTTACAAATCAAGGAAAACAATATAATTGGTAGACTTGCACAAGTGCTTGGGATGTGGCTACTGGACAATAGGACAAGCAGCTTTGGTTGGGAAGGCAACAACTGTCTGGAGCATGAGCAATTAAATATTAGAAAATGAGAAGAATGTTCCAGCAAAACAGTCAATCTCTCCCTCGATCTGCGGGACTGCCGACCTAAGCTGACAGGCCGAACTCTCATCCTGACGTAGCGAGGACACGCCAGTAAATCTAAATAGATCATGAGGTAGAACTGACTGAGGGATTCAACCAAGATACCACGAGCAGGACTGGCTTTACAAATGACATGAATGCAGCAGCATTGGGAACCATCAAGTAATCAAGTATAAACGCATATTAAGTCGATATCTATCACTAGCCGTCATGGATTAAAATAACCTGCCTGAGCACGAGCACGAGCGAAAGGTCACTCTGACTACAGCTCATGTGCGTTACATGATCCAGGTCACGTAATCGACAGATTTGCGGCTAAAACTGGAACCACTGCCTTAGATGATGCCAGCAGGTAGGAACTGGAGAAGCAAGTGTATCAGTGCCGTCTGATGAGAGCCAAAAATAGTGCTTTTTGGTTTATAACTCCACTCGCCGTGTTTGGAAGAAGAAGATGAGTGAGCGAGACCCCAAAACCCATCCAAAACCGTGAAGCTGGGGTGGAAACATTATTTCTTTGGGTGCTTTTCTGCAAAGGGGACAGGACGACTGCACGTATTGGAGGGAGATGGAGGGGCCATGTATCGCGAGATCCTTGGCCAACAACCTCCTTCCTAACAAGACATTGAAGATGGGGCGTGGCTGGGTCTTCAGCAATGACAACGACCCAAATCGCCAGCCAGGGCTTCACTAATTGGAATGGCCTGACACTGGCATGTGGTTCAAGATTTGATACTACCTTAGCACTGCATTGCATCATGGCTCAAACGTGGGCCTACAACTCTCTCGCATCAAATGGCACTTGGCCTATGTCCAACGGCTAAGTCAGCAACAAGCACCTGGCGCCGCGCGTCCTGAACATGCAGCCGCAGATCGAGACACTGCACCACAAATGTTATCAGACTGCCTGCATTTACTATACATGCAACCCATGCTCTGTATATAAGGGTTCTGCATGCACTGCCCGCACTGAACAATGTGAACATTTTCCACTTACCTCACAATCGTGGTTGAAACAATCAATCAATGGCATTTGTGTGGTGGCAGTGTAACATAGGAAACAACATTGTATATTGAAGTTAGTGGTTCCCTTCCTGACAAAATTGCCTTACCGACATTTAGGCATCCTAAAGTTTGTTGTTCGAAAAGAGCAAAGCAGTTAGCCCAGTTAACTTATCATAGCAATGCGTTGCAACTTCCCACCTCAATGTACAACAAACATCTGCACTCCATCATGTATGATTACACCTCCGATGAAACTCCCCAACCACCCTCCCAACGACCATAGTGAATGAAGAGATTCTCAAGAACGCCATTTATTTAACACAAATAATACCTGTGCATTATCATTGCTTGGGTTTTGCATTTTGATCACGGGAATAAAGGTTACATTCAATTTAAATCAAACTCCGATGTCAATTTCTTTCTTTGTCCCCATATGCCTGCAGGATTAGCAAACTATTTATATCATTTATCTGAACATGCACTTTCGCATCGCGACGTGCGTCCAAGTATCCAAGCCGAACCACCGGGGCACAGCGGATACAACCGCAGGATCACACACCGACAAGCAAGTATCACACAGAATGAAAGGTAGGGGGACCGTAGATTCGCAGCCCATGCTGTGGATGTCCAGTGACTGATTATTGTTTACTAGTGAAAAATAACTCATTATGGAATTAAACTGGGTTAATGAATGCCAACACAACGTTACATATTCAAACTAAAATATGGATGCAACAATGAAGTTGAATTTAAATATTTAGACAAACGAAAATCAAATTTAATGTTGAAGTAAATAATAAATTATTAAGTAATAACTCGAGTAACGAAGCGAAGACCAGCATGGTTCTGGTGGTATGCTGATACACGCCTGAACGCTTTGCATTGTTCAAAATCATAATTATATTTAACCAGTACATTTAAAAGATGCACTTACAATTATATTACAAGCATTCCAGATTTCCATTGTCATCGATAAAGCAAACCTTCTTGTATAAATGCTCGTAGACCTCTTTCACAGATCAGGCAGGTGTCAGCAAGTCATGAAGCTGGGACAACGGCGTGCATTGAGGAGAGCAGCTCCTTGACGTGTCCAAGCGCTCTTCAATGGCACTGTCGGGTACACGGATGCAAACCAATGACAAATTATCTGTCGTACACGGATGCAAAAAATGGCACATTATCAATGCTGAGCATAATTTACATTTACACCAACAGAACTTCGTTAAAGCAAACCTTCACAATATTTAACTCTACAGTGGAGTGTTTGGTGGGTTTTAAGCATTTCCTTATTAAGAATCAGTGATAGTTACACAACATGTGTTGAAACATGTGGGTGGAACTACGTGTATAATTCCACTGAATTAATGGATGTAAGAGGACCAATGTAATAGTGAAAAGTAACGAAACAAGGCAAGGAAGGAAATCCCCACCTTTCAGTTCCATCGCGGTCAGGCATTGTGGCATAAAAAAAGCCTTTATCTCTATACGATATGTTATGGCTTACTAAATTTAGAAAACCGAAAAGAAGTTAAAGAAGCTCTTGAAGAATTGCTAAGCTCTTGAGAAGTTGAAATGGTGCATATCTGGGAGGTAGAGCTCCAAAAATCCTGAATAAAATTTTGTTCCCTCTTCATGATTTCATTGTTGCTGCACGCCAAGACAAGTATCTGTATTAATAAATGTCAGTTGTGTGTCAGTGGTGTGTCAGTATGTATCAGTCGATCAGTCCTCCTACAAACTCCAACAAGAAACGTAGCGACCGAACTTTGACATGCTTACCAAGACTCCAAGAGTGAATGATGAAAACTGGGTGTTTAGATTAAATAAAATACCCCTTTTGAAGATAGTTTAGGCAGTGCTCATCACAACAAAACAAGCCTTAGAAGATGCGCGGCACGTCATCTTGGTTGGCACTCTGTCAGCTCGCTCGGTTTAGCCGCCATTTTGTTCAGCCTTGCTCAACAATATGCTTGACTTGGACAGACGCTCGGTTCGTATCAATGAAGTGATCAAAATTTATTTTCTACTTTCTCACCATATTATCGAATGTCTGTCCATCATTCGCTACGAATCGCTGTATACATTGCTTTGTTATGTCTATAGTTTGTTAAAATTATGAGCTTGGAGTGGGCGATTTCATACATTTATGTGATGTCATTTTCCAACTGAGGACTGTCACTGACTATTAAGTGGATAATAAAATATGATTTTTGGCTTTTTGGTCGGATCTCTGACTAAATAAGTGTTGAAATCTGGAGTGAAATCGGAATACTTAAAGGAACTAACATTACTTATATTTTGGAGAAGCATCTAACAGCTCCACTGTTTGGGAGATTTATTGAGTGAAGAAAAGATTAAAGAAATGTCCAAAATTAACCACTTTCATGAACTGGTTTCATTGAGTGCAACAAAAATACTTAATAAAGTGAACAAAATAATGACTAGTCGGGTTACCAACAAAGGCGTGGAGTGTTTTTTCGTGGGAAATTCGGAGGTAGAAGGAAAATAAATTAAATTAAAGGATCGAATTAAAACAATGAACTTAAACATACGGGAGGATTAGGGTGAGTAAAGCAATTTTTGAAAAATTTCGACTCAAATGTTTTTTCTGTTAGGATGCTTGCCCTTTAATACATCTTAAAAAATCGAGGGATTTTAAGTTTGATCAAACGCTGTTTTCCAGGAAAGCATCTATTACGTAAACCACCTGGAAGTGCCTGTGCACACACATATATAAGTATTATTATATGTGTGTGTGTGTCTGTGTGTGTCGTAGTGTGTGAGTGGTGTGCATGGTGTATTTAATGGGAAAGAAATGAAATGAGTCACAACGACACAGCTTCGTCTTTAGATGCACTTTGCGGCCAATAAACGACCTTCTTCTTGTCCTCCCACGAGAGACTTCTGTATATATTCACATACATACATGTGTGTATGGTATATTATATATATATACGGTGGTGTGTGGTGTGTGTGGTGGGGGGGGGGGGGCATACGCATAACATATCAATCTTTGCTAACACCCCTCCATCTTCCTCATCTCTCCCCTTTCCTCACCTTCCTCGCTCCTCCTCACCCCCCACCCCTCCTCGCTCCCACTTCCCCCTCTGTCTCTGTTTCTCTCTGTGTTCCTGTCTGTCTGTCCTGTCTCTCTCTCTCGTTCCCAACCCCCCTCCTGCACGCAATCTCTATCCCTGAGTGCTTTGTAATGAGTGTGGTGAGGTGTTGCTTCTCCCCCCTTCCGTCACTCCTCTCCAACCCCCCACCCTCTCACTCTCCTCCCTCCAACTCCCCCACCCTTCCATTCTCTTTCTCCGCTCTCCACCGGTGTGTTACACAGTGTTGAGGCAATACTTCCCCCTTTCCTTGCTCTCCCCCCTTCCTTGCTCTCCTCCCTCCCCTTCCTCCTTGCTTCTCTTTTCTCCCACTCGTCACCCACACTGTTTGTATTCCCATCAGCGAAGTGGTGGATGGTAATTTGCGGTTCATAATAAAAGGCTGAACAGAGAAAAACCCCATAAAGTTTAGGCACTGCATATTGATTGAGTCTCGAGTGCCAGCAGGATCCATGGCAATGGCTTTAACAAATTGAACCTGCTAGTTTGTTATGATAGCAATTGATTCATTTGTACAGACTCATGAGACAAAGC
>CM068962.1:50178735-50200500 GCA_035128595.1 Eptatretus atami
ACTTCCACCACACCGAGCGCGGAGAATTTAGACGGGAGAAACAGGCGGGAAAAACCCCCGAGCATCGTTGATGGTTTTTGTTCTTCCGTGGAGATCGTAACCGCACGGGGCTCATTGAATGGCGAGTGGCGAAGATGTGGTAGCGTAGGTGGTGGAGGTGGCGTGGTTGTAGTGTGGTTGGCGCTGTGGTGGGGATGGCGTGGTTGTTGAGATGCTGTTTGTTTGAAATAAAAGATAGAACAGATGGATGGATCACATAATTCCCTCTATACAACGGGTTTGGGTACTACACACACTGGACTTATCGAGATATCTCACCTGAGGACTCTTTATGGTGTAATGCGAATTTCACAACCGTAACAATACTTTCTGAAGGCACTGTCGATTATTATCAAGTTAACTGTTCTAAAACTGGCTCCAAGGGACTTGATGATCATTATGATAGTTCTTTTCATTACAATGTCAGATTTATTCTCTGCAAGCGGGGTATTATCAACATCAGATCTTTAGTGTCTTACATATAAGTAACTCTTTGATTGATGACTGTCAGATGCCTTCAGTCTGCCAATCAAATTGTCTTATTTCTATCAAGCAAGGTCTGCCACAATAAATTATCTATGTACAAGTACAATTAAGCTGAAAATGATTTAACTGCAGTAGCTTAAAATTTACCAAAAAGCCAAACTGGCTTCACCTCTTAATTAACTGCATGCAACCAGAGTAGGAGGAACACATTTCATTTTTCATATTATGAAATCACCCATGTCTTTCTTCTTGTCCTGCTGCTTCTTTGCTCAATTTAGCTTTAACATGGCTGTGAATCAAATGTAACATTCATGCTGATATACAGTATTTGTGTTATAGGAAGCACAAATTGAGAACTGGGCTGTATATTGTACCTGTCAGTGAAAAAAAAGTGCATAGTGCATAGTGACTGGTGAGTGAGGAAATATTTTGAGATTGGAAATATTGACCTACATACTGGCTTGTCTCAGAGTCTGTACAAACTGATCTAATTGCTATTCATAACAACTGCAGGTTCAATGTTAAGCCATGCCATGGATCCTGCATGGCACTCGAGACTCAATCAATATGCAGTGCCTAAACTTTATGGGTTTTTCTCTGTTCAGCCTTTTATTATGAACTCGCAAATACCATCCACCACTTCGCTGATGGGAATACAAACAGTGGAGGGAGAGAGTGGGAGAAAGAGAAGCAAGGAAGGAAGGGAGGGAGGGAGAGCAAGGAAGGGGGGGGAGAGCAAGGAAAGGGGGGGGAAGTAATGCCTCAACACGTGTTGTTAAACACACCGGGGGTGAGAGCGGGAGAAAGAGAGATGGAGGGTGGGGGGGGAGTTTGGAGGAGGAGAGTGAGGAAGGGTGGGGGGGGTTGGAGGAGGGAGGTGAGGAAGGGGGGAGAGCAACACCTCACCACACGTCATTACAAATGCACTCAGGGATGAGATGGTGCAAGGAGGGGGTGGGAACGAGAGAGAGAGACAGAAAGACAGACAGAAAGAGACACAGAGAGACAGAGACAGAGGAGGGAAGTGGAGCGAGGAGGGGTGGGGAGTGAGGAGGGAGCGAGGAAGGTGAGGAAAAGGGGAGAGATGAGGAAGATGGGAAGGGGGTGTTAGCAAAGATGATATGTTATGCTGTATGCCCCCCCCCCCCACACACACAACACACACCGTATATATATATATATACATACACACATGTATGTATGTGTACATATATACAATATTCTTTCTCTGTTGAGGAAGACCAAGAAGAAGGCTTATTTGGCCGAAAGCTTGTCACTTTAAAAGATCGTTTAGAAGCTGTGTCTGTGACTCATTTCATTTTTCCCATTAAATACACACACACACACACACACAACACACACACACACACACACACACAACACTTATGTATATATATATATATATATGTGTGTGCACAGGCACTTCCAGGTGTTTACGTAATAGATGCCTTCCTGGAAAACATCGTTTGAATCAAACTTAAAAATCCCTGGATTTTTAAGATGTATTAAGGGGCAATGCATTCCTAACAGAAAAAACATTTGAGTCGAAATTTTTCAAAAATTGCTTTACTCACCCTAATCCTCCGTTATGTTAATTGTTCATTGTTTTAATTCGATCTTTAATTTAATTTATTTTGCCTTCCTACCTCCGGAGATTTCCCACGAAAAACCACTCGCACGCGCCTTTGTGTGTAATCCCGCTAGTTCATTATTTTTGTTACACTTTATTAAGTTATTTTTGTTGCACTCAATGAAACCAGTTCAATGAAGCTGGTTAATTTGGCACATTCTTTAATCTTTTCTTCACTCATATAATTCTCAAACAGTGGAGCTGTTAGAGCTTCTCCAAATTAAGAAATTGTTAGTTCTTTAAGTATTCCGATTTCACTCCAGATTTCAACACTTATTTAGTCCACGAGATCCGATCCACAAAGCCAAAATCAATTTGATTATCCACTTTAATTAGTCAGTGACAGTCCATCATGGAAATGCCATACATAATGTATGAATCGCTCCAAGCTCATAATTTAAAAACTATAGCACATACAAAAGCAATGTATACAGCGATTCGTAGCGATGATGGACAGACATTCGATAATATGAGTGAGGAAAGTAGAAAATATAATTTGATCACTTCATTGATACGAAACCGTTGCGGTCTGTTCCAAGTCAAGGCATATTGTTGAGCAGGCTGAACAAAATGGCGGCTTAAGACCTGAGCGAGCTGACAGAGTGCTCACCAAGATGACGTGCCGCCATCTTCGTAAGGCTTGTTTTGTTTTTTTGTGATGAGCACTGCCTAAACTATCTTCAAAAGGGGTATTTATTTAATCTAAACACCAGTTTTCATTCATTCACTCTTGGAGTTTTCTTGGTAAGCATTCAAAGTTTCGGTCGCTACGTTTCTTGGTTTTGGAGTTTGTAGGAGACTGATCGACTGACTGACATACTGACACACACTGACACACACTGACATTTATTATTACAGATTACTTGTCTTTGGCTGTGAGCAACAATGAAATGCCATGAAGAGGGAACAAAATTATCAGGATTTTGGAGCTCTTACCTCCCAGAATAGCACCATTTCAACTTCTTCAAGAGCTTAGAATTCTTCAAGAGCTTCTTTAACTTCTTTCAGTTTTCTAATTTTTAGTAGCCATATTCGATTAAGAAAGATAAAGGCTATTTTTATGCCACAATGCAACTGACCGCGATGGAACTGAAAGGTGGGGATTTCCTTCCTTGCCTTGTTTCGTTACTTTTTCACAATATTACAATGGTCACTCTTACATCCATTAATCTCAGTGGAGTTATACACTAGTTCCACCCACATGTCAACACATGTTGTGTAACTATCACTGATTCTTAATAAAGGAAATGCTTAAAACCCACCAAAAAAACTCCACTGTAGAAGTTAAATATTTGTTGAAGGTTTGCTTCTTGGTAGACGAAGTGCTGTTGGTGTAAATGTAAATTATGCTCAGCATTTGATAATTGTCATTGTTTTGCATCCGTGTACCCGACAGATAATTGTGCCATTGGTTTGCATCCCGTGTACCCGACAGTGCCATTGAAGAGCGCTTGGACACCGTCAAGAGCTGCTCTCCTCACATGGCACGCCGTTGTCCCAGCTTCATGACTTGCTGAACCACCTGCCTGATCTTGAAAGAGGTCTAGCGAGCATTTCACAAGAGGTTTGCTTATCGATGACAATGGAAAATCTGGAAATTGCTTGTAATATAATTGTAAGTGCATCTTTAATGTACTGGTAAATATAATTATGATTTTGAACAATGACAAAGGTTCAGGCCTGTTGTATCAGCATACCCACAAACCATGCTGGTCTTCGCTTCGCTACTCGAGTTATTACTATATATTATTTACTCAAGCAATTATAATTTGATTTTCGTTTTGTCTAAGATATTTAATTCAACTTTCATTGTTGCATCCATTTTAGTTTGAATATGTAACGTTGTGTTGGCAATTCATTAACCATGTTTAATTCCATAATGAGTTATTTCACTAGTAAACAATAAGTCAGCTTCTACATGGACATCCACAAGATGGGCTGCGAATCTACGGTCCCCTACCTTTCATTCTGTGTGATACGTGCTTGCCGGTGTGTGGATCCTGCGGGTTGTGATCCCGCTGTGCCCCGGTGGTTCGCTTTTGGGATACTTGGAGCACGTCGCGATGCGAACAGATGCATGTTCAGATAAATGATGATAAATAGTTTGCTAATCTGCAGCATATGGGGCAAAGGAAAGAAATTGACATTCGGAGTTGATTTAAATTGAATGTAACCTTTGATTCCGTGATCAAAAAATGCAAAACCCAAGCAATGAATAATGTCACAGGTATTATTTTGTGTTAAATAAATTGGGTTCTCTTGAGAATCTTCCTCATTCGACATGGTCGTGGGAGGGGTTGGTTGGGGGAGTTCATCGGAGGTGTAATCATACATGATGGAGTGCAGATGTTTTTGTTGATTACATTGAGGTTGAAGTTGCAACGCATTGCTATGATTAAGTTAACTGGCTAACTGCTTTGCTTTGCTTTTCGACAACAAACTTTAGGATGGCCTAAATGTCGGTAAGGCAATTTTTGTCAGGAAGGGGAACCATAACTTCAAATATACAATGTTTTGTTTCCTATGTTACACTGGCCAACACAAAATGCCATGATTGATTGTTCAACCACATTGTGCTAATGGAAAATGGTCACATTGGTTCAGTGCGGCAGTTGCATGCAGAACCCTTATGATAAGCATGGGATTGCATGTATAGTATAATGGCAGTGCAGTCTGAATAAACATTTGTGGTGCAGTGTCTCGATCGCTTGCATGTCAGGCCCGAGCGGTGTTGTGTGACTGCCGTTGCACATAGGGCCAAGTGCAGTTGAATGCAGAGGTTGTAGGCCACGGAGCCCATGATGCAATGCAAGTGCTAAGGTAGTAGCAAATTGAACCCATGCAGTGTAGTGCCATCCTTGCTCGTAGAGCCTATGCGGTCCAGTTTAACCGTTGGTTGTATGTAAGCAATGCATTTATCCTTTCATTGAGAAACGATGAAACTTACTTAATGGATGTTTAGTGGTTTTGGTAGTCACAAATTATTTACTGGTGCCTGTTAGGTGGTGCATTGGTCCAGTGTGATTTGTACATTATTATTCCAGACCGAATGAAGCATAATTTGTTACACTAGAAACACCCGCTCCCTACAGGAGCAGCGGGGTGTTGGGGGGGGGGGGGGGGTGAAATGTCATGTACGTGCGCACCATGCGGACGGTGGTTTGTAAATATCCTTATTGTGTAATGGCCACAATTATTCCCATGTTTTTGTGGGGTTGACTGGGGGAAGCTTGGCCCAAGTCTTTCATGAACCAGCTAGCCAGGTCTGACATGAACCAGCTAGCCAGGTCTGACGTTCGACTAATTGTTCAGGCAGGAATTTGCAATTTGTTTAGAGTGCCACTGTTAGCTCACCTACTCTTCATGAAGGACACCATGGGATCTTTAAAAGTCCACCAACTAATGCTGGCAGATGAGGCGCTGGTTTCACAGTCATCCGAGGAACGGCACACATTGATGAAATCACCCTAACTGGTTATAAGCCTGGTGTTGGCTTAATGGTTAGGTGGTGGGTTAGGATCCTAGGGTCCTGAGTTCAAATCCTGCTCAGCCATTGAATTAACACCAGGTTGGGTTGACTCGGCCTGTCATTCTGCCGAGGTCGGCAAAATGAGTACCAGCTTGCTGGGATGATGAGCTGTTTTGAATATCCTGCGTCGGAGTGGCGACCCGTCCAGGATTGTGCCCAATAGCCCTGGAGACTGCTTTGGCAGCACCGACACTCTGCACAGAGTATGGTCACAATGGATGGATGGATGGATGGATCCATCCAACAATAAGCACGTCGAGTTTCCTCCAAACTTTATCCAGTTTAATAGCGACTGTTTAATATGTCATGTTACTGTACCTTGGACAGAATTGACTGAATAGTTTGTGGTTGTAATAATTTTTACGTCCGGAATGTGTGCCCCATAAATGCAATGATAATTATGTACTATACACAGAGTTCGTCCCAAGGCACAAATCTCCCTTCGGGAAAGGGGGGGCAAGTTAAATTGCTACACAACCGTCGTGTGACCCTTCGTCCTCCTGTCAAGTTTGGTTGAGATTAGATAACCAACGACTGAATGTATGCGTCAAAAAAACAGTCACAGACTGATAGACACCAAATGGCATCTTTTAGTATGATGATGTGTTTGGTATGGTTGTTTTGGGTTTGAGATTTCTGGTTACTTCCGGATCTATAATAATCATCCAGCAAGTACGCGTAGTTTGTAGAGGGAGAGACTTTAGTGAATGTTCACTCCCTGAGATATATAATTGGAAAGCAGAGTAGTGAGGAGGAGAATAACAGCCAGTTAAATGTTATTTGTTGTGTACCAGGTCACATCAGAGTTTTGAGCTTTTGCTTTGACTTTGAAATGAACTCAATAATAATAAATAATTATGATCATCCTCATTTTTGTGTGCAGCCTGTTGCTGCTGGCTTGCATCATTGCTGGAAGCACGATTTGTGCACTGATGCCGTGTCTTCCTGCTGGTTAGGGCAGGAATTTGTAATTCTTCTTGGTGCCTGGGAATACTGTCCTACTCTTCTCGAAGGACACCGTGGATCTTAGCGTCCACCGATAATGCCAGCAGAAGGATTCCCGTTTAACATACATCTGAGGGACGACTTCAACGTATGCGAGACAGCTTAGAGGAGAGTGGTGTGTACCTTTTGGGAGCTCGGCCATCCTGCCAGCCCTATAATAATGATAATCATTGAAAAGTTTATCATACACTAATGCCCAAGAAGGTTCTCAAATGATCATTTAGGTAAGGAGGATAAGTTGAAACATTTTCCACATTTCTGTAGTTTTTAAGAGCAGATTTCAATTTATGAACAAGTAATTGTAATGGATTCAAAGACCCATCCTCAATATTGAGGTAGTGCAGTGCTTGTGTATACATCATTTATATGTGAGCTGTGAATTCGAAACTTGGACATAACCAAATGTTTACGTTCGTGTCATATTTGGTCTTTGGCGTAGGTTGTAACTAACCTTTTTGGTTGGTTGCAGCATTATTTGGTGTTTGCACGACAAGGTGTAACAAATTTCAGGCATGCAGAAGTCAGAAAACACTTGGCTTATTTATCTTTGGCTTGTCTTCACAAACAGCAAGCACATCTCGCACATCCTCGCACTCCTTCGTAGGTATCAATGATCAAACTAAGAGGACTGACCTTCACATGTTATAATGTCAGACAATTTCTACCGATTTTCGTCCACTCAGTTCATGAGGATTGTAGCAAGCACCACTGTGATGGAGAAACTGTTTGCACTTCACTTGGTGCCTCCTATGTTGTGTGGTTGTGGCAGCTTCAGTGAAATGTTTTCCCATTCATCAAATTTATTGATCTGTCACCATGCTGCTTCCTCATGAATTTGTCACAAATTAATCTCCATAGCCCATAGCTCCTTCATGTTCCAGTGCTTTCATCCTCGTATGTCTGCTTCATACTCCAAGCATCTCTGTCAGAATCATCCTCATAGTCATCACTCGACTACTCAGCCTATCCAAGCCAGCAAGTGACTCATTCTCTTGTTACGTTATGCTGCAATTTCTTCCTGAATGGTGTTACAACTTGCCTCGATTGCATTTATTTATTTTCTGCGGGCAGTGGGGCAACAGCAGGGGAAAGAACGAACAGGAAAAGGAGGAAGGGAGGAAACTAGCAACGTAGTGTCACACCGATGATCATTCTCCGCTCTTGGTAAACAAGCCAATGTTTTCCTTTGTAGAATATCGGAATTGTAACAATGCCACATTCTGATGCCGATAACATACTTTACATTGATGTTTGGGGAAAAGGTGGGTGGATAAACAATTGATGTAACATGCATAGACAACTTGAGCTAATTTATCTTGATGACTTACACCAACATGCCTGAAACTGGTGTGATGCATTTGCTCGAAACTTGACGTCACATTGATGCACTGTGATCTGGCGATTTGTACCACGAAAGTTGTTTAGAGTCGGACATAAGAACAGTAGAACTTTTTATTTATTTTTTTTTTTCTTTGTCTTATTGACCCACATAAAATTCCATACCATTCAGCAAAATGGCTCTGTCACTATTGTTCAGGCCACTGCTTTGTGTACAAACGAACAGACTGGATACTCACTGCATTATGAGTTTACTGGACATTGAATCAGCAATGAGCCACAGGACCATCATTTTCCTTGCAATTTCCTTGGCCTTAAAGTTGTGTTCCTTGAACTACTCTTGATGGAGATGTTCTGATGATAAAGATGAATGATAATATCACTCTGATGGTAATCGCATAACCACACCTGTATTTCACTTTGTGTGATTGTGCAGTGCTCCACACAGGATTTTACCTGGTGACCAGCACACTAGGCCGCCTGGCAAACGAGGTGGACAAGCTGAGTGGTTCGTGGAGGTGCGGTCAATTCGGTGCTTCTCAAAGGAAGCTCCTGCTGGAATTACCACAACGACTAGACCCAGTGCGGCGCTTTGTGTCCCTTGTGAATGAGAAGGCAGCCAGGCCACACTGTGTGGGCTGTGAGTGCAACAATTTATAAGTGGACAAGATGTGTGTGTGTGATCATTCATCTGAAGTTGAACAAAGATGAATGATGATGGACTTGCCTTTGCTGTAAAAAATCAATTAGCTTGTTATGATGATTGTCAAAACAATTACGAGAACTATCAGAACAAGGAAGAAAAGTAGAACGATGCAAGAATAACTAGAAGGGCTCTGGGTACACACAGCAATACTTCCTCCAAGGTGATAGTATCCCACTGATAGGCTGGATCTGGATTCAGACTCTGAACTAAAATTAGATCAAGCTTGTTCTTGTCACCCCACGTTAACTCCACTACTCTATCATCACATACACAATTGTGTATTGGTGCCGATCCAATCCACTGGAGATGGAGTTCTTGGATTATCATCTTGCAGATATATGCAGTTGGTTAGTTAATGTGACAACCACAGGAAGTCCGTGCATTTCCATGAGTTGAATATTCACTTATGTTAATTCTTCCAGATCGTCTAGATTCGCGATGCATCCACGCAGAATCTTCACCACAAGACATCTAATCAAATCTATGTGCGGGATTCCATGCTCACAATTCACCAATTACTCGTCACGCATTAAAGTATGTTTTTCCGAATGCCTGTTCCACCACACACTAGAAAGCTCTTCGTGAGGATTATCTGTTATTCTGCGCACATACGTACTGATCACAAGTTGCTTTGTACCTATCGTAGATCCTGATATAAGGTACATGTACAGTGCGGTAGAATGAAAACATTATCCTCGTTCACTTTTTTGAGCGTAGGATGCAAGGGCTTACAAAGCACTAGAGAAACTACAGTACATAAACTAGATATGGATGTTTCTGAAGAAACACCTTACCCTGTGGGAGTCTTGAGATAATAGTGAGTGCACACCGGGAACGCTTTCATAGAACTCTTAAGAGCTTCTCATGCACGTTTCTCCATGCATGACGCATATCTTGGTTCAATGCTTTCTCCATACGAAGTGCATAGCACATTTTGTATTGTTTTGAATCTCGATATTCTACAACACTGAGATAGCAAGGACGGCAAATTTGTATTGCGATTCGAGATGATTGCTAATTTGGCGTACCGATCAATTTTATGTTAACTTAACGGATCTGCTTGAAAACCTGGCAGGCAAGGTATCTACTATGTCTGTGAGAGATTGCATCCATATAGAAGCGATCTTGGTGTCTCTTAATTCATTCATATTCACACATAAGTGAGGTAATAAACATCATACAAAGGTTGAAATAAGAAGAACCAGAGCTAGAAGGTTGTTTGTTCAGAGAAAAAAAAGTTGTGGTTATTTATGCAGAAGAGTGAGCTTCGTCTATGATAAGCCACGTTGAATGTGTATCCGTCTTTTGCACCTGTCATTTGACACCTGTCTCACATGTACACTTAATTTTGTGGCCATAGCTTAGTTTCGTTCATCCTCTTGTTGCTCGAGCGCTCCGGCTCTATAGTTATAGTAAAGGTAAGTCTTGTCCTGGTTCTGAGAACAGTGATTTTCATATATTTGTATATTCGATCTGCCCTAGAGTCTGAGAGCCGCACTGAAGCCAGAGACTAAAAATAAAAATATCCACCAAGTGTAATACCATCATCTCGACGAGTGTGTGGCTTCGCATGTCGCGGAAGATTGAGATCGCAAATTCAACATGAAGTGATAATTTTGGATCACTAATTTCCATTCAGCAATCCAAAGTATCACATGCTAAACATGCACATGCTTTCGTGTCAGTCATTAGATTGTGGTTACTAGCCAATGATGTCTAATCAATATAGACGAATCATCAATCATACTTTAAGAAGAGTCCATAAGTGTATGTTTCCATCAATTCATAACTGGCATCCTGCGAAAAGAACAGAACAGACAGTGATCATGACGATCGTGGGAGCGTCACATGAGAGGAGAGTAATTGCTATATACAATCGGTCCAGCATATCTATAAATGAACCAGTTGGTGGCAGCCCTATCTTGTTCCAGTGGTTAGATACGATACAGGCGAGATGGTGAGGTTAAGTGTGAAAGTTGAGCCCAAAGATTTGTTGGCACGTAGTGAGAAAATGATAATAGTGCGAAATATGACCTATGTTTATTTTTATATAGTGTGCATGTTACAGTTCAGACAAATGAATGTTCAAAAATAAAACTATATCAAGAAAGTATCTATCTCTGCATTGCAATCTTAGATGTCCAGGTACTTTCTACATCATGCGTACCTTATTGGACAGCAGGATTGATGCAATAGAGATGTTGCAAATTATGTCGCGCAAAGACTCAAATCAACGAAGCTTCATCGCGTGACGATTGATTGTCATCGTCACAAGGTAGAGCTTTCAATCGAAAGGAGCCATAGACCATTAGGCCCTATCGCAAAGCATGCTGAACATCGAGTTGCTCAACTTCTCAAGGCGCCATGGTTTTGGTGGTTTATGTTTGTTCCGTCTCAGTCTCACTATAGCATTTATTAAAATGCTGAGTCGATAGAGACGCTACAGGAGATCTATGTCATATATGCAATGTTAAATATTCTAGGTGTTACAGAACTTGTGGCCTAATGGTATTGGCCTACTCGACACACCCGTTGACTCTCCCAAACATCAACCATAGCTTAAGAGAGTGTGTATGCGGACATCAACGTACAAGCTAGATATTAGTTCACCATGAGAGTCTGCCTCCGAGACATATTGACAATAGCATGTGTGAAATGGGATAGCAGAAGCATGGCAGGCTTACAGTTTGCTAAGATAACATTCCAATGAGAAAAGTGCAAGCGGAATATGAGAAAATTATTGATACATAATTTACACGTGTCAGAAACAGAAACAATAGTGAGCAGAGAGGAGCGATATGGGTCTGTGAGTGTTTCTCTCCCCTTTCCTTTTTTTCCTTGTTTGTTTGGCTGTGGGTGCAAATGCCCTCTGCTTAGTGCCCGTAATTGTGGTGGCGCCGACTAAGAGCTTCTGGGCCCTAGAAATAGTTATCAAGTCGATATGCAAGCTAGGGATGCATTACGGATTGGGATATATTGATGAATCGGTAGTGCACTGATAGTTTGTTAATATGCCAACGGATATGGGTCTGAACAAGACGAACGACAAGCGTTGTCTTGATCGCATACTTGTATGAATTACCGTACATCCAATGCAAGAGAGAAGCTAGAGTCACTTGCCTGGAATTTGGATAGCGCGCTGAGATACTGTGCGAGTAGAAAGATAGGAAAACTGGATGGAGGGGAATAGTATTGACGCGTAGGTCTCATAGGGAGATTTTGACGAAGATCGAGTACGCAATGAAAGCAATGGCGGAGTTGTAGCATTACGCCAGATGCGATTCTGACACACAAGTGGACACGATCACCGTCTCCTGGGCCAAAGAGGTTCCAAAGGCAAGACTGTTATGCACCTTGTAGACGTCTCGAATGGAGAGTTATTTTATATTGTGTGTTTAGGTGACTTACCATAACCCTATAAGCTTCCGATCCATTGACCTCGAAAAGCTCCTGTACATGCCCAATGCCTGTTAGTAGTGGACTTGAGGATATGCATGTTTTATCATTCGCGTAGCAGTTCAAATTTACATCGGTGGTGATGGCCAATCCAACTCGGAACAAGTGAGTTTCCACTTGAAAATATTAATCATTAATAACATTCCTAGATAACGTGAACTGCTTGTGGTCATAACAAACAAAAAACAATTTTTTAATATGCTTTTTAGCACAATTAAGGCAGCAAAATGTCTGTTTCTGAAACTGAAATAGGTGCGTAGAGTGCCCTAATACCATGTTTTTTTGTTTCCATTATCTCTCCACATCGCTTAATGCAGTGCGTTGCTTTGTGTCCAATGTATCAATCTGGTCGTTGCGATCGAGCTAACGAAACTACCCTTACGGTTTCTTTTGTTTTTCAGTGTCCTTATCCGAAGTGAAACTCATGGCGACATAACGTCCACCCTCTGACTGGCAATTAAATCGGAGTTGTAGGGATAATTGTGTACCTGAGGTTGTGTTTTTGCCTGTACTGACTTGTTCAAATTACATATGATGAAAGTAGTTCAGTCACTACTATGTAGTTTCTCTGTGTGGATTTGATTCGTCGAGCTCACTCAACTGTTCGGTTTATCGAGATGCAAATGAGACTAAGTGGCAGAGATGCTGCCAAGAAGGGAGTGGTTTGAACGGAAAATGTGCGTGTGTTTGTTGTAGAAGATACAAGCCTAAATTGATATATAGCCAAGTGTTTTTCCTGACTTCTGCATTGCCGGTAATTTTGGTCACCTTGTATAACGCTCAGCCGCAAACCTTTACTGAAAGCTTAAAATTGAGAACGTCGTGTACACACTCTAATGCCCAAAAGACTATGAGGCCTTGATGTCAGCCAATGTTACTTCAGCCTTGCAGTGGTCCTTCCGCCCGCGCAAAATATGACCTTTGCCATATTTGCCTATTTAAATAAAATGCTGCAGACCACTCTGGAACACGATCTATTATCTGCACAGTAATAAATATCAAAGTAATATTCTATGCAAAGATAATGTCCAGTCTGAATTCTAATTCTAGGATCTTGAGCACTCGGAATCTATCATGAGACTAAATAGAAGTGGTTCAAATACAAGTGAAATCTAAAAATACAAATCTAAGCTAAAACAAATTAGCTTTAATTAATGAGCAGCGTTAATCTTATTTAAGAGTAAAAGCATGATATATCTTTAAGCAAAAAGGCTAAGTAGAGGGCGACTCTGTGTTGAGAGCATATATCTCCCATTCCACAACCGCAATGCCAATGATTCACCACTGAGAACATATTTGGGTTCTAAACCCATATGCAATAACATTTTTGATAGACTATTCATCTTGACTAATAAACAGTAAATATCGATTTCTCTTGAGCAGAGAAATGTCCAATTGATGAAGAGGTATCACTTCAGACAATTATATATTCCTTCAACATAAGATTCTCACGTATAAATCCGATATTGCCAGATTTTTCAGACAGACTTCACCAAATCAGAATCAATTTCTTTCCGGTGGCACACATCCTCACAGTACATAGGTCCACCAATATTGTCAATCAACAATTCCGTCTCCAATGAACTTTTTTGTGAGTATCATTTATGTAGTTCTATAATAATCGGTTCTTCTGGCGCACCGGATGCTCTACTCGAAGCTCGGATGGAACTGATTCACCTCAATAAAAGGTTACACACATCTAGCTAGCCGCGATTCCGGAAGCCAGAATGCTTCTACGCAAAATCTATCAGTTTTTGATCGCTTGTGCACAGCATCCCGTAAACATTGTCCACAAACTTTCCATCAGGATGCTCACGTGCTTACTAACTTTCTGAGAAGATATTCCTGCTCAGCAAACAACATCAGGACAGAAACGGTAGTGATGGCAAACATATACCTCCTTCCCTTAGTGTGGCGGAGGGTAGAAAGACCAATTAACTGCACCTGGTAGTACCCACAGAAGGACTAGCAAGATCCATCAACGAGTGACCTATAGACGAAGAGTCCAGGACAGCTATTCCCGCAAGGCAACCACAGACAGCAAATTACAAATTCACTGCCCACATAACCCGACACAAGCAGCACACACAAACACAACTAGCGATTATGCATGAGATCAAGGAAGTGAGCAAAGAATTAAGGATGCATGCAGTAAGTGCGAAGTTTCATTGAGGGCAATGAATCAAAATATTCACCAGCACAGCATGGGATCGACCTGCAATATGCCACTCCTAGCAAACCAGAGCCTGCGTTTCTGCAAGCCGTGGTAGATACTCAACAAAAATTCACGAGGGTCATTGTTATTTTCCAAGGCAATAATAAAACGTATGCATGTTTATGCATTTATTTGACACGTTTTCATTTGTGTGATCATTAAACTGTTCAATTAATAAAAGCATAAAAATGATCAAACTTTAAAAACTCACCCTAGATAATACATAAAAAAACTTCGAATCTTCGAAATCGAACCTCGAGGTTAAACTCACCAAATTGGTTCAAAGACTGGCAAGCCCATAGACTGACATTTTGAGTGCTTTCTAGTGGAAATAAATTTCATGGATTTTTTCACTTGAATTCCACATGTAAGAACTAGTATTTGTCGAACTATGTTAAAGTAAGCCTTTGTGGTTCTACTTTCATGTTCTTTATCTGTGCTGATGTGTAATATATAAATATAATAGACTTGAGGGTAAACACAACAAAGGATACATTTTTACTGGACTTGATTATATTTACTCCTTACCTATCACTCTAAACTCTGCTTTCACCATTATTATTCATATATAACCTAGTAGGAGTGATACATATCATACATGACATAAAGTCATATATACTATACACTTATATACTAAAACTCAATAAATACTAGTATACTAGTATTATATAACATTACTCATGAGGTAATAAAAGTAATATTATATATTATAGTAATATCCGGATATGTGATTTAGTCCGACCGACTCAACATGCACATGAACCTTCTAAGGTTGACATCCAGGATATAATCATGCATATCGCAGGAAACACACATATCGCCTCGGGTGGCAGACGATGAGTAAACACTATCCAATGCCAAATTATCTATAGAAATGGTGCCCGAAGTTTTGCTCGGGTGTCTATGCATGTGTCTGGATGCACTGTTTTTATTATTTGCTGTCTGTATGTCTCTGATGTCTTCATCATAACAGTTAGGATGGTCGCACCTGATTCATTTATTCGTTGGTTTCTAATGCATATACATTATACAAACTTGAACAGGAGGACGAAGGTCACACGACGAGGTTGTAAGCAATTTACTTCCCCCTTCCCAAAGAGGAGATTTGATGCCTTGGTGACTGAAATCTGTGTAAGTACATAATATACGATTGCATATTATGGAGGCACACTTCGGATAAATAATACAACCACAAACTAATTCACAAATTCTGTCCAAGGAATACAGTAACAATGTATACATTATTAAACAGTCGCTTAAACATGGATAAAGTATTTGGAGGAATAACTCGACGTGCTATTATATGTTTGGATAAAGGTCATCCATACCATCCATCCAAATTGGGACCCATACGCATCTGTGCAGAAGGTGTCGGTAAGATACTGCCAACGCAGTCTCCAGGGCTATTGAGGGACACAATCACTGGCAGGGATGCCACTCCGAAGCAAGATATTCAAACAGTACTACTATATATTATATAATTATATCAGTCATATAATATATAGTCATTATATAGGTTTACACAATTTTGAACCTCTAGACCTACCCGACAGTATAATGATACAGTGACTACGATAGTCAACTACCAATATCTATACCTACTGTGATATGATATTATATATTATCAATGCTGATGCACATATAGCGCTTATAGAGTAATCATCAAGTACCCTAAAGGATTCCTAACAGTGCCAGGCAGAACAGTATCCTTGCTAAAATATTCCAACACTTGAGCGATTACATTCAGGCATGGTTTATCCCTAACCAGTTACTAGGAAGGTCACGGTGATTCCAAGTCAATCTGTGATAGCGTTCCTCGGATGACTATGTCGAACTAGCGTCACTACATCTGCCTATTGTTCATATCTGTGAAAGAGTACGTGGGTGAAGTCATAAACTTTATAAAGATCCACAAATGAGTAGTCCTCTCTGCAATAAGAAAATAGCAGATAGAGTGATAGTGTCTAACAGTGGCAGCTCGAGATACATTGACATAATTCCTGCCACTGATGAAACATTATAATTTAAAGTCATAAATTAATATTGCCGATTTTATTGTGCCCAAGATAAATACAGCTAGTTGCATCTAACTGGTATCCATCAACGCAGTAAGTAAACTAAGTCCGGACTCCTCACCTGGCTGAAGCCCTGGTGTTCACAGTGAAATGACCTTGGGCCATTAGCTTTACACGCCAGATACGCAACCCCTCCCAACAATAAACATGGCCTCAACTCCGTCCGCGCCCCCACCTCCCCCCCTCCAAACTCACCCCCACCACAGGATACTTTTCCCCCCACCCCACAACACCCACCTCCGCGCTCCCCCCGCCCACTGGTGCGCACGTACTATCGACATTATCACTCCTCATTACGCTGTAATAACCTCCCGGCCCCCTGCCTCGAACAAAACGCTCATCTGCCGGATAAAACGCAGCTGTCCCACTAAGCTCAAATCAGACTCTCCCATACCGTCAGGTGCCAACAATTGGGGGCAAGATCCAGAGTAGCTGTCTAATGCGTTACAAATCAAGGAAAACAATATAATTGGTAGACTTGCACAAGTGCTTGGGATGTGGCTACTGGACAATAGGACAAGCAGCTTTGGTTGGGAAGGCAACAACTGTCTGGAGCATGAGCAATTAAATATTAGAAAATGAGAAGAATGTTCCAGCAAAACAGTCAATCTCTCCCTCGATCTGCGGGACTGCCGACCTAAGCTGACAGGCCGAACTCTCATCCTGACGTAGCGAGGACACGCCAGTAAATCTAAATAGATCATGAGGTAGAACTGACTGAGGGATTCAACCAAGATACCACGAGCAGGACTGGCTTTACAAATGACATGAATGCAGCAGCATTGGGAACCATCAAGTAATCAAGTATAAACGCATATTAAGTCGATATCTATCACTAGCCGTCATGGATTAAAATAACCTGCCTGAGCACGAGCACGAGCGAAAGGTCACTCTGACTACAGCTCATGTGCGTTACATGATCCAGGTCACGTAATCGACAGATTTGCGGCTAAAACTGGAACCACTGCCTTAGATGATGCCAGCAGGTAGGAACTGGAGAAGCAAGTGTATCAGTGCCGTCTGATGAGAGCCAAAAATAGTGCTTTTTGGTTTATAACTCCACTCGCCGTGTTTGGAAGAAGAAGATGAGTGAGCGAGACCCCAAAACCCATCCAAAACCGTGAAGCTGGGGTGGAAACATTATTTCTTTGGGTGCTTTTCTGCAAAGGGGACAGGACGACTGCACGTATTGGAGGGAGATGGAGGGGCCATGTATCGCGAGATCCTTGGCCAACAACCTCCTTCCTAACAAGACATTGAAGATGGGGCGTGGCTGGGTCTTCAGCAATGACAACGACCCAAATCGCCAGCCAGGGCTTCACTAATTGGAATGGCCTGACACTGGCATGTGGTTCAAGATTTGATACTACCTTAGCACTGCATTGCATCATGGCTCAAACGTGGGCCTACAACTCTCTCGCATCAAATGGCACTTGGCCTATGTCCAACGGCTAAGTCAGCAACAAGCACCTGGCGCCGCGCGTCCTGAACATGCAGCCGCAGATCGAGACACTGCACCACAAATGTTATCAGACTGCCTGCATTTACTATACATGCAACCCATGCTCTGTATATAAGGGTTCTGCATGCACTGCCCGCACTGAACAATGTGAACATTTTCCACTTACCTCACAATCGTGGTTGAAACAATCAATCAATGGCATTTGTGTGGTGGCAGTGTAACATAGGAAACAACATTGTATATTGAAGTTAGTGGTTCCCTTCCTGACAAAATTGCCTTACCGACATTTAGGCATCCTAAAGTTTGTTGTTCGAAAAGAGCAAAGCAGTTAGCCCAGTTAACTTATCATAGCAATGCGTTGCAACTTCCCACCTCAATGTACAACAAACATCTGCACTCCATCATGTATGATTACACCTCCGATGAAACTCCCCAACCACCCTCCCAACGACCATAGTGAATGAAGAGATTCTCAAGAACGCCATTTATTTAACACAAATAATACCTGTGCATTATCATTGCTTGGGTTTTGCATTTTGATCACGGGAATAAAGGTTACATTCAATTTAAATCAAACTCCGATGTCAATTTCTTTCTTTGTCCCCATATGCCTGCAGGATTAGCAAACTATTTATATCATTTATCTGAACATGCACTTTCGCATCGCGACGTGCGTCCAAGTATCCAAGCCGAACCACCGGGGCACAGCGGATACAACCGCAGGATCACACACCGACAAGCAAGTATCACACAGAATGAAAGGTAGGGGGACCGTAGATTCGCAGCCCATGCTGTGGATGTCCAGTGACTGATTATTGTTTACTAGTGAAAAATAACTCATTATGGAATTAAACTGGGTTAATGAATGCCAACACAACGTTACATATTCAAACTAAAATATGGATGCAACAATGAAGTTGAATTTAAATATTTAGACAAACGAAAATCAAATTTAATGTTGAAGTAAATAATAAATTATTAAGTAATAACTCGAGTAACGAAGCGAAGACCAGCATGGTTCTGGTGGTATGCTGATACACGCCTGAACGCTTTGCATTGTTCAAAATCATAATTATATTTAACCAGTACATTTAAAAGATGCACTTACAATTATATTACAAGCATTCCAGATTTCCATTGTCATCGATAAAGCAAACCTTCTTGTATAAATGCTCGTAGACCTCTTTCACAGATCAGGCAGGTGTCAGCAAGTCATGAAGCTGGGACAACGGCGTGCATTGAGGAGAGCAGCTCCTTGACGTGTCCAAGCGCTCTTCAATGGCACTGTCGGGTACACGGATGCAAACCAATGACAAATTATCTGTCGTACACGGATGCAAAAAATGGCACATTATCAATGCTGAGCATAATTTACATTTACACCAACAGAACTTCGTTAAAGCAAACCTTCACAATATTTAACTCTACAGTGGAGTGTTTGGTGGGTTTTAAGCATTTCCTTATTAAGAATCAGTGATAGTTACACAACATGTGTTGAAACATGTGGGTGGAACTACGTGTATAATTCCACTGAATTAATGGATGTAAGAGGACCAATGTAATAGTGAAAAGTAACGAAACAAGGCAAGGAAGGAAATCCCCACCTTTCAGTTCCATCGCGGTCAGGCATTGTGGCATAAAAAAAGCCTTTATCTCTATACGATATGTTATGGCTTACTAAATTTAGAAAACCGAAAAGAAGTTAAAGAAGCTCTTGAAGAATTGCTAAGCTCTTGAGAAGTTGAAATGGTGCATATCTGGGAGGTAGAGCTCCAAAAATCCTGAATAAAATTTTGTTCCCTCTTCATGATTTCATTGTTGCTGCACGCCAAGACAAGTATCTGTATTAATAAATGTCAGTTGTGTGTCAGTGGTGTGTCAGTATGTATCAGTCGATCAGTCCTCCTACAAACTCCAACAAGAAACGTAGCGACCGAACTTTGACATGCTTACCAAGACTCCAAGAGTGAATGATGAAAACTGGGTGTTTAGATTAAATAAAATACCCCTTTTGAAGATAGTTTAGGCAGTGCTCATCACAACAAAACAAGCCTTAGAAGATGCGCGGCACGTCATCTTGGTTGGCACTCTGTCAGCTCGCTCGGTTTAGCCGCCATTTTGTTCAGCCTTGCTCAACAATATGCTTGACTTGGACAGACGCTCGGTTCGTATCAATGAAGTGATCAAAATTTATTTTCTACTTTCTCACCATATTATCGAATGTCTGTCCATCATTCGCTACGAATCGCTGTATACATTGCTTTGTTATGTCTATAGTTTGTTAAAATTATGAGCTTGGAGTGGGCGATTTCATACATTTATGTGATGTCATTTTCCAACTGAGGACTGTCACTGACTATTAAGTGGATAATAAAATATGATTTTTGGCTTTTTGGTCGGATCTCTGACTAAATAAGTGTTGAAATCTGGAGTGAAATCGGAATACTTAAAGGAACTAACATTACTTATATTTTGGAGAAGCATCTAACAGCTCCACTGTTTGGGAGATTTATTGAGTGAAGAAAAGATTAAAGAAATGTCCAAAATTAACCACTTTCATGAACTGGTTTCATTGAGTGCAACAAAAATACTTAATAAAGTGAACAAAATAATGACTAGTCGGGTTACCAACAAAGGCGTGGAGTGTTTTTTCGTGGGAAATTCGGAGGTAGAAGGAAAATAAATTAAATTAAAGGATCGAATTAAAACAATGAACTTAAACATACGGGAGGATTAGGGTGAGTAAAGCAATTTTTGAAAAATTTCGACTCAAATGTTTTTTCTGTTAGGATGCTTGCCCTTTAATACATCTTAAAAAATCGAGGGATTTTAAGTTTGATCAAACGCTGTTTTCCAGGAAAGCATCTATTACGTAAACCACCTGGAAGTGCCTGTGCACACACATATATAAGTATTATTATATGTGTGTGTGTGTCTGTGTGTGTCGTAGTGTGTGAGTGGTGTGCATGGTGTATTTAATGGGAAAGAAATGAAATGAGTCACAACGACACAGCTTCGTCTTTAGATGCACTTTGCGGCCAATAAACGACCTTCTTCTTGTCCTCCCACGAGAGACTTCTGTATATATTCACATACATACATGTGTGTATGGTATATTATATATATATACGGTGGTGTGTGGTGTGTGTGGTGGGGGGGGGGGGGCATACGCATAACATATCAATCTTTGCTAACACCCCTCCATCTTCCTCATCTCTCCCCTTTCCTCACCTTCCTCGCTCCTCCTCACCCCCCACCCCTCCTCGCTCCCACTTCCCCCTCTGTCTCTGTTTCTCTCTGTGTTCCTGTCTGTCTGTCCTGTCTCTCTCTCTCGTTCCCAACCCCCCTCCTGCACGCAATCTCTATCCCTGAGTGCTTTGTAATGAGTGTGGTGAGGTGTTGCTTCTCCCCCCTTCCGTCACTCCTCTCCAACCCCCCACCCTCTCACTCTCCTCCCTCCAACTCCCCCACCCTTCCATTCTCTTTCTCCGCTCTCCACCGGTGTGTTACACAGTGTTGAGGCAATACTTCCCCCTTTCCTTGCTCTCCCCCCTTCCTTGCTCTCCTCCCTCCCCTTCCTCCTTGCTTCTCTTTTCTCCCACTCGTCACCCACACTGTTTGTATTCCCATCAGCGAAGTGGTGGATGGTAATTTGCGGTTCATAATAAAAGGCTGAACAGAGAAAAACCCCATAAAGTTTAGGCACTGCATATTGATTGAGTCTCGAGTGCCAGCAGGATCCATGGCAATGGCTTTAACAAATTGAACCTGCTAGTTTGTTATGATAGCAATTGATTCATTTGTACAGACTCATGAGACAAAGC
>CM068962.1:50200525-50221808 GCA_035128595.1 Eptatretus atami
AAAGCGTCGCAGCCGATGGATCACTAATTCCCTCTATACAACGGGTTTGGGCTAACTACACATGGACTTATCGAGATATCTCACCTGAGGACTCTTTATGGTGTAATGCGAATTTCCACAACCGTAACAATACTTTCTGAAGGCACTGTCGATTATTATCAAGTTAACTGTTCTAAACTGGCTCCAAGGGACTTGATGATCATTATGATAGTTCTTCTTCATTACAATGTCAGATTTATTCTCTGCAAGCGGGGTATTATCAACATCAGATCTTTAGTGTCTTACATATAAGTAACTCTTTGGATTGATGACTGTCAGATGCCTTACAGTCTGCCACAATCAAATTGTCTTATTTCTATCAAGCAAGGTCTGCCACAATAAAATTATCTTATGTACAAGTAGCAATTAAGCTGAAAATATGATTTAACTGCAGTAGCTTAAAATTTACCAAAAAGCCAAACTGGCTTCACCTCTTAATTTAACTGCATGCAACCAGAGTAGGATGGAACACATTTCATTTTTCATATTTATGAAATCACCCATGTCTTTCTTCTTGTCCTGCTGCTTCTTTGCTCAATTTAGCTTTAACATGGCTGTGAATCAAATGTAACATTCATGCTGATATACAGTATTTGGTGTTATAGGAAGCACAAATTGAGAACTGGGCTGTATATTGTACCTGTCAGTGAAAAAAAAGTGCATAGTGCATAGTGACTGGTGAGTGAGGAAATATTTTGAGATTGGAAATATTGACCTACATACTGGCTTGTCTCATGAGTCTGTACAAACTGATCTAATTGCTATTCATAACAAACTGCAGGTTCAATGTTAAGCCATGCCATGGATCCTGCATGGCACTCGAGACTCAATCAATATGCAGTGCCTAAACTTTATGGGTTTTTCTCTGTTCAGCCTTTTATTATGAACTCGCAAATACCATCCACCACTTCGCTGATGGGAATACAAACAGTGGAGGGAGAGAGTGGGAGAAAGAGAAGCAAGGAAGGAAGGGAGGGAGGAGAGCAAGGAAGGGGGGGGAGAGCAAGGAAAGGGGGGGGAAGTAATGCCTCAACACGTGTTGTTAAACACACCGGGGGGTGAGAGCGGGAGAAAGAGAGATGGAGGGTGGGGGGGGAGTTTGGAGGAGGAGAGTGAGGAAGGGTGGGGGGGGTTGGAGGAGGAGAGTGAGGAAGGGGGGGAGAGCAACACCTCACCACACGTCATTACAAATGCACTCAGGGATGAGATGGTGCAAGGAGGGGGTGGGAACGAGAGAGAGAGACAGACAGACAGACAGAGAGACACAGAGAGACAGAGACAGAGGAGGGAAGTGGAGCGAGGAGGGGGTGGGGAGTGAGGAGGGAGCGAGGAAAGTGAGGAAAAGGGGAGAGATGAGGAAGATGGGAAGGGGGTGTTAGCAAAGATGATATGTTATCTGTATGCCCCCCCCCCCACACACACACACACACCCGTATATATATATATATACATACACACATGTATGTATGTGTACATATATACAATATTTCTTTCTCTTGAGGAAGACCAAGAAGAAGGCTTATTTGGCCGAAAGCTTGTCACTTTAAAGATCGTTTAGAAGCTGTGTCTGTGACTCATTTCATTTCTTCCCATTAAATACACACACACACACACACACACACACACACACACACCACACACACACACACACTTATGTATATATATATATATATATGTGTGTGCACAGGCACTTCAGGTGTTTACGTAATAGATGCCTTCCTGGAAAACATCGTTTGAATCAAACTTAAAAATCCCTCGATTTAAGATGTATTAAAGGGGCAATGCATTCCTAACAGAAAAAACATTTGAGTCGAAATTTTTCAAAATTGCTTTACTCACCCTAATCCTCCCGTTATGTTAATTGTTCATTGTTTTAATTCGATCTTTAATTTAATTTATTTTGCCTTCCTACCTCCGGAGATTTCCCACGAAAAACCACTCGCACCGCCTTTGTGGTAATCCCGCTAGTTCATTATTTTTGTTACACTTTATTAAGTTATTTTTGTTGCACTCAATGAAACCAGTTCAATGAAGCTGGTTAATTTTGGCACATTCTTTAATCTTTTCTTCACTCAATATAATTCTCCAAACAGTGGAGCTGTTAGAGCTTCTCCAAATATAAGAATTGTTAGTTCCTTTAAGTATTCCGATTTCACTCCAGATTTCAACACTTATTTAGTCCACGAGATCCGATCCACAAAGCCAAAATCATATTTTGATTATCCACTTTAATTAGTCAGTGACAGTCCATCATGGAAAATGACATCACATAATGTATGAAATCGCTCCAAGCTCATAATTTAAAAACTATAGCACATACAAAAGCAATGTATACAGCGATTCGTAGCGATGATGAACAGACATTCGATAATATGAGTGAGGAAAGTAGAAAATATAATTTGATCACTTCATTGATACAAAACCGTTGCGGTCTGTTCCAAGTCAAGGCATATTGTTGAGCAGGCTGAACAAAATGGCGGCTTAAGACCTGAGCGAGCTGACAGAGTGCTCACCAAGATGACGTGCCGCCATCTTCGTAAGGCTTGTTTTGGTTTTTTGTGATGAGCACTGCCTAAACTATCTTCAAAAGGGGTATTTTATTTCATCTAAACACCCAGTTTTCATTCATTCACTCTTGGAGTTTTCTTGGTAAGCATTCAAAGTTTTCGGTCGCTACGTTTCTTGGTTTTGGAGTTTGTAGGAGACTGATCGACTGACTGACATACTGACACACACTGACACACACTGACATTTATTATTACAGATTACTTGTCTTTGGCTGTGAGCAACAATGAAATGCCATGAAGAGGGAACAAAATTTATCAGGATTTTGGAGCTCTTACCTCCCAGAATAGCACCATTTCAACTTCTTCAAGAGCTTAGAATTCTTCAAGAGCTTCTTTAACTTCTTTCAGTTTTCTAAATTTTTAGTAGCCATACTTCGATTGAGAAAGATAAAGGCTATTTTTTATGCCACAATGCAACTAACAGCGATGGAACTGAAAGGTGGGGATTTCCTTCCTTGCCTTGTTTCGTTACTTTTTCACAATATTACAATGGTCACTCTTACATCCATTAATCTCAGTGGAAGTTATACACTAGTTCCACCCACATGTCAACACGTGTTGTGTAACTATCACTGATTCTTAATAAGGAAATGCTTAAAACCCACCAAAACAAAACTCCACTGTAGAAGTTAAATATTTGTTGAAGGTTTGCTTCATGGTAGACGAAGTGCTGTTGGTGTAAATGTAAATTATGCTCAGCATTTGATAATTGTGCCATTGTTTTGCATCCCGTGTACCCGACAGTGCCATTGAAGAGCGCTTGGACACCGTCAAGGAGCTGCTCTCCTCACATGGCACGCCGTTGTCCCAGCTTCATGACTTGCTGAACCACCTGCCTGATCTTGAAAGAGGTCTAGCGAGCATTTATCACAAGAAGGTTTGCTTATCGATGACAATGGAAAATCTGGAAATTGCTTGTAATATAATTGTAAGTGCATCTTTAATGTACTGGTAAATATAATTATGATTTTGAACAATGACAAAGGTTCAGGCCTGTTGTATCAGCATACCCACAGAAACCATGCTGGTCTTCGCTTCGCTACTCGAGTTATTACTATATTTATTATTACTCAAGCAATTATAATTTGATTTTCGTTTTGTCTAAGATATTTAAATTCAACTTTCATTGTTGCATCCATATTTTAGTTTGAATATGTAACGTTGTGTTGGCAATTCATTAACCATGTTTAATTCCATAATGAGTTATTTCACTAGTAAACAATAAGTCAGCTCTACATGGACATCCACAGATGGGCTGCGAATCTACGGTCCCCCTACCTTTCATTCTGTGTGATACGTGCTTGCCGGTGTGTGGATCCTGCGGGGTTGTGATCCCGCTGTGCCCCGGTGGTTCGCTTTTGGGATACTTGGAGCACGTTGCGATGCGAACAGATGCATGTTCAGATAAATGATGATAAATAGTTTGCTAATCCTGCAGCATATGGGGACAAAGGAAAGAAATTGACATTCGGAGTTGATTTAAATTGAATGTAACCTTTGATTCCGTGATCAAAAAAATGCAAAACCCAAGCAATGAATAATGTCACAGGTATTATTTTGTGTTAAATAAATTGGGTTCTCTTGAGAATCTTCCTCATTCGACATGGTCGTGGGAGGGGTTGGTTGGGGGAGTTCATCGGAGGTGTAATCATACATGATGGAGTGCAGATGTTTTTGTTGATTACATTGAGGTTGAAGTTGCAACGCATTGCTATGATTAAGTTAACTGGCTAACTGCTTTGCTTTGCTTTTCGACAACAAACTTTAGGATGGCCTAAATGTCGGTAAGGCAATTTTTGTCAGGAAGGGGAACCACTAACTTCAAATATACAATGTTTTGTTTCCTATGTTACACTGCCACACACAAATGCCATGATTGATTGTTCAACCACATTGTGCTAAGTGGAAAATGGTCACATTGGTTCAGTGCGGCAGTTGCATGCAGAACCCTTATGATACAGCATGGGATTGCATGTATAGTATAATGGCAGTGCAGTCTGAATAAACATTTGTGGTGCAGTGTCTCGATCGCTTGCATGTCAGGCCCGAGCGGTGTTGTGTGACTGCCGTTGCACATAGGGCCAAGTGCAGTTGAATGCAGAGGTTGTAGGCCACGGAGCCCATGATGCAATGCAGTGCTAAGGTAGTAGCAAATTGAACCCATGCAGTGTAGTGCCATCCTTGCTCGTAGAGCCTATGCGGTCCAGTTTAACCGTTGGTTGTATGTAAGCAATGCATTTTATCCTTTCATTGAGAAACGATGAAACTTACTTAATGGATGTTTAGTGGTTTTGGTAGTCACAAATTATTTACTGGTGCCTGTTAGGTGGTGCATTGGTCCAGTGTGATTTGTACATCTATTATTCCAGACCGAATGAAGCATAATTTGTTACACTAGAAACACCCGCTCCCTACAGGAGCAGCGGGGTGTTGGGGGGGGGGGGGGGGTGAAATGTCATGTACGTGCGCACCATGCGGACGGTGGTTTGTAAATATCCTTATTGTGTAATGGCCACAATTATTCCCATGTTTTTGTGGGGTTGACTGGGGGAAGCTTGGCCCAAGTCTTTCATGAACCAGCTAGCCAGGTCTGACATGAACCAGCTAGCCAGGTCTGACGTTCGACTAATTGTTCAGGCAGGAATTTGCAATTTGTTTAGAGTGCCACTGTTAGCTCACCTACTCTTCATGAAGGACACCATGGGATCTTTAAAAGTCCACCAACTAATGCTGGCAGATGAGGCGCTGGTTTCACAGTCATCCGAGGAACGGCACACATTGATGAATCACCCTAACTGGTTATAAGCCTGGTGTTGGCTTAATGGTTAGGGTGGTGGGCTTAGGATCCTAGGGTCCTGAGTTCAAATCCTGCTCAGCCATTGAATTAACACCAGGTTGGGTTGACTCGGCCTGTCATTCTGCCGAGGTCGGCAAAATGAGTACCAGCTTGCTGGGATGATTGAGCTGTTTTGAATATCCTGCGTCGGAGTGGCGACCCGTCCAGGATTGTGCCCAATAGCCCTGGAGACTGCTTTGGCAGCACCGACACTCTGCACAGAGTATGGTCACAATGGATGGATGGATGGATGGATGGATCCATCCAAACAATAAGCACGTCGAGTTTCCTCCAAACTTTATCCAGTTTAATAGCGACTGTTTAATAATGTCATGTTACTGTACCTTGGACAGAATTGACTGAATAGTTTGTGGTTGTAATAATTTTTACGTCCGGAATGTGTGCCCCATAAAATGCAATGATAATTATGTACTATACACAGAGTTCGTCCCAAGGCACAAATCTCCCTTCGGGAAGGGGGGCAAGTTAAATTGCTACAACCTCCGTCGTGTGACCCTTCGTCCTCCTGTCAAGTTTGGTTGAGATTAGATAACCAACGACTGAATGTATAGCGGTCAAAAAAACAGTCACAGACTGATAGACACCAAATGGCATCTTTTAGTATGATGATGTGTTTGGATATGGTTTGTTTTGGGTTTGAGATTTCTGGTTACTTCCGGATCTATAATAATCATCCAGCAAGTACGCGTAGTTTGTAGAGGGAGAGACTTTAGTGAATGTTCACTCCCTGAGGATATATAATTGGGAAAGCAGAGTAGTGAGGAGGAGAATAACAGCCAGTTAAATGTTACTTTGTTGTGTACCCGGTCACATCAGAGTTTTGAGCTTTTGCTTTGACTTTGAAATGAACTCAATAATAATAAATAATTATGATCATCCTCATTTTGTGTGCAGCCTGTTGCTGCTGGCTTGCATCATTGCTGGAAGCACGATTGTGCCACTGATGCCGTGTCTCCTGCTGGTTAGGGCAGGAATTTGTCATTTCTTCTTGGTGCCTGGGAATACTGTCCTACTCTTCTCGAAGGACACCGTGGGATCTTTAGCGTCCACCGACTAATGCCAGCAGACAGGATTCCCGTTTAACATACATCTGAGGGACGACTTCAAATGTATGCGAGACAGCTTAGAGGAGAGTGTGTGTACCTTTTTGGGAGTCTCGGCCATCCTGCCAGCCCAATAATAATGATAAATCATTGAAAAGTTTATCATACACTAATTAGCCCCAAAGAGGTTCTCAAAATGATCATTTAGGTAACAGGAGGATAAGTTGAAACATTTTCCACATTTCTGTAGTTTTTAAGAGCAGATTTCAATTTTATGAACAAGTAATTGTAACGGATTCCAAAGACCCATCCTCAATATTGAGTAGTGCAGTGCTTGTGTATACATCATTTATATGTGAGCTGTGAATTCGAGACTTGGACATACCAAAATGTTTATGTCGTGTCATATTTGGGTCTTTGGGGTAGGTTGTAACAACCTTTTTGGTTGGTTGCAGCATTATTTGGTGTTTGCCATGACAAGGTGTAACAAATTTCAGGCGATGCAGAAGTCAGAAAACACTTGGCTTATTTATCTTTGGCTTGTCTCACAAAACAGCAAGCACATCCTCGCACATCCTCGCACATCCTTCGTAGGTATCAATGATCAAAACTAAGAGGACTGACCTTCACATGTTATAATGTCAGACAATTTCTACCAATTTTCGTCCACTCAGTTCATGAGGATTGTAGCAAGCACCACGGTGATGGAGAAACTGTTTGCACTTCACTTGGTGCCTCCTATGGCTGTTGTGGTTGTGGCAGCTTCAGTGAAATGTTTTCCCATTCATCAAATTTATTGATCTGTCACCATGCTGCTTCCTCATGAATTTTGTCACAAATTAATCTCCATAGCCCATAGCTCCTTCATGTTCCAGTGCTTTCATCCTCGTATGTCTGCTTCATACTCCATTGCATCTCTGTCAGAATCATCCTCATAGTCATCACTCGACATACTCAGCCTATCCAAGCCAGCAAGTGACTCATTCTCTGTTACGTTATGCTGCAATTTCTTCCTGAATGGTGTTACAACTTGCCTCGATTGCATTTATTTATTTTCTGGGGCAGTGGGGCACAAGCAGGGGAAAGAACGAACAGGAAAAGAGGAAGGGGAGGAAACCTAGCAACGTAGTGTCACACCGATGATCATCTCCGCTCTTGGTAACAAGCCAATGTTGCTTCCTTTGTAGAATATCGGAATCTGTAACAATGCCACATTCTGATGCCGATAACATACTTTACATTGATGTTTGGGGAAAAGGTGGGTGGATAAACAATTGATGTAACATGCATAGACAACTTGAGCTAATTTATCTTGATGACTTACACCAACATGCCTGAAACTGGTGTGATGCATTTGCTCGAAACTATGACGTCACATTGATGCACTGTGATCTGGCGATTTGTACCACGAAAGTTGTTTAGAGTCGGACATAAGAACAGTAGACTTTTTATTTATTTTTTTTTCTTTGTCTTATTGACCCACATAAAATTCCATACCATTCAGCAAAATGGCTCTGTCAAACTATTGTTCAGGCCACTGCTTGTGTACAAACGAACAAGACTGGATACTCACTGCATTATGAGTTTACTGGACCATTGAATCAGCAATGAGCCACAGGACCATCATTTTCCTTGCAAATTTCCTTGGCCTTAAAGTTGGTGTTCCTTGAACTACTCTTGATGGAGATGTTCTGATGATAAACATGAATCATAATATCACTCTGATGGTAATCGCATAACCACACCTGTATTTCACTTTGTGTGATTGTGCAGTGCTCCACACAGGAGTTTTACCTGGTGACCAGCACACTAGGCCGCCTGGCAAACGAGGTGGACAAGCTGAGTGGTACTGTGGAGGTGCGGTCACATTCGGTGCTTCTCAAGAAGCTCCTGCTGGAATTACCACAACGACTAGACCCAGTGCGGCGCTTTGTGTCCCTTGTGAATGAGAAGGCAGCCAGGTGCACACTGTGTGGGCCTGTGTGCAACAATTTATAAGTGGACAAGAATGTGTAGTGTGTGATCATTCATCTGAAGTTGAACAAAGATGATGATGATGGACTTGCCTTGCATGGTAAAAAATCAATTAGCTTGTTATGATGATTGTCAAAACAATTACGAGAACTATCAGAACAAGGAAGAAAATGAGAACGATGCAAGAATAACTAGAAGGGCTCTGGGTACAGCACATACTTCCTCCAAGGTGATTAGTATCCCACTGATAGGCTGGATCTGGATTCAGACCTGAACTAAAATTGAATCAGCTTGTTCTTGTCACCTAACCAACTCATTCATCAAGTTTTGTCCGAATCCATCCATAATGTTTTGAGATATCGTGCTATATATAGTTTTAGCCCGATCGCTCAATGGTGAAAAATCACTTTTAAATTCTCGGATCTAGATCCGGATCCGGATCTTCACCAAAATCTAATCATTTCGTCCGTGTCACATTCCCAAACTCTCCACCAATTTTTTTTCCGAATCCGTCCACAACTTTTGGAGATATCCTGTTCACAAACGAACAGGCGAACAGACAGACAGACAGGGAGTGAAAACATATCCTCCATTCACTTTGGGTGGTGGAGGTACAAAGCACTGAAACTACATACAACTAGAGTGTTCTGAGAACACCTTACCCTGTGAAGTCTTGAGAAATAGTGTGAAGGGTCTTTTAAACTCTTGCTTTGCGTTTCCGAGAACAATCTATGTTTCCTACGAGCTGCCATTTTGTTTGAATCTCGATATTCTCCAACACTGATAGCACAGGCGGCAAATTTGATTGGTCGAGATGATGTAAAATGGCGTAATATTTTGTCTAACGACTGCTAAACTGGAGGTTTTCTGAAATTTCCAATAAAGCGATTTGTGTTCTTAAATATCCACATATATATAATTCAGTTGAAATAAAAGAAAGATTTAGAAGGTTTTAGAAAAAAATGTTTTTTTTTCGGAAGTTTGCTTCCGTTGATTCATCGTCTTTTGCACCACCTTATTTAACACGTCCCATTAATTATTTGTGCCTGTTATTTGTTTCTTTTGTGACATCCTTATAAAAGGTAAGTTTCCTGTTTGGAATGATTTTCAATTTTGTTTGACTGCCAGACAGGCAAACAGAGTAAAAAAAAAATTCCTTACTCCTCTCTGAACATGCGCAATCGGGACGAGATGACATACATTTTGGCCAATTTCAGAACCAAAGTACTGCTAAACTGCCGGTTTGTGTTCAGATTAGTTGTTCTACCATGTTCAAAATATAACATTCAATTGAAATTAAGTTGTTCCTCAATCATAAACTGATGTCTGCAGACAGACAGACAGACAGACAGACAGACAAAGTGAACTAATTGCTTAACCCCGCCTTTCACTTTGCGCGCACAGGGTAAAGATGGAAGGTAAGGAACATTGAGAAGAGATTGGCAGTAGTTAAAGAAATGGCGTAGAACCTAGTTATTTTTTAATTGCAGGAAAGTCATGTTCACCATCAAGATATCTTCCATGAACTGCAGTGTTTTTCATTGGTACCTATGGAACAAATTGATGCAATAAAGATGTTGCAAATTTGTGGTCCTATAACATTATGGTGGAGACGTTATGAGTTTCCTTACAAGGAACTTCAACGTAAGAGAATGCCATTAGGCCCATCAAAGCATTTGTAATGGTTGCCAACCTATGGTTGGTTGTTTGTCCGTGCTCTATCCTTTTTAAATGCTGAGCGTCAAGCAAGGAAACATGTAAATGAAAAATATTTGGTAGGACTTGGCCATGGTTGGGTTCGAACCGCCGACCTCCCAGACTGAGTGTGGACACTCTCACCAATATATCACGGAGTCTGGTCGAGACATTGAAAAGCCAATGTGTGACATTTGATGGGATCAGGACAGTTTGCTAAGATAATCCAATGTAAGAGTGAAAGCTTATATAAATAAATATTAAATCCAAGGAGAAAGTGACATAGACGGTACAAGGCTTGTGACTGGCTGGGGTGCAATGTCCATGTAATTGTGGTGCGCTGAAAAGTTGGCCTATCGTTCACGGTCGATGCAAAGCTGGGATGCAATACGGATTGGTTATTGATGATGTTGCTGTTATGTTGCAGGGAGGGTGACAAGACCCAGCTGTTTGTCGATCTTGATGAATTTCCTCAAATTCGCAAGCGGAAGCAGGAAATTGAGGAGGTGTTCATGGGTTTGAGAGATCATCGCAAAGAACTGCGGGTTGTGCTTCGCAGTCCTTCTGCAGACTACGTCACCGTCTCCGGCCAAGAGGTTCCAACAATGTTTGCACCTTTAACGATTCGGATTTTATATTGTGTTTAGTGTTCCATACCTTAGCTCCGACAATGACCTCGACAACTCCTCATTCCATGCTGTATATCTGTGTTTGGTAGTGTTTTCATTCGCGTGCAGTTCAAATATACATCGGTTCCATCCAACTGACAATGATTTTTCACTTTGAAAATATTCATCATTAAAACATTAGTGCTTGTGGTTAAAAAAAAAAAAATTTTAATCATCTTTTAGAATTAACAGCAATTCTGTTTTTGAACTGACATAGTCGTGACCTTTTTTTTGTTCCAAGTTTCCAAGCTTTGCTGAATTTTTGTTCCAAGTTTCTGGTGTTGGGCAGAGCTACGAACTACCCTTACAGGTTTCTTTGTTTTTCAGTTCCTTATCGAAGTGAAAAACTCATTGCTACATAACGTCCCCTCTGACTGGCTTAAGATTGGGAGGTAATTGTGTCCTGGTGGTTTTGTTTGACTTGTCATTTATATAAATATTACAATGGTTCCTGTGTGTTTGGTTTCCCACCCACTGTTCGGTTTCATGCATACTAAGGGAACTCCAAAGGAGTGCTTGAAGGAAAATTTGGTGTTTGTGTAAATTTAAACACCCCTTTTGAAGCTAATTAAAGGCTTACCTCTGTGAAAGGCTTTTCCTTAGTCAGCCCAACTTCGCCTTGCAGTGGTCTTAGCCGCCATTTTGATTTTGCCTATTTAAATATGCTGCACCTTGGAAACACGATCTATTTCTCACAGGATAATTCAAGTATATCATCAAAATATTATTTTGGATTTGAGAATCGGATATCATGGACTAAATAAGTGTCAAAATCAGTGAAATCTAAAAAATTTTTAAACAAATTAGCATTTAATATAACGAGAAGTGTATTTATTTAAGGAAAGCATGAAGCTTAATCAAAACTAGAAGGGCACTCGGTAGAGCATATACCTCCTCCACGCAATGCCTGATCCACGAGAACATATTGGGCCCAATCAATACATTTTTGAAATATCATGCTATACAGTACAATATCGATTTTGGCTCTATCTCTCAATTGTGAAGAATCACTTGAAAAATTAAATAATTCTCGTATCCATATGCGGATTCAGACCTTCACCAAAATCGAATCAATTCTTCCTTGTCACACACCCAACATATCCACCAAGTTTCATCCAAATCCGTCCACAACTTTTTGAGATATTGTGCTATATATCGTTTTTGGCCCGATCTCTCAATGATGAAGAATCACTTTAATAATTCTAGTAGTCGGATCCGGATCCGAATCTTCACCAAAATCTAATCAGTTTGTCCTTGTCACACACCAAACATGTCCACAAAATTTCATCCGGATCCGTCCACAACTTTTTGAGATATCCTGTTCACAAACAAACAGACAGAAAGGAGTGAAACATAACCTCCTTCACCTTCGTTGGCGGAGGTAAGAAAGACCAATTACTGCACCGTAGTCCCAAGAAGGAAGCCATCCATAACAACGCCGACGCAACTGCACCACACGCACACACACACAACAACAACACACAACAAACACATACGATTATTGGACAGAAGAAAAGATTAAGGAATGTGCAGTAAGTGGAAGTTCATTGAGTGCAATGAACAAAATATTCATCAGCGGGATCGCCGTACTCTACGAGCTGCTTTTGCAAGCCGTGGTGATACAATTCACGGGTCCTTTTTTCCGGCAATTACGTATGCAGTTTGCATTTACCTTTTTGTGCGAATTACTTTCATTATAAAATAAAATATAAATTTATTAATGTATACCTAAAATACATAATAAAAACTTCCATCTTCGAATCGAACCTCGTGTTTCAAACTCCACCACATTGGTTCAAGCTGGCAAGCCATAGACTGACATTTTGAGTGCTTTCTGTGGGAAATAAATTTCATGGATTTTTCACTTGAATTCCACATGTAAAGAACTGTATTTGTCGAACTAGGTAAAAGTAAGCCTTTGTGGTTCTCCTTTTCATGTTCTTTATCTGTGCTGAATATGTGTATATATAATATATATATATATATAATTATATATATATACATATATATATATATATACATACATATATATACATCATATATATACATACATATATATATATATTATATACATACATATATATATATATATATATATATTGATTTACCCGCCGATCACATCACATGCCTTCTGGTTGAATGGTTTGCATTCGCAGGAACAATCGTCTGGGTGGCAGACGGATGGTTATTCTATGCAGATTATGCGGTTTTGCCGTGTGAGCCTTAATCTGCGGCGATGCTCATCATAACAGTTAGGATGTGCACTGATTATTTATTATATATATATATATATATATATATATATATATATATATATATATATATATATATCTATACCTAATATATATATATATATATCATACCTATATTAATATATATATACATATACATATATATATATATATACAGTGGGGAGAACAGTATTTGATACACTGCCGATTTTGCAGGTTTTCCCACTTACAAAGCACGTAGAGTTTGTAATTTTTATCATAGGTACACTTCAACTGTGAAAGACGGAATCTAAAAACAAAATCCTGAAAATCACATTGTATGATTTTAAATAATTAATTTGCATTTTATTGCATGAAATAAGTATTTGATCACCTACCAACCAGTAAGAATTCCGGCTCTCACAGACCTGTTAGTTTTGTCTTTAAGAAGCCCTCCATTCTCCACTCATTACCTGTATTAACTGCACCTGTGAACTCGTTATCTGCATAAAAGACAGCTGTCCACACTCAATCAATCAGACTCCAACCTCTCCACAATGGGCAGACCAGAGAGCTGTCTAAGGACATCAGGGACAAAATTGTAGATGCACAAGCTGGGATGGGCTACTGGACAATAGGCAAGCAGCTTGGTGAGAAGGCAAACACTGTTGGCGCAATTATTAGAAAATGGAAGAAGTTCAAGATAACAGTCAATCTCCCTCGGTCTGGGGCTCCATGCAAGATCTCACCTCGTGGAGCCTCAATGATCATGAGAAAGGTGAGGGATCAGCCCAGAACTACACGGCAGGACCTGGTCAATGACCTGAAGAGAGCTGGGACCACAGTATCAAAGAAAACCATAAGTAACACACTACGCCGTCATGGATTAAATCCTGCAGCGCACGCAAGGTCCCTCTGCTCAAGCCAGCGCATGTCCAGGCCGCGTCTGAAGTTTGCCAATGACCATCTGGATGATCCAGAGGAGGAATGGGAGAAGTTCATGTGGTCTGATGAGACCAAAATAGTGCTTTTTGGTTTAAAACTCCACTCGCCGTGTTTGGAAGAAGAAGGATGAGTACAACCCCAAGAACACCATCCCAACCGTGAAGCATGGAGGTGGAAACATTATTCTTGGGGATGCTTTTCTGCAAAGGGGACAGGACGACTGCACCGTATTGAGGGAGGATGGATGGGCCATGTATCGCGAGATCTTGGCCAACAACCTCCTTCCCTCAACAAGAGCATTGAAGATGGGGCGTGGCTGGGTCTTCCAGCATGAACACGACCCGAAACGCACAGCCAGGGCAACTAAGGAGTGGCTCCGTAAGAAGCATCTCAAGGTCCTGGAGTGGCCTAGCCAGTCTCCAGACTGAACCCAATAGAAAATCTTTGGAGGGAGCTGAAAGTCTGTGTTGCCCAGCGACAGCCCCAAAACCTGAAGGATTCTGGAGAAGATCTGTATGGATGAGTGGCCAAAATCCCTGCTGCAGTCTGTGCAAACCTGGTTAAGAACTACAGGAAACGTCTGATCTCTGTAATTGCAAGCAAAGGTTTCTGTACCAATATTAAGTTGTGTTTTTCTGATGTATCAAATACTTATTTCATGCAATAAAATGCAATTAATTATTTAAAAATCATACAATGTGATTTTCAGGATTTTTGTTTTAGATTCCGTCTTTCACAGTTGAAGTGTACCTATGATAAAAATTACAGAACTCTACGTGCTTTTTAAGTGGGAAAACCTGCAAATTCGGCAGTGTATCAAATACTTGTTCTCCCCACTGTATATATATAATATATATATATATACATATATACATGTACATATATGTATATATATATATATATATACATATATACTTACATATATATATATATATATATATATACATATACATATACATATTATATATATATGTATTGTTGCGGGCCGGGGGTCGGTGGCGAGAAGACCACTAGGTGGGGGAGGTTTGTCGTCTCCCACAGACTCCCCGGAATTGTAGGCCGTTGCTCCGGATAATTCCGTGACACGGCAGGTCGCTTAACCGACCGTGGTCGCCAATATCTCAACTGCGTAGCGTAGGGTCTATTTGTCTACAACCAATTTACCTAATTAACTACGCGATTTCGACTACCGGGAAACCACGCCCTCGGCACGTCTTGCTCGAACCGGGTCACTCTACCGACTGCGGTAGAGTTCCAACTACCAACTCCGGTTCGGGTGCAGCCGAGCGGAAACTGCCAAAGCCGTGCCGGCTGGAATGAACGGATTATCGGGTATAAAACCCGCCTAGAACTCAGATCCGAACCATGCTGGACCAATTCAAGAAAGGACGGAAACGAACTGGGGACATTTCTACAATTGTTTATTTACAATAAAAAAAAGACACAGGGAAGACTTCACGCGGATAGCAAGTAATATTTACAACGATCAAAAACAACACTTAAACAGCTTCTACTTATAAGACGGGCCCACACACTCAGACACACACAGATGTTTATTGAAGATCCCCGCAGCCAGAGAAGGAGAGACGAACTGAAGGTCGCAGTTCGGCGGGTACCTGTACGTTGGAGGTTGGGGGTGCTCCACGGTGCGGCACCTCGCAATGGTGGTCCGGCTCGGGGGCTCGTGCCGTGGAGGAACCTGCTTGGAGCAGTCGGAGTCCCCGGCAGAGATCAGGGTGCGGACGGACCCATTTCACCCGCCGCGGAACGCCAGGGAGACGCGCCGCAACGACTTGTATTCCTGGCGGTGGCGGTGATGTCGGACGGGTGACGAAGTCTCTCACTCTCGTTGGATCCACACAGCTCTCGCACTTCTTCTCTTTCTTCAGACGCGCCCCTCTCTTAAATACCCACGAAAGGAACAAAGGAGCCTTCGTACGGGGCGGAGCTCCGTGAAGCACACGCTACTCGTCCGCCTTGATTGGACAGGGTTCCACGGCATGCCCTTCCTGGCAGGGTTCGGGTTGTGCGAGCGAAACGCTCGCTAGAGTACTAGCTGGATGGTCCGCTGGATGTGGCGTTGAGGATATGTGGTTTGAAGATGCGGTTCCGGGTTTGGAGCGACGAAGGTCTCCTTAGGGGCTCTCTGCTGACGTTCTCAAAGTTAAGTTTCTGGTCGTTTATTGTCCCGTTTTACTCTGTTAATTTTCTCACCTACATGTCACTTGTGTGTTCCTAGTTCGGTTTTGTTTCAAAAATCGTGCTATTTTGTGAGTTTTTTGTCGACGTTTTTACCGGGTGTTTGAGGCCTAGGCCTTGGCCTAGGCTTGAGGCTACGGTTCGATCGTTTTTTTTTTTGTTGTTTTGTTTTTTCTCCCCATTACCTTCAATTTCTATCCTTCCATTACCTCAATTTTCATCCTCCCCATTTCCTAACGTCCCTCATTCTCCCAACTAATCTCTTTTCTTATCTCAAAAAAAAAAAAAAAAATAAAAATACCCAACAACAAAAACAACAACGCTAACCTTCTCCCGATTCTGCTTCTTCTTCTTCCTCTTATCTTCCTCTCGTCTTCTTCCTCGATTTTTTCGACAACACTTCCATGACTTAATCTGTTGAAAACTCCTCTCAAACATTAATATTACAAACAAAAACGATCTTATAATGCTTCATCTCCTCTCTCACACGTGGGTACTCTTTACTGTTTCATAATGCACTCTTTCTGCTATTTTAACAGACTGCTCTCATTTCGACCTCTCCTTCATTCCTTGCCTAAAAAATCCAACTATACATAGCGCTTCTTCTCTCCATTCTCTGAATTCGCCTTCATTGCATCCATCAAGAATTGTGTTAAATCGCATCTCCGACCTAAAACTTTTAAAAACCACAGTTTGCATGGATGTTCACTTCCCATCAACCATTCTTTTTTTCCAACTTCAGTGCCAACTCACCCCCTCACCCCTCACTCTCACTCTCAAAGCAACCACTCCACTCTTCTCCTCCTCCAAGCCTCCCTCTCACCTCTCTCAAAAATTCCCCCTCTCACCTTTCTCCCCCTTTCATCCCCTCACTCATCCTTCTCAAAGTTGCCCCCTCTCTCATCCACCAAGCTGCCTCCCTCCACTGCCCTCACCTCCATCTCTTCACTCCACCTCCTCAAATCCTCAACTGCCTTCTTCCTTGTCTCTTGTCCCCTCTCCCCCAGCAACCCAGAGCCTTTCTCCTCCTCATTCGGCCCCTCCTCTAGCTATTCTGCAATCCCCCACACTCTTTCAACAACCCTCTTACCTCCCCCCTCGTCGCTTGTCCTACCCCCCCTCCCCCCCCCACCTGCACCCAAAGCCTCCTCCCCTACCTCTTCATTAAAGTGTGGACCTCAAATATCCGGGGCCTTCGCTCAAACCTTTCAGATCTTCCATACAGGCTGCCACTGACAAACCAGACATAATCTGCCTAACAGAAACTTTCCTCTCCCATGACGTGTCTGACTCCCAAGTATCTCTCCCCGGTTACTCCCTCCTCCAGTTTGAAGACCTGAGCCTCGTCCTGGTGGAGGTGTTGCTCTCTCTCATCAAAGACTCTATTCCTCACTCTCCTTGCACTGCTCTACTCCCCACACCCCCAGGAATACCTCTGGCTACGGCTTCCCCTCACTCCCACCTCATGTTTATATGTGTACTGTACCGTCCACCGAACAGTGATGACTCATCTACACCTCACTATCCGAAAACATGGACCATCTTCTATCTCTCATCCAAACTCTCTCTCCTCTTATGTGGTGACTTCAATTGTCATCACGCCAGTTGCTAGGTGTGGGTACCTCTCTCACCTGTCATGGTACCTCAGCAAAAGCTTTCTGTGACTCATTGGACTGACTCAATCGGTAAATTTCCCGACCCGGATCTCAACCAATGGTACTCATCATCTTCTTAGATTTGATTTGAACAAATTTCCCTGACAATATCGCTGCTCTCCTCCGCTCCAATCGGTTCTTCTGACCACGTCCTTGTAAAGTGGACATCTCTCTGGCTGTTATCAGAGAACCACCTCACCGCCGTCGAGTCTGGCATTTCACCGCAGCCGACTGGCAGGGTCTCCAAGCAGCCATCAAACTTACAGACTGGTCTCCTATCACTACTTTCTCAAACATCAACTCATCCGGAATTCTTTCAAAGAAACTTCGTCTACCTCATGCACAGATTTATCCCCTCTCATCTACAGTTGTCCTACCCTTCTCCCCCCTTGGTTTACTGAAGCTTGTGGCGAGGCAGTTGTCCTGAAACAACTTGCCTTTGCCTCATGGAAAGCAAACCCAACTGTGGGCAATCTCAGTCTTTCACAAAAGCTCGGAACAAGTGTGTATCTACCCTCAGGAGAGCCAGAAAACAACATCTTTCTCATCTCAAGTCTGAACTCTCAAACTTTCTCCCCCTCAAATCTGGTGCGTTTAATCAAATCTGTTTCTGGTGTATGTTCCCCCTCCATCCCCTCCCTTACCTCAAATGGCTGCACTGCTGATACCGCACGTGATAAGCTGAATGTCTAAACTCGGTGTCGCAGCTAAATCTTGTGTCCTAAACCCATCACTTTCTCAACCCACCTTACCCAGTCGCACCCAACTGTCCTGGACTCTGTGTCCTTTTCTCCTAACAAGGTGGAGAGCTTGCTTCAACTCGACTCTCAGATTCTGCAACCGGTCCAGACGGCATCAGCCCACGTGTCCTCAAAGCCTGCTCTTCTGCCCTGCTCCCCTCTCTCTTTTCTATTCACCCTCTCATTTGCTCAAGGTCATCTGCCATCTGCTTGGAATCTGCTAACATCACTGCCCTGCATAAAAAAGGTGCAAAAAACAGATCCCTGTAACTACAGACCAATCAGCCTTCTCCAATCATCAGCAAGGTTATGGAATCCATCATTGCTTCAGACATGAAATCCTTCCTCTTCTCCAAGGCTTGATTTCCGATCATCAATTTGGTTTCAGACCAGGTCACTCTACCCTGGATATGCTGCTTCTGCTCTCCCATCAATGGATGGAGGTCCTCAATGCCAGACAGGAAATCCGAGCCGTATCCCTGGACATATCACGTGCTTTTGACACAGTCTGGCACCCTGCACTACTCACCAAACTCCTTCCATGGTATCCAAGGCCATCTCCACTCATGGCTCGCAGACTTCCTCTCCTGTCGCAGTCAACGTGTGGCCCTAAATGGAGTTCTTTCATCCCCTCTTCCTGTGCAGGCTGGAGTTCCTCAAGGTAGCGTTCTGGGCCCTGTTCTTTTTCTGGTTTTCATCAATGATCTCTCCGACTCTCTGGAAAATCCTCTATATCTCTTTGCTGATGACTCCACCCTCTGCGTACCTTCGGTCATCCCTCAGACCGGCAAGCAGCAGCTTCTTCGCTCACTGCAGATCTGGATAAAATCACAAACTGGTCCAACACGTGGAACATGTCTTTCAATCCAGACATATCTCACACTCTCACTATGTCTCTTCGAAAGGACCGTTTAGAAAACCCCCCCATCCACTTCTCACAACATCCTCTGGAAGAGATCTTTTTCTTTCAAGCTTCTGGTCTCACTATCTGCCATGACCTTTCCTGGGAAAGTCACATTTCCAACCTCGCCTCAAAAGCCAGTCGCCGACTGGGAATCCTCCGTCGTGCAAAGTCCTTCCTCGGCCCTCTTGAGCTCCTGACCACTTACAAAGCTTTTGGCCGTAGCCTGATGGAGTACTGCTCTCCCCTCTGGGCTGGTGCTCCTGCCTCCCACCTTCTCTCCGGCTTCAACCGTGTCGAGACAGGCTTATCTTCCCGCAATGAAGCTGAGTCTTTGGGCCTCTCACTCAATCACCGCAGGTTGGTCGGTGGTCTTTCTGTCTTCTACCGACTCCTCTCCAGCCTTGCCCCCCTGCTCTCTCTGCCATTTGTCCCCACCACATTTGCACAGGGCGCTCAAGTCCCAACAACCCCCTTCTGGTAAAACTACCAAAATCACGAACCACTGCTCACCTTCACTCTTCATTCTCTTTTTTCCCGCCTTGAATAAACCCCTCACTCTATTCTTTCCCATTCTTCCCTCCAGGCTTTCAAAACAGCTGTTCACCACCACTCTTATCATCCCCCATCCAAATCCTCGATCTTTTCTACCCCGATAATCCACCCAAGCCCACTTCCTTCAATTCCCCTGCTTTCCTTCCTGAAAGTCCCTGTAATGTCCATCTTCTCTTCCCCATGTTCCCGTCCATCCTCATCCCTCTCCCTTCCACAGATCACCTAATGTGTCTGTTCCCACTGTTTTCCCCTTCCACTCCCGCCCCTCTTGTCTCGTGCCCCTGCTGTGCGTTGTGTGTTAGCTCTCATACGAGCCTCGACATGGTATACAAAAAAAAAAAAAAGAATAAACCTACCTAAAAAGAAATCGCAACGCATGCCTTTGATTCTCCCACTAGATAAAAGGAAGGGACCTGTCTCACATGTACTTAGCGGAATAACTGACTTGGGACATCTGTATGTTTGTATGCAAATGTTTCCAGATCCGTACATATATATATATATATATATATATAATATATATATATATATGCGTGTGTGGTTGCATAATTGTTCTAATCAGTTTTTTCACCGAAATTCTTATGTCGGCAGGTAAACAAACCTTCTTCCTGAATTATTTACATTGATCTCACAAGTGGATTTAAACCAGATGAGCCTGGGACTTGGGGGAAATTTAGGTAAATGTTGATGTTGTTGTTGTTGATCTAAGTAATTCTGTGAGTCTTGAATGTGGGTGGAAAAGGAGATTTCAAACGGGCCTTTTCCATGTCTGTTGGATCTTTACTTGTTTTGTCATTGCTTCATTCTGTTGCGATTCTGTTTTTCTCTAAATGGGTCATTGGGTTGGTTTATTATGAATGAAGTGGAAAAGATTCTCCTAGCTGTATGTTATTTCTGAAACAAAATTAATTTTGTTATTTTTAATTATTCGTGCATTAATTGATGAAAATGAAAATTGCATCTTGCATTTAGAATGTACAGGCGTACGTTTTGTTTAAGCATGTTGTCATTTGTTAACATGGTCATATGTTAACATGAATAGTGGAAACCTCGACTATAGACACCAGATTGAATGCAATGCAGGGGAAATACAAGCAGAGTTAGGGTCAACCACTGCAAGTACACAGTTCAGTAATATTGTTACGAATCTGGCAGCCATGAGCACTCAACTTTCAGGTCCTTATAGATCAGTTATATCGGTAAGTATGTGTTTCTAGGTAGGGTCCCGTCCTATG
>CM068962.1:50224289-50257883 GCA_035128595.1 Eptatretus atami
ATGCTTTCCTATCCACCCTTCGTGTTTCCTGCTCCCTGTGTACATTCTGTGCATTGCTCTTAGACGAGCCTCGACATTGTATAGTATATAATATATTTTTTTTTTTTATAGGTTCAAGTAAGCAGTGCATCAGCAACTTCATAGTCCATCCAGAAGACCCATCCCTTGTCTTCTTTACCCCCATTAACCCTACCTAACATAACTATCTTACCTAAAGTTTACAGTTATCCCTCCACTCATATATGTGTGTCTGTCTGTTGGGGTAGTCGATCTTGCTACCCTTATTCTCAGATTTCCATCGATATGTTGGGTAGTCGATGTAGTCGAAAAAAAAAATCTTTTAAAAAATTTTTTTTTTTTGAGATTTGTTCTTCCCTTATTATCAGTATTTAAAATGGCGATTTCGATGAAACTTGGTTGGTAGGTTCATACCATGACCGTGTTGTGCAAATGAAACCGTTGCTATGGACACCACCGTTGCCTAGCAACGGGACTTTAAATTTTTGAAAAATCAAAAAACAAATATTTTTTTTCGGAAATCAAAAATCGGGCCACGAGCGACTGTGGGCAGTACATTCAGCCATATTGTCAAAAATTTCCAGCCGGATCCTATGAAAACTGTCGGAGAAGATAGACTTTGAATGAACCCTGGTCGAAAACAATAAAAAAAACGAAGTTCGTTATATCTCAGAGACTATGAGTCAGATATACATGAAACTGGTATGGTAGGTTCATGGTATGTCCTAGTTATGTTGAGAAAGAACCGTTGCTATGGACGCTTTTGTTGTCTAGTAACGGCTGAAAAACGACTAAATTCGACTTGATCGACTACCCATGTCCGCCTACCGGCTTGTCTGTCTCCTTCTCTCTCTCTCTCTCTCTCTCTTCTCTCTCTCTCTCTCTCTGCTCTCTCTCTCTCCTTACTTCCAGGTTACGATTGTGTCTCTCACCTCTCATCTCTCTCCCTCTCTCTCTCTTCTACCTGTGTATTTATCCCTTGCTCGTTTGATCGATGTGAGTGTACACTGTCATACAGTTTGTGTACACTGTCATTACAACAAGTTGTCTTTTGTCCTCCATGACATTGCTCTTCTCAATCCTCGATTGTGTGTGCAAAAAAGCAGGAAGAGATCATGAAAAACAAGGAACATGTGGCTTGTTGTTTGTGCTTTTATACAGGACATCAGCAGGCAGGAAAATTGATTTTTCAACGGGTGGACCGGCTTGCGATCGTGACCCAAAGAGCACCACTTACTCGAGAAAAGGAGCCACTCGGTGGTGGCATCAGCCTTGAGTTGTTCTCGCAGGCGACACAGTTCTGATACTCTCTGACAAATATGGGGTGTGGAATCGACTAACCGCCTTGTACTGCAAAACCATTTGGAGGAATGACACTTCACTCAACAGGTCAACAACTTGCACAATCACAACTAATCCACTCATTGTCGACTCCATATTGTTGTGGGGCCGGGTTTCTGTGGCGAGCACGACGCTTGGGCAAAGCAGTAGAGTCGGCTCCACCGAACACACCGGAATTTAGGTCGTGACCTCGGATAAGTCCAAAAGCACGGGCCCCTTACAGACCATGAATCCCCAATTATTAATTCGAGCCCGTGGGGTAGGGAATTTGCAAACTTCAATATACCAAGTACCACCCGGCAAAAGCTACCGGAGGAATTCACACCCTCGCAGGCCTCAAGCGGGACGAGCTGTTCCGTGCTCGAACCTGCGTTAACCCGAGCGGATGTTACCGAGCTGTTGGTCAAATGAACAACAACGCCTTCCTAATCCCCAATATGCACCGTGTGCAAACCAATGCAGAAATGACAAAGAACGAGCTGGTACATTCAACAAAGGGATATTTATTATAACAATAATCGGGAGGGGACACAGAGCAGAGTTATCCGAATAAAGAAGGGGAATCAATGTACAAGCAATTCCTTAAACAATTCTACTTAGAGACAGGGCCCGACGGACACACACGCACACAAATACCCAGAGATGGACCTCGAGTCTTTATTGCCCCCTTTCAGCTCGAGGGAAGACGAGCTGAGGAAGAGAACGTGCTGCTACCTGGCCGCTTCGCGCGGCTGGACGAGCCGCACTTCCGGAGCACCAGTCGCCAAGAACGGACCAGGCAGCCAAACCCAGAGGAGGCGAGATGAGTGATCTCCCGTGATGAGATGGTCGACCACTTGTATAATGCGCCAGACGAGACGCCTTGGAGGCCGCTATGAAGTTCAGCCCCAAACCCAGACAGAAGTGTGTCGAGCAGACGGGACCCACTCATCAATCCTTTTCCGTCCTTTGTGGGCGCGGTCCGCTCCCCATCGCCTGCTCTCATTGTGGACGGCGTGTCGCGGTCTGCCTTCTTGCAAAGGACCCCCGGCTTTGGTGCCGTCTCGTCTGCCCATCTGGGCGAAAATGATGCATACCCTTATTGGACGCAGCCAGAACGAGGCGCTCCGTGCCATAATTGGGCCAAGCCAGAACGAACGCTTCGTGACCTCATATATTGGTGCGAAATCCACACCGCCTGGGCATGGAATCCCGCCCACGCACACATCCGGCCGGTGCGCGAAGAGCGCGGGACAATGCCAGCGAGCAGAGGTTGTGTTGTCAATTGTTGTGATGTAAAAATCTAACATTAAAAAATTCACAGTGCACGTACAATTAATCACCCATTAAACATAGGACGGGACCCTACCTAAGAAACACATATTACCGATATAACTGATCTATAGAGACCTGAAAGTGAGTGCTCATGGCTGCCAGATTTCGTAACAAATATAGCTGAACTGTGTTACTTGCACAGTGGTTGACCCTAACTCTGCTGTGTATTTCCCTGCTATGCATTCATCTGGTGTCTAAGCGGTGTTCCACTATTCATGTTAACATATGACCATGTTAACAAATGAACATGCTTAAACAAAACGTACGCCTGTACTATTCTTAAATGAAGATGCAATTTCATTTCATCTCAATTAATGCACGAATAATTAAAATAACAAGAATTAATTTTTGTTTCAGAAATAACATACAGCTAGGAGAATCTTTCCACTTCATTCATAATAAAACCAACCCAATGACCATTAGAAAAAAACAAGAATCGGCAACAGAATGAAGCAATGACAAAACAAGTAAAGATCCAACAGACATGGAAAAGGCCGTTTGAAATCTCCTTTTCCACCCACATTCAAGACTCACAGAATTACTTAGATCAACAAACAACAACTAACATTTACCTAAATCCCCTCAAATTCCCAGCTTGTTCACCCTGTGTAAAATGCACGTGAGATCAATTGAAATTAATTTCAGGAAGAAGGTTTGTTTACCTGCCGAATAAGAATTCCGGTGGAAAAAACTGATTAGAACAATAATGCAGCACAGCACCATATATATATATATATATATATACTATATTATATATATTATTGTAGGGCATCTGGAAACCATTGCATAAAATACAGATTGTCCCAAAGAAGTCAGTTATCCGCTAAGTACATGTGAAGAACAGGTCCTTCCTTTTATCTTAGTGTGGAGAATCAAGCGCATGGCGTCGATTTCTTTTTAGGTAGGTATATCTTTTTGTTTTTTGTATACATCATGGTCGAGGTCGTTGATGAGCTAACAACCAACTCCATCAGCTAATAGGGGCACAGACACAGAGGGCGGGAGTGGAAGGGAGAAACAGGTGGGGAACAGGACACATTAGGATCTGTGAGCAGGGAGGGGATTGAGGAGGACGGGAACTGGGGAAGGAGAGATGGACATTTAAGGACTTTCAGAAAGGAAAGAGGGAAATGAAGATGGCTGGGTGGATTATATCGGGGGTAGAAAAGATTCGAGGATTTGGATGGGGATGGTAAGAGGTGGTGGTGAACTAGCTGTTGAAAGCCTGAAGGGAAGAATGGGAAAGAATAGAAGTGAGGGGGTTTATCCAAGTGCGGGAAAAAAGAGGAATGAAGGAGTGAAGGTGAGAGCTTGGTTCTGATTTGTTGGTAGGTTTTACCAAGAAGGGGTTGTGGCGGACTTGAGCGCCCGTGCAAATGTGTGTGGGACAGAATGGCGAGAAGCAGGGGGGCAAGCTGGAGAGGAGTCGTAGAAAAAAAAAGAAAAAAAGAAGAATAATGAAGAGACTCACCGAGCCGAACCTGCGGTGGATTGAGTCGAGAGCCCAAAGACCCAGCTTCATAGTGCGGGAGATGCCGGATGATCCTAAATGCCCTGGGTATCGACAGGTGTGAAGCCGAAAAAGTGGAGGCAGGAGCACCAGCCCAAGGTGAAGCATACTCACAGGCTACGGTCCAAAAGTCTTTGTAAGGTCAGGAGCTCAAGAGGGCCGAGAGGACTTGCACGACGAGGATTCCAGTCGCGACTGGCCTTGAGGCGAGGTTGGACATCGTGACTTCTCCAGGAAAGGATGCAGATTAGTGCAGACCAGAAGCTGAAAGAAAAAGACTTCTTGCAGAGGATGTTGAGAAAGTGGATGGGGGGGTTTCTAGAACGGTCCTTTGCGAAGAAATAGTGAGAGTGTGAGATATGTTGGATTGAAAGACATTTCACTGTTGCAGTTTGTGATTTATCCAGATCTGCAGTGAGCGAAGAAGCTGCTGCTTGCCGGTCTGAGGGATGACCGAAGGTAGGCAGAGGGTGATCACAGCAAGAGTGATCGAAGGAATTTCCAGAGAGTTCGGAGAGATCATTGATGAAAACCAGAAAAAGAACAGGCCCAGAACGCTATCCGCTTGAGAACTCCAGGCCTGCACAGGAAGAGGGATAAGAATCCGATTTAGGGCACACGTTACTGCGAGAGGAGAGGCAATCTGCGAGCCATGGAGTGGCAGATGGCCTTGAACCATGGGAGAGAGTTCGGTAGGTAGTGAGGTGCCTAGACTGTGTCAAAAGCGTGATTATGTCAGCGGATACGGCTCGGATTTCCTGTCGTGGCAATTGAGGACGCTCCATCCATTGATGGAGAGCAAACAGCATATTCCAGGTAGAGTGACCGGCTGAAACAAATTGATGATCGGAAATCAAGCCATTGAGAAGAAGAAGGATTTGCATCTGAAGCAATGATGGATCCTAACCTTGCTGTTGATTGGGAGAAGGCTTGATTGTCTGTAGTTACAGGGATCGTTTTTTGCACCTTTATGCAGGGCAGTGATGGTTAGCAATTTCCCAAGCAGATGGGCAGCATGCCTTGAGCAATGAGTGAATGAACAGAGGAGGGTGAGCAAGGCAGAGAGCAGGCTTGAGACACGTGGGCATGCCTGCCTGGACGGTTGCAGAATCTGAGTCGAGGTTTGAAGCAAGCTTCTCCACCTTATTAGGGAGAAAGACACAGAGTCAGACAGTTGGGTGCGATGGGTAAGTGGGTTGAGAAAGTGAGGGGTTTAGGACACAAGATTTTAGCTCGAACACCGAGTTTTAGACATTCAGCTTATCACGGTGCGATCGCAGTGCAGCCCATGATAGAGGGAATGGAGGGAAATACACCAGAAACAGATTTGATTAAACGCCACCAGATTTTGAGGAGGGGAGAGAGGTTTGAGGTTCAGATTGAGATGAGAAAGATGTTGTGTTTTCTGGCTCTCCTGAGGGTAGATACAACTTGTTCGAGCTTGTGGAAGGAACTAGATTTCCCCCACAGTTGGTTGCTTTCCATGAGGCAAGGCAAGTTGTTTCAGGACAACGCCCGCCCACAAGCTTCAGTAAACAAGGGCGGGAGAAGGGTAGGACAACTGTAGATGAGAGGGAAAATCTGTGCATAGGTTAGAGCAAGTTTCTTTGAAAGTTCCCAGGATGAGTTGATGTTGAGAATCAGTAGTGATAGGGAGACCGTCTGTAAGTTTGATGCGCTGCTTTGGAGACCTGCAGTCGGCTTGCGTTGAAAATGCCAGACTCGACGCTGTGAGTGGTTCTCTGATAACAGCAGAGAGATGTCCACTTTACAAGGACTGTGGTCAGAAAGAACGATGGGACGAGGAAAAGCGAGATATTTTAGGGAATTTGTCAAATCAAAATCTAGAAGAGATGCAGTACTTTGTGAAATCCGGTCGTGAAAATTGACCGATTGAGTCGTCCAATGGAGTCACAGAAAGCTTTGGAGGTACCAGAAGGTGAGAGAGGTACCCACACCTAGCCAACTGGCGGGGATGACAATTGAAGTCACCACATAGCAGGGAAGAGAGAGTGTTGGATGAGAAGATAGAAGAGGTCCATGTTTCGGTAGTAGGTTAGATGATCATCACTGTTTCGCCGGTGGACTGTACAGTTACACATATAAACATGAAGGTGGAGTGAGGGAAGCCGTAGCCAGAGGATTCCTGGGTGTGGGGGAGTGAAGCAGTGCAAGAGAGTGAGGAATAGATCTTTGATGAAGATGAGAACACCTCACCAGGACGGCTCAGGTCTTCCAAATGGAGGAGAGAACCGGGAGAGATACTGGAGTCAGACACGTCAGGAGAGAAAGTTCTGTTAGTGCAATTATGTCTGGTTGTCAGTGGCAGCCTGTATGGAAAGATCTGAAAGGTTGAGCGAAGGCCCGGATATTGAGTCACACTTTTAATGAAGAGGTAGGGAGGAGCTTTGGGGTTTTTGAGGGGTGGGGGGGGAGGGAGGGTTAGGAAAGCGACCCGAGGGGGAGGTTAAGGCAGGGTTGTTGAAAAGTGCTGGGATTGCAGAATAGTAGAGGAGGAGGCCGAATAGGAGAGAAAAGGCTCTTTGGCTTGGGGGAGAGGGGGACAAGAAAAGGAAGAAGGCAGTTGAGGATTTGAGGAGGTGGAGTGAAGAGATGGAGTGAGAGGGCAGTGGAGGAGCAGCTTGTGGGATAGAGAGGGGCAACTTTTGAGAAGATGAGTGAGGGGGATGAAAGGTGGTGAGAAAGGTGAGGGGGGAATATTTTGAGAGATGTGAGAGGGAGGCTCCTGAGGAGGAGAAGAGTGGGGTGCTTTGAGATGTGAGAGTGTAGGGGTGAGGGGTGAGTTGGCACTGAAGTTGGAAAAAGAATGGTTGATGGAAAGTGAACATCCATGCAAACTGTGGTTTTTAAAAGTTTTTAGGTCGGAGATGCGATTTAAACACAATTCTTGATGGATGCAATGAAGGCGGAATTCAGAGAATGGAGAGAAGAGCGCTCTGTAATAGTTGGACTTTTTTTTAGCAAGGACATGAAGGAGAGGTCGAAAGGAGAGCAGTCTTTTTAAAATAGCAGAAGAGGCATTATGAAACAGTAAAGAGTACCACCACGCTGGTGAGAGAGAGATGAAGCATTATAAGATCGTTTGTTGTTAATAATTAATGTTTGGAGAGTTTTAAAAGACTTAAAAGGTCATGGAAGTTTGTCGAAAAATCGAGGAGAAGCACGAGGAGAAGAAAGAGGAAGAAGAGAAGCGAGAATCGGAGAAGGTTAGCGTTGTTGTTGTGTTTTGTTGGGTATTTTTTATTTTATTTTTTGTTTTTTGAGATAAGAAAAAGAGATTAGTTGGGAGAATGGAGGGACGTTAGAAATGGGGAGGATGAAAATTAAGGTAATGGGGAAGGATAAATTTGAATGTAATGGGAGGAAAAACAAAACAACAAAAAAAAAAACGACGAACGGTAGGCCTCAAGCCTGCCAAGGCCTAGGCCTTCAAAACACCCTGGTAAGAACGTCGACAAAAAAACTCAACAAATAGCACGATTTTTGAAACAAAACCGAAACTAGGGAACACCACAGTGACATGTAGTAAAATTAAATCAGGGTTAAAAACGGGACAAATACGACCAGAAAACTTAACTTTTGAGAACGATCAGCAGAGAGCCCCTGAAGGGGGAGAAAACCTCCGTCGTCCAAACCCGGAAACGCATCTTCAACCACATATCCTCCAACGCGCACGATCCAGCGGACCATCCAGCTAGCTACTGAGCAGAGCGTTCTCGCTCGCCAACCCGAACCCTGCCCAGGAGGCGCATGCCGTGGAAACCGCTGTCCAATCAAGGCGGACAGGTAGCCGTGCCTGTGCGTTTCACGAGCTCCGCCCGTACGGAAGGGCTCCTTTGTTCCCTCGTGGGTATTTAACTGAGAGGGGCGCGTCTGAAGAAAGAGTAAGAAGTGCTGAGAGCTGTGTGGATCCAACGAGAGTGAGGCAGACTTCGCATCACCCGTGCCGGACATTCACCGCCACCGCCAGGGAATAAACAAGTCGCGGTCGTTGCGCTGCCGTCTCGCCTGGCTTCGCTGGGTGAAAATGGGTCCGTCCGCCGACCCTGAATCTCTCCGCCGGAGACTCCGACTGCTCAAGCACGCCGATACACATCTCTACTGGTGGGACAGAGCATGCCCCCGAGCCGGACCTTATCCTCAGCAGGTGTCGCAGTGAGGCTACCCTCCACTCCAAACGTTACAGGTACCCGCCGAACTGCGACCTTCAGATTCGTACTATCTCTCCTCTTCTGGCTGCGGGATCTTCACATAAACATCTGTGTGTTGTCTGAGTGTGGGCCCGTCTTATAAGTAGAAGCTGTTTAAGGTTGGTTTTGATCGTGGTAAATACTTGCATATCAGCGTGAAGTCTTCCCTGTGTCTTTTTTTTATTGATACACATAAAAATTGTAGAGAAATGTCCCCAGTTCGTTTCCGTCCTTTCTTGAAATTGCGTCCAGCATGGCTTCGGATCTGAGCTAGGCGGTTATACCGATACATCCGTTCATCAGCCGGCACCGGTTTGGCAGTTATCCGGCTCGGCTGAGCACCCGAACCGGAGTTGGTAGTTGGAACTCTACCGCAGTCGGTAGAGTGACCCGGTTCGAGCAAGACGTGCCGAGGGTCGTGGTTTCCCCGGGTAGCGAAATCGCACGTAAAAGTTAATTAGAGTAATGGTTGTAGACAAAAATTAGACCTACGCTACGCAGTTGAAATTGGCGACCACACGGTACAGGTAAAGCGAAACATGCCGTGTCACGGAGAAATTATCCGGCGGCAGCAACGGACCTACAATTCACGGGAGTCGAATTTGGTGGGCCAGACGAAAACCATCCCACCACCTATGTGCGTTCTCGCCACGACCCCCGGCCCGCAACAATAATCATATATTATAATATATATGTATATGTATAATGTCATAAATAATATAGTATTATATATATAATGTACATGTTATATATGTATAGTATATATATATATATACAATATGCTACATGTAATATGGTATATATATATCTAATATATATACTATTACAGTGCGGAGAACAAGCATTCAGATTACAAACTGCCGATTTCAGGTTTTCCCAACTTAAAAAGCACGGTAGAAGTTCTGTAATTTTTACAAGGTTACACATGTCAACTGTTGAAAGACGGAATCTAAAACAAATTCCTGAAAATCACATTGCTATGATTTTTAAATAATTAATTTGGCATTTTATTGCATGAAAATAAGTATTTTGATACATACAGAAAAAACACACTTAATATTCTGGTACAGAACTTTGCTCTGCCAATTACAGAGATCAGACGTTCTCCTGTACGTTCTTAACCAGGTTTGCCCACAGACTGCAGCAGGGATTTTGCACTCATCCATACAGATCTTCTCCAGAATCCTTCAGGTTTTCGGGGCTGCCTCGCTGGGCAAACACAGACTTCCTCAGCTCCCTCCAAAGATTCTTTCTAATTGGTTCAAGGATCTAGAGAAGAACTGACTAGGAACCACATCCGACCTATGAGATGAAATTCTTTACGGAGCGACTCCTTAGCTTGCCCTGGCTGTGCGTTTCGGGGTCAGTTTCATGCCTGGAAGACCCAGCCGACGCCCGGATTCATTCACATGCTCTGAATTGAGGGACAACGGAGTTGGTTGCCAAGATCTCTCGATACATGGACCCCATCCACCTCCCCCTACAATAAACGGCGTGCAGTCAGTCCATAGTAACCCCTTTGCAGAAAAGCATCCCCAATAAATATGTCTCACCATCCATGCTTCACGGTTGGAGGTGTTCTTGGAGATTGTACTCATCCTTCTCTTCCAGATACACCGAGCGTGTGGGTAAGTTTAAAACCGAAAAGCATCTATTCTTGGTCTCCATCAACCACGATGAACTTCTCCATTCCTCCTCTGCGATCATTCCAGAATGGTCATTGGGCTAAACTTCAGAACGGGCCTGACCATGCGCTGGCTTGAGCAGAGGGACCTTGCTTGTGCGCTGCAGGATTTAATCCATGACGGCGTAGTGTGCTTACTCTATGATTTCTTTGATACTTGTCCCAGCTCTCTTCAGGTCATGACCAGGTCCTGCGTGATTTCTGCGGCTTGATCCCTCAACCTTCTCCATCGGATTCATTTGAAGGCCTCCACGCAGGTGAGATTCTATGGCATGGAGCCCCCAGACGAGGGAGATTGATGTTTATCTTGAATTTCTTCCATTTTCTAATAATTGCACTCCAACAGTTGCTGCCTTCTCACCAAGCTGCTTGCTATTGTCCAGCTAGCCCATCCCAGCCTTGCTGCAAGTCTACAATTTTTCCCTCCGATGTCCTTTCAGACAGCTCCCTTGTCCTTGCCCATGTGGAGGAGGTGGCAGTCCTGATTGACCTTGAGTGTGGACCAGCTGCTCTTTTCTATGCAGATAACGAGTTCAAACAGGCTGCAGATTAATTACACCAGCTTCAATGAGTGGCGGAAGAATCCGTAGGGCCTTCTTAAAGACAAAACTAACAGTCTGTGAGAGCCGGAATTTACTGGTTGGTACCGCTGATCAAATACTTATCCAGCAACTCTAAATGCACAATTACACTTATTTAAAAATCATACAATGCTCCACTTTTCCAGCCGATTTTTGTTTTAGTTTCCGCTCTTTCACAGTTGAAGCTTACCTATGAACTTAAAAATCCTCACCAGAACCTCCCTACGATGCTCTTGTAAGTGGGAAACTGCAACAATCGGCAGTGTATCAATACTGTTCCTCCCACTCCTATCATAGTATACCTATATATGTATATGTATCATATAATACCTATATATAGGTATAGACTTACCCTATATACTACTACCTCACCCTATACTCAGGTGGATACTACGACCCTACTACGTATATATAATCATATATACCCCTATAATCCCATATACCTATACTACCCCTATAATATATCCTATAAATACATCAGCGTGCCACATCTCACAACTGCCTTATGATGAGCATCGCCGCAGCACTTAAGGCTCACACGGCAAAAACCGAACTCTTGCATAGAATAACCATCCCCGTCTGCCACCCAGACGATTGTTCCTGCGAATCCGCAACCACCATTTCAACGCCCAGACAAAGCGCATGTAGATGTGAATCGCGCGCGGAACCATCAACCTATATATATATTATATATCCTATAATGTATGTACTATAACCTCATATATACTATATGTATGTATACTATATGTATGCCTATATATCCAGTATTATATATATATATACTATGTATAACTCATATACTATACTCTATATATATATACTATATATCTACCTACTCATACACATATTCAGCACAGATAAACGAAGAACATGAATAAGGAGAACCACAAACCAGGCCTTACTTTCAACATAGTTCGACAAATTACAGTCTTTACATGTGAACTCCTCACAGTGGAAAAATCCCATAAATTTATTCCCACAAAAGCACTCAAAACCACTCGTCAGTCTATGGCCTGCCACGCTTGAACCAATGTGGTGGAGTTGCAAAACACGAGCCGTTCGATTCGAAGATTGGAAGTTTTATTATGTTATTTTACCGGTATACACTTAATAACATTTATATTCTTATTTTCATAATGAAAGTAACTTCGCACAAACAGGCAAAAATGCAAACTGCATACGTCCAATTGCCGGGAAAACAAGGACCCTGTGAATTGTATCACCACGGCTTCTTGCAAAAAGCAGCTCGTCTAGAGTACGGCCGATCCGCTGATCGAATATCTGTTCATGACTCAATGAACCCTTCCACTCCTACTGCACATTCCTTCAATCTTTCTTCTGTCCATATACATCGGTTATGTGTTCCTGTGGTGGGTGTCCGTGTGTGTGCTGCGGTGTGCTGTGCGTGCGTGTTCATGATGCGCCTTCCCTTCTTGGAGGACTACGGCAGCTAATGGTCCTCATTCCTTACCTCCCGCAACGACAGGTTGAAGCCGAGGTTATGTTCCACTCGCTTCTCTGTCTTTTTGTTCCGACCTCTGTGAACCAGATATCTCCAAAACAGTTCGTGGCACGGATGCGGATGAACTTTTAGTGACATGTTTCGTGTCGTGACAAGGACAAACCCCTGATTAGATTTTTGGTGAAGATTCGCCCATCCGATCCGACACTACTAGAATTATTAACCAGTGATTCTCCATCATTGAGACCCGATCGGGGCCAAAAACACCGATATATAGCACAAATCTCAAAAAAGTTCGTGGACGGATTTGGATGAAACTCCTGGGCCTGGATCTGTTTGGGTGTGGTCCGACAAGGAAGAATCGATTTCCGATTCTTTGGCTGCAAGTCTGATCCGCAATGGATACCGAGAATTCATTTAACTTTTCAAGTATCTTTCACAAACTTGAGAGTAGAGCCAAAAAACGATTTGTACTGTATAGCTGATATTTCAAAAATGTATTGATTCGCCCCCAAATATTATCATCGTGGATCCCAGCATATGCGGTAGGCAGGTATATGCTCTACCGAGTGCCCTTTAGTTTTGATGAACTTCATGCTTTCCTTAAATAAATACACTTCTCGTTCCATATTAAATCGCTAATGTTAAATTTTTTTTAGATCTTCACTATTTGACACTTATTACCGTCCATATATACGAATTCTTCAATCCATAAATAACATCATTATTAGACTCGATACTACATTAGACATTATCCTTGAGAAATAGATCGTGTTTTACCAAGAGGGCCAGCATATTTAAATATGGCAAAATCAACAAATGGCCAAAAACACGACAAAAACACAGAGCGCGGCTCAAGGGCCCTGCAAGAAGCGAGTTGGAGCTGACTAAGAAAAGCCTTCTTCACAGAGGTAAGCCCTTTAAATTAGCTTCAAAAGGGGTGTTTAAATACACAATAACACCAACATTTCCTCAAGCACTCGCTTTGGAGGTTCCCTAGAGCAGTGAAACCAACAAGTGATGTGGAAACCAACACACAACAGGAACCATACTGTAATATTTCCTAAACAAATGGACCCAAGTCAAACAAAACACACCAGGACACAAATTAACCTCCAAGTCTTAAGCAGACCGAGGGGACGATTAATGTAGCAATGGTTTTCCACTTCGATAAGAACTGAAAAACAAAGAAGGAACCTGTAAGGGTAGTTCGTAGCTCTGCGCGCACACGCGATGAAACTTGTTGAACAAAAATGTCAGAAAGGCTTTGGAAACTTGGAACAAAAAAAAGTCACGACATAGTGTACAGTTCAACAAACAGAATTGCATTGTTAATTACTAAAGATAAGATTAAAACTTTTTTTTTTTATTAACCACAAGACTAATGTTTTAATGGACCGATTGAATATTTTCAAGTGAAAAATCATTGTCAGTTGCGATGGAACCGATGTATATTGAACTGCACGCGAATTGAAAACACTACAAACACAGAGTATCACAGCATGGAATGAGAGTGTGAGGTCATTGTCGGAAGCTAAGGTACTGGAACACAAACAACAATATAAAATCCGAATCGTTTAAGAGGTGCAAACATGTTGGAACCTCTTGGCCGGAGACAAACCAAACTGTGATGACGAATAGTCTGCAAAGAAGAAGACTGGCGACACGACAACCAGCATCGTATTGCGATAGCACAAAACAGTGGGGAACAGAGACTATAGGAGATCTGTGGAAGCGAGAGGGATGCGGCGGGGTACACGGGGTAAATAAGATAGACACTACAGGGACTTTAAGGTCCTTCGACTACAGGGACTTTTAGGAAGGAAAGCAGGGAATTTGAAGGAGATGAGTTTGGGGTGGATTAACAGAGGTAGAAAAGATCGTGGTTTTGGATGGGCGAAGATAAGAGATTGTGGTGAACAGCTGTTTTGAAGACCTGAAGGTAAAAGTGGGATTGAAGAGAGTGTGGGAGTTTGTTCCAAGCGGCATGGGAAAAATCGAATGAAGAGTGAAAGGTGAGCAGTGATTCTTTGATTTTGATAATTTTACAGAAGGGGATTGCTGGGCAGGCCTTGAGGCTCTCTGTTGAAATTGTGTGTGTGGGGGAGGGGGGCGCGACAATTGCATGGACGCATGGGGCGAGAGGGCGGTTGGGGGTTGGCAGAGGCCGGAGAGGAGACGGTTAGAAGACAGAAAGACCATCGACTTTGCCTGCCGTGGTTGAGAGTGTGAGGAGGACCCAAAGACAAGCCTTCATAGCAGTAGATACCATGATCATGAATGCCTTGGTTTCCAAACAGCACGTGAAGCGAGATAAAGGTTTGACGGCGGGAGCACCAGCCTCAGAGGGGAGAGCGTACTCCATCAGGTTGTGGATGAAGCTTAGTACGGTCGGTCAGAGCTCAGCGATGTGCATGGAAGGACTTTGCACGACTGAGGATGCCCAGTTCAGCGACTGCTTGGAGGCCAGCCTTGGAGATGTGGCTTTCCCAGGAAAGATCATGGCAGATCGTGAGACCCAGAAGCTTGAATGAAAAGACTTATTCAAGAGGATTATTGAGAAAGTCAATGAAGGGGGGCGGGGGGGACGGTGGGTTCCCGGAAGTCCGACTCCACCGGACGGTGGAGAGACATTAACCATCTGCTTGGAAATTTTGCATCTATTTGCTGATAAATGGACATGTTCCAAGTGTTGGACTCGCTTGTGATTTTATCCAGATCTGTAGAGAGTGAAGAGGCTGCTGCTTGCTGATCTCATCAGCAAAGAGATAAACAGGATTTTCCAGAGTCAGAGAGATCATTTATGGATACCAAAAAATAATCAGGGCCCAGAACACTGCCTTGAGGAAATTCAGCCTGAACAGGAAGAGGGGATGAGAGAATTCCATTAAGGGCCACACGTTGACTGCGACAGGAGAGGAAATCTGCGAGTCATAGCGAGATTGCCTTGAATACCATCGGAAAAGAGTTTGGTGAGCAGGCGGCATACCAGACAATATCAAAAGCACGTGATATGTCTAGGAGATGGTTCTTTCTCATGTCTGGCAGGTTTGTAGATGTGAGGCGGGGTGGGGGTGGAACTTGAGGAGGGAGAAGGGTGAGAGGGGAGAGGTGAGGGGCAAAGTTTGAGAATGGTGAGAGGGAAGCTTGGAGGGGGAAAGAGTGTGAAGGTTGCTTTGAGAAGGAGGGGAGACGATGACTGCAGGCACTGCCAAGGGGCAGGAGGGTGATTGGATAAGTGGGAAGAGGGGAGGGATGAGACATGGTAGTGGTATAGTGAAGAAGGGAGCGGGCACGGAGGGGTACAAGATTTGAGGGGTTTGGAAGAGCGGGAGGTGTGATGAGAGGAAAGAAAGAGCATGTTGAAGAGTGTACTGATTGAGAGTGAAAAATATCTGTTTGGTTAGAATGGAGCCTACAGATGTTAGACCACACAGTTTTGGACAACAGAGGATGAGCAGAAGGCAGTGAAGAGGTGCTAAGAGTGGAAGTAGGATGAGGGGCAAGATGGGAGGTGTAAGGACAGGGTATAACAGGTGAGGGGTTAGGAGGAGGTAGATTTAAGGAGGTTGGGTGAAATGGCACTGAAGTTGGAAAAAAAGGACGATTGATGGAACACCAACATGCATTACAAACTGTGCTTTAAAAAGTTTTAAGTCAGAGATGCGATTAACGACATTACGTATTATGTAAGGGATGCATTAAAGGAGAATTAAGAGAATGGAGAAAAGAAACGTAACTTTGGGACTTTTTAGACACGGGATGAAGGAAAGGTCGAATTGAAAAGTTTTTTGAAGAAGAAGAAGAAGTGTAGTGAAATATGATACAATACAGAGAACCACATGTAGTGGGGCAACTTAGCTAAATATAGCATAACAATTGTGCATTTTGTGAGGAAAGCACCAAATTTGGCACACTAGTAGCCGATCATATTATGAACAGATTTGGATATTGGGCCATCTCAAATTCAGCCGCTGATGGCTGTGGCAGCCATTTTCCACTGCCATCAAAAATTTTGAGATGGCCCAATATCCAAATCTGTTCATAATATGATAGGCTACTAGTGAGCCAAATTTGGTGCTTTCCTCACAAAATGCACAATTGTTATGCTAAGTTGCCCCACTAATGTGTGAAAAAGGAAGTTGAAACATTTTAAGAGACCATTTTATTTTGAATTTTTTATTTTTCATAAAGATTGGGTAAGATTAGGTAAAGGAAAGGTTGAAGAAAAAATCCCGAAAGTGTATGGTGAATGTGGGTCGGCAAAAGTAGAAGGAAGATGGTAGATCGGCAAAAGAGGCAGGAGGAAGAAGAGTCAGTGCAGGAAGTCATGTGGTTATGTGGGATATAAGGTGAGGAGGGCAATGCTTTTTTGTTGTATTTTTTACATTTTTAGACAAACGTAGGGTATAGTTCAGGGGGATAGAAGGAGGGTAGAGGGAAAAGTGGAGAAAATAAAAACTGATGGTAATATGGAGTAAATACAAATAAACACGATCTTGCACCTAGATGGGAAGATGGGTAGGCCTCAGAGAAACCCAATATGACAAGACCAATGAAAACTCATCAAATAGCGCACGTTTTGAAACAAAAACCAAACTAGGAACACACAGAGCACGTGGAGGCAACAAAATATACAGTCAAAATGCACCAAACTATGACCGGAACCTTATCTTTGAGAAAGTCGGCAGAGAACCAACTGTCACTCAAAAACCAGAACCGGAAGTCCTACCCTTGGAGTGAAAAGTGTGATTTGATCCATCTCAGAAAGGTAGTTCCACAAACAGGAGTAAAGAGAAACAAGAGTCGAGGTTGGTGGCAAGGTGGATTTTGAGAGTTTAATGAGGATGACATATCTGGAAGAACGCAAGTGTACCGGTGACTTTTAACCTGGTGTTGGCTTTGCGGTTAAGGTGGCTTGTGATCTAGGTCCTGAGTCAAGCCCGTTGGCCGCTGAATTAACACCAGGGGTTGACTCAGCCTGTCATCTTCCGAGGTCTGCAAATGAGTACCCGTGTAGCAGCCAAAAGGCTGCACAGAAGGGAAGGGGTATTGACGATTTATTAAATCTGGTATTGGTGTGGCGCAGGCATGATGGGCCAATGGCCCCTCCTGGCATAATTTCCTTGATTTGAGGGTTTGAGGGCTGACAAAGCAGAAGGAGCGAGACTGGATGAGAGGTTGTTAAAAAAAAATACCCCAAAAAAACAGAGGCTAACCGACTGTCTGCGATGTGAGAACAGGTCTTGTGTTTCAGTTCATCATGGGAGATTCCAATAATATGAGAAGCTTTAGAATTCAACAGAAACCAAGAGAGACACATGTGATGTTGGTGTGCCAACTCATATGGGAAAGCACTATTTAATTAAGCTGTGGACGTAGGCCTTCCAGATTGACAATTGTTCTGATGTTTTTATTTTTTTTGAAGGAATGATGGAGGATGCCTAGTTGGCTGCTGACTTTGGAAGCCTGCTTTGCTATTTGGTAAGCTTATGGCTGAGAGTGATGCCTAGAAATTCAAGAGATTGAACCTTCTCTGGTCAATGATGGGTGAAATAGATAGGAAGGTTCCTTTATGATGATCATGGAGCAACAGAATACGACTTTCAGATGTGTCAGGATTGAAACGCATGCTCAATTTTTCAGAACAACATCTAATCAATTATAGATCAGCATAGCCATGTAGTGTCATAGCTACTATCTGGCTCTCAGTTGAATGGGAGTGCTGTGTGACACAGTGTTGAGATATTTGAAAAGAGGAAGAGTGGGTTTTCCAGCATATCAGAGAGGAAGTTCATGTAAATGAGGAATAAGATGAGGTTGAAGACTTTCCCTGATGGCATTCCAACCTCTACTAGCAGAGAAGAGTGGAGAAAGCAACATGTTGACTGCTCGAGTGGAGGACATCAGAAATGCAGGTGTGAAGGCGGCCTTTTATGTCATCAAAAAACGATGCCAAGACCCGCAAAAAAGATGCCAGACTGTGTCACATACCATGGATGTATCCAGGAAGATGGTCCTCTTTGAAATTTAGGGGCTCCCATCATTAGTTAGAGGAGCAGCAGCATGTCCAAAGTTGAGTTACTGAGACAGACAATACAAATTTATGATCACAGATCAGTCTGTTTGAAAAGAGGATAGACTTACCAGATTGGGTCAAACCCACAGATTTGTGGAATGCAGTCATCGCAAGACCATGGATGGTTATTGTGGAGTTATTGTGGAGCATGGTAGCAGTTGACATCACCACGGATGAGGAACCAAAAGTTGTGATAAATGGTTACGAGTTCATCCGTTTTTGAGCAAATATAAATATATGTAGATTCATCATTGTTCAGTGGATGGTCCACCATGCAGGCAAACATTAAGTGGTTGTGTATTCCATTTGGCTGGGAAGGGTTTGCATGGATAATGGACAGTGGAGAATGGAGCTTGTATGCCTCTGCAGCCAAAGGCTAGAGGCATTATGTTTTCAGGTTGTGCGTCCATGTCTGCGTCTCTCCATGCGTCCGTTATCAGTTTTCTGTTACCAGGATAACGTGAGGACCACTGAAGGGATTTCAACTTAACTTGGCACAACGGATATCCATCGACGCATTCGCATAAAATTATATTTCCTAGTGGACTTTGAATGGGGTAGGGGCTGTTTAAATGAAAGAGAGAATAGTCAGTGAGTGGCTGAGGAATCTAAGACATTATTTAAAAGAAACGTTTCCGTTTGGCATAAAATGTCCAGAGTTGCAGCGCAACATTAATTTAATGATTGTTAATATTAGAATGAAGTTCTTGACTGGAGAACCACAATGGATGGGAGGGGGAGGAGGATCTGAGGGGACAGCAGGGCTCGCAGAGTGGGGGTGACAAGAGGTCGTGGGGTTGGGACAGCAGTGGTTGGAGGGGTAAGGTGCTCAGGATGTGGGGGCTGTGAGGTATGGGTTGTAGGACTTGTAGTGTAGTGTGGGACAGGACGTATCAGGGGAAGCTACTATGTGTGGGTTGAAACTACAGTGAAAGCATGAAGGAAGGTAGCCATGTAGGATCGTAACGATGGTACAAAGGTCGCAAGTTTGTGAGCAGGCCAGAATGGAAAAAAAGTAAAGGTGCTTTGGGGGTTTTCTTTGTCAATGTTGAGAACTTATCGCATTGTATAAACTGGGTCTGCACTGGGCAGTACTAGTTTGCGCTTGTACACACACATGTATATGCATGCACACACTCACACAGCTGAGAATTTCTAGAGAGATTCCAATTCCACCCGTCTTTCTTTTATCTCTTCCTTTGTTCTGTTGCATAACCAACGCTGGTCCACGGACTGTTGTGTGTCACACTGAATAATCACTATGCCCTGATTCACTACACCTTCAGCAAATGTCCTACGAGCATGGGCATAGTCTCTCCCATCAATGGCTCTAATGTGGCTGCTTGCCACGACGAGCTTTGCTTCTACCATCAGACGGATTTGCCTTCCATTATGTGCTTTCATTTTGTTTTGTCTCCTCTTTAAAACAGGCGGTTTGGTCAGCATTACATCGATTTCCGCGTGGCAGTGACGTACCTTGCGACCTTTGACTGTCTGTTTTCACTGGCTACTGTGGCCTCCAGGCAAGGCTACTGTCGGTGAGCCGGGAAGATCATTTTACCGCACTTTCACCACAAAGGCACTTCACATTCATCTGTTCAACATCACATACTTCATTATGGTTAAATGGAGCTGAGCAGACATGTTTAAGCCGGTGGCTTTTTATTTTGGTAAATATTGTGCAACACAGTTGACTTTCATTTAGATGAACAACCTTTGTGTTTAATTTACATAACATATTCGTAATGGGCAAAAATAAAATAAAATAAATTATTTTTATAATAATTGTCCAATGAAATGTCACCTTGAAGGCTTTTAATGTCACGAAGTCCATTATATATTTATATATGTGTGTATATACATATATTATATAATTTATATATTATATATATATATATATATATATTGTTGGTGGTTTCCCTCCCGTCGGCGTGCGGGCGACCGCTTCTAGCCAATGGCGGCCGCTCTCGCCACCGAACGGACAAACCTAGTCGCAGCTTTCGGATCAACGCCAAAATCCAGCTACGGGTGTATCTTTAATCACACCGAAAATCAGCCAGCTATTCTGTCCGCGGCGACAAGGTCCGATCGCCGAATTGTCGATTTACCTTATTATGCGCGCAGACAGAAATGCCGGGGATTTACACCTCGACGGGACCTGCTTGGAAAGAGCCGCTAAGCAGCTCGCTCCGTTTGTGATTTGCGGAGCGGTGTATATCGCCAAGCCCCGCCGGATCCGATTCTCTTATCGGTTATTAACAACCAGCTATATTCCGAACACAGTGATGGCAACTCAAATGAGAAAAAGACGCACGAACAGGTCAACATTGAGACAGGCACATTTATTTACACATGGCACATAGCAATCATGCAGTCATGTATGCAATTAGGCGAGGCAAACAAAGCAATGCATTCACGCAATGGGGGAAGGGGGGGGGGGGGTAGGACGCGAGTAAAAGAAAGCCTGCAGCCGTTCTCTATAATTACTATTCACAGTCACTTATGCAATTTTACTTATGGGACTGGCACCACGAACACACACACACAAAAACCCAGAAAAGGAAAGAAAGAGAACGTGACCGTATGGTGAATTCTGGGCTCCGTCCTCCTCGATCCGACCTTCCCCGAGAGAGCGTCCTCGCACACGACCCGGAGAGAGCGCCTACAACCAACGACCCAATCCACGCCTCCAGAGAGACTGCGAGAGCGCGCGCGATCCAGCGAGCGCGATCCAGCGAGCACGCGCGATGCAGAGCCAGAGAGAGAGAAAAGCTTCAGCGTACGCACACACACACACCAGAGCCTGCGCCTCCTTATATCTCGAGCTCCGCCCGCCCTCGCCTCCCGCCCCTTCTTCCAGCACGCGTGGGAAACTTCCAGAAGAAGGACGTTTTTTTTCTCCTGGATCGGGGGCTTTTTTTGCCTTTTCCATAGCTTTCGTTGCTTTTTGTTCCTCTTGCAGGTTATTCGTGGGGGAGGGGGTGAGGCCGTCGTCCGTTCTCCCTCGACGAATGCCAGGCTTCTCGCAACCGTGTGCCGAGGTGGAAACATGGTGGTGGTTGTGGCGGTTGTGGTTACGGTGGTTGTTGTGAAGGCGGTTGTTGAGAAAGTGGCTGTGGTTGTTGAGATGCGGTTGGTGGTGGTTGTGGTTGAGATGCGGTTGGTGGTGGTTGTGGTGGTTGAGATGCAGTTGGTGGTGGTTGTGGTGGTTGAGAGGCGGTTGGTCCAAAATAAAGATAGCAAAAGAAAAACGACCTCAAAGATCACAGCCCGGTTACACGAATAATTCCCTTTAGACCTCGGTGGGAAATCTATCTGAACACAGACTTATCGACATAACTGATCTAAAGGACCTGTATGGTGTTTTGTGAATTTCCACAACCGTAACAATATATATATTATATATATATATATATATATATATATATATATATATATATATATAATTAATATATATATATATATATATACATTTATATATATATATATATATATATATATATACATTACATTATATATTATATATATACATTATATATATATACATTATATTATATATATATATATACATATATATACATATATATACAGTAATTAATGGACCGGGAAAAACATGGGTGGATGGTGAACCCTCGTCGAAGCAAAGTCTTGGTTGACCCATGGGAGTGTGTCTATTAATTACGGACTGTTTGAAAGTAAGTTGGACCGTGAGTACGTCTATTAATTACTTATTATTGGACCTTGACTAAGTCTGTAATTAATAGATGATCGGAACATACCATTGAGACCTTTAGACCCCTTTGGACCTTTTAAGACTACCCTCTTAGACCTGTCTCTCAGTATAGAGAAAGCGGTATAAAGGGTGAATGGGTATTAAGGGTATAAAGTGACCTTTACACCCTTTATACCGCTTAGACCCCTTGACCTTATTTAGATGCTTTAGACCTTTTAGACCCCTTAAAACCCTTTTAGACCTTTTAGACCCCTTAGACTCTTGAATACCTTCACACCCCTTGACCCTGAGATATTTTAGACCTTTCGACCCTCTTTGGACACTTTAGCCTCCTTAGACCCTTTGAATTTTTTGACCTGTAACTACTGTTGGAACATACCATTTAGACCCCTTTAGACCTTGGACTGCTTCGATCCCTTGACCTTTAGACTTTTTATACCCTTCAGACTTTTGAGACCCTTTTGACTTTTAGACCCTTTCAGACCCCTTAGATATAGGGAAATATATAGAGGGAAAATGATGTGGCCAGAGAACAGCTAACCGTCTTGGCATCGACAGCCGATCTCAAACTGCTGTTTGACCCAAAGCAGCCAAAGACCTTCCACTCGGGACGGTGGCAGACCGCAACAAATCCCGACCTCTGCTTTCTGACAAAGGATGACAGAGGGCTACCAATGATGGCATCGAGAAGAGTCCTCGCTCCCTTTCCAAAAAGTCAACATCACCCCACTGTTGTTCACATTGGTATGGAGATCCTGCTGGTGCACTCCAAGCCAAAACCATGCTGAAACTTCCAGAAAGCAGATGAGACCATTTTCACCAAATAAGCTGAATCCAAGATCGAGGATAAACCACCTGTCCTCAGCTAAATACGCAGAATTTGTGCAACTCCTCCTCTCTGTTGCCACCAATACCATACCTCGTGGCTTCCACAAGACCTACACCCCTTGCTGGACAGCAGAGACTGAAAGGCTTCTCAAGGAGCACTACAAAACTGGGAACCCGGACATTGTGCAGGCACTGATTGAGGCTCTCGACACTGAACGTCTGAAGCACTGGAAGGAGTTTAGCTCACTGAGCAGCCACGTGGCCACCCCATATACAAAGAAGGACATTGACACTGCACTGTCTGCAATGAAAAATAGCAAAGCCGCAGGGTCCGACGGAATTCCCCCTGAAATCCTTAAAACTCTCGGAACAAGGGGTCTTGTCTGGTTGGCGGCCCTTTTTTACTGCCATCCATGAAACAGGGCAAATTCCTGCAGCCTGGAAGAAGGCTAGTGTTATTGCCATCCTAAAAACTGGTAAGCCAGCAGACTTTCCATGCAACTATTTCCCTATAGCCTTACTTTCAGTGACGGGAAAGCAGATTAAGAGGGCCGCACTATCCCGTTTAACCCCCACCCTGGAGGCCTTCCTACCTGATGAGCAGGGGGCTTCAGGCCTGGCTGCAGTACCTGGGATTAGGTTCTTGCCCCCTCCACCATCAAGGCTGGCTTCCAGAGAAAACAAAGGAGGGCAACCACCTTGGTGGACCTGTCATCAGCCTATGACACAGTCTGGTGCTGAGGGTTCCTTCTCAAAGTCTCGAAAATCTTCCCCTGTCAGAAGACAATCAGACTAATGTCAGTATTCCTTGGGAACTGAAAGATCCGCGTTAGCCTCTATGGCAAAATCAGCAATGTTTGAACACTAAACAATGGCTTCCTTCAAGGATCTGTTCTAGCCCCTGCCCTCTTTAACCTCTATGGTAGTGACCTGCCAATGACGACCTCCTTCAAAATTGCCGATGCTGATGATATCACATTTGTAGCGCAGGGACCCAACCTGAAATCTGTCGGGAACCAACTCACCAGAGATCTGGGCATACTGGAGGAGTATTCACTAAAATGGAAGCTCCGCCCAAACCCCAACAAAACAGCCGGCTGCACCCACCATCTTGACAGTCGCATAGCAAATGCAGAGGTAGATGTGACATTCTGCGGTATTAAAGTTGAAAATGTCCGTTTTCCCAAATACTTTGGAGTTGCATTTGACCAGACCCTAACCTAAACAGAACACCTGCAAAGATGCAAGGAGAAGGTTAGGGTACGGGTAAGCCTCACCCGGAAACTGGCCCAAACATCGTGGGGAGCCGGCCCTAACACCTTATGCATGGCAACTCTCACCCTCATATACTCGATAGCGGAGTATTGCGTGCCAGTCTGGTCAGCGAGTGCCCATACAAAGGCCATTGATATTCAGTTAAACACTGCGATGAGAACAGTGTCTGGAACCCTCAAGCCAACAAAGACTGAGTGGCTTCCTATCCTCTGCAACATTGCTCCACCAGCCATCCGTCAGGATGTGCCATCATCCCGATACTTCAGCTGCATTTTGGCTACCGAAATTCCAGCCAGCGACTTCTCACTGAACATCCACGCTGTCGCCTCAAGTCCCGAAAGCCACTATGGAACCGCACCGAGCTCCTTACCGGAGCCCATCAAAGGGAATCCGACTTGTGGAGGGGCAGCTGGGAGGCTGCTGCAGGTCCTAATTATACTGTTACGAATCTCCACCCGCCGGCGTGCGGACAGCCGCTTTTTAGCCGAATCGCGGCCGTACGCCCACCGGACGGACAATTCAGTCGCGACTTTCCGGAACAACGCCGAAAACCAGTTCACGGGTGTGCTCCAAGCGCACACCACGGCCTAGTCAATATCCTACCCGCGTGCGACAGGGTCAATCGCCGAATTGTCGATATACCTAATTATTCGTGTGGGCAGCCTACCGAGAGACCGTACCTCAGCGAGGTCTGCTCGCGACACGAACCGCTTAAGCGGTTCGTTCCGTTCTGGGATAACCGACGGGGTATTATCGCGAGACCTCGCTGGACCCGATTCTTTTATCGGCTATCAAAAAGCCCGCTACCATTCCGAAATGCAATATGGCGTTTCAACAGGGAAAATGACACGACGAAACAGGTTCACATTCAAATAAGCACATTTATTATTTTACACACGTATACAATCATGCAATCAAGCAGGTATGCAATCAATGGGGGGGGGGGGGTAGGGACAAAACACGAGCAAGACATGAGCTACAACCGTCTATTTACTATGTACACACTTAACAGTTCTACTTACGGACATGGTGCCACAAACATCACACAAAGCAAAGAAAAGCCCCAGGACAGACGAGGGGCAGACTGGACCCCTTGGGTCTTTATTGACACGGAGCCGTGTAGACCGCAGAGGCTCCGCGAGACCGGGCTGGCTACCTTCACCTCACTGGGGCGGCTCGCGGCGTCCCGTCTCCACGACCCACGGTAAGGCACGGCTCGGCAGCCACGCGCCTTGGCTCCGCTGCTCTCTCTCTCCTCCTTTCCACACTCCTCCACAACCTCCCGCAGCCGACGACTCGGAGAGCGACCACACCTCCAGACCTCCAGACCTTGACAGACTTTGACCCAGGCAGAGAGCGACCACGACCTGCAGACCTCCAGACCCACAGCCCCACTGAGCCAGGCAGAGAGCGACCACGACCTGCAGACCTCCAGACCCACAGCCCCACTGAGCGGACCTCTCGTTACGCGTGCCCTTTTATCTCGACGGCGCATCGCCCTCCCTTCGCGGCATGCGGGGGGAGGAAAATTCCAGGAGAGATCGGCCCGGCTCTTTTGTTTTAAGTACTGCCTCCCCGCGTCTCTTCCGCATGTGCTTTTCGTTGGGGGGGAGGGGTGAGGCCGTCGTCCGTTCTCTCCCGACGAATGTCAGGCTTCTCGCAACTCTGCTGAGGTGGAAATGCGTTGGGTGGTTGGCGTTATGGTGGCGTGGCTGGCGTTTTGTGTGGTCGTGAGGGTGGTGTGGTTGGCGGTGGTGGTTAAGGTGGTTGTTGTGAAGGTGGCTGTTCGTTATCTGTGGGGATGTGAAGTGGTTGGTGTTGTGGTTGGTGGGTTGGCGTTTGTGGTTGGTCCAAAGTAACGATAGCAAAAGAAAAAACGGCTAACTGAAGATTCACAGCCCTGTACACGAATAATTCCCATTAGACAACGGGGGAAATCTACTGAACACGGAGTTATCGGCATAACTGAACTAAGGACCTATATGGTGTTCTGCGAATTTCCACAGCCGTAACAATACATATTGTACAATGTACAGATCTAACCATTGCTCTACCCGGTTTCACACTTCCACGTAGACAATGGACAGCCCTCACCAGGCTCTGCACTGGACAGGGCCGTTGCGATAGCACCCTCCACCGGTGGAGGATGAGGTCGGATACACTCTGACTGCGGAGGAAGTTCAGACAATGGAGCACATCACATCGCACTGTCCCTTGTGGAAGTCATCCGAGGACTTTTAGCTCTTCACCAACTCACCCCTGAGGCAGCCACATGGCTGCAGAACCTGGACATTAAACTTTAGCACAATCCATATTGGCCATACGCAAGAAGAAGAAGAAGAAGACCCTTAAAATGCCTGAGGACGTTTAGACCCCTTGGCCCCTTGACCCTTAGACCTTTTAGCCCCATTATAGACCCATATGGACCCGTTGGACCACTTTGACCATTTAGACCTTTATACCCCTTCAACATCTTAGACCTTTTAGACCCGTTAGACCCCTTTAGACGCACACCACACAAACATCTATCGAGTCTTCTTGCAATATAGACTACCCTTTTTCTCAGCAAGTAATGCACAATCTCCACCTACCTGGAGGGTGAGTACTCTGCAAGGTTGAACAGAAATTGCAAATTGGTTCAACAATCAAAACCTAGAAGCATATTGTTTTTGAGGTCAAAAGCTCAAAGGTCAACGTTGCATAAAATCATCAATTTTCATGTGATTGACTGAAAATTTGAACAAGGTTTGCATATTAGGTCACTGAAGCCGATTGTTCGAGGTCAAAAGGTCACAAATCATAAATATTCATCCTATTAACTTGAAATTTCAACAGGATTTGAATATTGGGTCAGAATTGCTTCACCAAAATCAGAACGATAGATTTATCTGTTTTGACATGTAAGCATGACATTTTCACTCACCCTTTTTGTAAATTTATTACCATACCTCAATAATATTTCAAGATATCAAACTGAAACTTGCACAGCTAATTTGTACGTATGTGTAGTATATGTGAGTAAGATTTGGTAAAAACCTATTCCAAGGTCAAGGTCGAGGCCATCCGAAACATGTAAAACACCTATTAGGCCGCATTTAGAAAATTTATCAGCCAAATTTTTTATGCATAACATTCAATCATGTAAAACACTTGATAGGTCAAATTTTCAAAATTACCGAAATTGCTGCTTCCATGACGACGATTGCTTATTTGAATTTCGCATGTATCATGCTATGAATGACATCTTTCTTATTTGTTTGTTCATTATATGCTTCTAAACCCCTGGGCTGATTTGCGCTTAAACCCTTTGCAGAATCATTTTATGTGCCTCTCTAAAATACCACTCTGGTTCACACTTCCTGATAAACTTTAGTTTCAGTTTCAGCCACTGATTATGTTGGACAGTAATATATAATTTCTCTTAACAATAACACATAGCTATTGCATTTCAAATAATTATGATCACAGAAGAGGAAGATGAAATTCTGGAAAATGAGGTGACATCGACCCTTCAATGGCCTTTGCAGGGTGACGATATGGCAGTCACGTCAATGACGCAGCTTGATGTTACCATAATTACTGTTTCACCCCCTCCATGTCTTAAAGCTGAAGTTCATTTTAAAATGGAAGATGCTGGTGTTTACGTTCATATAAAGACTGGTTCTGTGCAGGCCAGAATGGAAAAAAAGTAGAGGTGCTTTGGGGGTTTTCTGTCACTGTTGAGAACTTTGTCGCTTTGTACTAACATCATTAAATGATTTCCATGCCATATCCTGTTGTGCCAGAATGCTTTTTGAATTTATCTTTACAAACTGAACACCACTCATGTTTTTTTGCTTCTAATGTTGGCTCTGGAACCTTGAGAAGATGGTAACGTTTTGGACACTTTGCAAAAGGGCAGTTGAGGTTAGAATACTCGCTTGGTCAAGCCGACTGTTTGTGCCGCTACCGGTAACAATGCTCGATGGTTGTGTCACAGGAATGTTGATGTAAATGTTCTTGATTTAAATTACCATATCCTTTTAAGGTCAGTACTTTCCCATTGTACCCTCCCACAGGCCCAGCTTTGTCGAGAGGAGCCAGCTTGAAATAGAAAATGGCCGACACCCTGTTGTGGAACTGCTTATGCAGGAGCACAATCAGTTTGTTCCTAATGACACCAAGCTATGTGTAAGTATCATGTGGATGGCATGTATGCATCCTTTTTAAAAGCAAGTACATATGTTATTCGATGCATGTATAAGCTATTGGGAAAAAAAAATCTGCTTAATTTTTAGGTTTTGCTTAAAGGTTTGCTTTAAATCTGTTTATTTCCTTGTCTTTGATGAAATGTTGGCATCTCTTTTCTCTTTCTTTAAACAATTGGGAGATGCCTCACCAAAATTAACCTGCTGTTCAGAGGGATTCTGTGGTTGAAGTCGTAACCTTGACTGTGACATTTGTCCAGCTGATGATCCGAATGGTTGTTGAATCCGGCAGTAGGTCAAGCAATGGTTTATTTTGGTTAGGCATCTCCCGTTTTAATTGTCTTATCTATCGGTGCTAAATTGATAAAACATTCCTGACTACACATAAACACAGACAGACAGAGAGACTGACAGACAGATACACAACTGTGTATGTCTGCAGATGAAGAGGAACCAGGGTAGGATTTGAAACAGCAAGGGACTCACCTCGTGTAGTTTTTCTCATTTGCCATCTTTCGCTTGAACAGCAGGGAGGTTAAATATATATATATATATATATATATATTATATATATATATATATATTTATATATATATATATATATATATATATTGTTACGGATTTCAGAATCCGGTCTGATGAATGGCATCCACACATCCAGGTCCTCAGACAGTTATTTCCTTCAATGCATGTTCAGATTAGCCCCATCCCCATGTGTAATGGGATCTTAAATGTGAAAATGTGATGCGTTGAGAAGATTAAGGATAGATCCCCTCTCTTATGGGAAGCTTTTTTCTTTACGACAGACACGTTTACACACATTTCTTTCACAGAGCTCTGAAGCCCGCCCTCATTTTTCCTCAGCAACGTTTTTCGCGAGCTCTGAAGCCCGCCCTTATATTTCATCAGCAACATTTCTTTCGCGAGCTCCGATGCCCGCCTTTTTAGGTCATCTCTATCATCTCAGTAGAGATGACCTAATAACCCCAGTCTCGAAGTCTGTCCGTACGTCCGTCGTCCGTCCGTCCGTCCAAAATCAAACCGAGTGGAGAGAAATAACAAAGAGTGGAATGGATAGAGGTCGATGAGACATGCACAACGATATAACTTTCAAGGTCGTCCAAGGTCGAGGTCAACGTCACGAGGCTGTCAAAGTTGCGAAATCGTCGATTTCAAATCGTATCTCCTCCCTCATTTATCAAGAGAGATCAAATGTTATTAGTGTTTCAGATACTACGGACTATTATCTAGAACAACACGAGCCATTTTTTTGAAATTTGCTCTCGTTCCGATTTTATAGCCCTTCAAACTTCGTTCTGATTCCCCGTATGGCCGTTCATAAAGTACGTACATACAAAAATAAAAGTATTAAATTAAGAACCGGAACTCTCCGAGACAAATATTACATTTGAAGCTTTTGTCAGATTTAACTAAAACAATGGAACACAAGTTTATATGCACACTTACTTTCATTTATGACATTAACATTGTTTTGAATGTCAATTTGTACTTTTATTTTCATAAATGACGTGCTGTGATATTAAAAGAAAAAGGTAAATTACACACGCTAGGGACTGCATCGTCATGGCTTACAAAATCAGTTCATAAGGAACTGCTGGCTTTGCAAGCGATTAGCGATGTATGAGGGGGGTGGGTGGGTGGTCACTAGCCTGCATACAGAGGGGGTTGAGTGGGTGGTCACAAGCCTGCATACAGAGGGGGGTGGGTGGGTGGTCACTAGCCTGCATACAGAGGGGGTGGGCGGGTGGTCACTAGCCTGCATACAGAGGGGGTGTGTGGGTGGTCACTAGCCTGCATACAGAGGGGGGTGGTGGGTGGTCACTAGCCTGCATACAGAGGGGTTGAGTGGGTGGTTACAAGCCTGCATACAGAGGGGGGTGGGGGTGGTCACTAGCCTGCATACAGAGGGGGGTGGGGGGTGGTCACTAGCCTGCATACAGAGGGGGGTGGGTGGGTGGTCACTAGCCTGCTACAGAGGGGGGTGGGGGGTGGTCACTAGCCTGCATACAGAGGGGGGGTGTGGGGTGTGTCACTAGCCTGCATACAGAGGGGGGGTGGGTGGGGGTATGGTGACTAGCCTGCATACCAAGAGGGGGGTGGGTGGGTGGTCACTAGCCTGCATACAGAGGGGGGGTGGGGGGTGTCACTAGCCTGCATACGAGGGGTGGGTGGGTGGGTGGTCACTGCCTGCATACAGAGGGGTGGGTGGGTGGTGTCACAGTAGCCTGCATACAGAGGGGGGTGGGTGGGTGGTGGTCACTAGCCTGCATACAGAGGGGGGTGGGTGGGGTCACGGTAAGCCTGCATACAGAGGGGGGTGGGTGGTCACTAGCCATGCATACAAGAGGGGGGTGGTGGGTGGGTGGTCACTAGCCTGCCGCATCACAGAGGGGGTGGGTGGGTGGTCACTAGCCATGCTGACATACAGAGGGGGGTGGGTGGGTGGTCACTAGCCTGCATACAGAGGGGGGTGTGTGGGTGGTCACTAGCCTGCATACAGAGGGGGGTGGGTGGGTGGTCACTAGCCTGCATACAGAGGGGGTGGTGGGTGGTCACTAGCCTGCATACAGAGGGGGGTGGGTGGGTGGTCACTAGCCTGCATACAGAGGGGGGTGTGGTGGGTGTCACTAGCCTGCATACAGAGGGGGGTGGTGGGTGGTCACTAGCCTGCATACAGAGGGGGTGGGTGGGGGGTCACTAGCCTGCATACAGAGGGGGGTGGTGGTGGTCACTAGCCTGCATACAGAGGGGGGTGGGTGGGTGGGTCACTAGCCTGCATACTAGACGGGGGTGGGTGGGGTCGTCACTAGCCTGCTTACAGAAGGGGTGGGTGGGTGGTCACTAGCCTGCATACAGAGGGGGGTGGTGTGGGTGGTCACTAGCCTGCATACAGAGGGGGTGGGTGGGGGTCACTAGCCCTGCATACAGAGGGGGTGTGTGGGTCACTAGCCTGCATAGCAGAGGGTGGTGGTGGTCACTAGCTCTCTTACAGAGGGGGGGGTGGTGTGTGGTCACTAGCTGCATACGAGGGGGGGGTGTCACTGAGCATGCATCAGAGGGGGGTCGTGCATAGTCTGCATCAGAGGGGGGTGGGTGGAGTGTCATTAGCCTGATACAGAGGGGGTGGGTGGGTGGACTAGCTGCATACAGAGGGGGGGGTGAGTGGTCACTAGCCTGCATACAGAGGGGGTGGGTGGGTAGTCACTAGCCTGCATACAGAGGGGGTGGGTGTTTTTGAAACCCGGAAGTAGAGCTTACGTACTTTATGAACTGCCCCTATTCCAGTCTGGCACAAGTTTACTTTCGACCTCTGGCAGAGATGACCGCAGCCTCCCTCTTGGGGGTATTTTTTGAGAACACACGGGTCATCATGGTAACCGTGCGCAAGTGGGGCGGGGTGAGCTTGGGCGGACTGCACCCGCAGGACGGCCCGGAGATATAAAACAGACGGGAGGTACAGTCTGTGAGAGAAAAAAGCGGAGGAAAGGAAAGCGGGAGCGAAAGAAAGCGGGGCGAAATAAAGCGGGGCGAAATAAAGCCAGTGGGAGAGAAGATAACGAGAAGTAAGCTTGAGTGAGAAGGGAGGCAAGAAGCAGGTGTAAGCGCGCAAAAGAGAAGAAAGCGGAGCGGTGTCGTGTGCGTGGTTGGGTAGCGATAGTGAGCCAGCACAGCTACATGACAAACTGTCGGTCACAACAACACCGGGGTCTAAAACCACGACAGACACGATCTCCGGTGCCCTCCAAGACTTGACTGGCATTCAAGGCTTGTTCAGGCAGGAGAGGGTGCATCGGAAAGGCTGGGTGCTGGCGATGGATCGTGACACACGCACGCACACATTTCAGGACGTTTTCACTTCACAGGACGACTTTCTGTGAGTGAGACGATTCTTTCCCTCCCCCTGAATGATCTGTTGATACCCATGTCTGTGTTTTAGCTGTAAGTCAACCCTGGATAAGCGTTTTGCTCTTTGTCTCTTTCCTGGCATTAAATTGATTTTGCTTTGAAATTAATTCATATTTATTTACTCAGACAATAAAAAGTTCTTTATTTATTTATTTATATTATTAATTTATCATTTGTCGATTTCCAACCTGTCCGTGTTTGTCTTTCCTTCCATTGGCTAGCTATGTCCGAACCGAGATAGACTGGGAGATAATTACCACAGATTTGACCAAAAATAGTCGGCCACGACCAGCGGTTAAAACGCTCGGCTTTCGGCCTAGCACTTTCAGGATATCAGAAAGTCTACTAATCCTTAAAAGGCTAATCAGATAATAATTGTGTCTAGATTAGGCTGCGCCGCTGCGCGTCGTCCCGCTCAGGTAACCCATGTGACCTCTAGTTAACGGAATAATTAGACGGTGGACACTGGAACTCGTGGTTGACTGGTTGCGTTCGAGGTTCTAAAACAACCCCACCGTACCACACGGCTTTAATGTGAGAGCGGTGGCCCCAGGTCCGGCTGCTACCGAGAACAACCGGGGATTAATCCCTGAGTGACAAGCTGGTGTCTCGGTACCCGCGTGGCCACACAAAACCAGTACAAGCCAATTATACACATATCAAATATATCTTACATACATGCTAAGCAAAATAACGACCCGTGCTTCCATTGTCTCGGGGTCGCTCACGTGCATTTGTTTTTTTTTTGTTTTTGTTTTCATTTATTTATATTTTCATTTACGGACGCTTTCCAACAGTTCTGTGATTTTTCCTGGTGTATCAGCCTCGATGTCCATAATGTATCTCAATAATCACATGGCGAGGCCTGGTACTCTTGTGAAAACTCCATCAACCGACACATCGACTTGCATCCCACGTACAAAGCACGACGCACTCGATTACAATGTCAACACAAACAGCAGTCATTCAATTTGAAAGGAAGCCTTGTGATTGGCTAGGACTTGGACCAATCCATGACACGAACCGTCTTCAGCAGAACTGAATGCTGTTATCACCACAGCACTCTCTCAACGCTTCTGAGGAAGAGAACTAGTTTGTTCTTGAAATGTCAGGCTTTAAATATAGAATTTAAATTTGAATGCTTTTATTTTGCTCAGTGTACTGCTTCTTTCTTTTACAAATATGAATCCTGAGCTGAAAATCTTTCGACATGTATGTATGTATGTCTGTATGTGTGTATGTATGTATGAATGAATGTACACTACCGGTCAAAAGTTTTAGAACACCCCCATTTTTCCAGTTTTTACTGAAATTTAATTAGTTTAATGTTTCAATGCACTCTAAAATGAGAGCATAGAACAAATAAGCAATTGCAGATAAAAAAGAAATCATGGAATCGTTTTGTGGAACAAAATTTAATCTAAGTTTTTGACTCATCAAAGTA
>CM068962.1:50264427-50305695 GCA_035128595.1 Eptatretus atami
GTTTTATGTGCGGAGAGATACGGCCGATGACATGCGCTGGCCTTGCGATTCATTCGCCGCGGTGCAACATGTCCACTGCGCTGTGCTGTTCACGTCACTTCACTAAAATATTTCTGATATCGAGCAGTATGTAAGTAGAATTTACATTATTGAATTACACATACGATTTAGTCTAACCAGTTGTATTGCCAAGTCTTCCTTCGATGTCCTCCCGATCATCATGAACGCCTGGAATTTCATCGCCATTTTCCTCTGCTTGTCCTGCTTCGGGCTCGAACTGGTAAGGCCATATTCCATTTCCAGCTGCCTGAACTCACCTCCCGCGATTACGTTATCGACAATTCTCCATCTGATTCAGACCAAAATCCTTCATTTCTCTCACACTCACTGTCGCTACCAGACAATCAAGTCCATGTCATCCATTATTCAAAACCAAATGTTTTGTTTTTTTTTAAAGCAGAAATGAACAAAGCGTTTGAGTCGACCAATCGAATGTGAAACACAAAGGAAGCCAATAGAATCACGTAGACCACCAACCCGAGTAATTTGCGTGCAGCCTTTGTTGTTCTGGAGATGACGTCATGTGGGTTACGCCCGCTTCAGTAGATTTCGGCAGAATTTTTAGGGCGTTCCCGAAGAGGTTTTTTTTTTTAATTTTACATTTTACAGAACGAGTATTGTGAAAAAAACATTGTCAGATCAGAAATCACGATGAAAAACTCCTATAGGACATATATATATATATAATATATATATATATATATATATATATATATATATATAATATATATATATGCAATTTCAGTACTTTTGAGTGTCATGGACCTTTAAACACTTTAACAGTGGCACGTGTTATTGGATGCTTATCAGGATGCTTTCTATTGAATTTGGCTGCAACTCCTCTATGTGAAGAATCCTGTCTTGTGTACATGAGGATGAGTTCAATTCGATCTTCTATTGTTAGTTCGAAGCCATCTTGATCTGAAAGGAAAAGAAAAATATCAAATTGTGTATTCGGAAAAATGCCTCTGGATCCAGCCTTTTGGGCACCCTGTGTGTATACATATATATATAGATATATATATATATATATATATGTATATATGTATATACATATATATATATATATATGTATATATAGATATATATGTATATGTAATATGTAATAGATATAGATATATATATATAATATAGAGAGATATATATATATATAAATATATATGTTTATATGTGTGTATGTATATATATATATATATATATATATGTATAATATATATATATATATATATATATATATATATATATATTGTTACGGTTGTGGAAATTCGCATTACACCATAAAGAGTCCTCAGTGAGAATATCGGTAAGTTCATGTGTAGTTAGCCCAAAACCCATTGTATAGAGGGAATATGTGTGATTCATCCGGCTGGCGACGCTTTGATTTAGCCATTTTTCTTTCTCTTATTGTTATTTTCGACCATTAAGCCGCAACAACTCAAACACCACCCAACAACCAAATCGCCACCATCAACAACGCCCCGAACAACTCCACCAAACCGCCACTACCTTCACCTCCAAACCCAACCCCGCAAGCATCGCCTCACCCGCCATTCTCTAACGACGCTCAACAACACCCCAACAACTCCACCACCTTTGCCTTTCTCCTCCACAACCAGCAACCGCACCACCTATGAACACTGAACATCGGGCTGTCTAGGGCCCGTTCGGCGATTGGTGCCAAACGCATCGGCCGCGAGCGCGAATGGCGGCCTTCCGAGCAGAAATTCGGATCCAAAAGGCTTCACGCCCCTTTTTCTCCGTCCAATGGGCAAGCGTCGGCCGGTATGGCCCCGCCTCCAAGCGCGATGAACGTGGATTCACCCGAGCAGAATTCGGATCAAAAAGGCTTCACGCCCCTTTTTGCCCGACCAATGGCTGAACAGAGGGTGGCGTGGCCCGCCTCCAATCGCGTTTTGATCCGAATTTTGCATATAGGCTCCTCCTGAGTCCTATAAAGATGCGAGCGCAAGGCGACTCGCGAGAGTTGGAGTTCGCGTGGTTCGGTTGCAGGCGGCTGGTCGAGTTCAAGTTCGAGTCAAGGGAAGACGGCGGTCGGCAACGAGGTTTCCGTGTGGGTGTCGCTCGTCTCGTCACGGGGTCCAAGCCAGCCAGCCATTCCCCTCTCCCTGAGCATCAGCGATTTCCCCCCCCCCCCCCCATCCACGCTGAGATAGTGCCGGAGGCCCCGTTCCTCCCCACCCTAAACGTGGTGCCAACAAGACTGCTTGCGCGAGCACGCCGAGAGGGCTCGCCGACCACGCCAAGGGCACGGAGTCGGGGCGCAGCTGCGCGAACATTGCGGCTTGCCCGCCATCGCGTCACGAGGACGCGGGTAAGACCTTCCCGGTCTCGTGGACCTGGCCGATCCTCCAGGATCCACGTACATTTGGTCTACGGACCTGTCTGCCTCCTTGCCTGTGAGGTGGCTTTCTTTCTTTCGGTTGAATGCATGCTGTGGCGCCGTGTCCAATTAAGTGACTGCCTAAGTGTCTGTGCCTGTACATTGCCCCTTTTATTCGGTAGTAGCTCTGCATCCTTGCATTTGCTTTTGTTGCATGATTGTATGGCTGTATATACGTGCCTTCCGTGTGTGTGTTGAAATAATGTGCATTGTGTGAACTGTTTTCCCGTTTCGCTTCGTCTTTTCCTTGTATTGAATCTCCATCTTGCATCACGTAAGGATTGATAGTGGGTTTAAAACGCCCGGTAAATAATCCTAACCGTCGAGGTCGACGATAACTCCGCTCGGTTATCTCTGCAGCACGGAACGAACCGCTTAAGCGGTTCGTGTCCGAAGTCGACCTGCGCGAGGTATGATCGCACGGTCGACCACTCGCGCAGTACTTAGGTAGGTCGAATTGGCGAGCAACCCTATCCTGCGCGCGTGGGCAATTGGCACGATCGTGGTGAGGTTAAACCCCCACTCGTGACTGGCTACGGGCGGTAGTTTCCGGAGGGTCACGACTGAATTGTCCGTTCCGGTGGGCGAGGCGGCCGCCATTCGAGTCACGGGTCGATCGCACGCCGGCGGGCGCGAATTCGCAACAATATATATGGTCGATTGTCACGAAACTTGTACCTTTTAGGGTCCGGAGGACATCTGCACCAAATGAAGGCTATAATTATAAGTTTCTGTGGTCTTACAAAACAAATGTTGAGGGATCCATGGAGAATTTGGCACCTTAACTCCGAAAATTGAAATTTTCACAACGCATTTAAATTATGTGTGGTGACTGCTTGAAACCATGAGTATGCATCTAATTAATCACACTAAGAAGCAGTTACTTCTGTGTAATATATAAACTGACCTATTATATATCAGTTTTTATCTATATACAATAAGTATGTGCTTGCGATTCAGTAATAAATGTGACTGAGAAACGGTTTTGTTTAAAAGTAGAACATAATTGCATTTTGTGTTATTAAAATCAAGTTGTTTTATAAACATGACCTTATATCAGTTCTCACCATTACCGGGGCAGTTCAGTGTTCATAAATAAATACATCTTAGGCTATCTAGAAGAGTCTGGGTGGTCAAGTAAGTATGACTTGTGCACACAGGACATCAATATTTAAAGTTGGAGTGGATATATTGATGCATATTCATGGTTTCATTTAGATTTACAGTCATCCCCGCTATATCGCGGTTCACCTATCGCGCCCCGGTTCATCGCGGGTTTCCTTTGGAACCTAACTAATTTTTTATGCGGATTCCCCCGTATATCGCGGTAATAATATATTAAAATAAAATTATTTAAGCAATAAATTATAACGCGTGGCGCTCGACCAGTCACACAACGCACGAGACATAGTTTCGCTTGTGAACTTCGAATATTTCTACATTTTTTCTCCAAGCCGTACGATGCCGCCCAAACGCCTGCACCTTCTAAGGCTTCTGGCAAGGAACCGAAGCGAGAGGAAGGTCCTGACGCTCCAGGAGAAGGTTAAGGTGCTCAATATGCTTCGGGAAGGAAAAAGGTTTGCTGCCGTTGGACGAGCACTGCTCATACCCAGCACCTCAAAACCGAACAGACCAGACGAGTCGATCTCCAGCACCTCAAACCCAATCACTGCCAAACCGACCAGACCAGACGAGTCGATCTCAGGCACCTCAAACCCGATCACTCCCAAACCGACCAGACCAGACGAGTCGATCTCCGGCACCTCGAACCCGATCACTGCCAAACCGACCAGACCAGACGAGTCGATTTTGGGGGAGGCGTCCATTCATCGCGGATTTTCACTTAGCGCGGGAGGTTTGGAACGTAACCCATGCGATAAACGGGGGATTACTGTATATCGGTTATTTTCTCTGTAAAATAGAGTAACTTAGAATTGAGAATACTGATCCACCACAACATATTACAAGGTACAGTGAAACCCTCTTAATTGGCGGCCGTTTAACCGCGAAATCGGCTAATCCGCGGGCCACCATGGACCCCACAATTTAAACATGAAATAGTAGTATTTTTGGGGTGGAATGTGGTTCTTTGATCTCAACCGCGGTCTGAACCGTTCTACAAGTGTGAATGCGCGGATGTTGGTGTAAAACACACAATGGCTTGTCAAATCATTGACATATGTTCGCTAACCGCAAACACCTGTCTTTGATCTCAACCGCGGTCTGAACCGTTGTACAAGTGTGAATGCGCAGATGTTGGTGTAAAACACGCAATGGCTTGTCAAATCATTGACATATGTTCGCTAACCGCCGACACCTGCTATAATCCGCGTTTAAGTCCTTAATCCGCCGTTTAACCCAACAATTGAGTCCTTTTTGACACGCGGTGAGCGAATCTGAGGTGGCGGGTGTCATAAGCTTGTTCTCACCTCTTCTGTATAAACCTCAGGCCAAATCCATCTCAATCATAACCTTAGACTACTTACTACAGACCACACATTGATTAATTATCCGCGATTCTACCACCATTCTACAGCTTTCTACAGCCTTTTCAAACATCGAAGCTAGCTTCTTCTTCATCTCCTCCGACATTGCTGTGACGTCATCGGTCAACATGCCGGGGAAAAGAGAAAGCACACATCCAGAACTGTTTCCGAAAAACTTTGTTAGTGGACAGGATTGTTTCTGGGAAGGAAGAGAAGCTAAGATATCCAGGGAAACTGGGGTACAAGAGAGTACCTGAGAGGATGGGTGAAGGAGGAGGGCAACCTTCGCTCCTTCGTGCAGGACCTCGACGAGGAGAGCGGGCTGAGCCGCAAAAGAGCCAGGAAGGCTCAGTATCCAGCGTTGGACAAGGCTGTCTTCGACTGGTTCACTTGTACTCCCTATCCGCGGTCCGTTGGTACAAGATTATATTTTTAGCTCGCCCGTTCGAAGAACAGAGAGCTATAGCGATACCCGTCAGCTGAGCTCGTGAGCGTCAGCGTGAGCGTGAGCGTGAAAATGTTAAATTTTTTGTATTACGGAAAAACTCCTCGACGGATTTCGACAAAACTGGGTGGGGGGGTTAGGTATGGTCCGAGGATCATGCCATTAGATTTTGACTTGGTCCCCCCCCCCAAAAAAAAAGTTGTTAGAGAATTTTATTTTTTTTTTGCATTTCTACATGTTTTAAGTGATTTCCAACCCCCCCCCCCCCCCAAAAAAAAAAGTGTTAAGAGAAAAAAAAAATTTTGCAACTTTTTTTTCAACAAAATTTCGATTTCTTTCTTTGCATTTCTACATGTTTTAAGTGATTTCCAACCCCCCCCCCCCCCCCCAAAAAAAAATTTGTTAGAGAATTATAAAAAAATATTAATTATTAGACTCGTCTTTTAAAAACGATAAATGTATAAACAGGCGAGCATTGGGTGGCTTTGACACCAACTCTGGTATTAATATTATTCGCGGTTTTCTTAATATTATTGACGGATCCGCGGATCGTCTAAACCGCGGATTTTTTATTTATGGACCCCAACGGCCGCGATTTAAAAGAGTTTTACTGTATTTATATGCTTATCCAACACTCTATCCTCTCTACTAAGAAGGTGTATGTGGCAAATGAGTAAACAAAATTTTTCATTAATACATTAAGGCATACTCGTGGTTTCAAATTTAATGATAAATGATTGACACAAATGTTCCTGAAATAACAAACATTTAATTTGAGGCATGTAAAATCATGAAATACAAGCACAAGTACCACATCTGTGTGGGAAGGTCTTAGTATCTTGAAATAATGAACATATGCTCTGAAGAAATGATGCATACTCATGGTTTCGTGCATATGCATGGTTTCAGGTTAGGCAGAAATTGCAATAAATGGAAGGGTGATGCATCCACAGATTGGAATTAAGCATATATTAAGGGTGATGTATTACCCTTATGGTAACTTAATATCTCTTACTAATGTTTTAATCCCTGGACACAGTGAATAATCAAAAGGCATACTCATGGCTTCAGTAGAAACTGCCCAAATCAGGTTTATCTCACAATTTATTTTATTATCAAGTATTTCTATTCAAAACATGGTTTATGCAAATTGCCTTAACTATTTTGCAAAGTTTACTGTGATAGAACTGTTATATAGGTATATTCTATGTAGGATTAGTGCACAGAAAAGAGTGCATACTCATGGTTCACATAAATTCCCCATCATAAAAATGTTTGCCAAAATTTAGGATCTATACCAAACATATTCATGTTTGTGCAACATAAACACACATATATGGCATCATAATTAAATTATATTTGGATGCCGAACAACCCTGATGCACTTATAAAATACAATTTATAATAATTATTGCAAAAGAATTTTAAAAATACCTAAAATATGACATTATTATTCCTAGTTTTAGAGTGTTCATCAAAAACATATAAAACTAGGTATCCCCTGAAAAGTGTGATCAAAACGTATACATACAGCATATATATGTTATTATAACTAATATATTAAGAGCAGTAGAGCCCCAAACCTGTTTGATGCAGTTTCGTGACAATCGACCATATATTATACACACATATAGACATAACATACATACATACATACATACACACATACATACCATGAAAACCTGACATTCGCAGACCCTGCATATTCGCGGTTCATAAAATGTGACCTGCTTATACATCCGTCATTGTGGTTTTTCGGGTGCACAAACCATCTCTCACCAGCTGGCTGCACGCATAAAACAGTTCTAAAACCGTCTCCCACCAGCAGTGCATAAAGAAGTTCTATGCGCACATAAACAACCCCCCACCACCATCACCCACAAAAAATGGTCACACGACCCAACCCTCCTCCATCTACCCGCAACCCCGTGCACAGCTCTTTTTGTACAGCATGTCCTGGGTTTCATTCTTTCTTCTCCTCCTGCTGCCTTGACCTGCTCACCCTAACCCTCACCTACATCCCCTTCAGTGCCCTCACCTGCATCCCTTTCAGTGCACGACTCATCAGCATCCTCACCTGTGCCCTCTTAAGAGGAGTTCATTGAATTCTAACTTGTCATCATCATCACATCAAAGGTTATGTCCTATCTTTAAAAATATTGCAAACAGTCCCTGCCATTGTTGTTTTTTATTTGTAAGCATTTTAATGAAACTGTAGTGATGTGCATCAGTGTTCATAAAAATTTTTAATTTCCCATTATGAATCACGAACCACCAGGAACCCACCCCCTTTTTCCCATTGAAGCAATGCCCCGACATTCACGGATTTGACATTCGTGGCATTTTTCAAGAATGTATACCCCGCAAGTGTCGGGGTATTACTGTATTGTATATGTACACTGTCGGACCCCAACATTCGTGAACCCTGTGTATCCGCGTACCCCACGTAGTCGCAGAACATAAAATGCGATTAGCTTCGACATTCATGCTTTGCGTTTTTTTTCTTTTTCTCATACTTCAGGACTGGTCTCCAATATCCACCACCTCTGATATGAATTCAGCCTGGGAAACATAACCCTAACAGCTAACAGCTCTTCTACAGAAAACTCCTCTCTGATGCACAGATTCATCCCATCTCATCTTCAACTATCTTACCCATTCTCCCACTCTTGGTTCTCTGAATCATGTGGTGAAACTGTTGCTTTAAAACAACTTGCTTTCTTCTCCTGGAAAGCAAATCCGACCAAAGGCAACCTCAGATCATTCCACAAAACCCGCAACAAGTGTGCGTCTACTCTCAGGAGAGCCAGAAACAACATCTGTCCAATTTCAAGAATAAGCTTTCAAACTTGTCTCCCTCCTTCAAAACCTGGTTGTCTTGTCAAGTCCGTCTCTGGTGTATGCTCCCCCTTCCATCCCTTTCCTCACTTCAAATGGCACCGCAGCCGACTCCGCTCGTGAGAATGGCCAAATGCCTCAAATCTGTTTGCTTCAAAATTGTGTGTCCCTAATCCTTCACTCTCTGTACCTATCTTTCCCAGTCATACCCAATTGCTCCTGAATTCTGTGTCTTTTGCACATGAAAAGGTGTAAAAGTTTCTGGAAACCCTCGACTCTGAGTCTGCAACTAGACCGGATGGCATCAGCTCACGCGTCCTAAAAATCTTCTCTGCTGCTCTTGCACGTCCTCTCTCTCTCTCTCTCTCTCTCTCTCTCTCTCTCTCTCTCTCTCTCTCTCTCTCTCTCTCTCTCTCTCTCTCTCTCTCTTTGCTCTTTTCACCCTATCATTTGCCATAGGTCATCTTCCGTCTGTTTGGAAATCAGCCAACTTCGCAGCATTACATGAAAAATGCACACATTAAAAAAAAGTGCAAAAACGGATCCACTTAACTTCAGCCCAATCAGCTTGCTTCCAATCAGCATGGTCATGAATGTCACGGCAGGAGGGTGAGAGAGGAGAGAGAGGAGGGGGAGTGAGAGAGGGAGGGGAGAGAGGAGGGGGGAGGAGGTGAGAGAGGAGGAGAGAGAGAGGAGGAGGGGGAGAGGAGAGAGGAGTTGTGGAGCTTGGAGGGGTAAGGAAGGGGGGAAAGCGAGGAGGTGGGGGGTGGGGGAGCAACACCTCACCAAACGTCGCTATGCACTATTTGAGGAGGGGGAAGAATGGAGTGAGGTAGGTGAGGAGGTAAGGGTGAGAGGCAGGGTTCTTGACCTGTATTTGATAGTGGGCTTATGCAGAGGGTGGGTAGACAGACTGAACGAAGCGAAGCGGAATGACATTGTTAAACAGAATGTGGAGACCACCGGGCGATGTCCATGGGTTGGAGAGGGGAGGGTTTTGGGAATAGGTAAGCATGAGGGGAGGGGAGAAGGCATTTTGAGGGAAGGGGAAGACAGCATGAGGGGAGGAAGGGATGTGGTGTGAGGGGAGGGAAGGGAAGGGTGATAAAACGTGCCCAACAGCAGCATCTTCTTTTTAACTTCCGGATTCGATATTAAAACTGGGTGGGAGCATATATAACCCATGCTATCTACATGCAAAGGCATGCATGCATGCAAGCTTGCACATGCAGTGACCTTTGCACCCTCCAGTCGGCTCACTCCAAATCTGATTCGTACATGTACACTATGCGAAGCAGTTTTAAATTCAAAACTAAACCGTCAGTTCTTAAGAGTCTCTTAACAGAGGGGATGGGTGGGGAGAGAGAGAGAGGGTGAGCGAGGGGTGAGAGAGGGTGAGAGAGGAGAAGGAGAGAGAGAGAGGAGGTGATGAGAAGGTAGAGGAAAGAGAGAGAGAGAGAGAGAGGGTAGAGAGAGAGAGTAGAGAGAGATAGATATAAGAGACAAGCCGGTAGGGGCCATGGGTCCCGAGCATCCGATGACCTTTGACCCCTGATCTGATTTAATCTAGTACTAAGTACTTACGAAATTGCAATCGAATCGGTTAACCTGTGTATGAGCAAGGGGGCTTTGAATGGTCATTTTGCCTGAAAATGACACTCGTTGACCTTTGACCCCTGACCTAGCCGAGATAGGTCAATATGTCCTGAAGCAACGTTGTAGTACTCATTGAGTACTATGTACCTATGAACTTTCATTCATATCGGTTAACCGTGTTATGAGCAAGGGGGCTTTGAATGTGTCATTTTGCCCGAAAAATGCACTCATTGGCGTTTGACCCCTGACCAAGCCGAGAAAGGTCAATATGTCCTGAAGCAACGTTGTAGTACTCATTGAGTACTATGTACCTATGAACTTTCATTCGTATCGGTTAATCCGTGTAGGAGCAAGGGTGCCTTGAATGGTAATTTCGCCCGAAAAAATGCACATATTGACCTTTGACCCCAGACCTACTCGAGATAGTGTCATTATGCAAATGAGCAAAGTTGTAGTACTCATTACGGTCTATAAGCATGTAAAGATTCATTCGATTCGGTTAAACCGTCTTGGAGCTAGTGTACTTTGAATTTTCAGCGGGAATGCTCAATGGCCCTCGGACACCCAAGTTGAGAGGGTTACCATTTGGAAACTATAACATATAGGAAAAAATGGATGTCATATAGTGGATAGAGAATCACCTTAAGATTATGCATACCAAATCTTCATCGAGTTTCCATCGACTGATAACTACTCGGTATCAATTTGAATGAAAAGTACCGAAAATGCGATTTGATATCGGAAATCCCCAAAGTTCGAGGGGGTGCTGTGGGTGAACAAATATATAAATCGAAATCCGGCTCGATTGTTTGTGCACAATGCATTCCAGATAGATTAGTGTGAATTTTCATGACCATCTGACCATAACCTAGGAGGAGTAGCATTTGCACGAAGCACCTCCAGCTCTCGCATATTATCGATTTTTGCTCTTTGACCCTGACCTAAGCAATATCGGTCAATATGTCCTGAGGCAAAGTTGTAGTACTCATTGCGTGCTAGGAACCTGCAAAGTTTCATTCGGATCGATGCACTCACCTGGTCGCTAGGGGCCTTCAATTTTCGCCAATTTTCGGGCATACCCCAATTGTAGGGGGCGCTGTGGGTAAACTATTCCATATATCACAAAAACCGGAATATATTTGGTAGAGCATCACCTGTAGATGATGCATGCCAAATTTCATAAGCCTACGTGGATAATGGCTTTCGGAATTGATTTCGCGTGACAGTACCGATTTTGAAGGTTTTTCGGTTGTTGCTAGGGAACCAAAGCGTCCCTAGCAACCATCACAATGTCCAAAGCACTAGGTCAGATGATGTACCTACCACCGAGTTTGGTCAAAATCGGCCCACGTTTACTACCAATTATGCTGATGACAAACGAACAAACATCCAAAACAACAGACAGGAATTACTGACAATAAGGGTCACCTATTTCGGCGACCCAACAAACAAACAGACAGAATTACTGACAATTAGGGTCACCTATTTCGGCGACCCAATAAGAGATATGAGGTGAGAGAGAGGGGATGATGAGCCAGGGAGGGGAAGAGGTGGGGAGGGGGAGAGAAGAGGGGGGATTCCGGCAGATGTGACGTCCAGTTTAACGTCCATCCGAGAGACAGCACACACATTGATGAATCGTCCTGCCTGTGAAACACCGGGATGACAGTTTATAGCTCGGTCGACATTTGAACCCAGGCTAGACAGCTCAGAGCGAGCATGTGTACCTCTCAGCTATCCTGCCATGATCCCCATGGAGAACGGAGCCGCCGTATCGCTATCAAAGCTTGAGCGCTCGCCAAGTGCCTTCACCACCCAAGCAAGCTCTCCAATGAAACGGTTGAAGAAACTTTTAAAAACAAAACGTTTAAATTTTTGTATGTATCTATCTATGCTGAAATGATGGGTCATGTAATGAAAGATCATACAAAAAGGGGAAATAATAATAATAATTGGAACCATACTCTGTACAGAGAGTGTCGGTGCTGCCGTAGCAGTTTCCTGGGCTATTGGGCACAATCCTGGACGGGTTGCCACTCCGACGCAGGATACTCAAATGGCTCAATTATCCCAGCAAGCTGGTACTCAATTTGCCGACTTGAAGGATGACAGGCTGAGTCAACCCCCTGGTGTATTAATTCAGCAGCCACGGGATTTAACTCAGGACCCTGGGATCCCAAGACGCACCCTAAGGGCCTCGCACACCTTGACTTTTAACCAGCAATGCAACGTTATAAAAATGTATGTAAAACTTTGGCGTACGCTGAAATTTTGATTTTTTTTAAGAGTTTTGGGCGTATTCATAACGTGTTGGTCGTATGCATAACATATTAGTAATGGGCACAGAACGTTTCGTTGTGTTATTGATAACTGTTACCAACGAATGCTTAGCCTGTTGCGGCGTTCACAACCTATGCCCAACGATAGTTAACTTACGCTACCATAGGTCGTTGCACGCTGGCTTTAAAACGTTGTACTTTTCGGTTGTCCTCAAATTTTTGCATGCTTGAAATTTCACGACGTATGCCGGCGTATGACTCACACGTTCCACTACGCTGGCCATAAGTGTAGGCACGTTATGCGATCGTTGACAGACGTCAACACATGTTACTTGTAAGTTAATCATAAGTTGAGACACGCCGAGGTAATGTTTAGTGTACCCGAAACTATTCCTAGCCTCATGAGTAACGGTGTGTAGGCACGTTACGCGATCGTTGACACCACGTCGACCACGTTACTTTTAAGTTACTCATAGGCTGAAAGACGTCGGTTTAATGCTTAGCGTGCCTGAAACTTATTAACCTATCAGTGACATGTTGCTAACACGCCTACAAACGATCGTTGACACACTTCGACAACTCCTTGCTTGAAAGTTACTTATACGTCGAATCATGCCGAGTTATTGTTTAGGGCAAAAGAGGCTTTTATCTAACTATGAGTGACGTGCTTTGCACCTGTGTGTAACGCACCTCCGCCGCATAATGGCGTATGTAGACGCTATTTGACGTTTACGCGTACAGAACTTAACGAACGAGTTCCCAACCTACAGACACCAGATAATGATGTAATGAGCAGCGATTAGGGAATTGGTAAATAAAGGGGTTTCACAGAGAGGGAACCCGTCAGTGTTGCAGACTACATAGCGAGTACATGTCCATGAATTACAGAGATGGAGTATCAGCCAACGATGACACTGACAATATCTACCTGTCCTCCAAACATCAGCAATACCCTCATCGATTTGGCACTTGCACCAGTGCGTGCAATAGAACCGAGAGAGAAGACGTGAACGGAGGAGAAGGTACTGGGTGAACCATGGATCGGGATTTGATTTGCACACGATAGATTTGCACCGATAAGCACCAGTTGATTTGCACCGAATAAGAACACGTTAAGTGTAAACAATTGCGATTGTTTGGCGCAAGCCTCTATTTTCAATAGTGGAGTTTGAGCGATTTAGCACGTTGAATAGAAACGCTTCAAATTCCGAGCGCCAGCGTCAAAAAACAAAGGCGAGTTGACAGCAATTTAAATCGTTCATGTAAACAATTAAGATAGTTGAGTGGCACCGTTTAAAAGTCGTTGAGTGTAAAAAAAATCCAATTGTTGAGTGCAAGCGTCTATTTCAATAGTGGAGTTTGCAGCCATTTAAATCTTTAGTGGCAGCCTATGATAGCAAAACCACGTCACCGGCAAAGAATAAACTGCGCACGATATGGATAAGTTAGCGCTATCGTTTGGCATAGGTTGTGAACGCCGGCTACACGATAATTATTCGTTGGTACCGTATCTATAAGGTATCGAAGCGCTCTATGTACATTATTGTACCTTGAGAATTTGTCCAACTCGTTATGATACACTAAAACGTAAAAACAAGCCATAGCTCATTGTTGAAAAAACCCCCAAAAAAATTAGCCGCGAAGAACTTCGAACAATGGTGCAAAGATGTCTCCTACCCTGGACACCGCGGACGCAAGGAGGATCCATCATCACCCACACCCTCCCCATCACACTACCTATACTGCCAACATGAAAAACTACTACAATACTGATATGATACTGTACTGCTGACATGGACATGGACTCAAAAGGAGGTCGAAAAACACTGAGGGTTCCCCCTTGTGAAGACCATTTTTATATACCAATTCCCCAAAACGCTGGGAACACGTCATTATATGGCAGTTGTAAGTTAGAAACACGTTCATTTAGTTTTTTGTCGACCGGAAGACGTCAATGGAATACGTTCTACATACGTCAATGGTGCGTTGGGACTACGTAAAGAATTGTTCAAAAGCACGTCAAACATAAGTTAGAAATAAGTTTCGCGTAAAAAAGACATTACCGCGACGTGTTTCGACTTAATGAGTAGCTTACAAGTAGCCTTTGTCGACGTGTGTAAGCGTCGCATATCGTGTGACAAACTTATCCCATCGCATGCGGAACTGTTGTCATACGCCAAGTACGTCGTAAAATTTTGAACATGTTTAAAATTACTTGACGTACTCCCCTTACTACGACGTGTATGATAGCGTACTTTAGCGTTCTATTCACGATACCAACTTACCCGTACCGTATTCGACGTGCGCCAGCGTTTTAGACACATTTTTCTTAGGGTCGGCATACGCTGGCAAGATCGCCAAGGTGTGACTGCGATGTTGACTTCCATTTCTGCGGCGCGTATGATTTGAATCGGTGGCGTCAGCCTTTATAGGGCTACGTCACGTCATCGTCGGCGATACGCTGCAGCGCGCTATGCATAAGTTAGACTATCGTTGGGCATAGGTTGTGTAGGCGACAACAGTGCAGCATTCGTTGGTATAAGTTAGCTATAACACAACGAACGTTCTGTGTCTCGTACTAATACGTTATACATAAGACCAAGTCGTATGAATACGTCCGATCTGTTTAAAAAAAACATCAAGTTCAAGCGGTAAGGCGCAGCGTTTTTACTATCATTGTTAATACGGTTGCCATCGCTGCTAAAACGTCAAGGTGTGCTCGGGCTGGTGTATATGTGTAACAGTACCTCGCAAAACTAATTTTCAACCAATGGGTAAACGTCCTTTTAACCTATGAGTACAGTGCTTGAACCTTATGTTTAACGTGCTTGAAACCTATGAGTAACGTGCATTGAACGCTATTTGTACTTGCTTGAAACAAATGACTAGCGTGCTCATGACCTATGAGTAACGTGCGTTTAACCTATGTGTAGGCATGCTTTAACCTAAGATATAAGTGACTTCTACCTTTGAGTACATGCTATGAACCTATGTGTTAACGTATCTCAAACGCACATTGTCGTATGTAGTACGAATTAGATTGACGTCTTCCGGGATGACACAGCACTTCTGAAACGTTGTTTCTAACTACACTACTGGTCTGACTGTAATTGGCAGCGTTTAGGGAATGGTACTACGAAATGGGCTTACGAATGAGGAAGCGATCATTGTTCCGACTCATGTTGAGTAGAGTGTCAATGGCCAGGTAGTATCAGTAGTAGGTAGAATACTATTAGCCATAGTGAGTGTTGCATGAGCAGTAGTTGAATAGTAGTAGTAGTTGTCAGTGAGTAGCATTGGTAGTAGCTAGTATGTCTATGTCAGTAGTATAATAGTGATAGTAAGTAGTAGTAGTAGGTATGTCTTAAGTCAGTTAGTAGTAGGATTGCTATGTCAAGTATAGTAGTATAGTAGTAGTATGTCTATGTCAGTAGTAGTGGTAGATAGTAGTAGTAGTAGTCTATTGAGTCTAGTTAGTGCTAGTAGTATAGTAGTAAGTAGTGATAGTCAGTATGTAGTTAGTATGTTAGTCGAGAAGTAGTATAGTCTGTTGTCATGTTAAGTAGTATAGTATTGTAGTAGTAGGTCCATGTCAGGAGTAGTAGGTGAGCGTGATGGGGGAGGTGGGGGTGAGATGGATCCTCTTATCGTCCACGGAATACGGAGACTATACTGTTTGCACCATTGTTCGTTTCTTTTCGGTAATTTTATCTCCTCATTCCACGTGATGGAAATTATTATTTTTTACTTTTAAAGTAGTTAAAACGACTTGACAAATTGCATAATGTGCTATGTAATTTGAAACACAGAAGCTTCGATTATTACTATGACATAAGTGTGAGTACCGAACGAGTTGTTTATGGCTGTGTTTTAGTCGTTCCAACTATTGCCCACAGATAGTTATTGGCGTAGTGCGAGTATGCGTAATAATTTCCAACTGCACGTTATTCAATTAGTGTTATAAAGTAAGTCACGGGTACGCCTAAACATTATTTGATTGTGTTTCGACGTATGAGGAAGTTTCAGAGTAGCAGTCGTTGCGAGTTGAACAACGTTCGTTGATAGCGTGCTTTACAAAACGTTACTCATAGGTTGAGGAAAATAAAGTTTCGGGAGGCAATTTACGACCCTGATCTGGGTGTTCCGACGTTATTGAGTACAGCATACAGATTAACGTGTGTTCGAACCGATCAGCCGCATACAGGCGTAACTACACTTATGGCCGCATAGCGGAAGCCGTGTGAGCCGGGACGCCAGAGGTACGTGTGGAAAATCCAAGCATCGCAAAATTTTTTGGACAAGCCAAAAATGCAAAAACGCGTTTTATACCCAGCGTAATACGACTATGTAGAGGGTGTTGTTTCTCTTCAGGTGCTCCTTAACGTACACAAAACGTAACCATTATTACGTATTCGACGTTGCCAGCGTTTTAGACCAATTTTTCAAGTAAATCATAGTCCATATCGCTGGCTAAATCTCAAGGTGTGACAGGCGCCCTTTGGCTCTGGTCTACTGCGCTGGTGGCCGCGGTACACCAACACCTGGAGGCTTAAAAAAGGGGAAAGGTGCGTAAAATTAAAATTGCCACCAGTTGTTCAGCGAGCCAGCCACGCCGTGAGGCAGCTGCGAGCGGCCAAACGCAGATGATGCGTCGCCTGAGGACTTTTGTTCAAGCTCGATCAATATATTCAGTTGACAGTGCGAATATTGTAGAGCCACTCACCAATATTTCTTAATGCGACTTAAGGCAACACTTGTCAACGAACGGTTGAATAAGAATGCTGCTCCGCAAACGATTACAATCACCAATCGGTTATATAACACCATCACCTGATAGGCCTGGTATGTCAACGATGTTCTGAATGGTGGAGAAATAAGAATCACTTTTTTGTTCGCAGTCGAACTATGCCTGAAGTAAATATAGAAGTTTGAATTTTGAATTCGCCTGGGATTAAGAGATTCTCGAGCTTATGGCATGTGCGGAAATGAAATATAGCCATGAACGCTGGTGTCTTTGGCCATTCATAAGCATTGCAATGTATCCAGCGATTGTTCAGGCATTCTATGCTTTGAGTGAGGAAAGTAGAAAAGCTTTATCGTTAAATTGTTGTGGCCTGTGCCAAGTTGAGACATTGTTGAGCAGGCCCAAAAAAATGGCGGCTTAAGACTTTTGCGACCTGACAGAGGGATGACAAAGAAGGTGTGTCGCCATCTTCCTAAGGCTTATTTCAGTTTTTCATGATGAGCACCCCCTAAATTATCCAAAGGTGGTTTAAATTACCCAACAATCCAATTTCATCATGCAATGAGTCCGCTAGAGGTGGCAAAGCACGGGAAACACCTAAACGTTCTCTATGTTTGGAGTTAATGGTGGACGTGTGTGTGTGTGTGTGTGTGTTGGTGTGTGTGGTGTGTGTGTGTGTGTGTGTGTGTGTGTGTGTGTGTGTGTGTGTTGTGGTTGTAAATAGTTGTGTACGAAGTATTCAAACATGACCCTAGACACTGTACGACAAAAGTAGACGAAATCATTCACTCCCATATTGTTTGTTTTGTTTCCAGGGCGTGACGGCGCAGGTTAATGATTGTGACAGGCCCTAACATGGGTGGCAAAGTTTCCTACATTCGTCAGGTTGCTCTCATTGTGCCATTCATGGCACAAATGGGTAGCTTTGTGCCTGCCGAGGAGTGCCACCTGGGAATATTTACGTGCATCCACACTCGGTATGCTTTGTGTTAGGGTGACTGCACTTCTGGACAAGACGGGCACACACACCACACACACACACACACACACACACACACACACACACACACACACGCACCACACACACGCTTTTGACAGTAATTATCTGCAAAACCTCAGTCATTGTGCAATAAATGGTCAGCATACATTCACAGCCAGTGTGCAGTCAGGTTTGGCTAAACATGCGCATGTTTTAATATGTTCGGCACACACTCGCAGTCATTGTTCTTGCGTATGGCAGCTTGGCTGACATGTAACTATCATTTTGTTGGGGCGCGACTATGCCGCTGATGCTGTGCCCCGATACCAGTACACTGGTACTCATTTCGCTGACCTTGAAAGGATCACAGGCTGAGTCAACCCCACCTGGTGTTAATTCAGTGGCCAGCAGGGCTCAAACTCAGAACCCTAAGACTCCAAGCCAGCTACCCTAACCACTAAGCCAACTTTGCCACAAAGAGGGTCGATTCATCCACAAAGATGTAAAGAGGATTTTCCAAAGAGATTCTTGTTGATTACACACCGTTGTTGTGCAGTTTTGTTCAGCAAACATTTATAATTATTTTATGCATGTGAATAAATTGCTATAATGTATCAATGTCACCATTAATAAGGATGCTTTTCATAAATACTAAAAAAAAAAAATGACCGTTTTTACAGCCATTTTTCCCTGCTGTGCAGGGGTTGGGCTTTTTCTTGAGGCAATGTTTTATGGCCGGATGCCTTCCTGACGCCAACCCTGGTCACCTCTTACGACACACAGGGATATGGTACACCTATTCTAACCGGGGCATACACCGGGACCAGTACACTGGAACTCATTTCGCCGACCTCGGAAGGATGACAGGCTGAGTCAACCCCCTGGTGTTAATTCAGCAGCCAACAGGGCTTGAACTCAGGACCCTGGGATCCCAAGCCACCACCCTAACCACTAAGCCAACACCAGGCTTGCTTTTCATAAATACTGGTACTGTATATTATATTTCGATACTTTTGAATAGTTTCATTTTAAGGATTTATAAATCTTGTAAAATCTTTTGGTAAGTTTTGAATGTCATTGATGAACTAATGAACTAAACGAGTCAGTTTTTGAGTGTTACCACCTGAACCCCTCAAGTTTGGAGCCGAGGATCATGTCTGAGTTAACCCAGGTTAAAATGTCATGTTCCATATGTATTTTTCTTTTGTTTTTGGATGCCATGTCAGTGTCGAGACTCATGGAGGAACTAGAACACAGAATGGATCAGGATGTAACAGAAAGAAAAGAACAGTAAGAAAGGAGTCCAGGAGAGTGACACAGGGGGTGAACAAGCTGGATACAATTTCAAACTCTCAATTATAGAAGTGGATGGATAAACTGAAACTCAGAAAGAGATGGGCTTTGCAAGTGTTAATGGAGGTAGAAAAGATCATGATTGTGGATGGAAGATGGTGAACAGCTGTCTTGGGGTCCTGGAGAGAAGAATGAGATTGAAGAGACTGAGGAATTTGGCTCCATGGGTGGGAATAGGAGGAACGAGTGAGTGGAGTTGAGCAGTGATTCTGGCTTTTGGGAGTTCCATCAGAAGGTGGTTGATTGTGGACTGTTTGCCCTGCAGAACCATGTGAGGGAGGGGGAGCAGAGCACGGAATGGAAAGGGGGTGCAAGACCAGAAAGCATGCAAGAGAACAAAGAGAGACCACCGACCTGTCTGCGATGTGAAAGTGATATGCCCAGAGACTCTGCTTCATTGCAGGAGATTCCAATTATTTTGATGCCTTTGGTTTAAATGGCAACAAGAAGAGATGGTGGTGAACAGCTGTTTTGAAGACCTGGAGGGAAGAGTGGGATGGAAGACAGTGTTTGAGTTTGTTCCAAAGGTGGGGAAAAAGAGGAATGAAAGGGTGAAGATGAGCGAGCAGTGGTTCTTCATTTTGGTAGTTTTACCAGAAGGGGGTTGCTGGCAGACCTTGAGTGCCTGCAGAAATATGAGGGGGGGGAGGGGGAAGGGACACATCTCAGACAGAGCATGGGGGCCAGGCTGGAGAGGAGACGGTAGAAGACAGAAAGACCACGGACCTACCTGCGGGGAGAGAGTGAGAGACCCAAAGACTCGCCTCATCACGGGGAGATCCAATGATCTAAAAAAGAACTTCCAAGCAGATGAAAGATGACCTGTGGCAAATGATGGGGGTGAACAGAGTAGAATGAGAATGTGCACGAGTGGCAGAGCAGGTTTTTATGACACATATGCTGATCCTGTCTGGGCCAGCTGCAGAATCAAAGTTGAGGGTTGTCAGAAACTTCTCCACCTTCTCTGGTGAAAATGGCATGAGTCCAGGAGCAGTTTGGTGCGACTGGTAATGTGGCTTCAGAGAGTGAGAGGTTGGGGACACAGGATTTTAAGCAAACACATAATTTAGGCATTCAGCCTTCTCATGAGCCGAGTATATGCCTGGTGTTGGCTTGATGGCTAGAGTGGTGGGCTTGGGATCCTCAGGTCCTGAGTTCAAATCCTGCTTGGCTGTTGAATTAATACCAGGTGGGTTGACTCAGCTTGTTATCCTTCTGAGGTCTCGTATCCTGTCCTTGCTGGTATCCCATCCAAGATTGTGCCCAGTAGCCTAGGAGACTGCTTAGGCAGCACCAACGCTCTGCACAGAGTATGGTCCCAATGGATGGATGAGCGGAGTCAGCTCTGGTGCCATTTGAAGAGGGGGAAGCAATAGAGGGGGAGCATACTATGGAGACAGACTTAGCAAGTCGCAACCAGGTCTTTGAGGAAGGAGACTAGTTTGAAAGTTCAATTTGGAGATTGGCCAGATGTTGTTTTCACACTCTTGTGAGAGTGGACACATACTTGTTGCAGGCTTTGTGGAGTGAGTAATTTGACGCTGTCTTCATTGGATTTGCCTCTGAGGAAGAGAAATCAAGTTGTTTCAAGGCAACTGCCTCACCACAGGAGTCTGTACCATTGGTGGGAGGAAAGGTATGATAACTGAAGATGACATGTGATTAATCTGTTCATTAGAGGGAGCAGGTTTCTGTGGGAAAAATTTCAGGATGAGTTTATATTAGGAGTGGCAGATATAGGAGACCAGACCTGAAGTGAGATGATGGCTTGCAGTCCCTTTTTATCAGCCTGAGTGGCCTGCCAGACTCACCAGCGCTGAGGTGGCTCTCTGAGAATAGCTTGAGAGATGTTCACTCTCACAAGCACATGAGCAGAGGAAAAACAGGAGACATTAGCAGGGGAGTTCATCATTACCAAATCCAAAAGTGAGTATTTGCCATTGGCAGATATCCAGGTCGGCAAATCCACAGATTGATTCAGGCCCATTGAGTCACAGAAGTCTTTTGCTGCAATGCCACTGCTGTTGAGAGAGGTACCAACACCCAGCCAACTTGCATGGTGACAGTTTAAATTGCCATGTATGAAGAAGAGAGGGTTGGGATGAGTGGTTAAAAGTTGGTCCATGTTTGCTGAGAGAGAGATGTAAATGTAGCCCTCACTGTCCGGGTGGGCCGTTATTAGGGTGGGCAACTCAAGGGTGGGCCATTACAATGTTTTTCTTCCCCTCCACTGCCAAACTCTGGGGCTCTTTACCTTCTCACGTCTTCCTAAACACTTATGAGTTATGACCTTCCCCTTTTCAAAAAGCAGATTTTTTACTTCCTCAACAACTCTTAGACTAGTCTCTCTTTCCTTACTTTTCTTTCATTGCAGTTCTTTTATTTAAGGCCTGGCCTTGATGAGGACTATTTAATACTCTGTGATTGGAGCCTTCAACGTGAAAAACAAACAAACAAGTGGTGCCAGGCACAACAAATCCCACCATTTAAGGCATAAAGTTATTTTGTGGATCAAATTTAAATTTGATACATCCTTAACCTGAATGTTTATTATAAGGAATAGAATAAGGAATATTTAGTCTTAGTTTGAAGTCAATTAAACCATTTTTGACGAAGTTATGACGAAAAAGATTTTGACCTTTTCGTGACCTGACCTTGACCTTTGACCTAATTGGACCCAAAAGTTAATGGGTCGTCCGAGGTTCATTACCCACCTGTGGATGCAATTTGACAGTGTTTGAACCAGCCGTTTTCCCGTGAAGTTGTTATTTCGTAACCATGTTTTAGTTTTAATGGAAAATTTGTAATTTTGACCGATGGCCATGACCCCCAAAACTTCGGACCCAACCGATCTTCACAAATATGCATTTTTCACTATAGGAATTGTAGGATTATAAGTGCCAAATAGAATAAGGTTCACTATAAGCTTAGTTTGAAGTAAATCAGATCATTTTTGACGAAGTTATGAGCGAAAAACGAATTTGATCTTTCGTGACCTTGACCTTGACCTTTGATCCAATTGGACCCAAAAGTTAATGGGTCGTCCAAGGTTCATTGCCCACCTGTGGATTAAATTTGATAGTGTTTGCTAAAGCCGTTTTGCCGTAATGTTGCTAACAGACAGACAGACAGACAAATAAACCAATGTCACCCTTAGGGTGACCCGTATCTTGCCAAAAGGTGACCACGTGTGACTTCTTTAAGGTCACACTGAGGTGAACAGAGCTGCTATCCACCAGGAGCGACTCCTTGAGGAATATCTGCCTACGAGAGATTCCGATGAGAATCGTTCTTCAGAGTAACATGAAAAATATGCGTTTGCCTCATAACGTCACAAATGACGTCATAATGTCTCAAGCTTGACATATCTAGAAAGCACTCATCGAGGTGTTCAATTTGAGGTACTACACGATATGGTTCCTAAACTTGAAAATTGACTTGGGGTCAAATATGTTGACCTTAGGCACTAACCATGAAGGTCAAGGCCAATCGCCACCAAAAATTAATCAGCTGAGCGCCAGACCATGAACTATATTCCCATGAAGTTTGAAGACGATCCGATCAAAATTACTCAAAAAATAAGGGTTTCGTCGACTCCCCTGATTTGCGACAAAGTGACCTTGACCTTTGACCTTGACCTTCAAAATTTTATGCGCTGAAAGGGACCTCTATAGGCCTCTGATATGCGAAGTTACAAAAATTTCCAATGATAACTGTGCTCTGCAGAATTTTTTATACGTGATTACAGACAAACAAAAAAACAAACAAACAAAAAAAACATACAAGCTGACTAACATATCTTGCAAAAACTTCGTTTTGGCAAGAAAACAAACAGACAAACAAACCGGACGATTACAATATCCCGCTCCCTCCCTCCGGGAGGGGGTGGGATAAAAAACATAACATCGATAAACAAGAGGTTGGAGTGGAGGAAAAGTCACAGCCAAAGGTACTCCTGGGGGGTTTGGATGTGTAAGAGCAGTACATGGACAGTGAGAAATGGAGTTCTTCATGTAAAATACAACTTAGCCACCGGGACCAGGTTCAGACCCATCAAACCGGAAGAGAGAATAGCCATAGAGAGACAATAAGGAGTTGGGGACATCCTGTGGGATGAAAAATTTGGTTATGCAAATGCTATCTGGTTTATCAGCAGCAGCTTGGATTGAGAGAGCTGTCAGGTTGGAGTGCAGGTCTCAGATATTGAGGTACAGTGGAAGCGGTGCTGTTGGCAGTGTCGTAGGATGTGGGACGGGAACGATGGCGAATTTGCACATGGTGGGTGGGCACGGATATTGTGGGGGCAGGAGGAGGTGTGGTTGGGAGCTGGGAAGGAGCAGTGCAGAATGGTGGAAGTTAGGAAGGGCAGGACAAGGGGGAAGCTAGGAGGTGGTGGGTGAGGGGAACATGAGAGTGTGTGGGTGATGGTGAAGATAGGAGAGAGTGGGGTGAGGAGAACACAGAAAGGGGGGGGGGGACATGAGGTAGAGGGATGCTTAAGAGGGGGACACACAAAGGGTGAGGTGGAACAACGTGGGTCTGTGGGAGATGACAAGTTGTGGGTACTGACATGGAGGCATTTGACACCTTTAATGGACATGAATGGGGAATTGATGGTCATGTGAGGCAACCTCTGTAAATTAACTTCTCATGATTCCCAATTTAGATGTATGGAGACCAACATCATAGGAGGGGTGAATGAGTGGCTGTTGAAGGCATGGAGGAAAGTAGTGCTGTAGGTATTGGAGGGGGGTGGGTGTGGGGGTGGGGGGGGTCAGTCGATGGACGAAGACTAAGCGGAACTGTAAAGTGGAAAATGGCTCAACAAAAGACGAAAAGGGTTAAAAATCACCCGGAATTAATTTTTTCATTACACAAGTGGTTGGAACGAGAAAAGGGTCATAGGTCAAGCACATGTGCTGAGGTGTGTTCAGTTACCAAGCGAGCTTATAGAGCACTCGCAAGTGACTTAAAGCACTCGAGCAAGAACTCCACTGAAACGGTTGATAAGGAACGGCTGGCTGGGCAAGTGATAGCAAGCTGGTTGGTAATTGGACACACCCCTGGATCAGCTTCTTGTGCAACTTTGTGTTTCCTGTTGGTGGTGAGATTAGGTTTCCGTTATTCTAACCACATAAAATAATTTGAAATTTATTTATGTTCGAGGGGAAATTTAACATTATGTTATCCTTTTTATTATTGTTCTATTATTATTGTTAATATCATTATTAATATTATTATTTTGCAATAATGTTCATACCGTCGGACTCCGCTATTCATGGACCCTGTGTATTCGTGGGTCATAAAGTGTGACCTGCTTCGAGATTTGTGCTTCGCATAGTCGAGTTAAAAAAAATAAAATAAAAATTTATTTATTTATTTATTTATTTATTTATTTATTTTACACTTCAGAATTGGTCTCCTATATCCACCTGGGAAATTGGAAATCAGTGAACATCACAGCATTACATAAAAACAGGTGCAAAAATGGATCCCGTTAACTACAGCCCAATGAGCTTTCTGTATTTCCAATCATCAGCAAGGTCATGGAATCCATCATCACAGTTGACATAAAATCATTCCTTTTCTCCAATAGCCTCATCTCAGATCGTCAATTTAGATTCAAAGCTGATCACTTTACCTTGGACATGCTGTTTCTACTCTCCAAACAATGGTGAAGGTCCTCAATATCAGACATGAGATCAGGACCATCTCTCTAGACATATCTCTAGCTTTTGATACAGTCTCGCATCCTGCCCTGCTCTCCAAACTGTACATCTATGGAATCCAAGGCCAACTCCACTCTTGGATTACTGACTTCCTCCCATCTCATAGTCAACATGTGGCTCTCAACAGAACCCTTTCATCTCTTCTCCCTGTCAAGGCTGGAGTACCCCAGTGTTTTAGGCCCTACATTATTCCTAACTTTCATTAATGATCTCACTGACTGGAAAATCCTCTTTATCTCTTTGCTGATGACACCACTCTCTGCTGTGACATCTCTCATCCTTCTGACAGACAGGCAGCAGCCTGTCTCTTCTCCTCAGCCTTTGACAAAAATCACAAACTGGTCAAACAGATTTGCTGATGTATCCATATTATCCGCCCTTTGCATTCTCTCTTACCCCGCATAGTTACCTGCATCCCTTGTTTATTCATCTCTGACTACTTTCTCCCTCTGCCCTGCTGTTGTTGTTTTTCCTTTCTCCTGCTGTTCCCTTTATTATGTTGTCCTGATTTGTTATGTCATCACTTTTCCACGAGCCTAGACCATGTAAAAAATATATTAGAATAAAAAAATTTAAACAATACCCCAACATTGGTGGCATTTTTCAGGAACGTATCCCTCGTGAATTGCGGGGTCTGACAGTACTATTATTATGCTATTATCATTATTCTTGTTATTAATTTTGTCATTTGAAGTGCCTTGGAAAAATTCCACGATAAGGTGCTCAAGATGCTATATTTACACCTTAACATGCCATTTTTTTTCCAAGGCGGAAAAAGGCAATAAAACGTAGTAATTCCTCCGGATTTTTTGCAGTCGAGTCTAAAGCAGCATCGGCTAAGCAAGTGTAAAAATAACACCGAGTCCTCTTACTCATGATGCAATTGAGGGTTCTGAAGCATCACTCATAATACCCTCTCCCACAACCACTGTGAGCAGTGCTACACAGTACATATTTATGAAGATAATTTGCATCACCCCACCTTTGGAACTCATGGTTTGGGGGGGGGGGAGTTTAAGTCGCTGCAATCTTTGCCTTCTAGCCTGTAGACTCCTTGGCAAGTTTAATTGGTTGAGATTGCATAAGTTCCCATTGTGTGCTGCCTTTTTGACTGCTGGTTGCATCATCGGTTAGGGGTGCAGCCATGCCGCTGATGCAGTGCCCCTATTACCAGTATACTGGTGCTCATTTCGCCGACCTCGGAAGGATGACAGGCTGAGTCAACCCCCTGGTGTTAATTCAGTGGCCAACGGATCCCAAGCCACCACCCTAACTGCTAAGCCAACACCAGGCTTATTGCATAAGTAACAACCAAATCCATCGACGTTGGACAGATGCCAAAATGAGTATTTTAGTGTGAGGACAGATCAACAGGGCACACGGGGGCCACACTGGGCCATTGTTGCATTTTGCTTGCTGCCTCTGCACATGAGTTCCTCTTGGAAAAACAAGGTAAATTGAGCATTTTAAAACTTTATTAAAAGCTTCTAAAGTAAGAAGCAAATTATTTAAATTAAGAGGAATGTTAGTTCAATTGGGATGTATTGAGAAAGGAAGAGATAATGAATGAATGAAGGAAGGAAGGAAATATAAGCAGAATGATTTTGGGGGTTTTTTGTTGTGAAATATAAGCAGAATGATTTTGGGGGTTTTTTTGTTGTGAATAAAAGAATTTTGTTTTTTTTAAAGCAAGGAGGTGGAATAAGATAAAGTTGAGGAGCATGCAAGGACAACACTTTGGATAAAGAAAGTGGAACCAGGTGTGTGGCATCAGCAGAGACAGAATTTTCACTCCCATTAGCTGAGGCCTTGGCGAGTTGGCCAGACATTCACAGGGACACAAATTTGACAATACACCACAAGTAGGTACGGTTAAACAGAAAATTTGATAAAAACTCAACCAGCAATACAGGGATGTAAATATAACAGAAAGACATGATTGATTTGGTTCAGAAAACATAACTTTGATGAACTGGATGGAAATATAAGCTGACATGAGCTACCATTCAATGTGTTTAGACCCTGGAACCAGAGAAACAATTTTGTCTGCTAATATCCTTCGTATTGACTTAAAAGTGCAGTAATGTCCTCTAATGTCTTTCTCCTGTTCACCGAGGTCTTTGGCGCTTCATGATAAGTTTCTACCTGCAACAATTCAAAATGGGTGAAAGCAGCAATTGTGATGAGATGGAATTGTAATTGTCAGGTTTTGAAACTTCATTGGTTTCACTTTATAATGAGGTTAAGTCTTGTTCGTTGTCATTTTGTGAAGGATGGGAGCATCAGATGACATTTACCATGGACGTAGTACATTCATGGAGGAGCTAACGGAGGCATCGGCCATATTACGAACAGCCAGTCACGACTCTCTTGTGATTCTGGATGAGCTGGGACGTGGGACTAGCACCCACGATGGGGTGGCAATCGCATATGCCACGCTCGAGTATTTCATTTGTGAGGTGAGTATCGATCATCCTGTTCTGCTCGCAATTGCCTTCATGTTAGTTTCCATAACGTTCACCCCATCCCACCCCCGTAAAGTTCTTGCGCCATGGTGCTCATCATTGGGTTCGTTTATTTTTTGTGTTCAGGTGAAATGTCTCACTTTATTTGTCACACATTATCCGTTGGCATGTGATCTGGAGACAAAATATCCTGGCATCGTTTCCAACTATCACATGTCCTTCTTCATGCACGACTCAACTGAGGGTGAGTTCATTCATTTATTTGTTGTCTTTCTTTCATTCGCTCTCTCCTCCTTTGACTATATTTTGTTATTGGCCTGTTCAGTAATTTTGAATGAAATTCTCTAATCTTATTTGAAAGTGCAATTAGATGGCTTTTGAACATGGGGGAAGGGATTGTGCCATGGGTGGGGGAGAGGGTGAATAGATGAACATGGTGAGGGGTGAGGGGTGATTGTGGGGGAGGAGGGAATAGGGAGATTCTTGGTGACACATTGCCGTCATTCCAATGGGAAGCCATGAACTCCATATCAAATATTGAACGCACTTTCAATGAAGAAATGTTATTTCGGTCACAATAATGTGGTCAGACAATGAAAATTTTACAATTGTGTAATATTTTCCTCTAAATTAGTTTGTTTTGGGGGGGTGTTATATACAGTACTTGATCAGTTAATGAATCTCTTTCTGTATCTTCTTTGCAAATGCAACCTTGTTTCACTCATCCAGCCCAATCCACGACCGTTTTTGAAAAGGTTTGTGGATCTTTACTGCGTAGGAGGTGATGTAGACAAGACAGCCAGCTTGACATTCCCTTTAAAGAATAATGTTCTGCACGATGCAACATCCTACACATTCAGAGCCAGGACAGGACTTTTGCTGGGAGATCATACATAACTCATCCAGGAAAGTTAAAATCTGCTTTCAATTAAACTTGGTTGTACTTTTACCTTGATTAGACTGATATTGATGAAATAAACCTGAATTTCAACAGAGAATAACCATAGAGCTATACCCTATTTACCTATTGGGGGGGGGGGGGGGGGGGGGTGAGTATTTTTGGTAAATTCAAATTTGTTCTCTTTTTTAACTGTCGACACTGAACAAGTTGTGCACGTTGAAGATCCTCCGTGCTTCCGTTTTTGAAATGAGGTTTCGAACTTTCTCGGGGACACATGCTCATTTACAGATATTGAGCTGTAAATCGCATGGCGTTCTGCGATCTAATTTTGGAGTGAAAGTGGCAGAAGAGTGTAAAATACAATTATCGGATGCACCGAGCACGGCTTCGTTAACGAAATACAAGGTGAACCTGACGTGTGCGTAATAATCGCCAAAACATTCCCTCTGGTGCCTGTAATTTAATTTCTCCCTGGAGCTGCTGCAGGACAGATGAGGTTATAGCTCTGGGCAAATGGAAAGCACCAAATGGTATGGAGGGAGTGTTTTTCACTTACCCATGTCAAAACCATGCCACAAACACTGCACTGAAGGTGTGCTCGTCCTGTGTGGGATGTAAAGTTGTGGATCTGATACAGTATAGTTGTATCGCTCTGACAGCTAGGATGAAGTTCCACTTCGAGCAACACCTATTAAAGAGAATTTAATGAGTGTGGCATCGTCCACCTGTTTTAAAATGCCAGAGAGCATGGAGGGCCACAGCTCGCCCACTGGGCAAACATTGGACATGTGTAGATGATGATTGTAGCTCTTGTTTTGACTGTTGCTTTCATGATTTTGGTTAGAGATGAGAGGAGGAAAAAAACTGGCACAAAGCACATGGGAATTTGAAAATTCTCACAGTACAAAGGCTCAAGTCAAGGATAATGATGTTACAAGTGAAGTATAAATTTGTCAGATGTAACGAATATTGGTCATTTTGAGTAAGGTAGAAACCTGAGGAGATGTGGGACAAGCAGTATGGTTGCCTGAGAGGGTGTATGTAAGAAGAAGGAAGGTGGTTCTCTGAGGTTGTTTGTGAAAAGAAAGATGGTTGCTTTAGACTGTGGTATGATAACGAAGACACCTGAGTCAAGTCATTGAACACGTTACCCTGCACAGGCATGCTTTCTTGAGAAACAAAGATGAATGTGGGGTCTATGAGCAGATAATTTGATTGGTCATGATGACGTTAAATGCCGTAATATTTTGTCCAAGTACCGCTAAGACACCAGGTTGCCCAGATGGTACTGTGGGATGAAGGTTGCCTATTAAAGGTTAACACATTGCACTAGTTATTCATGCCTGTTGTTTGTCTCCTTTATGATGTCCTTAAAAACAGTAAGTTTCCTGTTTGGAATGATTTTCAATTTCGTTTGACTACCAGACAGACAGGCAGACAGAGTAAAAAAAAAAATCTCGCTTTTCTCTGTGCACGTGCGATCAGGACTAATTCAGAAGCAAAGTACTGCTAAACTGCAGGTTTGTTTTCCGATTCATGTTCCTATTCATGTTTAAAATATAACATTCAATTGAAATGAAGTTGTTCCTCGATTATAAACTGACGTTTATAGACAGACGGGGCTTTTCACTTCACCTGTGTGGGGTAGAAACAACAACGGTATGTACAACCATACTCATACTTGTCATTCTTTGCCTAATTCAGTCACTTCATCCCCGATAGAGGGAGAATAGCTAAAGAGTTCAAGGGGTGATCCCCTTGGGGTGTTATGGTCTACAGTCTACACAGTTCCCTCGGCTCTTGTCTTGCTTTGCTTTGCTCTCTGTGAAGACTTCATCTTCACCTGGGAGTCGTGCTGCAAGTTCTCCAAAGGTGAGCCCTCAAGGGAACATCCAGATGGCATTAGCTGGCACCATGTGCCTGGGTTCATTGTAATCCTTGAGTATGATGATGCCATAACTCCATTAGCCAGCATGTGGTGATACACTGCCATTCGCCCAGTTAACACACACACACACACACACACACACACACACACACACACACACACACACACACACACACAGTTTGCAATAGTCTCACAACCCCTTCGGGGCGAGACAAACAAAAGGTAAACTGACTGCACCAAAAGCAAGGTAACTTATACAGTTAGAGATACAATGGTAGCATCATGATCTACACAGTATACATCCACAACATAAACAAAGGTGTTGGTGCTTGATCTGTTGTAGTATATGTGATCCAGCAGAGAACCTGAGTCTGTGGTGGGCACTTTCACAAGTTGTGAGAATCTTTTTGAGGACATGAACCTGAGCACTTTTTATTGGACAGTGGCTGATAGCAGATCATCATTGAAGTCACCCAGGATAACAGTTGGGATTGTTTGATGTGGAATTCTTGAGAGGTATTCAACAAACTCTGACAAGAAGGTAGTCATTGAAAGGTGTGGATGGCAGTAGACAGCTACAACACACATCCTTCAATTGGAATGTGTAGTTACTGTAATAGCCTTAATTTTGAGCAGAGAAGAGGGAGATGTCTGTGCTTTCAGGAAGTGGTGATGTTTGACTTTATATCATGACTTCACCATTCTATAGGTCTTGACTGCTTGCATTGGGACGTCCCAGTTGTAGAATTTGTGCTTGCCAAGCCAGCCATTCCTTATCATGCCTGGTGTTGGCTTAATGGTTAGGGTGGTGGGCTTGGGGTCCTTGATCCTGAGTTCAAACCCCCCCTTGGCTGTTGAATTAATACCAGGTGGGGTTGACTCTGCCTGTCATACTTCCGAGGTCGGCAAAATGAGTGCCAGCTTGCTGGTATCCTGTGTCAGAGTGGCGACCTGTCCAGGATTGTGCCCAATAGCCAAGGAGACTGCTTAAGCAGCATCAATGCTCTGCACATAGTATGGTCCCAATGGATTAATGGATTCCTTATCAATGGTTTCAAATGGAGTGCTTGCTTGAGTGCTTAATCCACTTGGCGAGCGCTCTACAAGAAACTTGGTAACTAAACACACCCCTGCAAAGTGCAGGTTCTTGAAAGTATTATGAAGGCGATTTGTATTATATGGTGTTCAAATATATAATTCATTTTAAACAAGTAAAAAAGACATAACATGTCATAGCCCATATTGTTTTAGTAATTTTGCTGTACGGAGTTATAGGGCTAGCCCATATTTATGTACAACTAAAATGGCTGTCAATCTACCTGTCAGCTATCTTTGACCAGATTACAAAATGAAGTGAGGTGCACGTGTATGCCATAATGTACTTTGCCTGTGCCAAGTTGGACCAAAATCGGAGCACGCCTGTCTGAGAAATGGTTGGGGACACATTTAAGTAGCAAAATGGCCACCAGTTGGCCATCTTAGATCTGATCTCGAAAAAAAATGACATGCATATGCAAGCCATCGTTCATTATCTGTTTGCCAAGTTTGAACAACATCGGTAAATGCATGTCTGAGAAATGGTTGAGGACGTGTTCAACTTCAGGTTTATTACAACGAAAATGGCCGCCAGTCTACCAGTCGGCCATCTTTGATCAGATCGCAAAATAAGGTTAGGCGCAAGTTTATGCCATCGTGTACTTTACTTGTGCCAAGTTTGAACAAAATCAGACCATCCATGTCCGAGAAATGGTTGGGGACACATTTAAGCAACTGAATGGCTACCAGTCAGCCATTTTGGATCTGATCTTGAAAACAAATGACGTGCTTATGAAAGCCATCATTCATTATTTGTGTGCCAAGTTTGAACAACATTAGTAAATGCTTGTCCGAGAAATGGTTGAGGACGTGTTCAACATCAGGTTGTTTTTTTTTACAACTAAAATGGCTGCCAGTCAGCCATCTTGGAACGCATCACAAAACAAAATGGTGTGCTTGTGGATAGTATCATGTATTGTCTTTGTGCCAAGTATGAATAAAATTGGTCGATACATGTCCGAGATATGGTTGCGGATGCACACACGGACATGAAAATCGAGGCCAAATCCATAAGCCCTCGTTTCGGACTAAGTCAAATGGGAGCTAATAAAGGTTGAAAGTGGTTTAAAGGCATATAAATAAAAAACAATTACGGGTTCTTACCACCATTTTCTCCACCGTCTATTACATCACGCTATCCAACACGTTACATTCGTTATTTGTGCCTGGTATTTGTGTACTTTATAACACACATAAAAACAGCAAATTTTCTGTTTCAAATGATTTTACATTTTGTTTGACTGTCAGGCAGGCAGACAGAGTAAAAACATGATCTCACTTCTCTCTGCGTACGTGCGGTTCGGATGAATTCTAAGCCAAGGTACATTAAAACGACAGACTTGTCTTCTTATTCATGTTCTAAATCTTGTTCAACATATATAGCATTCAATTTAAATAAGATGTTCGTTGATCATAAACTGACTATCATAAACTGATGACAGACCGACGGACATTGAGAACCAATTGCTTAACCCCACTTTTCGCTTCGCATGCGTGGGGTCATGAGTGAGTACTAGTTATTTAGTACTTAGCAAAGAACCATCCTTAAAAGTCCACAGAATTAGAAATTAAAAAAATTCTTGATGTGATTATATTGATTTTTAAGTTACTGAATGTAGTTTTTAATGCTAATAATTTTTTGAGGTGTTAAAGTTAAAATATGCAACCTTGCTGGTACCGTCCCAAAGAATTCCCCCCAAACCATAAGAGAGCAGGTTTCTGTGGAAGAATTCCCAAGCTGAATTGATATTCGTGGTGGTGGATATCGGAGACGAGTCCTGAAGTGTGATGGCTGCTTGCAGTCCCTGCCAGTTTGCCTGAGTGGACTGCCAGACTTGCCGGTGCTGAGGCTGTTCTCTGAGAATGGCCAGAGAGATGTTCACCTTCACAAGCACATGATCAAATGAGCCAATTGAGGGAGAGGACAAGCAAGATACATTGGCTGGGAAGTTGGTCATCACCAAATTCAGAAGGGAAGATTTGCCATTTGGAGAAAACCGGGTGGGAAAATTCATGGATTGAGTCAGTCCCATGGAGTGACAGAAGTCCTTTGCAGATGTGCCATGGCTGGTGATAGAGGTACCAACACCCAGCCAATTAGCATGCTGACAATTTAAATCACCACATGTGAGGAAGACAGAGTTGGGTTGAGTGATTGAAAGTTGGTCCGTGTCATCTGAGAGAGAGATGAAGAGGGAGTCGTTACTGTTTGGAGGACGGAACAACACACAGACAAACATGAGGTTGGAGTGGAGGGGAAGTCATAGCCAAAGGTCCAACATGACAACTCTCTCAATCCAGGGGGTTTTGGGAGGTGTAAGAGTAGTACATGTGAGTGCAAAATGGAGTTTTTGATGTGTAGCGCAATTCCGCTGCCAGGACAGGGTTCAGGTCGATCAAACCAGATGTGATAATAGCCAGGGAGAGACATGAAGGAGTCAGGAACCTTCTGTGGAAGGAAGGATTCTGTTAAACAGATGATGTCCGGTTTCTTGGCAATGGCCTGGATTGAGAGAGTTGTCAGATTGGAATGGAGGCCCCGTATGTTTGAGGTTCACACAGTTATGGACTGGGAGAGGAGCTGCTGATAGAACCCAGGGGTGTGTAAAGGAGCAAGAAGAGTGTGTGGGGTGTGGGGAAGCCGGTGGAATGTGGGGAGGGTGTGAAGCCAGGAGGGGCAGGAGCGAAACTGGGAGGGGAGGCGCAAAGGGGTGGGGAGGCTGGGACAGGGAAGGACGAGGTGGAAGTTGAGAGTGGGCATGATGAATGGGGAAGAAATGGTGGCGATGGTACTGACATGGAGGGGTTTAACACCATGTCTGGACGTGAATTGGAAATTTTTGTCATGTGCACACAGCCTTTGCAAAATGGATGCTTCAGGATTCCCAGGCTGGATAACCTGTGACAAACTTCCTGGGTGGGGTGATGGTGAGTATTTTTGGTTGAAAGCATGGAAGAAAATTCGGCTGAAAGTGAAAGAGGAGGCTGGATTAACTTATTGTGTAGGGGTGAGGAGGTTTTGAGAAATATGCCTTGTCAAAGAGAAAAGGAATAGATTTTGATGAAGAAGAAGAATTAATGTGTTGCTCATGATGGAGTAAAAAGCAGAGTAAGGTATTTTAAGATACAGTAAATTTTGGAAGTGTTTTTTCTTTTTTCATGTTGTGAAGAGGTTTTAAGGAAGGGAAACATTGTATTTGGTTTGGGGATATTGTGAAGAAGGGCTCGGAAAATGAGTACCTGAGCACCGAGATTGGAGTTTGGATTTTTTTTCAGATGTTGTTGTTGGTTGTTGTTTTTTTTTTCGAGTGAAGGTCGAGAGATGTTTTGTTTGAATTTTTGAGGGAGAAGGGGAAATGAATTGAGCTGAGGGATCAGAAGTAACAATAACTTGAATAAAGGGAGCGAAAACGAGGCAAAAACACAAACAAACAGAGAAGTACACTCGACTATCACAGGTGGGCTCGACTTAACTTGGGAAACAAATTAAACGATTCAACACATCAGGATATGGTTTCGGACAGAAACATTGATGAAAAACATGAACAGCAAGACGGGAATAAAAACGAAACAGTAAAATACTACGTAAATGGTTGGGGGAACTTAACTTCGAAGAACTGGTACGAGAGAGCGCCGATCAGTCATCCATGTGCACCAATCACTGACCAGAAAGTTCCCAACCTCTTTGATGTCTTTGGTTTTGATGCAGAAAATTAGCATATTTTATTATGACTTGTTCTACCCACCCTCATTGGGAGTGGCACTATATGATACACATTTACAAAGAGACCTTGCATGCTCCCTCCACCCTGAATCCCAGGGCTATGGAATTTTTGTCTTGCCTAAGACCTTGCTGGGCACACCCCGAGTATAACCACCAGTTTTCAACTCATTCCGTCCAGTGGTTTGGGAATGCAAAGAAGTTAAACAAACAAACAGACACTGCTCTAATTATATCGAGTGTGATGATGTTCGAGCTCGTCTTATTCGCTTTAAATGAAATATTTCCTGTATATCATCATCCTGGTTGTTTTTTGTAAAGGGAAGTGTGTGCCCTGACTGACGGACACTATGTGCTCTCAGTTGAATGAGGCATCTCACCATCTCTTCAACGTGTCACAATGGCATTGTTTACGCCACAAGCTATAATTGAGATCGAGAAACACAGCTCTTATTGCCATTATAGATCTAAACGCACAGGACTTTACCACTGTTACATGTCACATCAGAATGTTGGAAATTATTATAAAGGTCTAAATAATTGCTTCAACATCATTTCAACCAAAACAAGGGGGCATGGTGTAAAAGGTGTGAGTCGAGGTGAGTGATAGACTGACATTTAAAAATAATCTTTGTCTTATGATTATAAAGGGAGTCTCATAATACCTTTGTATTGTCCCAATTCATGGATAAGACTTTAAAATACACAGAACCTTTGCTGTGTGTAATCTTTTAATGGTTTTACCAGGGGGGATAGGCAAGCATTGCTATATACTGTACACGTAATAATGATGGGGATTGGTGAGAATGTGGTACCAATAAGCACAACGTCTGGACGATAAAGGAGACCGCTCGATTCCCAGCAGAACACAGTCTGAGTGTGAGTTAACAAACTACAATACACATTGACAGACAGTGTTGGGGATTATCTCTCTAATAGTATCATGAATCACTGCTATTGGAGAGCTCATCCCCAAGACTAGTAGTGATTCCTCACATCCTCTCTGTCCTCTCTTTTCCTGTTCATTCCTTTGTGTATTGTGTCCAACTGTTGCCCCGCTGCCCCACTGTCCGTTCATTGCCTTGCTCTTCCATGAGCCTTGATATTGTATAGAAAGAAAACAACCCATAATAGAATTTGGACAGAGGAGGGTAAAGGGTGCAGAAACGATCACAGATCGAGGTGGAGAATATGATGAGATTGTGGTGCACTCCAGTTGCCACCTTGAAGCCCTGGAGGGAAGAGTATGATTGCACCATCGGAGTAATGCAATTCCACAAGCGGCAGAAAACTGGAACAAAGGGCAAGAGGAAGTACATAAAATGATGTTTTCACATTCTGTAGATCAAAGCTGTTGGACTGAGTTTGTAGGTTATTTTTTAAAATCTCATTCTCGGCATTAATGGAGGTTCGTCATTCTCAGATGTAATGAGCAGTCTTCTAGTGTGTGTGTGTGTGACTGACACTCTCTGAGTGTCATCCTTACATCCAGATGCTGTGGTATAATGTTCTTATTCTGTCAATGCACATTCTGAGAGCCAGTGTCGTGAAAGTTACACTTTTGTACACTTTACCTAAAACCTGATGCATCGTCGTTCAATGTTGTTCTTTACACCTCTAATGCTAATGGATGGCTCTTCGGTATGATCTATCTGCGCTGGTCACACGATGATCCTTCACGACATGAGATTTCACTTTATTCGTGTTTGCAAGGTTGGCCTGAGCTTTTACGCGGCCAAAAGGTCGATTCCATGATTGAGATTTTTGCTTCCAAATGAAAAGCATTACATGTGAAATTGATTGCTTGATTAAACCACTTTTCTTTAATTTGGCAATGTCAACACTGTTCATGCATAAAATGATATTCACCATGAAAATTAACTCAATGCCTCTTTAGACTCCCTTATGAATCTTTTGTGAAGGCTTCGCAATAAAACCATAATAAACCCCTGCATGCTACACATCCATTATCACACGCCTCCATTGTCCCCAGGTAGTGCAGCAGGTGTTTAGTTTTTATAAATGTTTTGTGTTCTGTATATCTGTTGCCATGGAGCGATTGCTTAATGATGCTTCTTGGAAAGCTTCCAAATCAGAAGGATGGAGTTACAGCGATTCTAATAACGCTCTTCCATGATGTTTGGAGTTCATGAGATTGCAACAAAATATGTGTGTTTGTATTCACAGTGAGTGCTTTGCATCGGAAACACTCGGGTTTGCACCAGTTTGGTGCATGTGTGAGAATATTTTGGAGCCAATCCATGGTTTATCTTTCTTTTCTTTTTTTTTTCCAATGACATTTTTGTGATGGCCTTCCTATTCGATGTTTCTCTGGATTCCTACCCCCATAGATGGTGTCCGTGTAATCTTGCAATCACCTCGACTTTTTATCCCCCGCCGCGTGGCGGAAGGGGGATATTGTTATTATATAAAGTTATAAGCGAGGTCACATAACTTTTGGAATGACCCTTGTAAATTGTTAGAACATATATTCACAGTCACAGTAGGAGTGGCATGTGCAGCCGGAGGGGAATTCATGTGACCAGAGTGGCTGTGACATTAAATTTATTATCAGCATTGAAATTAAGCTGAGCTTGTAACTAACACAAGGTGTTTGAAAAAGGGGGGAAAAAAAATAACGAACATTGTGATTACTTTGTTTCACCTGGTTTATGAATGTCATTTGTATTATTCTGAAGATAGAGTGGGGCTGGCAGGATGGCCTAGACTCTAGAGATGCACACACTTGCCTCCAAGCTTTCTGGCCTGCGTTCGTATCCTGACTCAGCTATGAACTGTCATCCTGGTGCTTCACAGGTCGGATGTTTAATCGCTGTGTGTGCCGTCCCTAGGATGGACGTTAAAACCGGGTGTCCCGTCCGTTAGCATTTGTTGGTGGACATTAAAGATCCCACGGTGTCCTTCGTGAAGAGTAGACAAGCTCTTTCCAGTACTCTGGCCAAATTCCAAATTCCTGCCATAACCTTAGTCAAACATCAGGCCTGGCCAGCTGGTTCGTGAAAGACTTGAGCCAAACTTCCCCCGGCCAACCCCACAAGAACGTGGGAATAATTGTGGCCGTTAAAAGAATGAGAAGAAGTACAATTCTGTGGAGTGGTTGTCGACCTGCAGGTTGTGATCTGGAACATTTCTCTCCGGTATGACACGATTTAATGGAATACTATTTGCTTGCACTTCACGTTGTTGAGAAGATGAAATATTGTTTGCAAACTCTGAATGTCCTGCATGGTTCTGCCTCATTAGCTGAGGGAAATCGATAAATTAACACGGTCCGTAAACCTTCAACTTTGGCCTTTAATTTCCTTGTGATATTTGCCTGTAAATCAGGTTGACTCTTATGGTGAAAACTGTAAGCAGAATGTCTAGTCTGTTCATGGTTTGACCTTTTTGGTGCTTACAAATGAATGCCAGCTTAATCTCAGTGATAGAGATTGGATGTCAAGTTTCAGGCCTGAGTTCAGTGCATTGCCCTAAGTTGTCATTTTGATATTTAATGGATTTCTTGACTAGTAAAACTCTATAGAGTTATAATTTAAATAACAGCTTCATTATAATCAGATATCTATTTTAAACATCTTCTGGTTTTTTTTTTTAATCGGTTTTTTCTGACATTATGTTCATGGGTTATGCTCTGCGAAAGGCAGTGATTTGTCTGATCTGTGAGAGGACATTGTGGTGCTTGCCTGATGGCCTCATATACAAATTGTGAGCCTGACATTGTGTTGATCATACGGTATAAGCCACATAAGGTTCAGGACATCAAGGTCATGACCAATGTTCCACTTTCAAATCACCATTGGTATCCTTGTTTAAGCTTCGCATTTTGCTTTCAGTTTGCCATTTGGCAATCCTTTAGTTTAATGCATATCTATGTAACAATGTACATACATGGTTTGCACATCTGCCCCAGGTGAAGAATCCTTCCAATCGGTCACGTTTTTGTACCAACTGACAGCAGGACCTGCAGGCTGCAGTTACGGTCTGAACGTAGCTCGCCTGGCCGAAGTGCCAACCCCTGTGCTCGTCAAGGCTGCTCGTGAGGCTCGCATGCTGGAGGAACTCGTACGTGCTACGAGGTATGTTCCTAAAACCGGCCATAAAGATCTCGCAGAGGCTTTCATGCCAATGCTCTACAAAAGTCTGTCCAGCAATAGTGTTGTTTTTTTTACACTCCCCAGAAAGCTTTTATGGAAGATGAGGAAAAGTGCAATTAGAAATTCCAGAAATAGCTCGGTGCAAAGCATGCATTTCCTCTGGCTGGGTCTTCTTGTAGATTATTCTTACCTCTGCCATGGAAGGTGAATGGAGGTTATGTTTTCACCTCTGTCTGTCTGTGTGTGTCTATTTGTTTGTCTGTGAGCAGGATATCTCAAAAAGTTGTGGACGCTTTCGGACAAAACTTGGTGGACATGTTGGTTGTGTGATAAGGATGAATTGATTCAATTTTGTTGAAGATCCGAATCTGGTTCCAGATATGAGAAGTTTTTCATTTTGTCAGTGATTCTTCACCATTGAGAGATGGGGGGCCAAAAACGCTATTTCGCATGATATCTCAAAACGTTGTGGACAAATTATGACATAACACGGTAGATTCGTTGGTTTGGTGACAACAAGCCGATTCGATTTTGGTTAAGGTCCAGATCCAGATCCGGCCATTCAGTGGGATACAAAACGTAAACTGTTCAGCCTGGCGGAGGTATGCACTCTACCGAGTGCCGTTCTAGTCTTTCATGCCATCCTCAGTACAAACTCGAATCTTACAGTGCTTTTGGCAACATGTTGGAATATAACAATGTGGTGCTCACAAGGATTTTTATTTATATTTTTAGGGAGAGAATGAAGCTGTTTACGGATATATGGACATTGTCTGGAGAGGGTACGACAGACAAGCTGAGACACCTTTTGAGAGAAGCCCTTGTTGAGAATGAATTGAAAGGTTGAACATTTGGGGCCCGTGCATGTCCGTTCTTCTTTTCCCATGACCTCAAAGGATCTCTATGGGTTTATCAGGATTTGTAAATTGTGGATGTGAAGGTGGCTGCCCACTGAAACTTTGATGGTGAAACAGAGGTTCAATCAAAGGCGGTATGGATAAAGATTTTAATTTGGATGGCTGATCAAATTAAACATCAAAATTTAGATTGTGGGAAATAATATTTTTCACTGCATTTTGATGACAGCCTCATACAATGGCTTGGAATTATCAGTCGTACAAGTTCCAGCCTGTAATTAGTTACTGAACGCTGATTTTCATTGAAAACACCGCTTTGTCAAAATAACTCGTGTTATTTTCATAGTTGTTATCTGTTATTGTACAGAATAGCTTTGATTGTTGTGGCATGTGAATCTCTATGGTTATTTTTGACTGATTCTTGTTTTCATGCGTTGGGACAATACAGGTGGAAACGTGTCTGATATTCAAAGAAACATGTTTTATTGATCAAAACATTTAAAGGATAAACCTGGTTTGTTTGAAACTTGAAACTTCAACATTATTGTACACGTTTTGAATCATGTAGTTTGAATGGACACCGACTGCAAGATGAACAATAAAGATGTTTTCATTTTGTTTTTTGGGTTTATTTTTATATTTTTATTCCAGACATTATAGTTTTGGAATTTTTGATGGGATTGACAAGCCCAAAATTTTTACCTTATTTTACCATTACACCTGTAACATTTGGCAATCTGTACTAAATATTTTGTTCTCATATAAGTGGTACAAACCATTGTTTAACTTGTGTTTTGTTATCGTGTCTACAAAGTACAAGTGGCAACATGAAAGAATGTACTTCTCAAGTACTGAACTGTACGCGTCCAGGAGGACGAGGAGGTGTGGGTACACTCTCCACACAATCCCACTGGGATTGTGTGGAGGGTGTTTATTATATTTTTAAGTACAAAGTACCAGCAAAGAATTCCAAATTGATGCAGCGCATGGAAAAACGATATTTGCATAGCTCTTCATTCCACACCTAGGTATGGCCAGAGTGTATAGCTGTGAAGTGGTGGCAAGACGAGTCTCCTGACCATAGACCCTGACAGAAGGTACCAAGTTGGAAAGAACAAAAGAGCAATTACCATGAAAATATCTGTACAAACTTAAGAGGAGCAACACACCTACGATGTGAAAGTGCTTGAAGAGAACAGTCGAGCTCTACTCCAATCAAATTGATGACACACTTCTGGAGTCTGTCTAATAAGGACAGATGAAAGGCTGGTGCTCCAACGCAAATGTGGCAACAGCACTCCATAAAGGGGCGTATC
>CM068962.1:50305705-50315733 GCA_035128595.1 Eptatretus atami
AGGATAGCATCCAGGAGTAGATATTTCTGGGCTCTATTTGCAACACTGTAAGCACTATTTGCAATACCTGATATATACTTCTCGCAGCTGAGATTAGGGGAGATATCTTGACCAACGAGGTGCAGGTCTGATGCTTCTGGCAAGATCAAAGGACCCATGTGCACAGGAGGAAAAGACCTGTCTCCAGAACGGGACAGGAACAGCAATTTAATCTTGTTGGCATTGAAGGTTACCAGCCAATTGTAACCCCACTTCATCATGTTCTCGAAATCATTGTGTAGTGAGGCACTAACCTCACAACGAGAAGTGTTCATGAATTAGGAGATACACAATAGAGTGTGGAATCATCGGCATATATGGCGAGCTGTGATAAAACATGATCAGACAAATCACATATGTGTGTGTGTGTGTATATATACATATATATATTTTTTTATTATTTTTTAATATATATATATTTATTTTTATATCTATATATATTTATATTTCTTTATATTTATATACATTTATATTTATATACATTTATATTTATATATTTATTTATATATATATATAATATTATATTCATATATACGTATATATATCTTCTTCTTCTTCTTTCGGCTGCTCCCGTTAGGGTCGCCATAGCGGATCATCCATATGATCCGCATAGTGATTTGACACATGTTTTACGCCGGATGCCCTTCCTGACGCAACCCTGGTCGCCTCTAACGACAGAGGGATATGGTACACCTATTTTAACGGGGTATACACCGGCCCAGTACAATGGTACTCCTATTTTAACCGGGGTATACACCGGCCCAGTAACATATACGTATATATATATATTATATATATATATAATAAGTATATGTGTATATATGTGTATATGTGTGTATATATGTATATATATATATATATATATATATATAATGTTGTTGTTCGTCTTTCGGCTGCTCCCCTTTAGGGGTCGCCAGAGCGGATCATCCGTTATGATCCGCATACTGATTTTTGGCATAGGTTTTACGCCGGATGTCTTTCCTGACGCAACCCTGGTCGCCTCTTACGACACAGGGATAAGGATTGGGTTTCGCCATGATTCCGGGCTGCCCTACACCCTCTCATAGCGTGGCCCAGCGCAGAGCTCCCGTCCTCAAGCGATCCTCCAACCCAAGCCTCCGAGTAGGCCGATTACAGGCGCACGCCACTACGCCGGTATGTATATATATGTATATACACACACACACACACACACACACACACACACCAGAAAGAGAGTAGACCAAGAGCAAAACCCTGAGAAACACCAGAATTTATCGAGCAAGTCGGGGATGATTGACCATCAAAGTCCTTCAACTTTCGGTGAGAAGGAAGACAGAAATTATGGACAACATTCCATCGGACACCATACGACTGAAACTTGCACAGTCGTCCTTTATGCCACAACTTATCAAAGGCCTTTGAAATATCCAAAGCAACTAAATGCGTCTCACCTGAAAATTTAAGGCCCTGTTAAAATGATCAGTAATTGGGGAGAGGAAGTCGCCCGTCGACCTGGAATGGCGAAAGCCATACTGATAGTCAGTAAGAAGTTCATTGTTCTGAGGTGACTAAGAAGATTATCATTGATAAAAATTCAACGATCTTACAAATCACAGGAAGAAACGAATGGGACGATAATTCGTTGCCAGAGAACGCTCACAGATTCCTTAAAAGCAGGGACAACGGAAGCCACTTTCCATGACTGGTGAAACACTGAATCGGCCAAGCACATATTATATAGCTTGGCAAGAATTGGTGCAAGATCAGGGCAACATCTTTGCAATACAACTCCAGGGATACCATCAGGACCAGTCGTTTTGAGGCATCCAAATAATGACTATTCTGCAACATTCTCAGGAGTCACAAGGGGGGCAGAAATAACTTTACTGTACATGTGCGAGATGGAAAAAACAGGAAGGGAATGTCCATTATCATTAAGTGAGGAATTGGAAGCAAATGGCTCTGTAAAAAAAAAAAAAAGATTGCCCTTTCCAAAGGGGAGGTAAGAACTTCAAGACTGAAAGAGAGGAGGTATAGAGGACTTGTTGCAGTTAAGAACACTGTTGGCATCAACTATAAGTCTCCGACCAAGCTGGTGAGTCGTAATTGAACCAGCAACGAGTCTGCATATTGCTGCTTCTTACAGCGACTTATAAAACTCTTTTACAGCGACTATTTGCTTCAGGAAACGGGCGCTTTGAATCATAGCAAATGTCCCAGCAAATGGTACTGCTTGAAAAAATAGTTATGATTTGCAATTGCTGCTGCACAAGCAGGAGTGAACCAGGGTTGAGAATGAGCCTTTATCTGATCGGTACCTGAAGGAATATAATTATCCATGTCAATGTGAATCCAGTGGATATTTCCTCAGCAGCCAAATCTGGACCAGTCAGAAAGCAGATGCCCATGGCACATCAGCCAGAAAAGAATGAAATCTGTCCCAATCAGCCTTCCCAAACTGGAAAACAGTATGTTGACTCGGCTGGAATGTAGTTGTAGGTGAAGAATATTAGAGATGCACAGAAACAGTTGAGGAATCTGAGTTACCAATTGAAGGGAAACCTCTGGCAACACATTCATCCGGGTTGGAACACGTGAAAAAATAAAGTGAGTACTTCCATCAGAATCACGATCAGGGATATGAGTCGGAGATGCTATTATCGAGGTGAGATTTTGAAAAAAAGAAAAATTATAAGTTTCAATGCCAGTAGGGTCAGTATTACACAATTATCAACTATTTCTTGTGGTGAACATTGAAGTCACCAAATACTATGATCTGAGCTGAAGGATGCATAAAATAGCACGGTCAATGCTGTCCACGATGGAATTCAGTGCTGCATGGGAGGGTGATGAATGTGAACGATACAGAAAAAAAAATGTTGTGGAATGGAGGAGAACAAGACGGAAACGCATAAACTCAAGAGTGATACATTCAAGGAGTTTTCATGAGCTACAGGGAAAGTCTTTGACATGTATATATACCAAGACCATGAGATGGAAGATGATCAAGTCGATGAAAGATGTAACCAGGTATTACAAAAGAGTCGGAAGAGATGTCATTATCCAATCTACATTTGGACAAAGCCAGAAGACTCGGTGAATTGGGATGAATGTATGATTGAACAGAAATAGAGTTGATCGAAAACCCCCTAATCTTGGAGAAAACAATACGAAACTAATTTGAGCGTAGCTCACAAGTTGTTGGGTTGACACGTGCAGGTAAAGCGTTATTTTTCTACGATTGTAACATCATGTTTAAATAGTCATGATTAACAGATCAGATATTCATCAGTCACAGCTCACTAGAAAGTCCAATACCAGCCAAGACATTCCATAGGGGTCCGAGGAACTCAAACAAACATGTTGTCGTAACAATGCCACTTTGGTGGCCTCAGGAATGCAACTGAAAGTTCCTCCTAGACCATCATCCATGCATGTCCATGGCAGTACAACCATTTCGACACTTTACACCTGTTAATGGATCAGCCTCCCATGCATTAACAATGGGTTCGGCATCCTACACTACCATGCGGCCATGACGTGTGACATGTTTATTTCCGGTACCCTTCAGAAAGGCAGAATTCATAAGATTCCACAGGAAGTTCCAGTCAAGGACACTGGATAGTTCAGACTGAAAGTAGTGGAATAGAAGAGAAATAAAAAGAAGAATAGAAATGAAAGAAGAAGAGAGGAAAATTGAGAAAAAGAGCAGAAACCCAGAACATTAAAACAACCAGCTCTTTGCTCTGAAACAAAAGATGAGAATCTGCAGTTTCGTCACAGTGCAAGTGGAACCGGAATTAAGTAAACTAGTCCATGTCGAGGCAACAGGAGGTGCCTCTATCCCTATTGATGGTAGCCTGCTGGCCAGGGCTGATGAGCTGTACCTGCCTGGGTTTGAATGCCCAGTTGTCCTTTTCTTATGACGACTGCCAGTCAAAGCTATCAACTTCCACCTACCTGGTGCAAGCCTGGTTTTAAGAGCCAAAACACCTGCCTTTCACACATCCTCATTTGGTTAGAAACGGGTCGGCACGAGAAGCCATGCAGTAGGAGTTTGATTGGAGAGGTCATCTGAGGCACAGACCATATGGGATATCTTATGGATGAAGCGTTGCTCAGTTCTCCACCCCCAGTCCTAGTCATTCCTAACCTTTTGACCCCTTATGACATATATTATAAAGCAGGAGTATCTGTCCATCTGTCCATCCCCGAACTGCTCTCTGAGTTTTGGGGCTAGCCCTGCCAAACCTACTGTGGAATGTTTTTGGGTCCCAGCCGGTGTCTGAAGGTGGGTGCGAGGTTTCATAAATTCCTCGATAAAATAATGATTTTGAGTTTCAATCTGTACAAAACTTTTCCTACCCAGATGTAATGTCAGAATGGCGTTTATCTTTGTTTACCTCGCACGTGTTTATAATACTGTATTTTGTTAATCGTTGGCATAGGATGAATTGGTGATTGAAATGATGCTGTTTGGAATGAATATATAGAGAGATTGAGTTTCAAGGAGAATCAGGAAATGATGTGAGGGTTTCCACTGGTGATATTCACGATTCAGCATTTGCAGTTTTGCCATTGTGACATCATTGAATATGAGCCCCTTACTTCTGTTTGGGTCAGTTGTAGTAAGTGTTGTGTCCAAGTGCTTCATGAACCGGCTCTCCATGCCTGACGTTCGACTGAGGTGCAACAGGAGTGTGGAATTTATTGGTTCATGGATTGACATTCGCTGTTTCCACATTGTCTGTTTCCATTTGGGCAAGGGTACCCACTGGTATCCATAAATATGGTTTAGGACCAAAAAGGACACAATATACGGTCGATTTCCACGGGTGTTGGACGGATGAGATGGACGAGGGAAAGAACCATTCAATACTATGGGCTGTTGTAGGAGTTAGAAAAACAATGTGAAAAGGGAGGAAAACATCTATCTAATACAAGAAACACAATATCGCATTCCGTCAGATATAAAAATATAAACAACATACATCATATATAACACATAAACATCAACAAAGCAATACAAAATAACTCGCTCTATGTGAGGGTCTCTCTAACTCCCCAAATCACAACAACAATATCAATATACATATATATACTATATATACATATATATTGTTACGGCTCTGGAAATTCGCAAACACCATAAAGGTCCCGTAGGTGAGATATATTTCTTAAGTACATGTGTAGTTAGCCCAAAACCATTGTATAGAGGGAATTAATGTGATTCATTCGGGCTGCGATCCTTTGAGTTAGGCGTTTTTCTGTTCTACCTTTGTTTTGATACAACAACAACAACAACAACGCCAGCAGCAAAAACCTACCTTCACCACTCCTACCGCAAACCTCACATCACCGCCATTCCAAACAGCACCATGGCCATCGAACACCGCCGAAAACCCTCCACCACCTTCTCCTACGGCCATTCCCGCACCACCTGTGGGCGCCAGCGTCGAGCTGTCTTCAGCGAGACACGCGAGACGCGAGTGCAGATGGCGGGTTTTCTGAGGAGAATTCGGATCAGGAATGATACACGCCCACATCTGATCCACCCAATCAGGAAGCGCGGGCGGCTTGGCCCGCCTCCAGACGCGCCTGACGAAAATCGGCATATGCAAATTTGAGGATCAGGAATGATACACGCCCCCTTTTTCTCCGTCCAATCGGCGAGCGTGGCTCCGCCCTGAGGTCGTTTGGATCGAGAATTGCATATGGTGGGTTCCCGAAGCCGATAAAAAGGCGAGCGCAGTGAGTCAGGAAGTCAGTTGGGCTGGGTCGTTGGAGACGGAGCTCGAGCAGATCGGAGACCAGTATCGTGGAGTGAGTCGAGTGGCGAGATCGGTGAGAAAGTCAGTTGGGCTGGGTCGTTGGAGACGGAGCTCGAGCAGATCGGAGACCAGTATCGTGGAGTGAGTCGAGTTGGCGAGATCGGTGAGAGAGTCAGTTGGGCTGGGTCTTGGAGACGGAGCTCGAGCAGATCGGAGACCAGTATCGTGGAGTGAGTCGAGTTGGCGAGATCGGTGAGAGAGTCCGTTGGGCTGGGTCGTTTGGGACGGACTCGAAGCAGAGGTGGGGCAGACGGCTGCGGAGGCGAACGGCAGCGGAGGGCAATCGGCTGAGGAGGACCTGGAGGAGCGGGACGACGAGGTCGCGTTGAGTCGAGCAAGCCAGCCATACTCCTCCCCAGAGCATCAAACAATTCCCCTTTCCCCGCGCTGAGAGAGTGCGACAAGGGGCCCGTTCCCACTACACCAGCAGGTGCCCACGGAACCGCCGTGCAGCGACATTCTGCGGCTCGCCACGAGGGCGCGGGTAGGACCCCTCGGTCTCGTGGACCTGGCCGCTCATCCAGGTTCCACGCGCATTAGGCCCACGGGCCCAGTCTGACTCCCTTGCCTTTGAGGGGTCTTTTCTTTGCTTCGGTGTGAATGCGTGTTGTGGCGCGTGTCTTGTAAGGTAGTAACTGTATAAGTGGTCCGTGTGTCGTGTAGTCGGTTTTAACTCCTTTTATATGTGCATTCGTTAATTGTGGCTGTAAATACGTGCTATAGGTGTGCTCCGTGTGCCGGAAATAAATGTGCATTGTGTGAACTGTTTTCCCGTTTCGCTTCGTCTTTTCTTCATTACCCTCCATCCTGCTTCACGTAAAGGGTTCGTAGTGGTGCAAAACGCCCGGTAAATAATCTGAACCGTCGAGGTCGACGATAACACCGCTCGGTTATCCCGATAGTACGGAACGGCCCGCCCAAGCGGCTCGTGTCCGGGATCGACCTGCGGCGAGGTACGATCGCCCGGTTTACCATCCGCGTGGTACTTAGGTAGGTCGAGTTTGGCGAACAACCTATCCTACGCGGGTGGCCGATTGGCACGATTGTGGTGAGGTCGAAAGGCCCACCCGTGACTGGATCCCGGCGTTAGCCGGGAGGGTCACGACTGAATTGTCCGTCGGTGGGCGAAGCGGTCGCGGTTCGAGTCGCGTGGCCGATCGCACGCCGACGGGCGCGAATTCGCAACAATATACATATATAAAGTATACATTATTATATATTATAATATATATATATATATATATATATATATATATATATATATATATATGTGACCTGCTCTGGCAAAACCCAACACTTGGTGGCAAAAATCAAATTGAGCTTTTGTTATCACTGGATAAAGTGAAGAATTTTCTTTAAATGAAACCTTATTCAAAGAAATTGGTTGAATTTTGACGAAGTTTGGCTATTTGACTTATTTCATCCACCGAAAGTCAATATCGAGATAATGCCACTTAAACTTTCACTTATAATTCAAATTTCACACACAATCATGCACACATTCACCCCATAGCAACGGCAATACCAGATTAGCTACAGACTTGAAATTTCAGGCATAATGGACACATATCAGACTGTAATTTGTGTAAAAATGATGAAGTTTGAGTAATTTTTAATAAAGTTATGGTAATTCAAAAAACAAAAGAATTTCGATGGTTCCAGTTTCAGGACATGCATGTTTGAAAATTAATTTTAAAATACTTTCTGAGCAGCTTTGGAGTTGATTTTTTTGTCAAAATAATCTGGAATAAATGCCCTATCGATCGTGCTAAAATCTCAAGTTGGTCCCTGAGGTAAAATTTCGTGTTCGGAGGCTGCTACAGCGTAATGGGATTTGCCGAGAAGTGTTGGGTTTTGTTATAGCAGGCCACATATATATGTATATATATATATATATATATGTGTATATATATATATATTATATATAAATATATTATATAATATATATATATTGTTTTACGGATCTGGAATCCATTTGCATTCAACATACAGGTCCCAAAAGTCAGTTATCCGTTAAGTACATGTGTAGTCAGATCCTTTCCTTTGTCTTGTGGGAGAATCAAAACGTGCGTTGCGACTTCTTTTAGTTAGGTTATTAAATCTTTACATGTAACAACCAACAATCCATCTGCATGACCCATCGGCCCGTCACGATCACCGCCAACCGGCTGCACCACCAACGTACCTTTGCAACGTTGATACTGTTACTCGTCGAGTGTGGGCCGCATGGAGGACTGGCTGGGGTTTCCCGTGAGTGGCCGTTGCAGCGTTATACTGTTACTCATCAAGTTTGACCCCGCGTGGAAAGAGCGGTTGGGTTTCCCGGCAGGGGCCAACGCCCCGCCCCGGAAAGGTGGGTCGTAGGACCCTGTCCAATGAGGGTGGACAGCGAGGCGTTTTTTCGCCAAGAGCCCCTCCCCATGGTGGGAGGAGATATATCTCCGAGACTCTCTGAGTTAGGAGGAGTTTTCACGGTGGTTAGGTCAGGCAGTTTTTGTTCACTGTGGGCTGTGAGCAGTCTGCTTCGTTCTTCACGGTGGCTGTTACGGGGAGAGGAGTTTCTGTGGACCCCGACTATTCGCCACGTGAGCTCTGCCAGAGCCACGAGTCCCACACGTGCGACTGGGACCAAACCGACGACCTTTGGCAGGTGCCGCACTACAGAGCACGCTTTCCCTCAACGACCAGGTACCCACCGAACTCTGACCCCCAGCTTGTCTCTTTCATTGGCTGCGGAGGGTCAAATAAAAACTGGGGTTTCTTTTTTTGTGTGTGTGTGTGTCTGCGTGTGGGCCCGTCTTTAAGTCAAACTGAGTAAGTGTTTTTGCTTATTGTTAATATTTCCTGCTTGCATATTCGTGCCAAGTCTTGCCTTTGTCTTTATTTTACTGTTAATAAATTTATTAGAAATGTTCCCAGTCCATTTCTGTCCCTTCTTACATTAGTCTAGCATGGTCCGGGTCTGAGTATAAGCGGGGTTTCATCCCCGGTAATCGGTCTATCATAGCTGGGACGTCCTGGGCAGGCCCTGCTCAAATGCAATGAGCCGAAAGGTAGGTGGCAAAGCGGTAGTCGGTAGTGTGAATCTACCGCTGCCGGTAGAGTAAATCCGGTTCGACCAGGCATTCGAGGGCGTGGCTTCCCTGGTAGTTTAATCGTGTAGCTACTTAGGTAAATTGGCTTTAGACAAACAGACCCTACGCTACGCGGTTGAGATATTGGCGACCACGGTCGGTTCAGCGACCCGCCAGCTCACGGAGTTATCCGGAGCGATGGCCTACAATTCCGGGGAGTCTGGTGGGAAAGCGTAACCTCCCCACCTAGCGGTCGTTCTCGCCACGGACCCCCGGCCCGCAACAATATATACATATACATATATATATATATATAATATATATATATATAATATATATAATATATATAATATAATATAATCATCAGCATCATCATCACTGTCTGTTGACGATGACTTAGAGAAGTAAAAATTCATTCCATGTGTCGATGTCGTTCACGAGACTTCAATCCAGAGAGTGTGAATAAGCCTCTTCTGCCATTGTAAACATATATTTATTACCTCCACCACCGAAGGTGAAGGAGGTTATGTTTTCACCCCTTTCTGTCCATTCGTTTGTTTGTTTGTCTGTGTACAGGATATCTCAAAAAGTTGGAGACAGATCGGATGAAATTTTTGTGGACAGGTTCGGTGTGTGACAAGCGCGAACTGATTCGATTTGGTGAAGATCCGGATCCGGATCCGGCTACTAGAATTTTTTAAGTGATTCCTCACCATTGAGAGATCGGGCCAAAAACGATATATATCATAATATTCAAAAGACAAAAATATTTTGGAAAATAAATTACTTCATTGATTTTTAACAAACAAGCATAATTATACGTATGAATAACAAATGAAAAGTGAATTAACAAACCACACACAACCGTACCATGTACCTGTAACCTCTGCCCTGTTGCGCTTTGCTCGTCATTGTAGCTCGGCTCCAAGCGATAATATCTCAAGACATCATGCATCTACCGAAGAGAGGGAGAAGAGGGAATGGGAAGTTTTGAGAGCCTTGTGGTGAGACTGTGATAGAATATGGAAGGGATTTTAGAACGAGAGAGACATTAAACTACATGTTTCTATTGCCGTTACCTTGAAAGTGAAACAAGATCAGG
>CM068962.1:50327320-50359298 GCA_035128595.1 Eptatretus atami
GCAACAGGAGTGTGGAATTTATTGGTTCATGGATTGACATTCGCTGTTTCCACATTGTCTGTTTCCATTTGGGCAAGGGTACCTCACTGGTATCCTATAAATATGGTTTAGGACCAAAAAGGACACAATATACGGTCGATTTCCACGGGTGTTGGACGGATGAGATGGACGAGGGAAAGAACCATTCAATACTATGGGCTGTGTAGGAGTTAGAAAAACAATGTGAAAAGGGAGGAAAACCATCTATCTAATACATATGCAATGCATATATAATAAACATAAACATTCAACAAAGCAATACAAAATAACTCGCTCTAGTGAGGGTCTCTCTAGACTCCCCAAAATCACAACAACAATATCAATATCATATATAACATATATATACATATATATTGTTACGGCTCTGGAAATCCGCAAACACCATAAAGGTCCGTAGTGAGATATATTTCTTAAGTACATGTGTAGTTAGCCCAAACCCATTGTATAGAGGGAATTAATGTGATTCATTCGGGCTGCGATCCTTTGAGTTAGGCGTTTTCTGTTCTACCTTTGTTTTGATACAACAACAACAACAACAACGCCAGCAGCAAAAACCTACCTTCACCACTCGCTACCGCAAACCTCACATCACCGCCATTCCAAACAGCACCATGGCCATCGAACACCGCCGAAAACCCTCCACCACCTTCTCCTACGGCCATTCCCGCACCACCTGTGGGCGCCGAGCGTCGAGCTGTCTTCAGCGAGACACGCGAGACGCGAGTGCAGTGGCGGTTTTCTGAGGAGAACGGTCAGGAATGATACACGCCCACATCTGATCACATCAGGAAGCGCGGGCGGCTTGCCCGCCTCCAGACGCGCCTGACGAAAATCGGCATATGCAAATTTGAGGATCAGGAATGATCACGCCCCCTTTTTCTCCGTCCAATCGGCGAGCGTGGCTCCGCCCTGAGGTCGTTTGATCCGAGAATTTGCATATGGTGGGTTCCGAAGCCGATAAAAAGGCAGCGCAGTGAGTCAGGAAGTCAGTTGGCTGGGTCGTTGGAGACGGAGCTCGAGCAGATCGGAGACCAGTACGTGGAGTGAGTCGAGTGGCGAGATCGGTGAGAAAGTCAGTTGGCTGGGTCGTTGGAGACGGAGCTCGAGCAGATCGGGACCAGTATCGTGGAGTGAGTCGAGTTGGCGAGATCGGTGAGAGAGTCAGTTGGGCGGGTCGTTGAGACGGAGCTCGACAGATCGGAGACCATATCGTGGAGTGAGTCGAGTTGGCGAGATCGGTGAGAGAGTCCGTTGGGCTGGGTCGTTGGAGACGGAGCTCGAAGCAGAGGTGGCAGACGGCTGCGGAGCGAACGGCAGCGGAGGCAATCGGCTGAGGAGGACCTGGAGGAGCGGGACGACGAGGTCGCGTTGAGTCGAGCAAGCCAGCATACTCCTCCCAGAGCATCAACAATTCCCCCTTCCCCGCGCTGAGAGATGCGACAAGGGGCCCCGTTCCCACTTCACCAGCAGGTGCCCACGGAACCGCCGTGCAGCGACATTCTGCGGCTCGCCACGAGGGCGCGGTAGGACCCCTCGGTCTCGTGGACCTGGCCGCTCATCCAGGTTCCACGCGCATTAGGCCCACGGCCCAGTCTGACTCCCTTGCCTTTGAGGGGTCTTTTCTTGCTTCGGTGTGAATGCGTGTTGGCGCCGTGTCTGTAAGGTAGTAACTGTATAAGTGGTCCGTGTGTCGTGTAGTCGGTTTTAACTCCTTTATATGTGCATTCGTTAATTGTGGCTGTAAATACGTGCTATAGGTGTGCTCCGTGTCCGGAAATAAATGTGCATTGTGTGAACTGTTTTCCCGTTTCGCTTCGTCTTTTCTTCATTGACCCTCCATCCTGCTTCACGTAAAGGGTTCGTAGTGTGCAAAAACGCCCGGTAAATAATCTGAACCGTCGAGGTCGACGATAACACCGCTCGGTTTATCCCGATAGTACGGAACGGCCCGCCCAACGCTCGTGTCCGATCGACCTGCGGCGAGTACGATCGCCCGGTTTACCATCCGTGTACTTAGGTAGGTCGAGTTTGGCGAACAACCCTATCCTACGCGGGTGGCCGATTGGCACGATTGTGGTGAGGTCGAAAGGCCCACCCGTGACTGGATCCCGGCGTTAGCCGGGAGGTCACGACTGAATTGTCCGTCCGGTGGGCGAAGCGGTCGCGGTTCGAGTCGCTGGCCGATCGCACGCCGACGGGCGCGAATTCGCAACAATATACATATATATACAGTAATATATATATAATATATATAAATATTATAAATATATATAATATATATATAATGTGACCTGCTCTGGCAAACCCAACACTTGGTGGCAAAAATCAAAATTGAGCTTTTGTTATCACTGGATAAGTGAAGATTCCTTTTAAATGAAACCTTATTCAAAGAAATTGGTTGAAATTTCGAAAGTTATGGCTATTTGACTTATTTCATCCACCGAAAGTCAATATCGAGATAATGCCACTTAAAACTTTCACTTATAATTCAAATTTCACACACAATCATGCACACATTCACCCATAGCAACGGCAATAACCAGATTAGCTACAGACTTGAAATTTCACAGGCATAATGGACACAATATCAGACTGTAATTTTGTAAAAAGATAAGTTTGAGTAATTTTTAATAAAGTTATGGTAATTCAAAAACAAAAGAATTTCGATGGTCCCAGTTTCGGACATGCATGTTTGAAAAATTAATTTTAAAATACTTTCTGAGCAGCTTTGGAGTTGATTTTTTTGTCAAAATAACTGGAATAAATGCCCTATCCGATCGTGCTAAAATCTCAAGTTGGTCCCTGAGGTAAAATTTCGTGTTCGGAGGCTGCTACAGCGTAATGGGATTTGCCGAGAAGTGTTGGGTTTTGTTATAGCAGGCCACATATATTATGTAATATATATATATATATAGTATATATATATATATATATATATATATATATATATATATATTGTTACGGATCTGGAACCATTTGCATTCAACATACAGGTCCCAAAAGTCAGTTATCCCGTTAAGTACATGTGTAGTCAGATCCTTTCCTTTGTCTTGTGGGAGAATCAAAAACGTGCGTTGCGACTTCTTTTAGTTAGGTTATTAAATCTTTACATGTAACAACCAACAATCCATCTGCATGACCCATCGGCCCGTCACGATCCACCGCCAACCGGCTGCACCACCAAGTACCTTTGCAACGTTGATACTGTTACTCGTCGAGTGTGGCCCGCATGGAGGACTGGCTGGGGTTTCCCGTGAGTGGCCGTTGCAGCGTTATACTGTTACTCATCAAGTTTGACCCCGCGTGAAAGAGCGGTTGGTTTTCCGGCAGGGCCAACCCCCGCCCCGGAAGGTGGGTCGTAGGACCCTGTCCAATGAGGGGTGGACAGCGAGGCGTTTTTTCGCAAGAGCCCCTCCCCATGGTGGGAGGAGATATATCTCCGAGACTCTCTGATAGGAGGAGTTTTCACGGTTAGGTCAGGCAGTTTTTGTTCACTGTGGCTGTGAGCAGTCTGCTTCGTTCTTCACGGTGGCTGTTACGGGGAGAGGAGTTCTGTGGACCCCGACTATTCGCCACGTGAGCTCTGCCACGAGCCACGAGTCCCACACGTGCGACTGGGACCAAACCGACGACCTTTGGCAGGTGCCGCACTACAGAGCACGCTTTCCCTCCAACGACCAGTACCCACCGACTCTGACCCCCAGCTTGTCTCTCTTCATGGCTGCGAGGTCAAATAAAAACTGGGGTTTCTTTTCTGTGTGTGTGTGTGTCTGCGTGTGGGCCCGTCTTTAAGTCAAACTGAGTAAGTGTTTTGCTTATTGTTAATATTTCCCTGCTTGCATATTCGTGCCAGTCTTGCCTTTGTCTTTATTTTACTGTTAATAAATTTATTAGAAATGTTCCCAGTCCTTTCTGTCCCTTCTACATTAGTCTAGCATGGTCCGGTCTGAGTATAAGCGGGGTTTCATCCCCGGTAATCGGTCTATCATAGCTGGACGTCCTGGGCAGGCCCTGCTCAATGCAATGAGCCGGAAAGGTAGGTGGCAAAGCGGTAGTCGGTATGGTGAATCTACCGCTGCCGGTAGAGTAAATCCGGTTCGACCAGGCATTCCGAGGGCGGGCTTCCCTGGTAGTTTAAATCGTGTAGCTACTTAGGTAAATTGGCTTTAGACAAACAGACCCTACGCTACGCGGTTGAGATATTGGCGACCACGGTCGGTTCAGCGACCCGCCACCTCACGGAGTTATCCGGAGCGATGGCCTACAATTCCGGGGAGTCTGGTGGAAAAGCGTAACCTCCCCACCTAGCGGTCGTTCTCGCCACGGACCCCCGGCCCGCAACATATATATCATATACTAAATATTATATAATTAATATATTAATTAATATATAATATATATTATAATAAATATAATCATCAGCATCATCATCACTGTCTGTTGACGATGACTTAGAGAAGTAAAAATTCATTCCATGTGTCGATGTCGTTCACGAGACTTCAATCCAGAGAGTGGTGATAAGCCTCTTCTGCATTGTAAACATATATTATTACCTCCACCACCGAGAAGAGGGTTATGTTTTCACCCCTTTCTGTCCATTCGTTTGTTTGTTTGTCTGTGTACAGAGATATCTCAAAAAGTTGGAGACAGATCCGGATGAAATTTTGTGGACAGGTTCGGTGTGTGACAAGGCCGAACTGATTCGATTTTGGTGAAGATCCGATCCGGATCCGGCTACTAGAATTTTTTAAGTGATTCCTCACCATTGAGAGATCGGCGCCAAAAACGATATATATATCACAATATCTCAAAAAGTTGTGGATGGATTTGGATGAAACTTGGTGGACAAGTTGGGTGTGTGACCACGACAAATTGATTTGATTTGGTGAAGATCGAACTCAGATCCGACCTTCTAGAATTTAAAAGCGATTCTTCACCATTGAGAGATAGGGCTCAAAAACTAATATATAGCGAAATCTCAAAAATGTATTGGGCCAGACATGTTCTCGTGGATCAGTATTATGGGGCGGAGGTCGGTGCTCTACCGAGTGCCCTTCTAGTTTGATCGTGGGTCTCCCAAATTCCACGTCTCCTGCCATGATCCAGTTGATATTTTCATTTCTTGCTTCTTCTGTCATTTTTATTCCATTTCTGGTCTAAGCCTTCCACTGGGTTGTTTGCTCATTTGCACTGCAATTCTGCTCCTGTTAAGTGTCTTTCAGTACATTCTTATATCTTACTGTCTGACCAACTTTACATTGCCTCAGTTAGCTCTCCATAAAACACTGTCTTTGGCAATCTACCATGTCATTCTGCAACAACTACTGACCACTGAAGTTGAGTGGCTAATAAATCCACCTCCACAACTTGGAATGTTTGCACGTCACGGATTTCAACATTTGGTTTGTATTCTTTCAAGAAACTCCTAATATCTGACGCAGATGTCAAATTTGGACCTTTGAGGCTGCTCTGATGTGGTTTAAAATTCCTCCATCACTGTGTGTTGTGATGGTAACTGCAATGCCAAGATAAGGAATTTTTGATCGACTTTAGTTCTGAAGTGCCAATGTTAATTGTGAGGTCAAGCTGATGTTGGCCTGGAGGTGGTTGAGAGAGGGACTCTTCTTTAAGCTGATATTAAGTCCAAAACTGTTGATTTATCTCTTGCGTCTGGTCCACAGAATGAGCAACCAGAGAGAGAGAGCTGCATCATCCAAAAAAAAATAGTTATCTTATCAATACTTTACTTCTTTGCTTTAAGTCTGGCTAAGTTAAACAGGTTTTTCCATCAGACCTTGTGTTAATGTGAACACAGAAGACAAGTTTGTTGAGGCTTCCATAAGTACAGCTGTCAGAAACAATGTAAAGAGTGTTGGTGCGAGACCACAACCCTGATTCACCCCTTGAATGACATTAAATGGGTCAGAGTCTGTACCACTAACCGGAACCTTTGCTCAATCCATCATGGAATTCATGTACAATATTGATACACACCACGCGTTTGAGAGGTATCCAGAGTGTTGACTCTCCACTGTGTCAAATGCCTCGGTGAGATCAATAAAGACCCTTCTGTTGTTCAGCTGATTTCTCTTGTAGTTGGCACAGAGTACAAATCATGTCAAATACAGACTTTGAGGATCTAAATTCACAATAGTTTTCTGGTAGTATATCTTCAACAAATCTTTGCAGTTGTAAGTAAAAGGTTTGCCAAGAGTTTCCAGCAACTCCTAAAAGTGAAATCTTTATAATTCTACAATAGCCTGGCATTGGCAGCGGTTAGGGTGGCTGGCTTGGATCCGAGGGTCCTGAGTTTGAGCCCTGTGGCTGCTGAATTAACACCAAGTGGGGTTGACTCAGCCTGTCATTCTGAGGTTGGCGAAAGAGAATCAGTGTACTGGTATAGGGGCACTGCATCAGCGGCATAACCGTGTCCCTCACCGATGATGCAACCAGCAGCCCAAGGCTGCACACGAGAGTGTAGTGAGTGCACAGTATCTCCACAATGAGATCTGTTCCCTTTGCATTTGTAATCCTTAAATTGTGGCAATTCACCGGATTTCCAATAAACTTGGTAAAACTCCAATTTCTTCAAAGCTTTGCCACTATAAAAGTACACTTCTGGAGAATTCCATCAGAAGCAGGAGCTTTACCTCTTTTAATTGCTTTGATGACAGCAGCAACTTGTTGTTGACTTGGGGTAGTCAGGTTATTTATTTGTGGAGGGATCTCCACCATTGGGTGCATCTTCACAAACGCTTGAAGGCTGGTTTAATATATCGGTAAAGTATTCTTGCCATCTGTTGATGATATCACCTTTGTCAGTAAACAATTGACTCCCCTGTGTTTACATTGCACTTCTTATTGAGACTGTACTTCCTTGTTAGACTGTTTGTTAGACATGACTTGTTTCAAAGCTGCAAAGAATCCCTTAGTATTATTTCAGTCTGCTAATTGTTTAATCTCGTCTGCCTTTTTGGCCCACCACTTGCTTTTCTTATTTATCTTACCTTTCTGGAGTTTTCAACTCATTGAGTTATGAGACACTGATCTTTCATCCTATTTGACAGTTTTATTTCGTATAATCAACGTTTCTCTCAAGTAACTACTGTAATTCTATTGATATTCAATGATAACAGTCATATGTATTTATTATTGTAAATTAACAGCGTATATAAATTCTTGTGAACCAAACTACATTAGTAAATAACAAGAACAATGTCATTTTATAGTATCAGTCAAAACTCTGTGTGTCCCCCCTTTACCTTCTTCAATGCCATCACTCTTTTACCCATACTTCCTGTATATGATTGAAGCATTCTAATAGGAATATTGTGCCAATATCCTGCAGTACATTCCACAGTTGTGTAAGGTTAGTTGGGTTCCTCTTGTTTCCTGTTTAGATCTGTAGTATATTCCTGTATAACCTGTATAACGACACATGACCTTAATGGGACTCATTGTAACTTTGTTCCTAACCAACAGCTGTAACTTTGTTCTCAAATCCTGTTTTACTCTATTGGAAGTGAGTTTTGGATCATTGTCTTGTTGGAAATGAATCCTCTTCGATTAACAATTTCCACGAGGAGCTGCATGGTGTTGCAGTATCTGCTTGTAATTCTCTTTTGTTAGTATCCCATTGATTTTAACAGGTGTTCCAACACAAAAAGCTGAGATACAACCCCAGACAATCACAGAGCCTCCCCCTGTGTTTAACATTAGGTGACGAAGATTGTGTGTCGTAATGTTCCCCAGGTCTTCGGCGTATGAACTGACTTCTCATAAATCCAAAATGTCAAACTTCAATTCATCAGTTCAGAGCACCAAATTCCATTGTTCAGTTACCCAATCTTGGTATTTCCTTGCAAATATAAGTACAGTATTTTGACCTTATTCTGTGGTCTCAGCAGTGGTTTCTTTGCTGCGACTCTGCCATGGAGACCTGCCATGGAAATCAGCCATCTGTGCAGTGTTGGACGATGTTAATGTTCAGCCTGTCTCCGTTCCATTTGTCAGCTGGTGACTTGAATTTTTTCTATTCCGTATGCTGAGCAAATTCAAGTGCTTGCTTGCCTTGAGGAGGTTTGTTGGTCTTCCTGGCCTTTAAAATCTTGGACAGAGCCAGTTTCTTTCAGGCGTTGCAAAGTGTACCTCTCACCATTCTAGATCTTCAGATTTTTTTGTTGTTTTCTTCATTGTGTGCCCTTCTTCTCGCAGAGTTTGGATCTTCACACACTGTTCTGCTGAAAGATGCCGCCTTGGCACCATTCTGAACCTACTCCTAGACTTTCACATAATTGATGAAAACTAATTTCACATCTTCACTAATTTGCAAATTTTATTGTTGTTTCTTGTAATTCGCATTCATGTAACTGGTGTTGATTACGTCAATCGTTTATTATTATTTACTGCACAACAATCCACAAACTGTTTCCTGCATATTTTCTTTGTGGTAAGTGGATATTATGAGCACTTGATACGAGTACTGAGCAGGACCAATTGTTGCATAACTACTTCGAGCGATCTCCAAGCCCAATTAAATTTGGCCAATCACCCACAGCTGCCTTACATTGCCATCAAAATACGGAATAAATTGGGACACATGCATTTTATACTGTATTAAATTCTGGCACATATTTACAGAGCAGATTTACAAGTCATATATGTACAGGGCAATTTACAAGGATGCATACATTTCCCTTATCCCCAAACGACACCCGTGCCTTCGGATCCTTATTAGTCACTTATCAACTTTACATTAATGTGGTGTCAATCACGCATCTGGTGGGAAAAGAGAGATGGGTGAGGGCAAGATGAGGTGAGAGAAGAGAAAGAAGAAGACGTGTGTCGTACCCCTGCACACCTTGCACTAGCCCGGTTGAGCGAGTCCTGCCCAATCGTTCTGGCAGATTATCTTACCCCCAGACCCTCGCGCTCCACTCTCTATGCGCCAAGTTCGTCTCTGTGCTCCCGTGTGTTCTCGCCTTTTATTAGATTCTCACCCCCCCCCCCCCTTCGCTCGGGCCCCACCGTGTCCATGGGAGGAATTGTGGTGGCCGGGAAGTCCTCCACTCTCACCAATGGCATGTCAGAGCCATGACCTCTGGAGGCATCTTGGGATTAGTCCCGGGTTTTGGCGCGCTGTCAGGCTTAATTATGATGGAAGGAGCCATCCGTCGCAGGGTTCTGGAGCCGGGGCTCACCAAGCCAGTTATAGGTGGTTTCTAGGAATGCTTGCAAGGATGTTTGGAACGGAGGGCACAGCCTCTGTGCTGATCTTCAGTATATGTGTGGTATAAGATGTGAGAAATGGCAGTGAAAAAGAATGTAGAAAAGGAAAATACACGTATGGGACTTCCAACTATACACTTGCAACACATAGCTTACATGAACACAGTACACTTAAAAGCTAAACAGAAACTATTAAATAACTAGGTTTATTCGATGTGAGAACGTCTCTCCTCGGAGGTCCAAAACCGCAACAATATACCAGCAGACAACCTGGTTCTACTGGGCTGTTGTAAGGGAATTAGTTCCCAACATAGTGTGGAATAGCGAGTTTTCTGGGAATGTCCTTTGACAGTATAATGGCAGGGACCCGAGGAAATCCTGCGGAGCATAAAATCTGACTTTAATCCTCAACCACTTTCTACTTTCTTCAAGTCTCAACCCTACCCCCTCCCACCCCAAGTCCTTAAACCCTATCTCCAGCTCTCTGTCCCATCTCAACCCCCCCTCCCCAAGCCTGAACTCCCCCCTCCCTTCTCACCTCAGGTCCACAACTCTGCCTTTCATCTTCAAGTCCTGATCCCCCCTCTTTAACCACCTTTCCTAACTCTATCCATTCTCTGCACCACTCCCCCACTCAACTCTCTGTCCTTACTCCCCCTTTTTGCTTCAAGGCCTTAACCCTCATGTGGGTGTGAGTGTCTGACACTGAATCACAGGTATTAAGCGGCATTTCAAGACATCCAGTTATTATACTACAAATACCACCCGTCGCTTCGCTGAGCGTAATACTAAGGGGGAGGGAGAAAAAGGGAGGTGGGGGAAGAGTGGCGAGAGTGAAGGGTAGAGGGAAAGGAAGGAGGAGGGGGAGTGAGGAGGTGGAAGGGAAGACATATGAGGTGAGAGGAAGGAAGGCAACATGCGTGGAGCATTATATACATCATACTGTCTCATGAAAATCATTCTGCATAAAAAAACAGTGAAGATGGAAACAAAATAATGTCTGAAATCCATTTTTTACCGGTCATACTATGAGCACATCAGGAGACAAACTCCCGTCGACATAAATAATACCGCCAGGAAGCGTCCGGAGCCAAGTTGTCCGAAGACAAATACTGCTCGGACATGTCCGGAGACAAATCCTGTCCGGACATAAAACGTCGGAGACAAACCTCCCAGACACGTCTGGAGACAAACACTGTCCAGACCCACCGACCAGATATGTCCATAGACAGAGAGGGAGGTGGGAGTGAGAGAGGATATTTGGGAGGAGGATGCTGCACTGTCGAGAGGGAGAGAGTAGGGGGTGAGCAGAGAGAATGTTATGCTTCATGTTATGCTTCATGAACTTCATGAGCTAGCACACACACACAAACACACACACACACACACACACACACACACACACACACACACGCTTGGCCGATATCGGCAATTTTTCAGGAATTGGCAGGATGGAGTCAGTGTGATTACCACTGTAGTACGTACTGAAAACAACCCAAAACCTTGAGTAGCTTTCACCGAAAAACAACATTGCATTATGTCGAGACGTTTCAGGAAGATGTTCACAAACATTATTCTTTATAAACATCTGCCTGCGATGGGTGGGAAAAATTGGCTCGGTAATTTAGAAACACATGTTAATATGGAAAACAACTCGAAAATCGGGATTTCACAACTCACTCAGGTGACGGAGCAGGAACCACTCTGTAGTGTGGGGACAGAACCATCGCTGAGGTGGCCGAGCACGAACCACTCGCCTAGGGTGCCGGGCACAAAACCACTCGCTGAGGGTGACAGAGCACGAACCACTGGCTGAGGATGACGAGCAACGAACCACTCGCTGAGGGTGGCGGAGCACGACACTGCTGAGAGTGATGAGCACAACCACTCGCTCAGGGTGACGGAGCAGGACCACTCGCTCAGGTGATGAGCACGAACCTCTCGGGAGGGTGACAGAGCACGAACCACTGGCGAGGATGACGAAGCACGAACACTTGCTGAGGGTGGTGAGGCCACAAACCAATCGCTGAGGTGGCGGAGCACGAACCACTGGCTGAGGGTGATGGAGCACAAACCACTCGCTCAGCGACGGAGCAGGAACCACTCGCTCAGGGTGATGGAGCACGAACCACTCGCTGAGGTGACGAGCACGAACCACTCGCCAGGGTGACGGAGCAGAACCACTCGCTAGGGTGCGAGCACGAACCACTCGCTGAGGGTGACGGAGCACGAACCACTCGCTGAGGGTGCGGAGCACGAACCTCGCCTCACGGTGATGGAGCACGAACCACTGGCTGAGGGTGACTGAGCAGAACCACTTCGCGAGGGTGCAGAGCACGAACCACTGCTGAGGGTATGAGCACGAACCACTGCCTGAGGTGGCGGAGCACGACCACTCGCTGAAGGTGACCGAGCACAAACCACTCGCTCAGGTGACGGAGCAGGAACCACTCTGTGAGTGTGATGGAGCAGGAACCACTCGCTGAGGGTGACGAGCAGAACCACTTGCTGAGGGTGGCCGAGAATGAACCACTCGCTGAGGGTGCCGAGCACAAACCACTCGCTGAGTTGACGGAGCACGAACACTCGCTGGGGTGACAAACACGAACCACTGGCTGAGGAGACGGAGCACGAACCACTTGCTGAGGTGCGAGCATGAACCATTCGCTGAGGGTGGCGGAGCACGAACCACTGCCGAGGCGGAGCACGAACCACTCGCTGAGGGGGAGGAGCACAACCACGCTCAGGGTGACGGAGCAGGAACCACTCGCTCAGGGTGATGGAGCACGAACCACCTGTGAGGGTGACTGAGCACGAAGCACTCTCAGGGTGATGAGCACGAACCACTCGCTCAGTGACGGAGCACGAACCACTTGCTGAGGGTGACGGAGCATGAACACTCGCGGGTGAAGAGACGAACCACTCGCTGAGGGTGACGGAGCATGAACCCCTCGCTGAGTGACGGAGACGACCCTCGCCAGGGTACGGAGCACGAACCACTCGCCAGGGTGACAGAGCACGAACCACTCGCTCAGGTGAGATGGAGCACGAACCACTCGCTGAAGTGACGGAGCACGAACCACTCGCTCAGGGTGACAGAGCACGAACCACTCACTCAGGGTGACGGAGCACGACCACTCGCTCAGGTGACTGAGACACGAACACTCGCTGAGGGACAGAGACACGAACCACTCGCTCAGGGTGACGGAGCACGAACCTCGCTCACGTGATTGAGCACGAACCACTCGCTGAGGGTGATGGAGCACGAACCACTCGCAGAGAGGTGGCGGAGCACATACCACTCGCTGAATGTGACGAGCACAAACCACTCGCTCAGGGTGACGGAGCAGGAACCACTCTGATGTGTGACGGAGCAGGAACCACTCGCTGAGGGTGACGGAGCACGAACCACTCGCTGAGGGTGACAGAGCACGAACCACTGGCTGAGGCTGACGGAGACGAACCACTTGCTGAGGGTGGTGAGGCATGAACCACTCGCTGAGGTGGCGGAGCACGAACCACTCACTGAGGTGACGGAGCATGACCACTCGCTCAGGGTGACGGAGCGGAAACCACTCGCTCAGGGTGATGAGCACGAACCACTCGGTGAGGGTGACTGAGCACGAGCACGCGCCTCAGGGGATGAAGCACGAACCACTCGCTCACGGTGACGGAGCATGAACCACTCGCTGAGGGTGACGGAGCACGAACCACTCGCTGAGTGACGGAGCTCAACCACGCTGAGGGTACGAGCACGAAACTCGATGAGGGTGACAAGCACGAACCACTGGCTGAGGATGATGGAGCACGAACCACGTCTAGGGAGGTGGCGGAGCACGAACCACTCGCTGAGGGGACGGGAGCACAAACCACTCGTTACAGAGTAGGACAGGAACCACTCGCTAAGGGTGATGGAGCACGAACCACTCACTGAGGGTGACGGAGCACGAACCACTCGCTCAGGGGTGACGGAGCGAAACCACTCGCTCAGGGTGATGAGCACGAACACTCGTAGGTGACGAGCCGAAGCCATCGCTCAGGGTGATGAACACACCACTCGCTCACGGGTGACGGAGCATGAACACTCGCTGAGGGTGACTGAGCACGAACCACTCGCTGAGGGTGACGGAGCAACAACACACTCGCTGAGGTGACGGACACGAACCACTCGTGAGGGTGACAGAGCACGAACCACTGGCTGAGGATGATGGAGCAGAAACCACTGGCCTGAGGGTGGGAGCACGAACCACTCGCTGAGGGGATGAGCACAAACCACTCGTAGAGGACGACAGGACTCGCTAAGTGATGGAGCACGAACCACTTGTGAGGGTATGAGCACGAACCACTTGCTCAGCATGAAAGCACGAACCACTCGCTGACGGTGACGAGCACGAACCACTTAGCTGAGGGTGACGGACACGAACCACTCGCTGAGGGTGACGAGCACAACCACTCGCTGAGGGTGCACGAACGAACCACTCGCTCAGGGTAAGGCACGAACACTCGCCAGGGGACGGAGCACAACAACTCGCTCAGTGGATGGAGCACGAACCACTCGCTGAATGCGGAGCAGAGACACTCTCAGGGTGACGGAGCAACAACCACCATCAGGTGACGGAGCACGACCACTCACTCAGGGTGACGGAGCAGAACCACTACGTAGGTGACTGAGCACGAACCACTCGCTGAGGGTGACGAGCAGAACCACTCGCTCAGGGTGACGGAGCACGAACCACTCGCTCATGGATGAGCACAACACTCTGCAGGGTGACAGAGCACGAACCACTCACTGAGGGTGAGGAGCACGAACCACTCGCTGAGGGTGGCGGGAGCATCATACCACTCGCTCAGGGTGGACGAGCACGAACCACTTACTGAGGTGACGGAGCATGAACCACTCGGTGAGGGTGACTGAGCATGAAGCACTCGCTCAGAGTGATGAAGCACGAACCACTCGCTCACGGTGACGGAGCACGAACCCTTGCTGAGGGTGATGGACAGAACCACTCGCTGAGGGACGAGCACGAACCACTTGTTGAGGGTGATGGAGCACAAACCACTCGAGGTGACGCAGCACGAACACTCACTGAGGTGATGGAGCATGAACCACTCGCTGAGGTGGCGAGGCATGAACTACTCGCTGAGGGTGGCGGAGCACGTACACTCGCTGAGGGTGGCGGAGCACGAACCACTCGCTCAGGTGACGGAGCATGAACTACTCGCTAAGTGGACGGAGCAGAAACCACTTGCTGAGGGTGGCGAGCACGAACCACTCGCTGAGGTGCCGAACAATAACCATCTCGCTGAGGTTGGCTGAGGAAGAACCACTCACTGAGGGTGGCGTATATGAACCAGTCGCTGAGGGTGACGGACCAGGAACCACTCGCTGAGGGTGATGGAGCACGAACCATTCGCTGAGGGTGGCGAGGCACGAACCACTCGCTGAGCGTGGCGGAGCACGAACCACTCGCTCAGGTGACGGAGCACGAACCGCTCGCTCAGGGGACGGAACACGAACCGCTGCTCAGGTGAGGACAGAACCGCTCGCTCAGGGTGACGGAGCACGACCGCTCGCTCGTGACGGAGCACGAACCACTGGCTCAGGTGGGGAGCACGAACCACTGGCTCAGGGTGGCGGAGCACGAACCGCTCGCTCAGGGTGACTGAGCACGAACCGCTCGCTCAGGTGACGGAGCACAAACCGCTCGCTCAGGGTGACAGAGCACGAACCGCTCGCTCAGGGTGACAGAGCACGAACCGCTCGCTCAGGGAGACGGAGCACGAACCGCTCCCTCAGGGTAACGGCACGAACCGCTCGCTCAGGGTGACGGAGCACGAACCGCTCGCTCAGGGTGACGGAGCACGAACCGCTCGCTAATGGTGACGGAGCACGAACCGCTCCCTCAGGGAGACGGGAAACAGCTTAACAGAAAACGCTCAGGGAAACAGCTTAATAAAGCATAGTGCAAATGAGTTATTTTTCTGGAAACATCTTTTTTCTGATCTTGTGATATAATATGACAATGTGGTATCAGTGAAAAATTGTCGCGGGGGGGGGGGGGGGGTGCAAGGTAGGTCCACTGGCCCCGGCCTTTAGCTGCAGCTGCCTTGGACCAATGGAGCTCTTCCTTTTCGGGGCATCTAAAATCAGAAAGTCAACTTTTGATCAGAAACTTTGTAAACGTTCACTGGTCTGTCCATCCACTGGTCTGTCTTTGTCTTATTTTTATCAGGTTGTGAATAAAAAAGTCGCGATACGGAAAATCAATCAATTGCAGCAGAAAAATTGAAACGGCCCAAAAAATTGACAATTTTTTTCGGTTTTTTAAACATCTAAGGTGTGCTGCAGTACTCTGAGACGTGCTGATTCCGAATATGCCTTTATTTTTGCTCTGGGATGCGTAGTTCTCGAGTTATAAGATGACAAACAAATACACTCTACTTTATTTCTATATATCGATATAGATTAACGGGGTATGCTTACACATTGTAAGCAACAATGAATTGTGCTTCCCCATTGTCTCGGGTCATTCAACTGCATTTATTTTTTTCATTTTTTTTGTTTTCATTTATTTATATTTTCATTTACAGATGCTTTCCAATGGTTCTGTGATTTTTCCTGGTGTATTGGCTTTGATGTCCGTCGGCACTCAAAATTACCGTACTTCCCCATTGTCTCTGGTCATTCACCTGCATTTTTTTTCATTTACTTATATTTTTATTTCTGGATGTTTTCTGATGGTTCTGTGATTTTTCCCGGTGTATCGGCTTTGATGTCCATCGGCATGTAAAATATCAGCTTTATACGTCACCCTGAAGGTACCGATCTTGAACATCAGTCAGTGAGTCGGTCAATGGTTAGAAAGAGCTTCATATATTGTTGCAGCCCCGGAGTCGCAGGGGAACCACGAGGGAGGGGCTGTCCCTGGTTCCTCTCCGGACTCACCGGGAATCCCAGGCTGTCGCACATGAATAACTTCGTGTCACGGCAGGTCGCTAATCGACCGCGAACTTGACCACGTGACCCAGGGTCCTCCGTCTGACAACCGTTTATCTTGGAACACGTGATCGCCTTATCGGGGAATCGCACCCTCGATGCGTACTTGTGTTACTTAAGTACTTACCGTATCAGGTGCAGCCAAGCGGAGCTATCAAGTACGCACCGGCTATTGAAGCAGATTTTGGGGAATAACGTCCCGGCAAAGCGAGGGAGCGGCCCATGCTAGACCAATGGAGGAAAAGACAAAAATAAGCTGGGTACATTTCTTACACACACATTTATTTAAACAAGAGCGAGGAAAATTTTGTGACACAGTGTGGGATTTAATGCAAATGTACAGCAGGGGAAGCAAAGAATTTGTGGAGTGTGGCAAAAAACATACAATATTCACAAAATAAGACAGTGCAGAGTTATCCCAAATATTCTTAAACAGTCTTATTTATGCTATGACAGGTGCTATCACACACACAAAAACCTGAAGAAAATGAGAGATAGTCCAGAGAGATAGAAGCAATTGGGGATTCGTGACCTCTTAATACCTGACATGGTTGGCAGACCTGCACATCCCAAAATGCTGAGGAAAGGGAAAGAGAGAGAAGTACTGAGGGTGTCTAGGTGCGTGAGTGAGAGGTGCGAATGCAATGCAATGTGGGTTGTTGCGTGATGTAAGAGGAAGAATGTGAGGTGCAGGTCAGTATGGTTTACCCTTGAGTTCGCTCCTGGGTTCGCTCTGAAAACGTTCTTGGTCGGGCTCGCCCATGTCGATTGACCTTTTGCATCCTCAGTCAAAGAGAGATAGATGGTAGAGAAAGGATGCATAAGAGAAAAGACCCTATCGTAATCGTGTGAGAATCTGTACGTGTAAGTTTTGCTGCGGGATGCAGCCTGACTGAGCGTCGATAGAATGAGAAGAGCCCCCGACTCGTAGCAGTAACGCGTGATCCCACGCTTGATCACGCTGACTTGCGGTGCCCCTCGCTCAGTGCCAACGCTTGTCCTCTTTATGCCGCCTGTTTCCCCGGCGAGGTTCGATGTCTGCTGTGGCCTCTTGTCTGACGAGCTTTAGCGTCTAGCTAGTTCTCCGACCTGGCGATTCTGATGAGTTCTGCTCCCTGGGTGAGTACTGACCAAAATGAGCTGCGTTTGCTCTTTCTATGAGCCCCGGGTGAGGGGAGGAGCCAAAAGTCGGATCAAACGAGGCTCTTTGTCAACTCAAGCTTCCCCATTGGTCCATCATGGTCATAGCCACGCCTCGCCAGGCCCCAAATGCGAAAAAAGGCTCAGTCGCTCGCCGACCTGGTCACGCATCGGAGCTCCGACTTTAACATGGGGCCATGGTTTTCGGAAGCGTTCTCTGCCCTGAATGTGGGCTGACCTCCATTCAAATGTGGGATTTAATGGAAATCCCTGTGCTACCCGGATATCCTCAAACGAGCTCCAGCGCACTTTCGCGCTTCAAATTATGCCCCATAATACCCCGACTTTTGTCTCCTCAGCATCCCTCGAGGCTACGGCGAATGTTCAATGAATAAGTGGCAGTTGTGGCGGTTGTAGAGAAGTCGGAGTACATTGTGGCATTTGTAGTGAAGAGATTGTAAGGTGGTGTTGTGGCGAAGAGGTGGAAATTCCTTGTAACGAAGTCGCCCCGGCAGGGAGGGAGAGGTTTGTCCCAAACAGTCGTGTTTGTTATAAAAATGTAAACGTAAGTTGTTGCAGGTATTTTTGGTAGTCGTGCGAAGTGGTTGTGAGCATGGTACAGTATGGTGAGCAAAATGAAGGCCTGAGGTGAGACGGCAGTTGAGAATTGGCGTGCAGTTTTGAATGGAAAATGGCGTGCAGATGCAAATCAGGCGCTCACGGTGTGCTTTGCTTGGTTCCTTCCATCGTTATTGGTTTGCGTGCTTTCTTGCTTGTGTGTTTCGTGTGAGAGAGACAAAGAAGTGGAAGAAGTGATGCAAAGATTGAAGATTGAGGACCTAACTAAAAGAGCCCTATGCAACGCATCTTTCCCAATTACCCACGAGACATACGGAAAGGGCGAACTAATACAAATTGTATTGAAATAACTCCCTTGGGATCTCTGGATGTTGTGTGTCATTGCCTCAGATGCATGTGGTTTTACAGAACCACAACAATATATATATATATATATATATATATATATACCAGTGGGGTATGCTTACACATTGTAAGTCATAACGAACCGTGCTTCCCCATTGTCTCAGGTCGCTCACCTGCATTTTTTTTCATTTATTTATTTTCATTTATTTATATTTTCATTTACGGATGTTTTCCGATAATTCCGTGACTTTTCCCGGTGTATCGGCTTCGATGTCCATGTGGGGGAAATAATGGGACAGATGGACAATAGCGATGCGGCGCGATGGGACGTGCAGTTGCATCCCTGAGGTGTCCAGACCCAGTAGGAAAGTCCTCACCGGTGTGCAAGATATGCGACTCTCCCTCCTCTACCTTGGTTTCTTCCTCCTCAGGATTTCTCTCATCTCTGAGACTTCTGCTCCTCACTAGACAAGCTTTCAGGACAAGGACAAGCTTTGAGCTCCTCCTGCTCCTCGGACATGGCTTTTCCCCATGAGGAGGAGGACCATCTCCGAGCTCCTTTCTCCCTGCAGGACATTGCTTTCTCTCGTCTCGTCCCGTCCCTTGCTCTCACATCTTCTTCTTCATAGCACTTTCTCCGTGTCTCAGCTCGTGCGAGCCTTCTCCTCATTGGTCCACATTCGATGTGGGCGGGTCCACGATGCAGCTTGTGGGAAACGCCGCATCATTCTGAGGGAACTTTCAATGCAGCCCCCACCCATCTCTTCACATGCCCAAGGCTGCGCTGAGAGCCCCCGCTCCCTCGCCAGGACTTGTTTTGTGTGGTGTTGGTGTACTGGTGTTATGTAATTAATAATAGACATAATTAGAACTACCACTTTATAACTGCTGGCAGTGATGACCGGGTACCAAGATGTCCCGCTTTGATCGGACACCTGACCCTTGACCCATGACTTTTTTATTTTTTATTCAATTGAATTCAGAATGGGATTAAAATAAATTCCATTCAAATCAAATGGAAGACCAAACAAGTATAGTGGGGCAACTTAGCATAACAATTGTGCATTTTGTGAGGAAAGCACCAAATTTGGCACACTAGTAGCCTATCATATTATGAACAGATTTGGATATTGGGCCATCTCAAATTCAGCAGCTGATGGCTGAGGCAGCCATTTTCCACTGCCATCAAAAATTTTGAGATGGCCCAATATCCAAATCCATTCATAATATGTTAGGCTACGAGTGTGCCAATTTGGTGCTTTCCTCACAAAATGCACAATTGTTATGCTATATTTAGCTAAGTTGCCCCACTAGTAGCGGTTCATTCAAAGTACACCACCCCCATGCTAAATAAATAAATAACAAATCATCTAGTGCGCGACATCGCTGGGGCACCTTTGGCGCCCGGCGATGCTGCCTTGCAGCACATGGAGTCGGAATTGGAAGGAAGCGGTGTACAATAATTGATTGATTAATTGCAGAATTAAAATGAATAAATAAATAATCATAAAATAATAAATTTCTCAATCAATTGGCAAATAGTATACCAAAACCACCACTGTTTCATTCGAATCTGTAAGTTTTTGAAAATTAAACGATTAATCGAAAAATTAATAATTATTAATCGATTCATTGATTTTTCAAGAAATCAAAAATACTCTTTATAGCCAAATCACTTGGTCACTGTCATGTCCAAATATCACTGAGATATTGCCAGGATAAGAAATAAAATAAACAAGTAATTAATAAATCGATAATAATTCAGTAATTATTCAATTAATTGATGAATGAAAAAATTAAAAAATACTTTTTTTGCGAAAGCACATCTTCACTTTTGTCCCCAAATTTCAGCTTCCTAGCTCAAAGGATGGCTGAGATATCGCCCGGACAAGCAAGAAAGAAAATAATTAATCGATTAATTGATTAGTCAAAAAATCAAAATTACTCTCTATAGCCAAATCACTTGGTCACTGTCATGTCCAAATATCAACATCCTAACTCAAAAGGTGCCTGAGATACTAAAGTTCTGTGCGGACAAACAAGAAGACGTCGTGCATAGCACGATACTTGCGAAATCCATAAAACAAATTTGACCTCAAAAAATAATTGGTGGTTGAATTAATTGACCAAATATGCAAATCATCTTCAAATCCCAAGTCAATCGGATGAAAATTGACAATTTTAGAAATTCGGTCTATGTTGACCTCAAATATAATTGGCTGGTTGAATTCAGTGACTAACTGCAAATGCTCTTCAAATTCAAGTCAATCGGATGAAAATTGACATTTTAGAAATTTCTTGTCTATGTTGACTCAAATATAATGGCTGTTGAATTCAGTGACCTAACGATGGCAAATGCTCTTCAAATTTCAAGTCAATGGGATGAAAATTGAGGATTTTAGAAAGTTCAGATTAGTTGTTGACCTTTGGCCTATGTTGACCTCAAAAATAATTGGCAGGTTCAATTCACTGACCTGAAATATAAATCCTCTTCAAATTTCAAGTCAATCAAAGGAAAACTGAGGATTTTAGAAATCACACCTTGGTTGTTGACCTTTTTGACCTTTTAACCTAAAAAATAGGCTTATTGCTTATGACAAACTCTACCACGTCATGAAGATCGGTTTAAAATCGTGACCTGTTGGCGATTAACATAAAAACAAAAACAGACAAGAATGAAAAATTACTCGGTGACAACTTGGCGAAATGGAATGGGGCTCGGTGGAGCGCATACCTCCACCAGGCTGAATAAATTAAAATTTATTAGTATCCCACTGATACGTCGGAACTGAATCCGGACCTTAACCAAAATCGAATTGGCTTGTTATTGTCACCTAACCAACTCATCCACCTAGTTTTGTCATAACTCGTCCACAACTTTTTGAGATATCATGCGATACATAGAGTTTGGCCCCATATCTCAATGGTGAAGAATCACTTGAAAAACTCTTGTATCCGGATCCGGATTTAAATCTTCGTCAAAATTGAATCAACTCGTCCTTGTCACACTGCCAACCTGTTCACAAACTTTCTGCGGAATCCATCAATAACTTTTTGAGATATTGTGCTAGATATAGTTTTTGGCCCAATCCCTCAATGGTGAAGCGTCACTTGAAAAATTCTCGGATCCAGATTCTGATTTTCACAAAAATTGAATCAATTAGTCTTTGTCACACTCTCAACCTGTCCACCAAGTTTTGTCCGAATCCGTCCATGATCTTTTGAGATATTGTGTTATATATCGTTTTTGGCCATATCTCTCAATGGTGAAGAATCACTTGAAAAATTCTCAGATCTGGACCCGGAGCCAGATCTTCACCAAAAATTTAAGCATTGCTGTTCTTGGCCGGTCAGCAACATACACAAAAAAAATTCAGAACGATTTCTTGAAAACTGTGGCAAAAATCGCTGTTGACAAACAAACAAACAAGCAGTCATGACTGGTACTTACGAAATCGTCAACTTGACCTCTGACCTTGTCTAATAAAAGCTGTCTCTAGAGAAGGTAGCGACGCAAACCAGAAGTTTCTACGATGATTCTGTACCAAACCATCAAAAATCGAATATTTTGACCTCACTGTGACCTTGACCTTTGACCGATTTTGACCAAAATCTAATCAGCGCTAGCCATCACCCTCCTGAATCACGTGGTGTAATTTGACATTGGTAGCCTATTCCGTTCGCGAGTTATCGTGCCTACAAACAAACACACCAAACACACACACAACACACAAAACACAAACACACAACAGACACCAACACACAAACAGATGACGGAAGTCATCAATATACTTACGAAATCTTTATATTTCGTAAGTAACAAACAGACAGACAGACAAACACTAAACGCCAACATATTGGCCAAAAATTTTTTTCTGCCAAGTAAAAAGACGTCATGCAGAGCACGATACTTGCAAAATCCACCCCCCCCCCTCTCCAAAGGTTGCCATGGATACATCAAATTGTCCATTTCATTGAGATTAAAATTGACAATCTTAATCGAAGCTCAGGTCAATCGGATGAAACTGATTATTTTCAGATTGAAATTGATGATTTTAGAAGTTTGTCCTTGAGCTGACCTTTGACCCTTTGACCTAACAAAATAGATGATTTCCAAATTCAGTGATGTACCATGCAATTGCTGTTTAATCTTCAGGTTAATCGGATGAAAATTGACGATTTTTCAGGTGAAATTTGATTTTAGAAATTTGGCCTTTGACATTTTGACCTCAAATAGTTGCTTTCCCAATTCAGTGACGCAATGTGCAAGTTGCAAGTCCTGTTCAACTTTCAAGTCAATTGATAATAATTTAAAAAATGACGATTTTAGAAAGTCGACCTCAAGATGACCTTGACCTCAAAAGCAATGGGCTCCTCAGTTGAGATATACCTCTACAATTAGGTAAAGTTTCATGACGATCGGTTTATAATTGTGACCTGTGGGCGATTGACAGAGAGACGGACAAACAGACAGACAGTAACAAAATCGAGTGACCAATGTACCTGAAAACAAACGGACCGAATGCAATACCCTCTAGTCTTGTCGAGGGTAGTAACTAGTCCTCGGGTCACCTACTTGTCCACGTATGCTCTCCCCCTGGGGTAAGAATTTCCAAAACCAATAAACACACACACGTCACTACACACACACACACACACACACACACAAAACACCCAACACACACACACACACACACACACACACACACACACACACACACACACACACACACACACAAACACCACACACACACAACAAAAAACACACCCACACCCACACACACCCACACCCACACCCACACACAAACACACACCCACACCCACACACACCCACACCCACACACAAACACAAACACCACACACACACCACACACACACACACAACACAACACACACACCCACACCCACACACACAACACACACACACACACCCACACACACACACACACAAACACACACACACAAACACACACAACACACACACACACACACACAAAACACACCCACACACACACACACACACAACACACCCACACAAAAACACACACACAAACACACACAACAAACACCACACACACACAAAACACACACAAACAAACACACACACAAACACACACACAAACACACACACACACACACACACACACGAATTGAGCCTTAAATGTCACGTTTCCCCACAATGTTTCCTCGTGCGTGCGGTGACATATGTCGCTCCATGGATGCTTTGTTTGTTGTGTGTGTGGGTTTGTGTGTGGGTGTGGGTGTGTGTTTTGTGTGTGGGTTGTGTGATTTGTTGTGTGGGTATGTGTGTGTGTGTGGGTGTTGTGTGTGTGTGTGTTTTGTGTTTGGTGTGTGTGTGTTGTGGTGTGTGGTGTGTGTGTGTTTGTTGGTGTGTGTGTGTTTTGTGTGTGGGTGGGTGTGTGTGTGTGGGTGTGTGTGTGTTTGTGTTTTGTGTGTGTGTGTGTGTGTTCACGATCTGTGTACAGTCCTGTTTGTTGTTCGACACGAACTGACGAACAGAACCCTGTTATCCGACTGTGGAGAAACGAGTTGCTGAGGATCTGACCGGTGTCGTTTAATGAGTCCGTGCCCAGTGGGAGGACATTTTAACACGTGTTCACATCACGTTCGCACTCATGTCAGCACAAGCTCGGGTCACGTGCACAATTAGCGGTCTTCGCACGTCGTCGACCCATCGGCGTTGAGGCCGAAAACACCGGTGTCATGTTCGTGCTGTCCAAACAAGATGTCAAATGTTTTCGAGAGAAACACGCAGCACGTCCGCTGTACGTGGGAAAGAGAAATGTGATGGAGTCGTGTTTGTGGTGTACACTAGAAAAGGAGCCGTGTGTCCGTGTGTCCGTGTGTCCGTGCGTCCGTACGTGCGTGCATGCGAGTTTCAGACTCCTCTACCTTTAGACCCCTTGACACCCCGTACACCCCCTCAATACCTTCAAGACCTTTAAGCTCTTCGAGCTCTAAGACCCCTTAAAATCTCCTATGACCCTCAAGACCCGCTCAGACCCTATATAACCTAAAGACCCCTTTGACCCGAAAGAACATTTAGACCCCTAACACCCTTGAAGACCCTTTCGACCCTGAAGACCATTTGGACCCCTAACACCCTTCAAGACCCCTAATACCATTAAGAACCTGAAGACCCTTCAAGACCCCTAACACCCTCGAAGACCCCTAGTACCATTAAGATCCCTAAAACCCTCGAAAAACTCTCTTTTGACCACTAAGACCTTTATCCGCATCTTAAGACCCTTCAACACCCTAATACCATTAAAAACCTGAAGACCCCAAGACCCTTCAAGACCCCTAACACCTCGAAGACCCCTAGTACCATTAAGATCCCTAAAACCCTTTTGACCACTAAGACCTTTCAGATCTATAAGAACCTTCAAGACCCCTAATACCATTAAGAACCTGAAGACCCCAAGACCCTTCAAGACCCCTAACACCCTCGAAGACCCCTAGTACCATTAAGATCCCTAAAACCCTTGAAAACCCTTTTAACCACTAAGACCTTTCGGATCTATAAGACCCTTTAGACCCCTTATACTCCCAAGACCCCTTAAGTCCCAGAGTCGGAGACTCTTTCCACCCTAAGACGGTGTCGATCCTATTAGAACCTTGAGACCCATGAGACCTCCTGTGTGAGGACCTTCTGCAGTAACACTTGAGGGTTACCAGCCATAATCAAAAGCCCCCTCCCCAATTGGTAAACCGCCTCAGTACCCCCGGAGACCTAAGAGGCCCCAAAATAAAATGAATGAATTATGTCTCTTTTTACAGCGCGTGCGCTGTATACAATTGCACCGAGTTTGAAATGTCCCCACCGGCGTCTACCACGTCTCCGCTGTCCCTGTGTCCCCCTCCCCCACAGTGCCTCAAGACAGCCAATGACGGCTGTCCGGTAGATGCAGTGCGTAACCTCGATGGAAATGGCGACAATTGACGGAAATACCCGAGTATTTCAATGGAAATTTGTGAAACTAATGTGTTATAGATGTGAAAACCATTTAATTTATTGCTTGACGGAAAAAAACCAAGAAACACTCCCCCCTCATGTACGAACGAAAGACGTCACTTCCGCCCACCATGGCATTTCGCGCCGATCGCCGAATGCTGAAAGCTAAGTTCTTCTTATGCTATCATTCGTTTGCGTCCCCTGCCATGCTGTATCGAACGATTTCATTCCTTCTGTTATATATAAAGGTGCTTATCACAATAATAACAAGATTTTTACATTTCAAATATTAAGTACACTTGTTAATTGTTTTTCAACTGAAAAAGCATAAATTGCATATTTTAACATTAGTGTACTCATTTGCTTCACCACAGCGCTGTATTGAAGGATTTCACTTGTTTTTTTTCAGGTTCTGCTCAACATGGCTGCTCGAATCGTGAAGAGTCCTCATGGCGGAGAGAGTCCTCAGGGAGAGGTCCTCATGGCGGAGAGAGGTCCCTCATGGCGGAGAAGAGTCCCTCATGGGGAGAAGAGGGTCTCATGGCGGAGAAGAGGTCCCTCATGGCGGAGAAGAGGTCCTCATGGCGGAGAAGAGGTCCTCATGGCGGAGAAGAGGTCCCTCATGGCGGAGAAGAGGTCCTCATGGCGGAGAAGAGGTCCTCATGGCGGAGAAGAGGTCCTCATGGCGGAGAAAGAGGGGTCTCATGACGGAGAAGAGGTCCCTCATGGCGGAGAAGAGGGCTTTCATGGCAGAGAAGAGGTCCTCATGGCGGAGAAGAGGTTCCTCATGGCGGAGAAGAGGTCCCTCATGGTGAGAAGAGGTGTCTCATGGCGGAGAAGAGGTCCTTCATGGCAGAGAAAGAGGTCCCTCATGGCGGAGAAGAGGGGTCTCATGGCGGAGAAAAGGGTCCCCCCTCACAAAAAATAAAAACACCTTTCCTGTCATCGCTCAATTTTGGTGATGTGGAATCTCAAACACCGCTCGGTCTTCTTCCAACATGTTACTGTACCATATGTCGTGTACCTGCACTGAAGTTGCGCACCTGATATTTGATTCGGGTCCTTGACCTACTTTTTCTTATTGTTGACCTAATTAACAAAAATCACCTTTTTAATCAAAACTCGAATAATTTCCCTCCGATTTTCATGATGTTGGGTTTTATGGATACATTGTACATGGAGACACGTTTTATTCATTTACATTTACACTCTATCCCTAAATGTTGAAGGTCAGGGTCATATGGTGGTCCGAAAAAAACCTGTGGTCATCATTGGATCGTGGCTCCAGGGTCACCCGAGGAGGGTTTAGGTTAGGCCGACCCTTGGCGATGGTTTTGTAATTGCACAGATCTATTTTTTGTTTAATTTTCATTGTTTTGTTTGTTTGTTGTTGTTGTTGTTTGCACTCCTGGTACATGGTCCAGTCCGTGCCCCACCATGTGGTCCACTCCCGAAGAGAGGTCATGTGATTGGTGCTTCGCAGGACCTGAAGGTGGGTGTCTCTTGTGCTAGTTTCGTGGTTGGTAGTGGATGTTAAAGACGGTTTAATTTTTACCTGCTTGACCCCCATCCTCATCCCACGACTGGCACTGATCGATTCGGAACGGAAATCGCAGTGATCGCAGTGATCACCCACGTGATGGTAATTGCCATCATGCGATGAAGAAGCACGTGGTCGTGGACCTCAGCTGCACACATCGCTGGATCGAACGAGCTTAATTAACGACGAGATTCGCATGTTCGCGACACCGGTTGGCTTGAACGAGGCGGGACGGAGGGAGTGGACTGGACGTCCCGGCGGGACGGAGGGAGTGGACTGGACGTCCCGGCGGGACGGAAAGGTAGTGGACTGACGTCCCGGCGGGACGGAGGGAGTGGACTGGGACGTCCCGGGGACGGAGGGGAGTGGACTGGACGTCCCGGCGGGAAGGAGGAGTGGACTGGACGTCCCGGCGGGACGTGCCAGATGGTGGGCGGCGGCGCTTGGCCCGGATCAACGGCCCCGGCACAGCGCGACGCCTCCGGCTGGATCACCTTGAACCCCGGAGCCGACCCCCCACCCCCTTCCGACCCCCTCCGCCCCCCCTTTCCCCACCGAGTCAGGTCTCCTCTCGTGGTGAGATCGCGGCTCTGAGGACGCAACGCGCGCCCCACACCAGGCGCACTCATCAGAACTCCAAGTGTTGCACTCACCGGGTGCGGAGCCGGTGCAACCGAGGGAACCTGAGCCGGCGATGCAGCGCGCTCTGCGGTACAACGACCTGCACGTTGCTGCGCTGGCGGGCCGTGCGCGTCGTGCGGGGACTCGCGTGCGGCCCGTACGGAAGCACAGCGCCGACGGGAGCCGTTGGCACGGCCGATGGCTCGCGCTCTACCAGAACCTGCTCTTCTGCTTCGAGTCCGAGAGCAGCGTCCGACCCCTCGCGGTCTACCTGGTGGAGGGTTGTGCGGCACGGCGGGTGGGATCACCGCGACTCGCGGCGCGGGAACCCAGCGGGAAACACGTGGGTCCTGGGAAAAGCGCGGGATATGTCCAGGGAATACGAGATGCGGAGTACGCCGGGTGTGCGTGTGTGCACATAAGGCATATACAAAATGGTGTGTGTGTACATAAGGCATAGACAAAATGGTGTGTGCGTACATAAGGCATAGACAAAATGGTGTGAGTGTGTGTACATAAGGCATAGACAAAATGGTGTGAGTGTGTGTACATAAGGCATAGAGAACATGGTGTGAGTGTGTGTACATAAGGCATAGAGAACATGGTGTGCGTGTGTGTGCATAATTGCACAGATAGAATGGTGTGTATACACACATGGAAATGGGGTGAGTGTGTGCACATGAAGCACGGAGAACATGGTGTGTACGGTGTGCGTGTGTGTGTGTGTGTGTGTGTTGACACGTGTTGATCTCCCGAAGCCGTGTATAATTCGTGCTGTGTTTTATCGCCGTGACAGAGCCTGGAGAACACCCTCAGCGGGTCGTACTCACCTTTGAGCACTGTGGGTTTGAATCCCGACCCAGCTGTAAACGATCATGCCGGTGTTTCGCACGTCGGCCGAAACATCGATGTGTGTATCGTCCATCGGAGGGACGTGAAGCAGAGGACCCATCTACCAGCACTTGGTGGATGTTCAAGATTCCACGATGAGTGGGCGACTTATCACCGGCATCGTAAACAAATGACAAATTCCGGCCGAAATCACCTTCAGTTTTAACGTCAGGCCTGGCCGACGCCGATGGGAATGCTTGGGGTTGTAGTTGTAGTTGTAGTAGTTGTAGTTGTAGCTGTAGCAGTTTGTCGATGTATCTGGAAAAGGTTTCAACGGCTCAGCCTGTACATATACGTGACCTTTAAGAAATGCATTTGCTGGGTCCACCACCACAGATTGGTGGTGGGATGAAACCTGTTGTGGGTCCAACAGGGATCATGGGGAGGCACCACGATGACAAGTTAGCCTTGCTCTTTTTACTTTATTTATTTATTTTAATGAACTTCTTCCCCCATCCTTGAGAGGATGACTCGAGGACAGGCCAGACGTTGATTGGATAATAAGAGTGGTGGGGTGGTGGGGTATCCATTCTTGGTTAATCTATGGTACTGGCCCAAAAGTGTGTTTTGGGGGTATTTAACGTCTGCACCTGCCACTAAGTTCTCAACTAATTTTCCCATTAATTGGATCACCTCCCCACACCCCCTTTGTCTCCTACCGTGCGGTCGATGTGAATGGACAAACAGAACAGCTCAACATCACATCTTATCCACGAGCAGCGAGCCTCGGTCATCATCTCGGTTAAGCGACCCATGTGATTGGGAGACGTTGACGATTCGCGGTGTTTGGTCCAGTTGAGAGGGGCCACAGCCCGATGACATTATGCACACGACAACTATCATGTATTGCTATCGCAATGCAAGTTGCTGAATGTGGGAAAAACGTCTTCAGGAAAGCTTTTTTTATGCAAGGCCTGGGTCTTCTGGCCATTCTGAAGTTACACATTACATGTATTATAAATGGATTAGTGTGTGTGTGTGTGTGTGAGGCATGATTTTTTTGTGGAGTTCTACTGGAGCATTCTGATGTGGAGTGTGATAAACCAAAATGATCGTCATGACCTCCTGAGTTGATTACGCTAATTAACTATAAAGAACGCAGAAGAATCCCCATGTTTTAATCACACGCCATGTTAAGGTGTATACAGCAGCTTAATAGGTCCTTCCATGGCATTGCAATTACAGAATAAATAACAAACAAAAATGATAACATTGTAACAAAGCATATATTAATTAATACTACTACTACTAATACTACTAATAGTAGTAGTAGTAGTATCATTTGGCAACAATAACTAAGGTATAATCCCCATTCGCTTGGTTGAAAAGGCAAGCTAATGTATGCTACAAGGCCATGAAGACCAATGAAAATGTGGTCGAATGGACCAACGAGCCCACTCGTCTCATAAATACATGGCCATTGCACACCAAGTACATGCCCCTGTGCTCTCACAACGACCCAGTGGCAATCGTTTCTGTGAACAGTTCAGTTTCTCACACCTCACCACCTATCGTGATCCTGATACAGATCTCCATCTTTTTTATCCACCAGCAGCGTCGGGCCTCAATACCTTTGGGATAGAGAGGACTAATTCTGCCCATTCATTTGTTAATTCTTCACTGGAGCAGTTTTTTTGTTTTTTTTAAGAGTTATTTCGGCTTCTTTTGTCTCAAGCCAAGTTACTTGATTTTTCTGATACATATCAGCTTTGTACACAGATGTGATGGATCTTCCATTCTTTGTTGAAAACAATACTTGGGGGAAAAAGTTGAAATCCTCCCTCCAATTTTAATGTACAATACAGAATCTCCATTCATAGAAGAGTTGAAATAGTCCCTCAGTTTTTAATACACCACCTCATTCATGTGAAGGGCTGACATCTTCACTCGTATTTAATTTAAATATCAAGAATGTAGTCTCATGGAAGAGCTTTATTTGTTTATATGCAGCCTGTGGCTGCTTGGTTGCATCATTTTCTGGAAGTGCAGCTGTGTCGCTGATGACGAGCTGAGTCAACCCACCTGGTGCGAATTCAACGGTAGGAATCTTTGTCGGAACCTTTGTCTCTTGTCTTTGTCACAAAGAAAAATATCAGTCGATCAAGCACAAGTGCAGCAGACGTTGAACGAGTGTGTGAATCATTTCAACAAAGTCCCACAAAATCAATGTGACATGCATCCAGAGAACTGGGACTACCAACCACCACTGTACACAGGATTTTGCATAAAAGTCTGAAACTTTATGCCTGTAAGGTGCAGATTCTGCAGAAACTCAAGGCAAAGGACGGGTGTTTGGGTCCATCATGTGCCATGGAAATGCTCAGTCGCAAAGAGGATGATGAAGATTACCTAAAAAAGGTCATGTTCACAGATGAAGCTTGCTTGCATGTATCAGGAAGGTCAACCGGCACAACATGAGGATCTGTGGCTCTGAAAACCCCTACATGGTCATTGAACACATACACGAGGGTCCAAAGGTTAATGTGTGGTGTGGCCTTCTCCATGACCACTTGGTGGGTCCGTTTTTCTTTGCAGAGGGTACAATGACCTCAACAATTCACACGAACATGTTGGAAGGATTCGCCTTCCCACAGATTTAAGACCTGCAACCCAAAATCATTTTTCAACAAGATGGCACTCCCCCTCATTGGGCCTGAGTCATTCGAGCCGTCCTGGATGAAAAATTTCCAAGTTGCTGGATTGGCTGAGATGGACCAACCGCCTGGCCCCCTTGATCACCAGACACAACTACCCCCCCTGATTTTTTTTTCTCTGGGGGTTTGTCAAAGATGTTGCCTACAACACCAAGGTGGCAAACCTGCAGGATGCATCTTCGTTCTCGGATCACAGCTGCATGCGCATCGATCGAAGCAAACATGCTGAGCTGAACAAGGCAGTAACTCGTGTACCGCCTTGATGTCCTGTGCATGACAAACAAAGCTCAAATTGAAGTGGATTGATGGTGTGCACAAAACTTTATGAGTTTCTGTATCATATAAACCAAAGTGTATCGTTGTATCATTTGTAGTTCCAAATATATTAACAGTCAAAGTTGTCCGAGTCTTTTTGGAGCACCCTGCCAGCCACCTTAACCGTTAAGCCCACACCAGGCTTCATGGAAGAGCTGAATTATTTTCTCCATTTCACTGGACAAAATCTCTACTCATGGAGGTATTAAAATGATTCCTCCTTTTTAATATGAAGAATATACTGTATGCCTATGGAAGAGCCAAATTATTCCTTTGTGTTTTAATATTGATAGGATCGACACCCTTGGAAGACCTAAATTTTTTCCTCCATTTTACAATGCAGAATATATACTCATGAAAAACTTGAAATGAGTTTCCTTTAAAAAACAATAACAAAACAAACAGAATCCATGATCATGGAAGAGTTGAAATATTCAACTTTATTTAAATATAAACAATCTAAGCTCCTGGAAGAGCTGAAATCTTCCTCCATTTTACTATACGTAATATATACTCGTAAAAAGTTCAAATGAGTGTCTTTTTTAACATACAGAATCCATCATCATGGAAAAGCTGAAATCTTCCTCCATTTTACTATACGTAATCTATACTCGTTAAAAGTTCAAATGAGTGTCTTTTTTTAATATACAGAA
>CM068962.1:50380546-50397964 GCA_035128595.1 Eptatretus atami
AATTGTCACCGATCTACACAAAATACCCTATAATAATAAAGTGAAGGAAGGCAAACAATCTCTGCAGCACTTCGCAAATCTAGGCTCTATGGGAGAGTGGTCAGATGCCAGACGGAAGTCACTCCTGAGAAAAAGGCACATGGCAGCAGCCCTGAAGTTTGCAAAAAGGCATGTGAAAGACTGAGAGCATGTGGCAAAATATTCTGTGGTCTGATGAGATGAAAATTGAACTCTTTGGTCAGAATGCAAAGTGCCACATCTGGTGGAAATGGAGCACAGCTCATCACCCATCCAACACCATTCCTACCGTGAAGCATGATGGTGGCCGCATCGTGCTATGGGGATGCTTTTCAGCGGCAGGGACTGGGAGACTTGTAAGGATAGAGGGAACAATGAATGGAGCCAAATACAGGCAAATCCTTGAGGAGAACCTGCTTCAGAGTGCAAAAGACCTTCGGCTGTGGCGAACATTTATGTTCCAACAGGATGATGACTCCAAGCATACAGCCAATGCAACACTGGAATGGCTTCAGAACAAGAATGTGCAAGTCCTTGAGTGGCCCAACCAAAGCCCAGACTTGAATCCCATTGAGAATCTGTGGATAGACTTGAAGATTGCTGTTCACCGACGCTCCCCATCCAACTTGACAGAGCTTGAGCAAACCTGCAAGGAAGAATGGGAGAAAATCCCCAAATCCAGATGTACAAAGCTGATACAGACATTCTCAAGAAGACTAAAAGCTGTAATCACTACCAAAGGTGCTTCTACGAAGTATTGACTCATGGGGTTTGAATACTTATTATCGCAAGACATTTCACCTTTTCGTTTTTAATTAACATATAAAGATTTCGAAAAACATGTTTTCATTTTGTCATTATGAGGTATTTTGTGGAGATCGGTGAGAAAAAATTTAAATGAATCCATTTTAAATTCAGGCTGTAACACAATAAAATGTGACAAAAGCCGAAGGGTGTGAATACTTCCTGAAGGCACTGTTCAAGCTGTAGAGCTGTAGATAGTCTCTGGACTTATCTTCAGACTCCAAGGTGGGCGTTAGACGCAACAATGATGTGTACATAATAATAATGATGATAACCATTCCTTTCATGCCATGAGGCACATTAGGGCTGCCGAAGCAGTTTCATTTCGCTAAGGAGTACAATCTTGGACGGGTTGTCACTCCGACGAGTACATCATATTCCACCGTTTTCCTGATTAGGTATGGATTTGTGGGTTTATCAGTCCAGTGCATATAGTACAGTAAATAAATGCACACAGTTATATGCACAGTAGATCGTACTCCGACTTATCTTTTGAATCCAAGGTGGGAGGTAGACAGAACAATTATGTGGCAGTTAATAAAACAGCTAGAGGAAGATGAACAGACTTGAAAATGGTTTTCTCTTGATAATATTCCACAATATTCCATATAAAAATAATAATAATAATAAATCTCATAAATGGAAGAACGTTCTTACGTGGTCCCACCCACTTTAGTTTCCCTTCCTATTGCTCTGCATAAAGATTCAATTTTGCTAACTTTTCGTGGAATTCTTATAAGTTATGAGTTTTTTTTTATAAATTAAATTGAGTAGTCATGGACCTTCCCACTATAAAATGCAGTAGATTCGTGTTTAAACCAATTTTAAGTTCGGCTCTCTAAAAAAATTATAAGATGAATTCCAAAACAGGTATTTTGGGGAGGTCAATTATACATTTTAACGATGTTGTCCAAAAGTTTAATTAACGTTATTGTATGTGAAATCCTCTGCAGACGACGAGTAGGTACTTTATAGGTTTAAAACTTTGTATATATATATATATATTTTTGTGTCCTGATTACTTCCCAACTTCCTTTATCCATTCTCCATTCATCCAACACTGCTTTACCCTCCATTTTCTCTCCTATATTGTCCTTCATTCCCCTCCAATGTGTACCTTATACATAGACGGCCCTTAACCTTCCTGTTTTAATACCATGATTTATGATTTATGATTTAGAATGCCCATTTTGTATTGGAGTTCTGTATTGTACTTCTTTCGCTGGATATAGAAACTATAAAGGTCACAAATTTTGCTGTCACCACCAAATTTTGTCAATGACCAATAAAGGTCTGTTTCACCCTTTTGAGCATCACTTTCGGAGTGACACAATCCTCCTTCCTAACATGTCAAACCTGTGGCATCAGGCACTGCCTTCGCTCGTCATGGCTTGAATACCTCTGTGTTCATGCGCTTTATATACAACATGAACTATCTCGGAGGCGTTTGGGGTTATGGAGTTGAAATACCATTACCAAACATTTCTGTTGGATATCTATGATATTTATTGCTATGAAAAAGTAGTACAAACGTCATATAATGTTTCCCCACAGGTAGAATTACAGGGTTTCTTCCAAGTTCTTTTTATTTTTATTTTTTAAATTTTCACTTTTGTTTATTCCTCACAATCTGTCTTTTCATGCCTACACATTGTGTCTCTTCCTTTAATTGTACGCTATCTGCTTATATCCAAATGTTACCACAAGCACACGAAGTGAAAAGTGAGTTTGAGCAGTTGGTTCACTTCTGTCTGTCTGTAAATGTCAGTTTGTGATCGAGGAACAACGTAATTTCAATTGAATGTTATATTTTGAACACAAATCGGAAAACCAACCTGGAGGTTAGCAGTACTCCAGCTCTGAATTTATCCCTATCGCACATGCACAGAGAGGAGTTGAGTTTTTTTTTTTTTTTTAACTCTGCCTGTCTGTCAAACAAAATTGAAAATCATCCAAAGAAGAAACTTCCTGTTTTAAGTATGTCATAAAAGACACAAACAGACATGAATAACATTCTTTTTCTTGCTTATGGCAGCTTGGCTGCCAGGTAGCTATCATTTGTTGGGGCACAACTATGCCACTGATGCTGTGCCCCTATATCAGTGCACTGGTACTCATTTCGCCAACCTTGGAGGATGACAGGCTGAGTCAGCCCCACCTGGTGTTAATTCAGCAGCCAACATTCCTCAAACTCAGGACCCTAAGATCCCAACCCTAATCACGAAGCCAACACCAGACATGAATAACTAATGTAAACATGTTAAATAAGGTGATGTAAAAGATGCTGCATCAACAGCGGTAAAGTTCCAAATTTTATTTTTATTTTTTATTTTTTAACAACCTTTGAAATCTTTATTTTATTTCATTTCATTTATATGCTTGAACACTGTAGAACACAAATCACCTTTTTGGCACTTTCAAATAATTCCCATTTAGCAGTATTGGACAAAATATTATGGCATTTTTATCTTGATCAATCAAATTTTCTGATCGCAGACCCCGCCCATGTCCTATGTTTCTCAAGACTGCGTAGGGTAAGGTGCTCTATGAACTCTATAGTTTTGGATTAATTTCCCTCCTGTGCTTTCAATCATGCTTTGCCGACATTTCCTCACACAGCGAGCTAGAGTGACCTGGACGATGACAAAAAAAGTTAAAATTTTTGTTACCCCACAACAATTGCTCCAAATCCCAACAACAGAGCAGGGGCATGGTTAAGTGACAGTCATTAGTGGATTAGAGATGTAATTTGGCCTTTAATGCGATCATAGGTTTAGGTTTTGCAAATCTATGGAACATGAGTACAGCTTATGGAATAATGGTTTGTCATTGAACCTGCTCGGCCTGTAATCTTGTAAAATATTTGCCTCCAGGTACTTATCAATCTTCAGGAACGTGCCAAGTGTGAAATGTGTATGTGTGTGTGTTTGTTTGTTTATTTTTATGAGGTTAATTTTTCATCAGTTGTATTTTAATGAGTGTCAGCATAAGTGTTTGTGAACCCCAATTAGCGTCGACCAGATTTGTATGTCTGGTTGGATGCCTCGTCACCCCTGCCCACATGTCTTTCTCTGCTCTTCATCTCCCATCTGTGTTAATCTTAAATCACTCCTTTGTCCTTTTATCACACGCCAAGGCCCAGGCAAAAATCCTACAGTTAGAACTATAGTATATGAGAGTGGTACTCTCATATACGATAGTTGGTGACAGGTCCTACTACAGTAGGTTGCAGAGAATTACGACAGGAAAGGAATGCTATTTTTTCCCTGTGGAGTACACAGATGTGCTATGTGAGGCTTCACATGGGGTTTTACAACATGGCATATCTGTGTTACTGCAGTGCTGTGAGAGTGCATGCAGAAGACCAGCCCAGTGGAGTTGATGGATGGTGGGGGGGGGGGGGGCAGAGGGCTACCTTTATGCTGCAAGTCAGTGATGCTCATGCCACAAGGCAGTCAGTGCACACAGTCTACCCTGAGCAGTCAGCCATCGGCTCAAGCCACACAGCTGGGACCTTCAGATAGTGAGCACTCAGCCATCACATGCAGCTTGGACTCCCACACACAAAAGACACAGTCTGAGATGGCCTGGCAGCGCTGTGCAGCTACAATCACCCAGCCGTGGAGACCATTGGGAGTTTCCAGACCAGCCTGTGCCATACTTCCTGACACTTCACCATGGAAGGCTACACACACACACGCACACGCACACGCACACATTTTCAATTCTATCTTACGTTCTGTGTTCCTCACTGAGTCTACCTGTGCTAAATTAGCGTTAAGGATAACGTTGAACTGGCACTGTCCTGTTAAGTGTGCCATTCGCTTTGTCTCTGCTATTTTGAATACCTATTTTTATTCTGTTTGATTCCCATATCCCAATCCCCATTATTTATTAAACCTGTTTAAAACCATTTGGTGTGTGTTTTGAGCCGTAATCTCGTCCTCGGGTGTAATCAAATCCCCCTGTAAAGTTACATGTGACGTTGGAGTCACATGTGCTGAAACAGCTGCACAGTTAAATTGGTTAAAACATAACAGCAGCGCACTATGGAGTCGCTGCTCGTGCACAGTACATCTCTGCTCGGCGTCTTACGAGTTCATGTCCAGAAGTCTAACCTTGCCATTTAGTGAGGCCAAGTCTGCTATAATATATATTTTGGCACATGGATGACTACCACCCAAAACTATGTTGGTGGGAATGGCTCCCACCCAAAACTACGATGCTTATTTACTATTTAGGTGAGAACCAACCTTGCTGGTGCTGGTGCTCCAAGGATTGAACAAAGTGGTTCCTTTTAGTCATGGACCGATGACAAGTGGTGAAAACCTGTCCATGCTTCACCACAGTCCAGCACCGCACCAGTTACAAATCAGAGTTATCACTAACTTAGCCCTCCAGGGATCTCAATTGCATCCAAACGTCTGAGCGGCAAAACTTTTGGAATATGAGGCACACGGTCTCCTATGAAATGAATAATTTAATTGGCACACTATACTGAAGGCAAGGAATTGTGGACACAGTGGCAGACATAAAACACTAACTTATTGCACAACAAAACTGAAACCCCACCATGGTGCCACACACAACCACCATGCACACTGAAGCAGGCAAGTGAGGGAAATTGCAATGCATGAAGTGAAGAACCCCAGGCTGTTATATTGTTGCGGGGCCAGGAATCGGCTGCGAGCACGACCGCTAGATGGAGCCGAAGAGTCGACTCCGCCGATCACCCAGAATTTAGATTGTATCTTTTCGAAAAACTCCGAGAAGTACGGGTCCCTTATCGGACCATGAAGCGTCAATATTTCTACCACGTGGTACAGGGTTATTTGCAAGTTTCAAAATACCTAGATTTCCACGTGGCGATTTACCGAGTCTCCACACCCTCGACGGCACCATAGCCGCTTGGCGTACTCGAACCGTGTACGACCCGAGCGGTTGATCGCCGAGATCCGTTAGTCCAATTGTCCCGTTACAGCGGCAACGGCCTGGCTAATTTTCTAACACGCAGCACGCGAATCCAATGGAGGAAAGGACATGAACGAGCTGATACATTTCACAAATGGGGCTGTTTATTTAACAATAGGCAGGGAGGGGAACACAGAAGAGCAGAGTTATCCAAATATTAATAAGCACGTATGTACAGCAAGGCACTTAACAATTCATTACTTACTATACTGGCACACGCACACGCACACACGCACACGCGTGCACACACACACACACACACACACACACACACACACACACACCAAAGGAATCGGACCAAAGTGTCTTTATTGAGGCCTCCAGCTCGGATGGAAAGGACGAGCTGAAGACCAGAACCTGCCTCGGACCTGCCCACCTCGTGTGGTCTTCGCGTTGTCGACCCGGCCCCAGCGAGAGGCGAGCTGACCCCAGACTCCGGCGAGCCGCGATCAGCCTCCTCAGCTCCGCTCGGCGCTTGTCCTGGCCATCAAAACCTTTCCTCCGTATCCCTCCAAGAGACGGCACCACCCTTGCAGCTCCGGTGGTGGATGGTGTCTCTGAAGCCCAAGCTCTTGATCATCGGGAGGAGGACGAGGAAGAAGACTCTCGAAGACGCTCTTTGCAAGGATTCTCTGTTCCTTTTTATCCTCTCCGGCGCACTTGCTCAGGCGTGATTCGTTCTCAGGCGTGGCTCACTCAGGCATGGATCATTCTCGGGCGGAGCTCCTCAGGCGTGATTCATTCTCCGGCGTGGCTTGACCTTTTCCCTACTTGGTGCCCTGTCAAGCGAATCGGTGGGTGGGGGCATGACCCTTCCCCTAGTGAGCGCACGGAGAATGCCGGGAGCAGAGGGTTTCTCGTCATTGTTTTATTCGGAGCTGGAGTGGTCCGCAGCTGTTGTTGTAGTTCATCTTGGTGGAAAAATGTAAAAGAAAAACCCTAACTGTCAAAATAACTCCACAGCGCATGAACATTTAATTACCCATTAGACCAGGGACGGGACCCTATCTGGCAACACGTACTTACCGATATAACTGATCTATAGGACCTGTATGTTGAGTGCAGTAAACTTCCAAATTCGTAACAATATGCCTCATGAACATGAGAAGCTGTCCTCAGGCAGAACAACAGGAGCAAGCAGGTCGAGCTCACGAGGACAGAACATCCTGGCAGCAGGAGAGCAGAGCAGCAAGTATAGAGCGAACGTTTCAGTGCCGGATATACACCTTTGATCCCTGACCCCCATCCTGCTGCACAACTCTTTGCCACCACCCCCAGGGGGGCCAAAACGTAAAGTCACTGATGGACTGGGAATGGTCCATTCACACACATTGGTGGGCAGCTGGAAAGACAGGCATTCTCTCTTCTTGGTTAGGTGGAAAAAGCACCATGTCATCTCACTCACTCACTCTGCTTCGCCCACTTTGACATGAGAGAACATGTGGAAAGGACATCTTGAACCACTCTACATGAAAATAGACAATCTCTCTCTCTCTATCTCTATCTCTATCTCTATCATCTCTCTCACGGGCCATACACCAGACAAAGTAACCCTTCCACATGTCCTTCATAGAGGGTTCAAAGTATTATATGCGTCGAAGGCATTGTCTACTTACTGTAGATATCTGTGATCGTAAAGCGATCGCCAAGGGTAAGCCTCCACTGGTGTCTATGATCCAGCAATGGCCATATCCTTTTTGGACTGCCATATGACCTTAACATTAAACATTTAGGGATAGAGGGTAAATTAAAAAAAATGTGTCCCCATCTACAATGTATCCATAAAACCCAACATCGTAAAAATCAGAGGAAAATGATTTGTTGTGATCAAAAAGATGTTTTTAGTTAATTAAGTCACAATCAGAAAACAGTAGGTCAAATATCAAGTACGTATTTTGAATGTTAAAATGTGTATAATTAGGTCAGGGACACAACTTCATTGCAGGTCCACTATTGTGATGCAAGGACATCTTGGAAGGCCAAGGGTCATTAAAGATTCTGCTTTGGCAAATTGAGCATGACAAAAAAAACACTATTTTCAGACCACCATTTAACCTTAACCTAAAACTCAGAGGGGTATGATGTAAATTAAGTGTAAATGTGCTTTACTCTAGGCTATCTAGAGAGGGCAATTTCATTCTGAACAGACAAATCTGAGTCGAGTTATCATGAAAAAAAATGTTAAAATGTCTATAATTATATCGTGGCCATAAAATTAGATCAAGGTCAAAATATATCAACCCCGCCCACTTTGTATTCCCATTTTGATGCAAAATTTCATTTCAAAAGTCCCCGCTGGCTCAGAGATACAGTTTAGATATTGGCAGAAAAAAAGGAAGAAAATAAATAAATAAATGAAACCTCAATGGTGGTTTAATACTCCGAGGGGTCTAAGAAACTGAGTTACCATTAAAAATTGGGGGCACCAATTGCAGAAACAAACCCCGAAAACAGCTATATGCCTCCCCATTTCCTATGGGGTGAGGCTTAACTAATAATTATCAGAATTTCAATTGCAAAAGAGAATGTTGGTGGGTAAGGGGTTGTGTTAATAAGGGTTGTACAGTCGCTGTAGCTACCTTTTGATGAGAGAAGACTTGAACAATAGGATCGAAAGTTGATAAAACTGAATGACGTACGTTGGAGTGGAATAATCGGATAGAAGGCACATGGACAAACAGAACCACCAATAGTCCATGAGCCAAGACCCAAATTTTGGGATATCGGTACCACAGAAGAGATCCGCCCACCCGGACATCCTCACCGATCTCCCTCGAGCTCCGTCTCCAACGACCCATGACCAACGACCTCTCGACCGATCTCCTCGAGCTCGTCCCAACGACCCAGCGCCAACTGACCTCTCACCGATCTGCTGCTCCACCGACACTGCCAAGTCCGTCTCCAGAAATCTCCCCCACCGACACTTGCTCGAGCTCCGTCTCCAATGACCCAGCCCAACTGACCTCCGCCCCACGATACTGCTCACCGACACTGCTCCACCGATCGCCCGAGCCTCCGTCTCCAACGACCCTGCCAACTGAACCTCTCAACCGATCTGCTGCTCCACCGACACTGCCCGAGCTCCTCACTGCGCTCGCCTCTTTATCGGCTTCGGGAAACCCACCATATGCAAATTCTCGGATCCAAACGACCTCAGGGGCGGAGCCCAGCTCGCCGCATTGACGGAGAAAAGGGGGCGTGTATCATTCCTGATCCTCAAATTTGCATATGCCGATTTTCGTCAGGCGCGCGTCTGGAGGCGGGGCCAAGCGCCCCGCGCCTTCCTGATTGGGTGGATCAGATGTGGGCGTGTATCATTCCTGATCCGAATTCTCCTCAGAAAACCCGCCATCTGCACTCGCGTCTCGCGTGTATCGCTGCAGCCAGCCCGACGCTCGCGTCCACAGGTGGTGCGGGAATGGCCGTAGGAGAAGGTGGTGGAGGGTTTTCGGCCGGTGTCCGATGGCCATGGAGCTGCTTGAATGGCGGTGATGTGAGGTTTGCGGTAGCGAGTGGTGAAGGTAGGTTTTGGCTGCTGGCGTTGTTGTTGTTTTTGTATCAAAAACAAAGGTAGAACAGAAAAACGCCTAACTCAAAGGATCGCAGCCCGAATGAATCACATTAATTCCCTCTATACAATGGGTTGGGCTAACTACCACATGTACTTAAGAAATATATCTCACCTACGGGACTTTATATGGTGTTTTGCGAATTTCCAGAGCGTAACACTACCCCCTCCTTTTTACAGACTCGTCCGAGTCGTCAAATATCGTGTGCCATCATGTGTAGTTCTCCCCTAGTACGTTTACCTACGGATCCCTGAGTGCGACATTCATGGTATTTGTGTCCCCAAAATAAATAACCTGAGGGCTGAGTAACTAACCTAAACAAACTAACTCACACGGACGACTTAAATAAAATTGCCGGCGCTAACACATACATGCCGGGGCGCACTCATATTTACAATACAACTTAACACCCTTAACTTACAAATTTTACACTAAACCATGGCCCAGGATCAATGGACTCTGCAAGGAAAAAGGAGAGTCAAAAGGAAACCGGTGCACGGGCCGCCACTGCAGGCCCGTGTTGCAGCTGCCAACAGGACAGTTCCTGCCAGCTTGCAAACTGTTGTGACGATTCCTGGCGCGCATGGAATGAACAAGGGGGGCAAAGCAAAATTGAACGGGGCTGGTGAACGGGGCAGTGGGCATGACATGGCAAAGGTAAAGGCAACATAGCCTGCAAGAAAGGCCGTTGCAGGCAAACACAGCCGGCAGACGAACTGGCCGGCACAGGCCTTGCAGTAAAAACAGCCGTCGGACGAATCCGGCCGGCACAGGCCTTGCAGCAAAACACAGCAGACGATCCGGCCGGCACAGGCCTTGCAGAATCAACCAGCACCGATGAAGTTTGGCCGGCACAGGCCTTGCAGCAAAACAACAGCTGCCAGATGAACTTGACGCGCCTCTTGCCGTGCAGTGCAGGTTGTGGAGGGAGTGCGGTGGTGCTGGCCACACAGAAGGCGGGCTCGGACCTGCCTACTGTCTCCCTCCACCTATCGCCTTTGCCTGTCACTGTACATACCCACTCCTTAATTTGTCAAAACCCAATTTAGCCCCAACTAATTTTTTTTGTTCTGTTTTTATTTTCACTTCCCTACTTCCCCCTACAAATCGTCCCTAAACCCCTTTATCGTCCTTGTTCGGCTAACCTATTCTGTCACTAGCCTACTCCCAACCCTACGTTCCCTTCCCGGAGGGGAATAAAGGGAGAGCTTAGCGTCCTGTGGCCGAGGCCCAACTCGAGCCTCAAGGATGGCCTCCCCAGATCTCAGCGATCTAACCAAAGTGGGTCCAGCGGCCCACAACGAGAGCGAAGGGATGGATAGGTGCGGAGGGTACACTTCCTAATCTACCCTAACCATTTAAACTGTTAAACTACCCCGGGGCTTTCAACAAGCGCCTCTCGCTTAATCTATTGGTCTAAAAACCAGATTCCCGTCGCCTGTGTTGGTGTCCTCACAATTTGGGCTCGCCTGAATTTTCCCTCGTGCCCTTGCACGGTTTGTGCTGGGACGCGTGGCTCCCTTGGTCAGGCACGACCCTCTGCCGAATCCCCTAACAATGGCACCCGGGCACTACACTGCCTCCGAGCCTACCAGCTCCCTAAACACCGGGAGTGCCCCCCATGGCAACTCCTGAAACGCACACGTGGCAGGCTGGCGCCCCGGGCCCCTTCCGAGGGTCACCCGTGCCCACGACACTGCCCACGCGGTTCTAACGGCGCTCCGGGCCCCGCACCAAGCAGGCGCACCCGTGCCCACTACGCTAACCCGGCCCCATGGCGCTTGGCCTACCACGGCCGACTAGCCGGTGCCGGGGTACCCACTCAGCGATACTCACCGTTCGCAGCCACGCTCCGCGCCCGTCAGCAGGGCTCCTGCACCCCTCCAAACGGGTTTCGAGCCTACTTCCCCACAACAACAAAACGACCTCCATTTTGTCAATTAACTAAACCAGCTAACTCACTCTACACTGACCCCGGGGTCCCTTGGGCGGGAGTCACTCCTCCCCCCAATCACTCATCGCACCATGCATTCCACATTCGCTCCATTCACACAGACCCGCTGGCCTCACTCACACAACTCACCAACACACACATCGCTGATCTCTGCCATCCTTCTAACTACATCCCTAACTAACTCGTTGCTCCACACGTCGTCCCTTAAACTAATAGCACGTTCCTTTTACACTAACGTAGCTAAGCTACGTCCTCTACACATCACAAGTCTGTCACTGTCTCCAAAATGTAAAAAAAAATCCATTTCCCAACCTAACTCTGCACTAACATCCCTCTAACTAATTCCATCCACGGACTCCATGAGGACTTCCCCTGCCCGCATGAAGTCGGTCTAGCTAAAGCTAACCCTTCCTAACAGTTCCATCCTGTGCCCAGGCAAGGGGTCTTCCCCCCTTACCGGGAATCCTGTTCACCACCGAAAGCGAGGCTTGCTATTGTTGATTTTGTCTTTCCAATTATGCGCAGCACCAGCCGGCAACTGCACAGCCTGCGCTCTGCACCTTTCCCATGACGTCATGCAGCTGCAACGTGTACCTCGTCCCTCTTGGACGGTACCATCCGGCAGGGATTCACCCTCCTGCCGGATTCCAAACCCTAACGTGCAGCCATGACGTCACCCTGCGCACCCCCAAAAGCAACCTCGCACTCCGAGGGGCTTCCCCACGCGAACACATGTGCTCTGCCCATTGAGCTTAACACAAGCTCGCGTGGAGAACCCATCCGGTCCAAATCCATAATCTGCCTACACTTTGTCCGTCCGCGGGATCGGCAAATCCACCGCTGGCGTTTCGGACCGGGGCTTCACTCCCGCAAGCGAGCACGTGGGGGTCTCGTGCGTTGCACAGCACGGACCTCGCGCTCGCTGCTGGGTGAACCCGGCACGGTTCCCACAACAGCTACAGCGCTACCCGGCTTTTTGTCCCTCTGTCGCCGTCGTCTCCGTTCTACCCACGCACACCTGCGTGTCACGACGCACAGACTCCACTCCATCACACTCACATTCACACCGGGAGACGCGGCTGCATGCTCACGCATGCCGACCGAATCTCCTCACATACAGAGACCTCACACAACCGGTCTCCCTCACACGGACCCTCTCACTCACACCCAACCTTTCACCTGCCCAGGGGTCTCACTCACACCATGCGTGCCGGAAAGCACGCATCTCCGCACACTCGCAAACACACACCCCTGCACAACCACACTGGGGATTCGTGTCCCACAAGGGTTCCCGGGGCCTCTGTACCCCCAAGCTACACGTGCACCTATCCACAGCACTCATCCCTTCAATCCGCTGGCACGACCGAACCCACTGGTCGTGATTCGCCTCAAGGGCATACTTCCTCCCCTCGTTCTGGAGGCAGCCATCCAGCTGCTCACACGGGTCTCTACCCAGTCCGCGAGCTCACCCCCATTATCCTCCTCTACTTCTGTGTGTGGTGTGTTCTGTTCCTTTAACCCCGTCATTATCATGCAGTCTCTCCTCTACTTTTTCTGTCTCCCACGTCTCTATACATCTATTAGTTTCTGTTTCTTTCTGGAGTTTTCCATCTCTCTGGATTTCAATTTTTTCTCTCCTTGATTTCATTAATTTCAAACTCATATAGTTTTGTTTTCTACCCCACAGTTTCTCCTGCTCTTCATTTTTCAATCTCATTGTTTTCTCTCAATTGGCTCATTTCCTTCCTGTGTTTCATTCGCTGTCTCTCATTACCCTTCCTTGTTTCCTCTCTGTCCTTCCTTCTCCACTTTCATGTTTGCTTCATTTGGTTAATCTCTTTCTTGTGTTCAGTTGCTGCTGTCTCATTACTCTTCCTTGTTTCTTCTCCTGTCTTTCCTTCTGCAGTTTCGTGGTTTTCTTCATGTGGTTAATTTCCATTCTGTGTTTCATTCGCTGTTCTCTCATTACTCTTCCTTGTTTCCTCTCCTGTCCTTCCTTCCCAGTTTCATGGTTGCTTCATTTGGCTAATCTCCTTCTTGTGTTTCAGTTGCTGCTGTCTCGTTACTCTTCCTTGCTTCCTCTCCTGTCTTTCCTTCTCTAGTTTCGTGTTTTCTTCATTTGGTTCATTTCCCTTTTGTGTTTCATTCGCTGTACTTTGTCTACCTCTTCGCACTCCAGCCTTGCTTTTTCTTTCAATTGGTCATCCTCGGCTTCATGTTCTTTTTGTTTTCTATCCCTTGTTCCTCTCGTTCTTCCCTCTCCAATCTCTGTGTCCTTCAATCTCCTCATTTCTCCTTCCTGCTTCATTCGTTGCTCCTTCAACTTCTCCTCGTATTCCAATTATTTTTTCCTTTTGTCGTTCAGTTTCAAATTCATACTCTTTCAGTTTTCTATTCCACTGTCTTTCTTGTTCCTCGTTCTGCAATCTCGTTATTTCTTTCAACTGACAGATTTCTTTCTCCTGTCTCATTCCTTGTTCTTTGTATTTCCTATTCCACTGTCTTTCTTGTTCCTCATTCTGTAATCTCGTTATTTCTTTCAACTGACTGACTTCGTTCTCCTGTCGTATACTTGTCCTTTCAGGACTCTTTCTTGTTCCTCATTCTGCAATCTCGTGGTTTCCTTCCATTGATCGATTTCCTTCTTCTGTCTCATTCGTTCTTCCATCATTACTCTTTCTTGCATCTCATTCCCCAATCTGGCCTTTGCTTCCAGCTGTTCGATCTGTACAGCGTGGTTCCTTAACGTCTCATTCTCCGTTCTCGTTCTTTCCTCTCTCAACATCCTCAACTCGTTTCGTAATTCCGTCTCTTCGTTCTGGTGTTTCTGTAACTCAGTTTTCTTCTCCAATTCTTTTCTCATCTCCGCACACTCCGACCTTGCTTTGGCTTCTAACTGTTCTTCCGGCTCCCCTTGTGTTTGTCTATCAGTCTTCCCAGTTCCTCTGTCTCCGTTTTTACCTCCCGTCCCAGCTTATCAACTCTCTTCGTCATGTCTTGAAGTCTTTTCTCACACTCCACTATTTTTATTTCCTCGTGCACGTCTCCGTCACCCAATTAATTTTCCCTCTCGGTTACCGTCACTTTTTCCGTCACCTCCACGCTTCTCCGCCAACACGTCTCCCGAATTATTTTTTTCTCACCCGCCTTCACCGGCGCCTGACAACCGTTGCACACCCCTCCCAGCTCGTTCGCTCCCACACGTGGCGTCGCCATTACGCACTTCGCTGTTGTTGCCTTTCATGCCGCCTGCAGGCTCCGCCCATTTGCTGCGTTTCACCCCGCATTTCTTTTATTTCTTCCTTCATTTCGTTTTTGTTTGTTTCCATTTTGAGTGCGTTTCCATCCATTTTGTTGTTTAAATTCGCTTCCATTTGTTGCGCATTTGCATTCATCTTTGCCAGCATGGCGAATAGCTGGGCCATGTCGGATGCACTCGGCTGAGCCGATTCGGCCAGGATCGGGGGTTTTGGTGAGAGGGGGAGGGGAGGTGTTATACACCGCGGCCGCGCCGCACCTATTTCGGGCTCTGCGTTTGGTTGGGGGAGTAATTGTTCCTGCTCACCAATGTCCTGCATGGGGATCTCGTCCTGAGCCATGGATTCTAAACACTCTACATCCATTTCTATTACCCCGGCTCCCGCTCGCCTTGAGACGCCATCTTATTCCACGTAAGGGGTTAATTTAATCGCTCGTAATTTAGAGGGAATCGGTGGTCGCTCCTCTCACCCCTGGGCCGATTCCCTGTGAATTTAGCTTGGAGAGGGAGGGATTAGAATCCCACTCCTGACACCAGTGTTGCGAATTCGCGCCCGTCGGCGTGCGATCGGCCACGCGACTCGAACCGCGACCGCCTCGCCCACCGGACGGACAATTCAGTCGTGACCCTCCCGGCTAACGCCGGGATCCAGTCACGGGTGGGCCTTTCGACCTCACCAACATCGTGCCAATCGGCCACCCGCGTAGGATAGGGTTGTTCGCCAAACTCGACCTACCTAAGTACCCACACGCGGATGGTAAACCGGGCGTGTACCTCGCCGCAGGTCGATCCCGGACACGAGCCGCTTGGGCGGGCCGTTCCGTACTTCGGGATAACCGAGCGGTGTTATCGTCGACCTCGACGGTTCAGATTATTTACCGGGGTTTTGCACCCACTACGAACCCTTTACGTGAAGCAGGATGGAGGTTCAATTAAAGAAAAGACGAAGCGAAACGGGAAAACAGTTCACACAATGCACATTTATTCCGTGGCACACGGAGCACACAATTAGCACGTATTTACAGCCAACAATTAACGATTGCACATATATCACATAGAACAAAAGAAATGCACATATAAAAGGAGTTAAAACCGACTACACGACACACGGACCACTTATACAGTTTCTACTTACAAGACACGGCGCCACAACACGCATTCACACCGAAGCAAAGAAAAGACCCCCTACAGGAGCAGGGAGTCAGACTGGGCCCGTGGGCCTAATGCGCGTGGAACCTGGATGAGCGGCCAGGCCCACGAGACCGAAGGGTCCTACCCGCGCCCTCGTGGCGAGCCGCAGAATGTCGCTGCACGGCGGTTCCGTGGGCACCTGCTGGTGTAAGTGGGAACGGGGCCCCTTGTCGCACTCTCTCAGCGCGGGGGAAAAGGGGAATTGTTGATGCTCTGGGGAGGGAGCACGGCTGGCCCGCTCGAGTCCCGCGACTCAAGCCTCCAGGTCCTCCTCAGCCGATCGCCCTCCGCTGCCGTTCGCCTCCGCAGCCGTCTGCCCCACCTCTGCTTCGAGCTCCGTCTCCAACGACCCAGCCCAACTGACCTCTCACCGATCTGCTGCTCCACCGACACTGCTCGAGCTCCGTCTCACGATCTGCTCCACCGATCTCGCCAACTCGACTCACTCCACGATACTGCTCGAGCTCCGTCTCCGACTCCGCCCCACCGACACTCTCACCGATCTCCTCGAGCTCCGTCTCCAACGACCGCCCAACTGACACTCTCACCGATCTCCTCGAGCTCCGTCTCCAACGACCCAGCCCAACTGACCTCTCACCGATCTGCTGCTCCACCGACACTGCTCAAGCTCCGTCTCCAGAATCTCCCACCGACACTGCTCGAGCTCCGTCTCCAATGACCCAGCCCAATGACCTCGCCCACGATACTGCTCACCGACACTGCTCCACCGATCTGCCCGAGCTCCGTCTCCAACGACCCTGCCCAACTGACCTCTCACCGATCTGCTGCTCCACCGACACTGCCCGAGCTCCTCACTGCGCTCGCCTCTTTATCGGCTTCGGGAACCCACCATATCAAATTCTCGGATCCAAACGACCTCAGGGGCGGAGCCACGCTCGCCGATTGGACGGAGAAAAAGGGGGCGTGTATCATTCCTGATCCTCAAATTTGCATATGCCGATTTTCGTCAGGCGCGTCTGGAGGCGGGGCCAAGCCGCCCCGCGCTTCCTGATTGGGTGGATCAGATGTGGGCGTGTATCATTCCTGATCCGAATTCTCCTCAGAAAACCCGCCATCTGCACTCGCGTCTCGCGTGTATCGCTGCAGCCGCCCGACGCTCGGCGTCCACAGGTGGTGCGGGAATGGCCGTAGGAGAAGGTGGTGGAGGGTTTTCGGCGGTGTCCGATGGCCATGGAGCTGCTTGGAATGGCGGTGATGTGAGGTTTGCGGTAGCGAGTGGTGAAGGTAGGTTTTGGCTGCTGGCGTTGTTGTTGTTTTTGTATCAAAACAAAGGTAGAACAGAAAAACGCCTAACTCAAAGGATCGCAGCCCGAATGAATCACATTAATTCCTCTATACAATGGGTTTGGGCTAACTACACATGTACTTAAGAAATATATCTCACCTACGGGACCTTTATGGTGTTTGCGAATTTCCAGAGCCGTAACACTATATTCATTTTAGTGACATTTAGGCATTCCTGTCCCCAAATTTGACATTTTAAAATTTTTCTGAATTTTCGGTAGGGTGTGTCTATTCAAGAAGTGATAACGACCATTAAGCTACCAGTGTGCAAGGGCTATCATATCAAAACATAAACTAGAGACATGTAGCAAGCTAAAAACACCTAAGAGAATTAGTCCACCGCCGAG
>CM068962.1:50397989-50408383 GCA_035128595.1 Eptatretus atami
TATTCACCGTTCTTCGGTTTGCCCCTCCAGTGCCCAGATCACACCTGTTCAATCAGCACCCATTTCCTTCTTAAAGAGCAGGTTTTGGTCGCTGATGACTTCGCGTATTCGAAGGTTGTAAGCACATTAATAATCGTTGGGCAATTATTTTCTTACATTTGAAACTCAAAATATGCTAAATTAATTTTCATCAAAACTTTTGTCATGATCGGAAAACATCCGGAAGTTACCGAAGATGCTAGACGTCACGTTCTCCGAAAACTTCATGACATTCGAAACAGCTGTCGTGAACAATTGCGATGCGAATCAGAGAGTTGATTTCAGCGGCGATGAAATGAGTGTTTTCATTCCGATATTGCCGAGGACGAGTCGGAGGATGATGGAATTTTTACTATGGAGTTTCTGGCCCTGACCATATAAATTTGAGCACTTGCAAGTGCAAGAAAACGGCCTATTTCGTGTACAAGTGGCAGGACTGACTGCCAGCTCAGGGAGGACGGAAACCTCCCGTGGAGCAGAAGGCGGAAGCTCGCTTGATCTTGATTTTCAGTACGAATACAGACCGTGAAAGCGTGGCCTCGCGATCCTTTTGACTTTTTGGGTTTTAAGCAAGAGGGTCAGAAAAAGTTACCACAGGGATAACTGGCTTGTGGCGGCCAAGCGTCAATAGCGACGTCGCTTTTTGATCCTTCGATGTCGGCTCTTCCTATCATTGCGAAGCAGAATTCGCCAAGCGTTGATTGTTCACCCACTAACAGGGAACGTGAGCTCGCAAGAATAAGGTAATTGTGTTGGTGCAATTTGAGCTTTTATTCGTCGAGTTATGAATGTTTCAAGTTGAGGGGCCTGGCGCGTATGGCCGCGTGCGCCTTGGCTAGATCTAGGCCGCGGCGCTTTTTCCACAAAGATGAGGTTTAAAAATCATTTTTCATCCAATAAAGGTTATCATCAATGCCTGACTTGTTTAAGCTGTCGGATTATGTAAGATTGTCGCGGATGGCTGAATATTACGGTTTTATGACTTTGACAAAATAATTTTAAATAATGCCGTGAATTCCTGTGGTGAATTGAGATTTTTGCTTCGATCGACGTTGCGGGTTCTTTTAAAGTCAATTCAAATTCTGTTTTCGGTTTTTGCAGTCGCTTAGGATGCTTAACACTCGGTAGTTGTGAAGTTTGTAAAATTCCGATATTTATTAAGGTTTATGTCGAAGGCGCGCAGGGCCTAGGGCGCCTTGACTAGATGTTAGGCCGCAGCGCTTTTTCCACAAAATATTGTTTTAAAAGGAGGGAAAATTCCCCGTTTGTTTGTACAAATCTTATCCACTGCCAGCGAATGTTTGATTCCTTCGGGAATCGGTTTGGAGCGATTACCCGTTTTCCAGCCATTTTCGCAAAACATGACGACACACGTACGAGGCATGATGTACAAATATCAAATAACTTTGTTCTACAATAATTCAAAATAAAAAAGATAATATAGACAGTTGCAAGCTCAAAAAAAGTGAAAGAACGGCCCGCTAACTGGACACTTCTTCAATGAAAGAGTGAGCTTCCGCTTTGTTTGGAGAACGTGACGTCACCATCCATATATGGCACGTGGCTGTTTTTTTCAACAGCCTCGAGAAATAACAACTTCGGAGTTAAATTTCATTAATTTTCCCAATAGTTAGGCAACCACAATAGTTTGCATCGAACTATTTAATGCACATATAATCATATTGATAAATTTTCAGAACATGTTTGGTGACCCGCAACCTGCTCTTTAACATACCAAATAAAAATCTCTCCAAAAATCTTTTTTAATTATTTCTAAAACTTATACATTCCATATTGTAGTCCATGAGCCAGGCCAGATATCGTACCACCTGGGTGACTAAACACGAATGGTACTAAAATGTTTATAGAGTGACTGTAAATACATTAAGATATGATAGCCTTCCCGCACTGGTAGCTTAGTCTGATTTTGTGATGCAATGGGGGTGCTACCCATAAAAACAGATTTTCAGCGTGACGCTCGGGGTTTTCCTCATTTTCTTTAAAATCAATCACACGATCAACGCGAAACTTTGGACACCTATGTAGAATTTGATTCTCTACCAGAGTTGTTCCTAGGTATTTTTCAAATTTCCTCATATTTTGGATTTACCCTAAAAAATTTAATTTTGGGTATTTTCCCATAAATCTGGAATAAATCCCTAAATATGGAGAAATTGAAAAATATATTCTAACAGCTCTTGTAGCTAATTTGATTCTCTTCAAGAGTTATTCTGATGTATATTTTCAAGTTTCCCCATATTTAGGGGTTTATTTCATATTTGGTGATTTTTTTGTGATATTTTGGGGATAATTATTTATTTGAAGGAGCAAACATATGTAGAATGGTTCAATGTAAATGTGTTTGTTTGTTTTTCATGTAATGTTTAATGGTGATATTTTTTTGCAGGTGTGTGCTGACTGTCTGACGGCATGATGCAACCATCAGCGAGAAGAGAGCACGGATGACTTTATCATCCACTGCTCTGATGATGACAGCGATGCTCTGGTGTCACCACAGGATTTGGACTCCTGGAACACATTGCTCAGGGCTGCAGAGATCAGGCAGCATGATCCAGTCCTGGAAGCAGCCAAGGCTTGAAGAAGGAGGAATACCACACATACATTATCACCGTAAATGTCGTAGTCTCTTTACAATGAAGAAGTCACTGGATTCTATCCTTGCCAAGGGTGTCACAGAAGAATCAGCAAGCGTCGACCCCAGGAGAGGGCATCAAGGGATGCCCCTAGTACTAGCAGGGTGTATGCCAAAGTATGTCTCTTCTGCGAGAAGTCAAGCAAGTACATGAAAGCAGCAAAGACAAGGGAGCCACTCATCCAGTGTGTTGAGCTACGAGCAGATGAGAAGATCCGCAGAGCAGCAACAAGGAAACTCAACCAGAGAATCCTTGGTTTACTTAGCAGAGACCTTGTTGCTGCAGAGGGTCACTACCACAAGTCGTGCTACAAACTCTTCACAAAAGATGATTCCCCAGCGGCCGCCAGGTCTGGTGCAGGTGAAAATCAGGAAGAAAGCGAGGGAGCACGCTACGAAGAGGCTGAGATAGAAGCCCCGAGGAACTCTTCTTGTATATAAGGAATGAATTATTTCCCAACCCAGAGGTACTGCCTATGATAAACCTCACATCTAGGCTTGAGAGATCCATGATGTCCAGTGGTATTATCCAACTGAAACCAGCGACAAAGAAACATGTTCGCCGAAAGATTGAAACCGAGTTTGGGGAATCACTACTCTTGTCCCAGATGAGAAAGAAAAGCTTCTAATCTATCCACGCAGCCTCTCAATGGACGACCTCCCGACACAAGCACAGAAAATGAAAAAAGATCTGCAAGAAGCAAGAGCAGCTAACTCTTGAAGATATCTTAACCAAAGCAGGAATGCAGCTGAGGAATGAGATCAATAAGCAAGATGTGAGTCAGCCATGGCCTCCCGATACAGATCAGAATGTCATTCCTGCAGCAGTCACTAAATTCCTGCACACCCTGCTGACAGGAGAGTGCGAGTGTCAAACTCCCTCTGAAAGAGCTCAACGTCTTGCCACATTTCTCGGCAGTGACTTGGTCTTTGCTGTTACCAGTGGCAAGACAAAGCCACCCAAGCACGCTACTGCTGTCCAATGCTGTTTTGTGTTTGACAGGAAACACAGAACTGATCCGAACTCTGAATCGTCTTGGCCACTGTGTGTCCTACTCAATGTTTGAGGAGATCGATACAGCCCTTTGTATCCAGAAGCTGGAATGTTCAAAGCAGACACACGCCTCCTTCTCCATGCACTTCATGCAGCAGAATCTGGGTACAAGTCTGTCATCATCACTGCAGAGGATACAGATGTCATGGTCCTTGTCTGGCATGTGCCACAAGATCCCATCCCACCTGTTCCAGAAGTGCGGACGAAGAACGGACAAGATTCCTGGATATCACCACACTGAGCCGTACACTGGGAGGCAGCGTGTGTGATTCATTGATTGGTATGCATGCCTTTACAGGCTGTGATACCGTCAGTGCATTCGCTGGCGGGGAAGATGACGACACTCAAGCAGGTGAAGATGACAAGACATACCAGGATGCTTTCCACGAACTTGGGCGCTCATGGGAAGTGTCTCCTGAACTATTGAGAAGACTACAGGAAATCACCTGCCACATGTACCTGCCATCTACCCACACAACTGAGGTGAACAAGCTTCGTATGAGCTGTTCTGTGCGAGACGTGGAGAGGTGGAGTCAAGTCAACTCCCTCCTTGTGAGGACTGCCTCTTCATGCATGCACTACGTGCAAACTACCAGGCTGCGATCTGGAGGAGAAGTCTGCAGAGCCAGCCATTTGTTGCGAACCCAACAGACTGCGGCTGGATGACAGATGAGGATGGCAAGCTTGCTGTCAACTGGATGCGAGGCTCACCAGCACCAGATGCTGTTATGCAGCTACTGTCCTGCAAGTGTGTGCGGTCATGCGAACTCCCTAAGTGCACTTGCCTCAGCAATGGCCTGAAGTGTACGGACATGTGCAGGTTACAGACATGCCAGAACAAGGCTATTGAAGAAGAGCCGGTAGCACAACAGTCAGATTCCGAGTCTGATGTAGATGATATTGAGGAGGGAGTAATTTGCCATAATAGTAAGTACAAGCCCATGGCATGTAGTGTGTATTTACAGGACTTGTATTAAATGTGAACAATTACATTGTTGCGAATTCGCGCCCGTCGGCGTGCGATCGGCCACGCGACTCGAACCGCGACCGCCTCGCCCACCGGACGGACAATTCAGTCGTGACCTCCCGGCTAACGCGGGATCCAGTCACGGGTGGGCCTTTCGACCTCACCACAATCGTGCCAATCGCCACCCGCGTAGGATAGGGTTGTTCGCCAAACTCGACCTACCTAAGTACCCACGCGGATGGTAAACCGGGCGATCGTACCTCGCCGCAGGTCGACTCCGGACACGAGCCGCTTGGGCGGGCCGTTCCGTACTATCGGGATAACCGAGCGGTGTTATCGTCGACCTCGACGGTTCAGATTATTTACCGGGCGTTTGCACCCACTACGAACCCTTTACGTGAAGCAGGATGGAGGTTCAATTAAAGAAAAGACGAAGCGAAACGGGAAAACAGTTCACACAATGCACATTTATTCCGTGGCACACGGAGCACACATATAGCACGTATTTACAGCCACAATTAACGATTGCACATATATCACATAGAACAAAAGAAATGCACATATAAAAGGAGTTAAAACCGACTACACGACACACGGACCACTTATACAGTTTCTACCTTACAAGACACGGCGCCACAACACGCATTCACACCGAAGCAAAGAAAAGACCCCTCACAGGCAAGGGAGTCAGACTGGGCCCGTGGGCCTAATGCGCGTGGAACCTGGATGAGCGGCCAGGCCCACGAGACCGAAGGGTCCTACCCGCGCCCTCGTGGCGAGCCGCAGAATGTCGCTGCACGCGCGGTTCCGTGGGCACCTGCTGGTGTAAGTGGGAACGGGGCCCCTTGTCGCACTCTCTCAGCGCGGGGGAAAAGGGGAATTGTTGATGCTCTGGGGAGGGAGCACGGCTGGCCCGCTCGAGTCCCGCGACTCAAGCCTCCAGGTCTCCTCAGCCGATCGCCCTCCGCTGCCGTTCGCTCCGCAGCCGTCTGCCCCACCTCTGCTTCGAGCTCCGTCTCCAACGACCCAGCCCAACTGACCTCTCACCGATCTGCTGCTCCACCGACACTGCTCGAGCTCCGTCTCACCGATCTGCTCCACCGATCTCGCCAACTCGACTCACTCCACGATACTGCTCGAGCTCCGTCTCCCGACTCCGCCCACCGACACTCTCACCGATCTCCTCGAGCTCCGTCTCCAACGACCCAGCCCAACTGACACTCTCACCGATCTCCTCGAGCTCCGTCTCCAACGACCCAGCCCAACTGACCTCTCCCGATCTGCTGCTTCACCGACACTGCTCAAGCTCCGTCTCCAGAATCTCCCCCACCGACACTGCTCGAGCTCCGTCTCCAATGACCCAGCCCAACTGACCTCGCCCCACGATACTGCTCACCGACACTGCTCCACCGATCTGCCCGAGCTCCGTCTCCAACGACCCTGCCCAACTGACCTCTCACCGATCTGCTGCTCCACCGACACTGCCCGAGCTCCTCACTGCGCTCGCTCTTTATCGGCTTCGGGAACCCACCATATGCAAATTCTCGGATCCAAACGACCTCAGGGCGGAGCCACGCTCGCCGATTGGACGGAGAAAAAGGGGGCGTGTATCATCCTGATCCTCAAATTTGCATATGCCGATTTTCGTCAGCGCGCGTCTGGAGGCGGGGCCAAGCCGCCCCGCGCTTCCTGATTGGGTGGATCAGATGTGGGCGTGTATCATTCCTGATCCGAATTCTCCTCAGAAAACCCGCCATCTGCACTCGCTCTCGCGTGTATCGCTGCAGCCAGCCCGACGCTCGGCGTCCACAGGTGGTGCGGGAATGGCCGTAGGAGAAGGTGGTGGAGGGTTTTCGGCGGTGTCCGATGGCCATGGAGCTGCTTGGAATGGCGGTGATGTGAGGTTTGGTTGGTAGCGAGTGGTGAAGGTAGGTTTTGGCTGCTGGCGTTGTTGTTGTTTTTGTATCAAAACAAAGTAGAACAGAAAAACGCCTAACTCAAAGGATCGCAGCCCGAATGAATCACATTAATTCCCTCTATACAATGGGTTTGGGCTAACTACACATGTACTTAAAGAAATATATCTCACCTACGGGACCTTTATGGTGTTTTGCGAATTTCCAGAGCCGTAACACTACCCCCTCCTTTTTACAGACTCGTCCGAGTCGTCAAATATCGTGTGCCATCATGTGTAGTTCTCCCCTAGTACGTTTACCTACGGATCCCTGAGTGCGACATTCATGGTATTTGTGTCCCCAAAATAAATAACCTGAGGGCTGAGTAACTAACTAAACAAACTCACTCACACGGACGACTTAAATAAAATTGCCGGCGCTAACACATACATGCCGGGGCGCACTCATATTTACAATACAACTTAACACCTTAACTTACAAATTTTACACTAAACCATGGCCCAGGATCAATGGACTCTGCAGGAAAAAAGGAGAGTCAAAAGGAAACCGGTGCACGGGCCGCCACTGCAGGCCCGTGTTGCAGCTGCCAACAGGACAGTTCCTGCCAGCTTGCAAACTGTTGTGACGATTCCTGGCGCGCATGGAAATGAACAAGGGGGGCAAAGCAAAATTGAACGGGGCTGGTGACAGGGGCAGTGGGCATGACATGGCAAAGGTAAAGGCAACATAGCCTGCAAGAAAGGCCGTTGCAGGCAAACACAGCCGGCAGACGAACTGGCCGGCACAGGCCTTGCAGTAAAAACAGCCGTCGGACGAATCCGGCCGGCACAGGCCTTGCAGCAAAACACAGCAGACGATCCGGCCGGCACAGGCCTTGCAGCAGAAAACAACCAGACCGATGAAGTTTGGCCGGCACAGGCCTTGCAGCAAAACAACAGCTGCCGAATGAACTTGACCGGCCTCTTTGCCGTGCAGTGCAGGTTGGTGGGGGAGTGCGGTGGTGCTGGCCACACAGAAGGCGGGCTCGACCTGCCTACTGTCTCCCTCCCACCTATCGCCTTTGCCTGTCACTGTACATACCCACTCCTTAATTTGTCAAAACCCAATTTAGCCCCAACTAATTTTTTTTTTGTTGTTTTTTATTTTCACTTCCCTACTTCCCACTACAAATCGTCCCTAAACCCCTTTATCGTCCTTGTTCGGCTAACCTATTCTGTCACCTAGCCCCTACTCCCAACCCTACGTTCCCTTCCCGGAGGGGAATAAGGGAGAGCTTAGCGTCCTGTGCCGAGGCCCAACTCGAGCCTCAAGGATGGCCTCCCCAGATCTCAGCGATCTAACCCAAAGTGGGTCCAGCGGCCCACAACGAGAGCGAAGGGATGGATGGTGCGGAGGGTACACTTCCTAATCTACCCTAACCATTTAAACTGTTAAACTCCCCCGGGGCTTTCAACAAGCGCCTCTCGCTTAATCTATTGTTCTAAAAACCAGATTCCCGTCGCCTGTGTTGGTGTCCTCACAATTTCGCCTCGCCTGAATTTTCCCTCGTGCCCTTGCACGGTTCGTGGCTGGGACGCGTGGCTCCCTTTGGCAGGCACGACCCTCTGCCGAATCCCTAACAATGGCACCGCCGGGCACTACACTGCCTCCGAGCCTACCAGCTCCCTAAACACCGGGAGTGCCCCCCATGGCAACTCCCCTGAAACGCACACGTGGCAGGCTGGCGCCCCGGGCCCCTTCCGAGGTCACCCGTGCCCACGACACTGCCCACGCGGCTAACGGCGCTCCGGGCCCCCGCACCAAGCAGGCGCACCCGTGCCCACTACGCTAACCCGGCCCCCCATGGGCCCTTGGCCTACCACGGCCGACTAGCCCGGTGCCGGGGTACCCACTCAGCGATACTCACCGTTCGCAGCCACGCTCCCAGCCCGTCACAGGGCTCCGCACCCCTCCAAACGGGTTTCGAGCCTACTTCCCCACCACACAAAACGACCCCATTTTGTCAATAACTAAACCCGCTAACTCACTCTACACTGACCCCGGGGTCCCTTGGGCGGGAGTCACTCCCCCCCAATCACTCATGCACCCAGCATTCACATTCGCTCATTCACACAGACCCGCTGGGCCTCACTCACTACAACTCACCAACACACTACACATCGCTGATCTCTGGCATCCTTCTAACTACATCCCCTAATAACTCGTGCTCACCACGTCGTCCCTTAACTAATAGCCACGTTTCCCTTTTAACACTACGTACGCTAAGCTACGTTATCTCTCTCTTCTTGAAAAAAGAAAGACTGTGAGGCCGGTCACCAAACTTCTTGGGACGGCTAAAGGCCCTGTTTGTATTGAATAATTATAATTACCTCCACCACAGAAGGTGCACGGAGGTTGTTTTCACCCCTGTCTGTCTGTCTGTCTGTCTGTGAGTGGGATATCTCAAAAAGTTATGGACGGATTCAGACGAAACTTGGTGGACAGGTTGGGTGTGTAACAAGGACAAATTGAATCGATTTTGGTGGTCGGATTCGGATATGATAAAAAAAAATTCCACGTGATTCTTCATAATTGAGAGATGGGGCCAAAAACAATATATAGCATGATATTTCAAAACATTTTGGATGTATCATGACAAAATTTGGTGGATGAGTTGGGTTGGTGACGAGAACAAGCCGATTAAATTTTGGTTAAGGTCCGGATGCAGTTCTGACCTATCAGTGGGATATCAAACATAAACTGTTCAGCCTGGTGGAGGTATGCACTCTACCGAATGTTGTTCTAGTTCAATTTTGTTGTGCACATTGAATGGTATTGGGCATGTTTTTCATGCCGTTGTAATGAAAATAATCATTTGTATCCAGGTAACCGTTGCATGAATATAACATGTTTATGGTGCCTATCCCATTTTTTTCCTGAGGACATTTATCTTAACTACACAGTGCTGGCTGGAATTACAGGTAAGACAAACGAGGCATTGAAAGGACAGAGAGGTCAACAGTGTCTCAGCTGGTTTTCATTGAAAGTACAATTGTAACTTGTTCATTTATTAAGAGGAGATAAATTTTTATAAACCCAGAATCCATATCCTGCCTTTCAGTATAATTGAACCCACGTTGTAATCGATGGTTGCCAAGTACCACTCTGCTACCATGTGCCACACTGCCACTTCCACCGCCGTATGCCCCACTGGCGCCGCCGTATGCCCCACTGGCGCCGCCATATTCCCCACTTCCACCGCCGTATGCCCCACTGCCGACGCCGTATGCCCCACTGGAAGAGAGATGTCTATGGAGTTGAAGGTTCAGAGGGCATACGGCGTCGGCAGTGGGGAATACGGCGGCGCCAGTGGGGGCATACGGCGGCGAAGTGGGGAATATGGCGGCGGTAATGGGAATAATCGGCGCGCCAGTGGGGCATACGCGGGGAATGGAGTAATGGGCATACCGTCGGCAGTGGAAGCGGCAGAAGGCATGGGGCATACGGCGGTGGAAGTGGGGAATACGGCGGCGCCAGTGGGGCATACGGCGGTGAAGTGGCATATGCAGCGCCATGGGGCATACGGCGTCGGCAGTGGGCATACGGCGCGCCAGTAGGGCATACGCGCAGCGCCAGTGGGGCCATGACGGCGGGGAAGTGGGGAATAGCGGACGGCGCCAGTGGGGACTATGGCGGTTGGAAGTGGGGAATACGGCGATGGAATGGAAAATACGGCGGCGCCAGTGGGGCATACCGGCGGTGGAAGTGGCGAATACGGCGGCTGCA
>CM068962.1:50408408-50426826 GCA_035128595.1 Eptatretus atami
TGAAGCAGAGGGGCATACGGCGTCGGCAGTGGGGAATACGGCGGCGCCAGTGGGGCATACGGCGGCGGAAGTGGGGAATATGGCGGCGGAAGTGGGAATACGGCGGCGCCAGTGGGGCATACGGCGGTGGTTGGAAGTGGGGCATATGGCGGCGCAGTGGGCATACGCGTCGGCAGTGGGCATACGCGGCGCCAGTAGGGCATACGGCAGCGCCAGTGGGGATACGGCGGTGGAAGTGGGGAATACGGCGGCGCCAGTGGGGCATACGGCGGTGGAAGTGGGGCATATGGCCGCGCCATGGGGCATACGGCGTCGGCAGTGGGGCATACGGCGGCGCCAGTAGGGCATACGCAGCGCCAGTGGGGCATACGGCGGTGGAAGTGGGAATACGGCGGCGCCAGTGGGCATATGGCGGTGAAGTGGGGAATACGGCGATGGAGTGGAAAATACGGCGGCGCCAGTGGGGCATACGGCGGTGGAAGTGGGGAATACGGCGGCGCCAGTGGGGCATACGGCGTCGGCAGTGGGGCATACGGCGGTGGAAGTGGGAATATGCGGCGCAGTGGGGCATACGGCGGCGCCAGTGGGCATACGGCGGTGAAGTGGCAGTGTGGCACATGGTAGCAGAGTGGTACTTGGCAACCATCGATTACAACGTGGGTTCAATTATACTGAAAGGCAGGATATGGATTCTGGTTTATAAAAATTTATCTCCTCTAATAAATGAACAAGTTACAATTGTACTTTCAATGAAAACCAGCTGAGACACTGTTGACTCTCTGTCCTTTCAATGCCTCGTTTGTCTTACCTGTAATTCCAGCCAGCACTGTGTAGTTAAGATAAATGTCCTCAGGAAAAAAATGGGATAGGCACCATAAACATGTTATATTCATGCAACGTTACCTGGATACAAATGATTATTTCATTACAACGGCATGAAAAACATGCCCAATACCATTCAATGTGCACAACAAAATTGAACTAGAACAACATTCGGTAGAGTGCATACCTCCACCAGGCTGAACAGTTTATGTTTGATATCCCACTGATAGGTCAGAACTGCATCCGGACCTTAACCAAAATTTAATCGGCTTGTTCTCGTCACCAACCCAACTCATCCCACAAATTTTGTTCATGATACATCCAAAATGTTTTGAAATATCATGCTATATATTGTTTTTGGCCCCATCTCTCAATTATGAAGAATCACGTGGAATTTTTTTTTATCATATCCGAATCCGACCACCAAAATCGATTCAATTTGTCCTTGTTACACACCCAACCTGTCCCCACAAGTTTCGTCTGAATCCGTCCATAACTTTTTGAGATATTCCACTCACAGACAGACGACAGACAGACAGGGGTGAAAACAACCTCCGGTGCACCTTCTGGGTGGAGGTAATTATAATTATTCAATACAAACAGGGCCTTTAGCCGTCCCAGAAGTTTGGTGACCGGCCTCACAGTCTTTCTTTTCCACAGTTCTTCGGTTTTGCCCCTCCAGTGCCCAGATCACACCTGTTCAATCAGCACCCATTTCCTTCTTAAAGAGCAGGTTTGGGTCGCTGATGACTTCGCGTGATTCGAAGGTTGTAAGCACATTTTAATAATCGTTGGGCAATTATTTTCTTACATTTGAAACTCAAAATATGCTTAATTAACTTTTCAGTCAAAACTTTGTCAGTGATCGAAAAACATCCGGAAGTACCGAAGATGCTATGACGTCACGTTCTCCGAAAACTTCATGAACATTCGGAAACAGCGTGTGAACAATGGCGAGATGCGAATCAGAGAGTGATTTCAGCGGCGATGAAATTGAGTGTTTTCATTCCGATATTGCCGAGGACGATGTCGGAGGATGATGGGAATTTATACTATGAGTTTCTGGCCCTGAGCCATATAAATTGAGCCACTTGCAAGTGCAAGAAAACGGCCTATTTCGTGTACAAGTGGCAGGACTGACTGCCAGCTCAGGAGGACGGAAACCTCCCGTGGAGCAGAAGGCGGAAGCTCGCTTGATCTTGATTTTCAGTACGAATACAGACCGGTGAAAGCGTGGCCTCGCGATCCTTTTGACTTTTGGGTTTAAGCAAGAGGTGTCAGAAAAGTTACCACAGGATAACTGGCTTGTGGCGGCCAGCGTCAATAGCGACGTCGCTTTTTGATCCTTCGATGTCGGCTCTTCCTATCATTGCGAAGCAGAAATCGCCAAGCGTTGGATTGTTCACCCACTAACAGGGAACGTGAGCTCGCAAGAATAAGGTAAGTTTGGTTGCAATTTGAGCTTTTATTCGTCGAGTTATGAATGTTTCAAGTTGAGGGGCCTGGCGCGTATGGCCGCGTGCGCCTTGGCTAGATCTAGGCCGCGGCGCTTTTTCCACAAAGATGAGGTTTAAAAATCATTTTTTATCCCAATAAGGTTATCATCATATGCCTGACTTGTTTAAGCTGTCGGATTATGTGAAGATTGTTCGCGGATGGCTGAATATTACGGTTTTATGACTTTGACAAATATAATTTTAAATAATCCGTGAATTCCTGTGGTGAATTGAGATTTTTGCTTCGATCGACGTTGCGGGTTCTTTTAAAGTCAATTCAAATTCTGTTTCGGTTTTTGCAGTCGCTTAGGATGCTTAACAACTCCGGTTATGTGAAGTTTGTAAAATTCCGATATTTTAAAGGTTTATGGTCGAAGGCGCGCAGGGCCTAGGGCGCCTTGACTAGATGTTAGGCCGCAGCGCTTTTTCCACCAAATATTTGTTTAAAAGTTTAAAAGGCAGGGAAAATTCACCCGTTTGTTTGTACAAATCTTATCCACTGCCAGCGAATGTTTGATTCCTTCGGGAATCGGTTTTGGAGCGATTACCCGTTTTCAGCCATTTTCGCAAAACATGACGACACACGTACGAGGCATGATGTACAAATATCCAAATAACTTTGTTCTACAATAATTCAAAATAAAAAAGGATAATATAGACAGTTGCAAGCTCAAAAAAAGTGAAAGAACGGCCCGCTTAACTGGACACTTCTTCAATGAAAGAGTGAGCTTCCGCTTTGTTTTGGAGAACGTGACTCACCATCCATATATGGCACGTGGCTGTTTTTTTCAAACAGCCTCGAGAAATAACAACTTCGGAGTTAAATTTCATTAATTTTCCCAATAGTTAGGCAACCACAATAGTTTGCATCGAACTATTTAATGCACATATAATCATATTGATAAATTTTCAGAACATGTTGGTGACCCGCAACCTGCTCTTTAACATACCAAATAAAAATCTTCCTCCAAAAATCTTTTTTAATTTTTCTAAAAACTTATACATTCCATATTGTAGTCCATGAGCCAGGCCAGATATCGGTACCACCTGGGGTGACTAAACACGAATGGTACTAAAATGTTTATAGAGTGACTGTAAATACATTAAGATATGATAGCCTTCCCGCACTGGTAGCTTAGTCTGATTTTGTGATGCAATGGGGTGCTACCCATAAAAACAGATTTCAGCGTGACGCTCGGGGTTTTCCTCATTCTTTAAAATCAATCACACGATCAACGCGAAACTTTGGACACCTATGTAGAATTTGATTTTCTCTACCAGAGTTGTTCCTAGGTATTTTTCAAATTTCCTCATATTTTTGGATTTACCCTAAAAAAATTAATTTTGGGTATTTTCCCATAAATCTGGAATAAATCCCTAAAATGGAGAAATTGAAAAATATATTCTAACAGCTCTTGTAGCTAATTTGATTCTTCTGCAAGAGTTATTCTGATGTATATTTCAAGTTTCCCCATATTTAGGGGTTTATTTAATATTTGGTGATTTTTTTGTGATATTTTGGGGATAATTTTTATTGAAGGAGCAAACATATGTAGAATGGTTTCAATGTAAATGTGTTGTTTGTTTGTTCATGTAATGTTTAATGGTGATATTTTTTTGCAGGTGTGTGCTGACTGTCTGACGGCATGATGCAACCATCAGCGAGGAAGAGAGCACGGATAGACTGATCATCCACTGCTCTGATGATGACAGCGATGCTCTGGTGTCACACAGGATTTGGACTCCTGGAACACATTGCTCAGGGCTGCAGAGATCAGGCAGCATGATCCAGTCCTGGAAGCAGCCAAGGCCTTGAAGAAGGAGGAATACCACACATTACATTATCACCGTAAATGTCGTAGTCTCTTTACAATGAAGAAGTCACTGGATTCTATCCTTGCCAAGGGTGTCAAGAAGAATCAGCAAGCGTCGACCCCAGGAGAGGGCATCAAGGGATGCCCCTAGTACTAGCAGGGTGTATGCCAAAGTATGTTCTTCTGCGAGAAGTCAAGCAAGTACATGAAAGCAGCAAAGACAAGGGAGCCACTCATCCAGTGTGTTGAGCTACGAGCAGATGAGAAGATCCGCAGAGCAGCAACAAGGAAACTCAACCAGAGAATCCTTGGTTTACTTAGCAGAGACCTTGTTGCTGCAGAGGGTCACTACCACAAGTCGTGCTACAAACTCTTCACAAAAGATGATTCCCCAGCGGCCGCCAGGTCTGGTGCAGGTGAAATCAAGGAAGAAAGCGAGGGAGCACGCTACGAAGAGGCTGAGATAGAAGCCCTCGAGGAACTCTTCTTGTATTATAAGGACTAATTATTTCCCAACCCAGAGGTACTGCCTATGATAAACCTCACATCTAGGCTTGAGAGATCCATGATGTCCAGTGGTATTATCCAACTGAAACCAGCGACAAAGAAACATGTTCGCCGAAAGATTGAAACCGAGTTTGGGGAATCACTACGCTTTGTCCCAGATGAGAAAGGAAAGCTTCTAATCTATCCACGCAGCCTCTCAATGGACGACCTTGCCCGACAAGCACAGAAAATGAAAAAAGATCTGCAAGAAGCAAGAGCAGCTAACTCTGAAGATATCTTAACCAAAGCAGGAATGCAGCTGAGGAATAGATCAATAAGCAAGATGTGAGTCAGCCATGGCCTCCCGATACAGATCAGAATGTCATTCCTGCAGCAGTCACTAAATTCCTGCACACCCTGCTGACAGGGAGTGCGAGTGTCAAACTCCCTCTGAAAGAGCTCAACGTCTTGCCACATTCTTCGGCAGTGACTTGGTCTTTGCTGTTACCAGTGGCAAGACAAAGCCACCAAGCACGTACTGCTGTCCAATGCTGTTTTGTGTTTGACAGGAAACACAGAACTGATCCGAACTCTGAATCGTCTGGCCACTGTTGTCCTACTCAATGTTTGAGGAGATCGATACAGCCCTTTGTATCCAGAAGCTGGAATGTTCAAAGCAGACACACGCCTCCTTCTCCATGCACTTCATGCAGCAGAATCTGGGTACAAGTCTGTCATCATCACTGCAGAGGATACAGATGTCATGGTCCTGTGTCTGGGCATGTGCCACAAGATCCCATCCCACCTGTTCCAGAAGTGCGGGACGAAGAACCGGACAAGATTCCTGGATATCACCACACTGAGCCGTACACTGGGAGGCAGCGTGTGTGATTCATTGATTGGTATGCATGCCTTTACAGGCTGTGATACCGTCAGTGCATTCGCTGGCGGGGAAGATGACGACACTCAAGCAGGTGAAGTGACAAGACATACCAGGATGCTTTCCACGAACTTGGGCGCTCATGGGAAGTGTCTCCTGAACTATTTGAGAAGCTACAGGAAATCACCTGCCACATGTACCTGCCATCTACCCACACAACTGAGGTGAACAAGCTTCGTATGAGCTGTTCTGTGCGAGACGTGGAGAGGTGGAGTCAAGTCAACTCCCTCCTTGTGAGGACTGCCTCTTCATGCATGCACTACGTGCAAACTACCAGGCTGCGATCTGGAGGAGAAGTCTGCAGAAGCCAGCCATTTGTTGCGAACCCAACAGACTGCGGCTGGATGGACAGATGAGGATGGCAAGCTTGCTGTCAACTGGATGCGAGGCTCACCAGCACCAGATGCTGTTATGCAGCTACTGTCCTGCAAGTGTGTGCGGTCATGCGAACTCCCTAAGTGCACTTGCCTCAGCAATGGCCTGAAGTGTACGGACATGTGCAGGTTACAGACATGCCAGAACAAGGCTATTGAAGAAGAGCCGGTAGCACACAGTCAGATTCCGAGTCTGATGTAGATGATATTGAGGAGGAGGTAATTTGCCATAATAGTAAGTACAAGCCCATGGCATGCTTAGTGTGTATTTACAGGACTTGTATTAAATGTGACAATTACTATATTCATTTTAGTGACATTTAGGCATTCCTGTCCCCAAATTTGACATTTTAAAATTTTCTGATTTTCGGTAGGTGTGTCTATTTCAAGAAGTGATAACGACCATTAAGCTACCAGTGTGCAAGGGCTATCATATCAAACATAAACTAGAGACATGTAGCAAGCTAAACAACCTAAGAGAATTAGTCACCCGGTGGTACCGATATCCCAAATTTGGGTCTTGGCCATGGACTATTGGTGGTTCTGTTTGTCCATGTGCCTTCTATCCGCTTATTCCACTCAACGTACGTCATTCAGTTTATCAACTTTCGATCCTATTGTTAAGTCTTCTCTCATCAAAAGGTAGCTACAGCGACTGTACAACCTTATTAACACAACCCCTTACCCACCAACATTCTCTTTATGCAATTGAATATCTGATAATTATTAGTTAAGCCTCACCCCATAGGAAATGGGGAGCATATAGCTGTTTTCGGGGTTTGTTTCTGCATTAGTGCCCCCAATTTTTAATGGTAACTTCAGTTTCTTAGACCCCTCGGAGTATTAAACCACCATTGAGGTTTCATTTATTTATTTATTTTCTTCCTTTTTTTCTTGCCAATACTAAACTGTATCTCTGAGCCAGCGGGACTTTTGGAATGAAATTTTGCATCAAAATGGGAATACAAGTGGGCGGGTTGATATTATTTTGTTTATTTTTATTTTTTTTTTTTTGTATACCATGTCGAGGCTCGTATGAGAGCTAACACACAACGCACAGCAAGGGGCATGAGACAAGAGGGGCGGGAGTTGGAAGGGACAAACAGTGGGAACAGACACATTAGGTGATCTGTGGAAGGAGAGGGGATGGGATGGGACGGAGGAACATGGGGAAGAGAAGATGGACATTACAGGGACTTTCAGGAAGGAAAGCAGGGGAATTGAGGAAGTGGGCTTGGGTGGATTATCGGGGGTAGAAAAAGATCGAGGATTGGATGGGGATATGAAGAGGTGGTGGTGAACAGCTGTTTGAAAGCCTGGAGGAAGATGGGAAGAATAGAGTAGGAGTTTATTCAAAGGCGGGAAAAAAGAGAATGAAGGAGTGAAGGTGAGCAGTGGTTCGTGATTTTGGTAGTTTTACAGAAGGGGGTGTTGGCGGACCTGAGCGCCCTGTGCAAATTGTGGGACAAATGGCAGAGAGGAGCAGGGGGGGCAAGGCTGGAGAGGAGTCGGTAGAAGACAGAAAGACCACCGACCACCTGCGGTGATTGAGGTGAGAGCCCAAGACTCAGCCTCATTGCGGGAGATGCCGTGATCCTAAATGCCCTGGTTTCGACAGCGTGAGCCGAGAAAGGTGAGAGGCAGGAGCACCAGCCCAGAGGGGCGAGCAGTACTCCATCAGGCTACGGAACAAAAGCTTTGTAAGTGGTCAGGAGCTCAAGAGGGCCGAGAAGGACTTTGCACGATGAGGGTTCCAGTCGGCGACTGGCTTTTGAGGCGAGTTGGAAATGTGACTTTCCCAGGAAAGGTCATGGCAGATAGTGAGACCCAGAAGCTTGAAGAAAAGACTTCTTCAGGATTGTTTGAGAAAGTGGATGGGGGGTTTTCTAAACGGTCCTTTCGAAGAGACATAGTGAGAGTGTGTGGAATTTGTCTGGATTGAAAGACATGTTCCATGTGTTGGACCAGTTTGTGATTTTTATCCAGATCTGCAGTGAGCGAAGAAGCTGCTGCTTGCCGGTCTGAGGGATGAAGATGGTACGGCAAGGGTGAGTCATCGGCAAGAGATATAGAGGATTTTCCAGAGAGTCGGAGAGATCATTGATGAAAACCAGAAAAAGACAGGGCCCAGAACGCACCTTGAGGACTCCAGCCTGCACAGGAAGAGGGGATGAAAGGAACTCCATTTAGGGCACACGTTGACTACGACAGGAGAGGAAGTCTGCGAGCCATGAGGGAGATGGCCTTGGATACCATGGGAGAGAGTTTTGGTGAGTAGTGCAGGGTGCCAGACTGTGGCAAAAGCACGTGATATTGTCCAGGGATACGGCTCGGATTTCTTGGTCTGCATTGAGGACCCCAATCCATTGATGGGAGAGCAGAACAGCATATCCAGGTAGAGTGGACCTGGTCTGAAACCAAATTGTGATCGGAAATCAAGCCATTGGAGAAGAGGAAGGATTTCATGTCTGAAGAACATGATGGATTCCATAACTTGCTTGATGATTGGGAGAAGGCTGATTGGTCTGTAGTTACAGGGATCTGTTTTTGCACCTTTTTTATGCAGGGCAGTGATGTTAGCAGAATTTCCAAGCGATGGCAGATGACCTTGAGCAAATGAGAGGGTGAATAGAACAGAGAGAGTGAGCAAGGCAGAAGAGCAGGCTTGAGGACACGTGGGCTGATGCCGTCTGGACCGGTTGCAGAATCTGAGTCGAGGTTTGAAAGCAAGCTTCCACCTTGTTAGGAGAAAAGGACACAGAGTCCAGGACAGTTGGGGCGACGGGTAAGGTGGTGGAGAAAGTGATGGGTTTAGGACACAAGATTTAGCTGCAAACAACCGAGTTTAGACATTCAGCTTATCACGTGCGGTATCAGCAGTGCAGCCATTTGAGGTAAGGGAGGGGATGGAGGGGGAACATACACCAGAAACAGATTGATTAAACGCACCAGGATTTTGAGGAGGGAGAGAGGTTGAAGAGTTCAGACTTGAGATGAGAAAGATGTTGTTTTCGTGGCTCTCCTGAGGTAGATACACATTGTTCCCGAGCTTTGTGGAAGGAACTGAGATTGCCCACAGTTGGGTTTGCTTTCCATGATGGCAAGGCAAGTTGTTTACAGGACAACTGCCTCGCCACAAGATATTTTTTATCTTGACCTTGATATGATATATTTTGACCTTGATCTAATTTTATGGCCACGATATAATTATAGACATTTTACATTTTTTTTCATGATAACTCGACTCAGATTTGTCTGTTCAGAATGAAATTGCCCTCTCTAGATAGCCTAGAGTAAAGCACATTTACACTTAATTTACATCATACCCTCTGAGTTTTAGGTTAAGGTTAAATGGGGTCTGAAAATAGTGTTTGTTTTTGTCATGCTCAATTTGCCAAAGCAGAATCTTTAATGACCCTTGGCCTTCCAAGATGTCCTTGCAATCACATATGGACCTGCAATGAAGTTGTGTCTCTGACTAATTTATAGACATTTTAACATTCAGAATACATACTTGATATTTGAACCTACTGTTTTCTGATTGTGACTAATTAACTAAAAACATCTTTTTTGATCACAACAAATCATTTTCCTCTGATTTTTACGATGTTGGGTTTATGGATACATTTGTAGATGGGGACACATTTTTTAATTTACCCTCTATCCCTAAATGTTTAATGTTAAGGTCATTGGCAGTCCAAAAAGATATGGCCATTGCTGGATCTTAGACGCCAGTGGAGGCTTACCTTGGAGATCGCTTTTCGATCACAGATATCTACAGTAAGTAGACAATGCCTTCGACCCATAATAATACTTTGAACCCTCTATGAAGACATTGTGGAAGGGTTACTTTGTCTGGTGTATGGCCCGTGAGAGAGATGATAGAGATAGAATAGAGATATAGAAGAGAGATTTGTCTATTTTCATTTGAGTGGTTCAAGAGTCCTTTCCACATGTTTCGTCTCATGTCAAAGTGGTGAAGCAGGAGAGTGAGTGAGATGACAATGGTGCTTTTTCCACCTAACCAAGAAGAGAGAATGCCTGTGTTTCCAGCTGCCCACCAATGTGTGTGAATGGACCATTCCAGTCCATCAGTTGACTTTACGTTTTGGCCCCCCTGGGGGTGGTGGCAAAGAGTGTGCAGCAAGGATGGGGGTCAGGGATCAAAGTGTATATCCGGCACTGAAACGTTCGTCTATACTTGCGCTTCTGCGCTCTCCTGCTGCCAGATGTTCTGTCTCTTGTAGCTCGACCTGCTTGCTCCTGTTGTTCTGCCTGAGGACAGCTTCCATGTCATGAGGCATATTGTTTACGAATTTGGAAGTTTACTGCACTCAACATACAGGTCCTAATAGATCAGTTATATCGGTAAGTACGTGTGCCAGATAGGGTCCCGTCCCTGGTCTAATTGGGTAATTAAATGTCATCCGCGTGGAGTTATTTTGACAGTTAGGGTTTTCTTTTACATTTTTCCACCAACCATGAACTACAACAACAGCTGCGGACCACTCCAGCTCCGAATAAAACAACGACGAGAAAAACCTCTGCTCCCGGCATTCTCCGTGCACTCACTAGGGGAAGGGTCATGCCCCCACCCACCGATTCGCTTGACGGGGGCACCAAGTAGGGAAAAGGTCAAGCCGCGCCCAAGAATGATCACGCCTGAGGAGCTCCGCCCGAGAATGATCCATGCCTGAGTGAGCCACGCCTGAGAACGAATCACGCCTGAGCAAGTGCGCCGGAGAGGATAAAAAGGAACAGAGAATCCTTGCAAAGAGCGTCTTCGAGAGTCTTCTCCTCGTCTCCTCCCGATGATCAAGAGCTTGGCTTCAGAGACACCATCCACCACCGAGCTGCAGGGTGCGTGCCGTCTCTCGAGGGATACGGAGGAAAGGTTTTGATGGCCAGGACGAGCGCCCGAGCAGGAGCTGAGAGGCTGATCGCGGCTCGCCGGAGTCTGGGTTCGCTCGCCTCTCGCTGGGGCCTGGGTCGACAACGCGAAGACCACACGAGGTGGGCAGGTCCGAGGCAGGTTCTGGTCTTCAGCTCGTCCTTTCCATCCGAGCTGGAGGCCTCAATAAAGACCACTTTGGTCCGATTCCTTGGGTGTGAGGTGTGTGCTGTGTGTGTTGTGTGTGTGTGTGGTGTGTGTGTGTGTGCGGTGTGCGTGTGCGCGTGGTGCCAGTATAGTAAGTTAATGAATTAAGTGCCTTGCTGTACATACGTGCTTATTAATATTTGGATAACTCTGCTCTTCTGTGTTCCCTTCCCTGCCTATTGTTAAATAAACAGCCCATTGTGAAATGTACAGCTCGTTCGTGTCCTTTCCATCTCTCTCTTTCAACTCACATAGGATGAATTTTAAAATGTTCGTCGATTTTTGTAATTACATTTAATGAGGGATTTAATGGCAGTAATAATTTCAATCACACATGTACTTCAATGTGCTGTTTTTTACTTTTTTGCTCATTAAACAGAGAATTCCATTATTTACACAGTCTTTCTCTCCCACAGAGTGTCAGCAAATGCATTCATCACAAATTGATGTTAATAAGTGCTTTCTTTGTGAGGTACCTGTCTCTTTTGTACAAACAAGGCAGCACACTTTGCCCTAGATCTGTCTTTACCTTCACTGAGGACACTTTATATTTGAAATGTGGGACAGAATGTGACTCCATCAGCCACACCGTGTTCCTGTGTACCAGTGTGTGCAAGGTGGTAGTGAGTATACAGTGCTATGCACAGGTGTGTGTAGAGGTGTTCATGTAAATGTACTTGTGTACCTACGAATGTGCTCATGTACATGTGAACCATATCAATGCATGTTGGTTTTAAAACGGCACGTGTTTATTCGACATACAGAACCGATATGAATCACTTTCAAGGTCAAATTGCAGCCTGCAATTTCACAACACTGTGGTCTTTGTGCTGTTCGTAGCTATGCAGACCTTCAGGAAGACCGAGAAGCTTTGCTGCACAAGCTGAACCACGTGCTGCACATTGTTGATGCTGAGAAGGCGGCAAATGATCAACTACGGCAACAGCTTGAGGACAGTGAGACCGAGGTGGCGAGACTCAAGGCTGAGGTATCCACGTATCCACCTTTATTCCTTTTATAAGGAGCAATTATGCCTTTAGGGGTGAATGGTCTTTGACTTACATTGTACTCCATGCATGTTTTGCTTGTTCTATATTTTTACCAAATTCTTCTTCTGATCGTGCACAGTCATACACTAAATATTTTACCAATAATTTGCACACGCCAGCACCTTGTCTGCAGCATTAGCTAGGTCTAATGGAGTGCATGATACTCCGAACTGTGGGCGCACACAAGCCCATTTTCATGGTCTGTACTTCTCGCCACAGACACACGAGTCAAATTTGTGGACAAATCCTATTTGACCGGCCATTACTGCTTTGTACCTTCTAATACCAGTTCTTCAAAGGTTTAATAATTTCCAGATGGGCCAGATGTTCTTCTGGTGTGAGATGTATCTGGAGGGCCTTCTCAAGAGTGACGTGCAAAGTCCTCCAGGCTTCCAGCTGTATTTTTATTGGAGTATCTGCAGGGGGCTTTGTAGGGTTGTTGAAACTCTTCCTTGACTTCAGCTTACTCTTGACTGCATTATGTTCATGCAGAGGTTGCCTTTTCTCATAGATCTGTCTTGATTACTCCATTTTGCTTGCTGTGGCTCTTCTGCTGCTTGGAGGGAAATGCTGGAAAGGACTACAGACTGTTGACATTTCTTAGTTTCAGGCATCCTGTAATACATCAGCAGCTGTGATTCAGTGCAAGGTCTAGGTTTTTAGCATGTGAAGATCTTTCTCACACCGAGTAGGCATATTCTGCTGTGCTGTAGCATAGGATAGGATCAGTGCTGTAGTTTGAAGTGTGGAGGGTTAGAGTCAGGGTGTGTTGCAGGCACCATGATAAGATCCCCTAAGTTTCCAGTGGTGACTTGACATCCGGATTGGTCATTGGATGGGTCGTTGTTCATGAATGTAGTGAAAATATTGGTGATACAGCAGTGGTGACTGGTCTTCAGCAGGATTACCAGATGAAACATCTGACAGGGACCCCAGCAAGAACTATCCTGCTGGCACACCCCCATTTTATGAACCAAATTGTATCCAAGGAGAATTTCCGATGGATTGTCCTGCTTCGAGTTCATGTATGAGCTTATGAGCTGTAGTGGTAATTTTTTAGTTACTCACAATAAACTAGTTTCCTTACCCCTCCCTTGCTTTTTCTGAGATTGCGGCATTGAACAAAACAAACAAGCGAATGCAGCAACAGCCAACAAGCTGTGTCCAGGATGAGGATCCAGACATCAGGAAGATTAAGAAGGTGAGCATTGTGGATGTTTCCCCATGAGCATGGAGTGCACGTGATCATAAAAGCATAGCTCTTCAACTGAAATGTTCATGAGATTATTATTTCTGCCACCAAAGGTGGTGGACGGAGGTTATGTTTTCACCCCTGTCTGTTCGTCTGTTTGTATGTCTGTCTCTCTGTGAGCAGGATGTCTCAAAAAGTTATAGACAGATTTGGACGAAATTTGGTGGACAGGTTGGGTGTCTGTCAAGGCTGAATTGTTCTATTTGGTGAAGAATCTGGATTTGGATCCAGATATGATCATTTTTATTTTATTTTATTTTATTTAGTGATTCTTCAACATCGAGAGATAGGGCCAAAAACAATATATATATATATATATATGCCCGGGGCCAGTGGGACCTACCTTGCACCCCCCCCTCCCCCATGACAATTTTTCACTGATACCACAGTGTTCATATATATCCCAAGTATCAGAAAAAAGATGTTCCCAGAAAAAATAACTCATTTCACTTTGCTTTATTAAGCTGTTTCCATGGTAACCAATCAAAACTAACGAATCTCACAAAGATCGGCAAAATGTCAATATCTCTGTCAATTAAACATAAAATCACAAATTGGTGTCAATTAAAGCTTATTATACATTTACGTATTAAAATCTATTTTGGTTATGCTAATTAGCTCATTGCATATTAATTACATTTGACTTAAAGACAATAATTCCCACAAATGCAGAAATTTCCATTTTCTTTCCTTGTAATTACCACACGTCATTTTTTTGTCAAAAAACATGACTTAAGTGTTGCAGATACAAGCCAGGTTGGCAAAAAATATATTAAAATTTTGAATTTTTTAAAGTAGGCTAATTAGCATAAAATACAAAGCACAATGAATCGTTCGAAAATCATGCGAAATCAGATTAATCAATATAATTAATTACCTGGCCTGATATAATACAAACTGCGACTTGTGATGTCTGTGGTGTTTGAGAGAAACATAACTATTTTCTGTTTGAGTAAAAGTAGTGAAATAATTTTAAATATTGATATGCAATTAGGATCCGCCATTATGGAATTCTCATTTTCGTAATATCTCAACTTCTGGTACATGGAAATTTGTAAATGAGGAATCTACACAATGTTTGGAGGTCAAGGCTACAGTGAACATATTTCCTTTGTTGTCAGAGATGTAGAATAATGTTTGGATAGCTTAATTACATGCAAAAATGGAAACAGCTTAATAAAGCATGTGCAAATAGTTATTTTTCTGGGAACATCTTTTTTCTGATATTGGGATAATATGAACACTGTGGTATCAGTGAAAAATTGTCGCGGGGGGGGGGGGGGCGTGCAAGGTAGGTCCCACTGGCCCCGCCTAAGTAGCATAATATCCCAAAAGTTATGGACATATTCGGATGAAACTTATTGGACAGGTTGGGTATTACTGAGGACAAATTGATTCAATTTTGGTGAAGATCTGGATCCGGACATGAGAATTTTAACCTCCGGCCACCTAAGGTGGGCGGAGGTTATGTTTTCACCCCTATCTGTTTGTCTGTGACCAGGGTATCTCAAGAAGTTATGGATGTATTTGGACAAACTTTGGTGGACAGGTTTGGTGTGTGACAAGAATGAACTGATTAGATTTTGGTGGAGATCCGGTTACGGATACTACACTATTTTAAGTGATACTTCACCATTGAGTAATAAGGTCAAAAACTATATATCGCACGATATTTCAAAAAGGTTATGGACGGTGCCGGTCGAAAGTTGATAGACGGGTTGAGTGTGTGACAAGGATGAATTGATGAGATTTTGAGGAAAATTCGGATCTGAGAAGTTTTTTTTTAATTCTTTAAGTGATTTGTCACCATTGAGAGATGGGGCCAAAAACGATATGTAGCAGGTTATTTCAGTTGTGGATGGATTATGACAAAACTTGGAGGATGATTTGGGGAGGTGAAAGGAACAAGCCGATTAGATTTTGTTTCAGGTCTGGATGAAGATCCGGCCTATCAGTGAGATACAAACATAAACTGTTCAGCTTAGTGGAGTTATGCACTCTACCGAGTGTTGTTCTCGTAAGCTCACCTGGAACGTAGTTCCGAGGAGCTTATCGGATGGCGCATCATCAGTCCTTCCATCTGTCCGTCCACAAATACTTTCAACTTCTTCTCTGAAACGACATATGCGATTTTGATGAAACTTTACCACAATGTTCATCACCATGTATGTACCAAAGTTTGTTCATTGCATTAAAAAAAATTGGGCACTAAGAGGGTCTACGGCGGTTGCCCACCAAAATCGGTATTTGCTTTCTTCTCAGAAACTACACATGCAACTTTGATGAAACTTGACCACAACCCTCATCACCCGTGGCATACCAAATTTTGTTCATGGCATTAAAAAAATCTGGGTCTGAGGGGGTCTACGGAATAAGTTTATGTGGTCTACAGCGGTTGCCCCCCCCCCCCCAATAAATATTTGCTCTCTTCTCAGAAACAACACAATTCTGATGAAACTTGACTACAACCTTCATCACCCATGGTGTACTGAAGTTTGTTCATGACATTAGAAAAATCAGGGTCTCAGACGGTTTAAGGGGGGTTGCCCCACAAAATATGTCTGATTTCTTCTCTGAAACTTCACCACAACCTTCATCACTGTTGCGGTACGAAAGATTGTTCACACCATTAAAAACATCGGGGTTTAAGGATGTCTACAGGGGTGGTTTGTCCCCAAAAAGAGGTATTTGCTTTCTTCTCTGAAACTATGCACACAATTCTGATGAAACTTGACCACAACCTTCACCACCCATGATGTGCTTAAGATTGTTCACACCATTAAAAAAGTCGGGGTCTAAGGGATTCTCCGTGGGGGTTGCCCCCCAAAATATGTATTTGCTTTCTTCCCTGAAACCATACACACAATTTCGTTAAAACTTGACCACAACCTTTATCACCCATGATGTACCAAAGCTTGTTCATGCATTAAAAATAATCCATAGGTATTTACTTTCTTCTCCATTACATATTTTTTGGGTCATCCATGCCTTCCCGTGGTTCCTTGGTTATCTTATCCAGCCGGTACCAGGTGAGCGCCCAGGGATATTGCCCACCCACCGGTCCGGGTCACAAGGAGCTTCTCAGACCCGCTTTTCGACCATTGATCCTGAAGACGACGAGCCGCAGGTAACTCACTGCGGCACAACGGCACAACTAAGCTACCACAGATGCCGTCTGAGACAATTAACATAGGTAGGGTCCTCGCATCCAATTCCCACGTTACTTTCCTGGCAAATTAATCCCCCCAGATAGGGAACCATGCTCTCAATGCACAACTCCTGTCAATCAAGAACGGGCAAGTGACACCGCAAGTGGGAACGTTGGCTAAAGACTAACCATAGCAAAACAGCGGAGCAGAACTCCCATCCACCATTTACATACTCTGTCTAACCAATGGAGACAAAGACGATTGGACAGATTGGAAACAGTTTATAAAACCGTAAAGGACACGTATTTACAGGCAAAATAGTTCACAAGAGAAAAGACCTCTCCCCTAGCACACTATCCCCTTGGTCAACTTCACACTATTCTACTCACATAGGCACCTCCGTCACTCCGGGGAAACGAGACAAAGGGGGATAGTCAGAAAGAGATGAAGAAGGTGGGGGCTTGTTGGCAACCGCTCGCTCACCCGACGTAAGCCTGCGGGCTCATGGTGGTGCCAACATGAAAGAGGAGAGGGGGTAATGTGGTGTGCCATGTGAGGAGAGGTGCGTGTGAATGCCTGTGGTGCAACAAAGGAAATTGTGACTGCGAGTCAGTAAACCAGCCCTCAACTGGTGAAGGATGTAATTGTTGAGTACTCTTGTGCGTTCCAAGTGAAGCAATTAGAAATAGGGACAGAAAGAGAAAGAGAGTGCGAGTCAGTGTGTCAGCCGGCACGTCCAGGGAAAGACTCTGCGGCTTATCTGCTCTCGCTCCGTAGCAACAGCCCATTCGTTCCCACAGCGGCATACTCTCACAACTGCTCATTCTTGCAATGGCTCGCTCTCACAACAGCTTGCTCTCAAGGGTTCAGCTTGACTCTTGTATGTTCCCTGGATACAAACCAGCCCCGAGTCATGAAATTCTCTGGCTTCATAAAGCCCCTGGGAGAGGCCTGGTTTGGGGACTGGAGAGATCTTGATGCAGCTTTAGCAAAGCTGAGGCTGCTTCCTAAATGGTGCATTATTGCTGCCATGCGGTGCTCATTGTTCCAGCCCATGGTCCTGCAGCAAGTTCGACGGCCAACACCGCCCACATGTGGTGCCTTGTTCTGACGCTTCTCGCCGTTGAGGAGGTTCGCATCCCTGGTCTGCAAGACTTTGTGCCGATGGCTGTTGGATTTGTAATGATTTGTAATGTGTAATGTTGTGTGTTTCAAAGTGTGTATGGCTGTGCTTCAAAGAGGTGCAGACATATTGTTACGGCTGTGGAAATTCGCATTACACCATAAAGTAGTTAGCCCTAACTTGTATAGAGGAATTTATTGATCCCATTCGGCTGCGATCTCCAATAGTCGTTTCTTTCCATCTTTGATTTCAAACGAACAAAAACTGCCAAGGATACTGGTGGGCTTTTCCCCGCCATTCTTCCCTGCGCTTGGTGTGAGGGAAGGGGGGAAGGGCGGCTCGCCGCCGATTGGTGGATGGACAGCGTGAGGCAGTCGGGGTGAGGAACGCCTCTTTTCGAGAACCCTCTCGAAGGAGGGTGGAGCCGAAAACGGGGCGGAGTGAAGGACGGCAGCCCGGCGCTATAAAGTCGTGACCAAATGGGCGGGGCGCGTTTCTCCTCCCTCCTCTTCCTGCGTCTCTCCCTCTCTTGCGTTCTCTCCTCTTCCTGCGTTCTCTCCTCTTCTGCTCTCTCCTCTTCCTGCGCCCTCCTCTTCCTCTCGCTCTCTCCCTGACTCGTGAATCGCTCCGTCTGAAGTATGGTTGGGTCATCGCCGAGCTTGTGTCGTCGTCGGTCGAGTGTCTCTGCGTCGGGGTGGCTCGTGGAACTCGCGGAGCCCGAGGAGCTCGTTGAAGTCAAGCTGTGTCGTCGTCGAGTCTGGTGGAGGACGGTGAAGGAGACGGAGCTCGGAGTGGAGGTCATGGGAGGAGGACTC
>CM068962.1:50430854-50448221 GCA_035128595.1 Eptatretus atami
ATGGGGCAGGGGTAAGTCCTCATGGGGCCCGTGGAATGGATTAGGTAGAGGGATTTAGATGAGATTTTGGATGGGAAATAATATTTGAGGGTTTGGAGGACAGTAACAGACAGTGAATGTGTAGTGGGGACGTAGCTTAGCTACGTAGTGTTAAAAGGAACGTTGCATGTAGTGTAAGGGATGATGTGGGAGCACGAGGTAGTTAGGGGATGTAGTGAGCAGGATGGCAGGATTCAGCGATGTGTGAGGTGTGAAAGGAAACGTTGGTGAGTGGGCCAGCGGGTTTGTGTGAATGGAGCGAATGTGGAATGCATGGTGCGATGAGTGATTGGGGGGAGGAGTGATTCCCGCCAAGGGACCCGGGGTCAGTGTAGAGTGAGTTAGCTGGTTAGTTAAATTGACAAAATGGAGGTCGTTTGTGTTTGGTGGGAGTGTAGGCTCGATACCCATTTGGAGGGGTGCAGGAGCCCTGTTGAAGGCTGGGAGCGTGCTGCGAAAGGTGAGTATCGCTGATGGGTACCCCGGGCACCGGGCCAAGGGCCATGGGGGCCGGGATAGCGTAGTGGGCACGGGTGCGCCCGCATGATGCGGGGCCCGGGGCGCCGTTAGCCGCGTGGGCAGTGTTGGGGCACGGGTGACCCTCGGAAGGGGCCCGGGAAGCCAGCCTGCCACGTGAGCGTTTCAGGGAGTCGCCATGGAGGGCACTCCCCGGTGTTTAGGGAGCTGGTAGGCTCGGAGGCAGTGTAGTGCCCGGGGTGCCATCGTTAGAGAATCGGCAGAGGGTAGTGCCTGCCAAGGGAGCCACGCGTCCCAGCCATGAGACCGTGTGAGGCGACGGAAAGAAAATTGGGGGGCGAGGCCCGAAATTGTTGAGGACACCAACACAGGCGACGGGAATCTGGGTTGTTAGAACCAATAGATTAAGCGAGAGGCGTTTGTTGAAAGCCCCGGGTAGTTTAACAGTTAATTGGTTAGGGTAGATTAGGAGGTGTACCCCTCCGCACCATCCATCCTTCGCTCTCGTTGTGGGCCGCTGGACCCACTTTGGGTTAAAGATCGCTGAAGTCTGGGGAGGCCATCCTGAGGCTTCGTTGGGCCTCGGCACAGGACGCTAGCCCTCCCTCATTCCCCTCCAGGAAGGGAACGTAGGGGTTGGGAGTAGGTGAGGGACGATAGGTTAGCCGAACAAGGACAGTAAAGGGGGTTAGGGGACGAATATAGTGGGGAGGTAGGAAGAGCAAAAAATTAAAATAACAAAAAAAAAATTAATTGGGGCTAAATTGGTTTTACAAATTAAGGGAGTGGGTAGGTACAGTGACAGGCAAAGGCGATAGGTGGGAGGGGACAGGTAGGTAGGTCCGAGCCCGCCTTCCGAGTGGCCAGCACCACCGCACTCCTCCACCAACCTCCATCTCAAGGCAAGGGGCCGGCCAATTTCATCTGCCGGCTGTGTTTACTGCAAGGCCTGTGCCGGCCCACTTCATCGGCTGGCTGTTTGCTGCAAGGCCTGTGCCAGTCGACCGTCTGCAGCTGTTTTCTGCAAGGCCTGTGCCGGCCAGTTCATCTGCCGGCTGTGGTTGCTACAGCGGCCTTGTCATGCCATGCCTTGCCTGCCTGCCTTTGCCTTGGCCCATGCCTGCTGCCCATGTCCACCAGCCCCGTTCTGTTTTGATTTGCCCCCCCCCTGTTCATTACCATGTGCCCCAGGATCGTCGTTCAAGCCGCAAGAACTGTCCTGTTGGCAGCTACAACACGGGCCTGCAGTGGCGGCCCGTGCGCCGGTTCACCGTTGACTTTTGTTTTGCTCCCTGCAGAGTCCATTGATCCTGGGCCATGGTTTAGTGTAAATTTGTAAGGTTAAGTTGTTAAGATGTACTGTAAATATGAGTGCGCCCCGGCATGTCTGTCTAGCGCGGCAATTTATTTAAGTCGTCTGAATGAGTGGTTTGTTTAGTTAGTTACTCAGCCCGTAGGTTATTTATTTTGGGGACACGAATACCATGAATGTCGTACTCAGGGATCCGAAGGTAAAACGTACTAGGGGAGAACTACACATGATGGTACACGAGAATTTGACGACTCGGGACGAGTCTGTAAAAAGGGGAGGGGTAGTGTTACGGCTGTGGAAATTCGCATTACACCATAAAGGGCCCTCAGGTGAGATATCTCGATAGGTACATGTGTAGTTAGCCCAAACCCGTTGTATAGAGGGAATTTATGTGATCCATTCGGGCTGCGATCCTCCAGTTAGTCGTTTTTCTTTCCCTATCTTTGATTTCAAACGAACAAAAACTGCCAAGGATGCTGGTGGGCTTTTCCCCGCCATTCTTCCCCGCGCTTTGTGGGGAGGGCGGCTCGCCGCCGATGGTGGAGGACAGCGTGAGGCGGTCGGGTGAGGGAACGCCCCTTTTCGAGAACCCTCTCGAAGGAGGTGGAGCCGAAAACGGGCGGAGTGAAGGGCGGAGCCCAGCGCTATAAAAGTCGGACACGGGCGGGGGCGTTCTCTCCCTCTTCCTGCGTTCTCTCCCTCTTCCTGCGTCTCCCTCTCCTGCCCTTCCTCTCCTCCGCTCTCTCCCTGACTCGTGAAACTCGCCTCCGTCTGAAGTCGTTGTTGGGTCATCGCCGAGCTGTGTCGTCGTGGTCGAGTGTCTGCGTCGGTGTGGAGCTCGTGGAACTCACGGAGCCCGAGGAGCTCGTTGAAGTCGAGCTGTGTCGTCGTCGAGTCTGGTCGAGTCGGCAGTGGAGGACGGTGAAGGAGACGGAGATCGGAGTGGAGGTCGTAGGAGGAGGACTCGACGGCCGCACCAAGGGAAGTCCTTTCTTTTCTTTGGTTTGTGTAAATGACTGTGGGTGGCGCCTGTCCGACAAGTAGAACTGTTTAAGTGTTGCCATGTGTGCGCGTATTCGGTTTTAACTCTTGCTTTCGCTTTATATGTGCATTGTGATTATTGTGACTGTAAATACGTGCCTTCCTGCTGGTCTGTGTGAATTAAACGTGCTTGTGTGAACTTGTTCCCGTTTCGCTGCGTCCTTTCCTTGTTTGACTCCCATCCTGCTTCACGTAAGGGGTTCGTAGTGGGTGCAACATCCCGGTAATTAATCGGAACCGTCAAGGCCGACGATAACACCGCTCAGTTATCACTGTAGCACGGAACGGACCGCTTAAGCGGTTCGTGTCCGGAGTCGGCCTGTGGTGTGGTACGATCGCCCGGTCGACCATTCGCGCAGGTACTTAGGTAGATCGAATTTGGCGAGCAACCCTATCCTGCGGGTGGGCAATTGGCACGATCGTGGTGAGTTAAACCCCCACCCGTGACTAGCTCCCGGCGTTGTCCGAGAGGGTCACGACTGAATTGTCCGTTCAACGGTTGGGCGAGGCGGCCGCCATTCGAGACGAGCGGCCGATCGCACGCCGGCGGGCGCGAATTCGCAACAATATGTTTATTGATATGTATAGTGCCTTCAGAAAGTATTCACACCCCTCGACTTTCATTACATTTTGTTGCGTTACAGTCTGAATTTAAAATGGATTAAATTTAATTTTTTTGTCACCGATCTACACAAAATACCCCATAATGACAAAGTGAAAACATGTTTTTCAACATTTTAATAAATTAATTAGAAATGAAAAGCTGAAATGTCTTGATATAAAAGATAAGAAGAGAGGGGATTTAGAAAATGAATTACAAAGGGGGGTTTGAGTCGTCTACACAAACACAATGTATTTCCCTGTCCACCGATGCAAGGGGAGAAGTAATCGAACTAAACAAACTGCTATGGATATATCTAAACTCCAGGGTTCCCTTATGTGTTGGATGTACCCCCCCCCCTAGGGTCCACCAAAACCATAACAATATAATTGTGTACATCAGTATACAAGAAATGGAATAATTATTTCATCATTCCTGCTCTTGCATTATTTACCTAATTTAAATCAAAGTTGATGCTTTATTTAAGGCAATGCCACAGCCTCATCATTTCAGCCACAGTGTAATGATGTCTATGTACAGGTTCAGAGCTTCATGCGGGGCTGGCTCTGCCGTCGGAAATGGAAAACCATAGTTCAAGATTATATCCATTCCCCGCATGCTGAGAACATGCGAAAAAGGAATCGTATTGTGTTTAGCATGGTGGAGGCCGAGGCCGAGTATACTCAGCAACTGCACACGCTCGTGGCTGTTTTCCTTCGGCCCTTACGGATGGCTGCCAGCTCCAAGAAGCCCCCGATATCACACGATGATGTCAGCAGTATATTCCTCAACAGGTCTGTACTCCACTGAATCACTTGGATTGTCACTTGTCTGAGCATTCATAGTTTTCATCATTTAGAGGAGGTTTGGGTGCTTTCCATCACATCCCAACCTTAAGTTTTATTTCCGCATTTAAGATGTACGTGGTGGGGTTGCAATCTGATGTTAGGCTCTACATTTAAAAAAAAAATGTATTCACGAGCACACATTGCACATCGTCATCATTGCACTTTAAAGATCATCGTCATATATGGAATATCATAACTGACGTCACCTCCTCTGATAACAGAACGTGTCATCATGAGGTTTCATGAAAAAATTATATTTGCTGGTGGTCCCCAGTCTTCTATTCCTGGATTGTTAAGTCAGGGCAGGAATTTTGAATTTGGCCATGTTGCCGGCGATAGCTCACCTACTCTTAGCAAAAGACACCGTGATATTTTTACAGCCCACCAACTAATGTCAGCAGAATGGTCCCCCAGCTTAACGTCCACCTGAGGAACACCATACTCGATGCAACACATGTCTGTGAAGTAACAATTGCACAGTTTATTGTTGGGCCAAAAAATTGATCCTTGACCAGATAGTTCAGAGGCAAGCATGCTACCTCTAGATCGTCCTGTCGGACGTGCACATCAGGGGGTTAAAACAGGTGCAGAAATATTGTAGTTTCAGGGACTATGATCATCCCCATGATAACATTTTATTTTCCTTTAACAATGCATGTGTATACCATGAATTGTTGTCCTGTCTGACAATCCACCGGATGCTGAATTCCCTAAGGGGTAGAGCATCTCCAAAGCTGACAGCAGCTTATATAAATCATACAAAGTGCAATTGCATTCCTGAACTCTGCAGTTTATCATTCCGAACAGTGTGTGACCTGTGTTACCTGTTTGCTTTTTTTTAATTTTTTTTTTTTTTAGTGAAACCATCATGTTCCTCCATCAGATATTTTATCAGGGCCTACGGGCTCGCATTGCAAACTGGCCAACACTGATCCTCGGTATGTTCTCAATTTCGCATCTTGCAGCAAGCTCCACTTGTTTCCCTATGTTTCCCTGCACTATTTCATTAAAAACACAAACATTTCGGATTTTTATTCCTGACAAGTTCATGTCCCCATCAAGTTAGCGTGGTATCTCCTCAAGCTGAAGTATTACAGCATGATGGTCCTGCTGCTACATTTGAGTAATTAGACCCACAGTGTAGCACCATGGTTGCTCAGCAACAAGACAGGACTTCAGGTGCACAATAATATTTCTGTTGATGTTTGAATTGTGGTACACCATCACGTTACCACACTTTGTTATTGACAGCTGACCTTTTTGATATTCTGCTGCCTATGCTGAACATCTACCAAGAGTTTCTACGTAACCACCAGTACAGCCTGCAGGTCCTTGCCAGTTGTAAACAGAACCGGGACTTCGACAAGTTGCTGAAACAATATGAGGCGAAGTCAGACTGTGAAAACCGAACTTTGGAGACCTTTCTCACACTGCCAATGTTTCAGGTGTGTGGTGAGCCCGTGCAGCACCCCACCCCCTCATCTTGCACCAATGTTTAGATGAGATATTCCCCTGGTTCTGGCCACACTCAGCATGCATCCATGGATGTCAGTCAGAATCTTAGACTCCTGGCTATGTGTCAATCACATGACCATCACATTGCAGATGACTAAGCTTTGCATGCATTTAAATTTCGAGATGTTCAAGATCAGTTTGTTGCAAAAATGAACTGCATGTTGAGGAAACTTGACTATGATGGCCCTCAAAGTGGCTACGAAGGTGATGTGCAGTGATGTGACCAGATTCCTCGGTACATCGTCACACTGCATGAGTTGCTGGCTCACACTCCACACGAGCATGTCGAGAGGAAGAGCCTGGAGTTTGCTAAACAGCAGCTGGAGGAACTTTCGAGGTACATGAAGTCGTTTATGGAATGAAATGCTAAGGAAATCTGCATGGGCCCCTCCTCTGGGCATTGTCTTGATATGAATTGTTCACTGAAGTTATTAAATTATTACATATTACTCGATTCGCATTGCAATAAAAGAAAAATGCTTTATGACCAGGCTTCTTGGTAGACGTTGAAAAAGTATCAATGAGGAAGAAGGAAAATAATGAATGTAAGCTCCAAAAATGTGGGGAAAAAACCCCACAATTTTTGTTGGAATTAATTGCTGAATGTTTGAAACCAACCAGAGATGTGGAAACTGATTGATTGGGTGTGAGGGAGTGGTTGCTGTGACTTTTCTTTAAGGGATGATAACGATGAAAATATGCAACGGTTGTTACCAGTCCCGATTACTTCCATCCCAGCTTCATCAGGTTCTGTTAATTGATTGTTGATGTTCCCCCTCCAATGCCACCCCACCTCCCCCCCCTTCCTTATGTTGTGGCAGAGTTCTACATGATGAAGTCAGTGAGACTGAAAACATCCGTAAGAGTCTTGCGGTTGAGCGGATGATTGTGGAAGGATGTGATGTGCTTCTTGATTCAAGTCAAATGTTTGTGCGGCAGGGTGAGCTCAAGCAATGAATTGTCGTTTCCTTCAATTGCTCATTCGACAATTTTTAATTTGAATCCTAACTTATTTTTTGCATCCTTCATTACTTTCTATTCATTACTTGAACATTTATTAGCTTTTTAAATACCTGCTTTCATGATGGCTTATCGGGTTAAATGCATCTGATCCCCTGAGTCATATCCATTTAGTGTTTGGATGGAAGACCTCCTTGGAAGGTTGGGTGGTGTATGCGGAGGGACATCAGGATAGCTCAGTTGATATTCCAAGCTCACCTTCTGAGCTGACCTTTGATGGATTTGATCACTTTAAGTCAAGTTCGGCTTAAACTACCATCCTGCACCTAGGATCGGAATATATAGTTGGTCTGCATTTAGGTTGTTGAAATTAAATATCGCAATATCTTCATTTATGTTCCATTTAAGTCTTGTCATCCTATCTTGGAATTGTTTTTCTATATTTCATTAATAAAAAATGAAGAATTAGTTTTCCTGTTAACGGTTAGCGTCGAACTGTGTCGGCAAAGCAGGTAGAACTAGATATCTGCGTCACAAAGTGATCGCCCATGACTTAACCTTGGCCTGCGAGCCAATGATCCAATGACAGCCATATTTTCGGACCTCCATATGACCTTGACTCTTAATTCAAGGGGATATAATATAAATTATACATAAATGTGGCTTACTCTACTCTATCTAGCGAGGGCAATTTCGTTCTGATCGGACAAACCTTAGTTGGGTTATGGTGAAAAAATTGTTTCAATGTCTATAATAGGTCATGACTTGACTTAAAATTAGGTCGAGGTCAAAAAAATTGTCAACACTGCATACTTATTATTCACATTGTTGATACAAAATTTCATTCCGAAAATCCGAGCCGGCTCTGAGATACAATTCAGAAATTGAGAGTGCGCAAAGAAAAAAATAGAAAATAATCCTACTATGAATTTGTGATTGGTCACTGGCTTTGACACCAATACAAATTTTCATTACAGACCCTAGGTATGAAATAGTTACACACTGTATATCGAACAAGCAGTTTCAAATAGAGCACCTCACCACCATTGGAGCATTTAAATTACATCAGATGTGGCAATAAACACGAATTGTTGCTCCCAGCAATTGATGCTTGATGCTTGATGCTTGATGCCCGCTTGATGACAGACTTTTTTCGCCGGTAATTTGCATTTTTGCCGGCAATTCAAAGGGGAAAAAGGGATTTTTACTGACGAGGTAGTATTTCATGAGATTCTGTTATCCCTTCCCCCGTTTAGAATCCCATGTGGGCAATGGGCAACTTGCTCGGTTCCTAAGTGGTCGTTTTGTACTCCTCGGCATCTACAAAACTCTGTGGTACTATTAAAAATTGGGGACGCTAATTGTAGAAACAAACCCGACAACATGTACAAGTCTTCCCCGATCCCAGAGGGGGAAGCTTAACAATGAATTAAATCAACAGGACGTCGATTCAGGTATGAAAGGAGAAACTGCCGTTTCAGGCATTAATCCTTCGTTGGAGCAAAAGAGAGTTGTCAAGAATGAGCCATTCCCATCCCACCTGCTCCTCGACCCCTGACCCCACTTTGACGCATGCACCTTTGATTCACTCCCACCTTATTTCAACCCTCACCCCTATCCTCTCTCTCTCTCCCTCTTTTTCTCTGGCGAAGAGGCTACACACCCAAAATGTCAGCCTCCCTCAGTGGTTAACACACCTCATTCAACATCCTGTTAAGCTCATCCATTGTTTTCTTAGTTTGACAAACTCGACATGTTTTATTCAATTACAAATGTGCTCAATTATAATCATTCCTTTCCCCTCCATCAAGGATGCCTGCCCTGTCTGCACACAAATTACACTTAAATTGATGTTCCAAAAAAATTAATTAATTAAAAGCCCTCAAAACATAACCTTCATGCTACATCTCCAGTTCATTGCAATCGTTCGAGGTGTCACGAAACATGTTATCATGAAATCCTCATCAGCTGGGTTGAAGGACGAGGTTAAAAAAACAAAAAAATGACTCGCAATTAATTTGATTACCTCATCGTGGACCTTTCGTGGGCGACTGCTTATAGATTTAGCAAAATGTAAGCCAATCAGCTGGTTTCCTTTCCTTTTACATAAACTCAAATCAAATGTTTTTTAAAAAAAACAACAACAACAACATGCAGAGACGTCTTGTATCTCCTGTTGTGTGTTTTGTTGTCCGCGATTCCACGAAGATGTGACATTCCATTGCGCGCGCATATTGTACCGTCCGAGTAAGTCAGTGATGTGAAACAACGAAGCAAATCAGAGCTGAGCTCTCAAGTGCAGGCTCCAGCTCCTGCTGATTGTTCTCTCGATCATGATGTTCCACATAAACCCCCCTCCCCCTCACCCACCACCCCACATTTGTCAGAGAGAATTTTTTTTAGTCAATTCAATCCACATTGTTTGTTTTGTTTTTGTCCTAGTTCATGACGCACACCAGCACAAGGTAGTTTACCCCTTGTGGAAATACATGGAACTTCCATTTTTCTTTGAAGCGATTCAGAATGTTGCTGAATTTAATTTATTGTTCAAGCTTTGAGTGGTTCTCTCAATGATTCCATGAACAGCAAAGCTGACAAGCCATTCCCTGAGGGATTGCATCCGAATGATAAAACTCAGCCGGAAGTTACATTTTACCTTTAATACCTTCATTGCTGGCTACATACAAAGCAGGGCCCCTTGGATGCATAGCAGGGCCCCTTGCTGGTCAGGACAGTTGGAGCAAGCGATGATATTGCACAGGGGTTCACCACTCCAGTTAAGATGTCCCATTTGGATAATGATATATATTTCATGAATTTGGTTTGAATTTGTGAAAACGACGTCAAAAGATCGTGGGAATGCATAGGAGCCTCGTAGAACGGACGAACCGTCACAAGGGAATAATTTGAGCATCGTAAAGAGAGTATTGAATTCAAATGAATGACACCTTCATGTATTCTTCAACAAACACACGTGATGAGCAATAAATTAATTTTCAGTTGTCATCGTTTGTCATTTACATTTAGCAAGGCCAAGTTCAACAACATGTGCAACATCATTTTCTAATGCCACCTCAATGACAGGATGTGATGTAATTATAAACCGCCGTTCCTCAGTACCGCAGTCCCTAATGTCGGTTTATCAATCATAACGGAACTGACAACATGTTCCACATCCCATTTCAGTGGGTTTGCACTCAGAATTCATGCTGCGGTCTGACATTTATCTTCATCAAAAATGCAGCAAAAAAGTTGGACCGAATTGCATCGATTGCTATTTTAGAAATACATGTGTCTTTCTTCTACAATGTGGGCCCGATGACAGGCTCCCTGTACCAGCTACCTGTGGCAGAGCGAGGATGGGCCTCCAGGAGCCGAATGGCCTCATTGTCTCTACGGAGAGAAGGAGAACGCCAGTGCTTTCTTTTCACCAAACACCTCCTCATATGCACCCGCAGCTCTGGGGGAAAGCTCCATCTCATAAAGGCAAGAGTGAATGAAGTGATGTCAGAGGAATTAAATGGCTAAGGAACTGAAACAGAAAACTAACTGCGTTTGATTATAATCCAATGAGTAGCATCCATCTTGTTCATTCCCTGTGTCCTCTCATTATCCTCATTCTTCCCGACATCCATTATTTCTCCATGTCTCCCTCCATTTTCTCCCTCAACCATGTTGTTGGTGTGTGCCCCCCTCTCTTTTATTGTTCTTTTCATTCTGTTAGGTCTTTATCCGTTCTGTGTTCTCGATCCTCCACCAGCCTCGACACCTGTATACCACCCCCCCCTCCCCTCCATGGTCAGGTATTTCAGATGAAATTTATTGGTGCAATGTCTGATGAGATGTGCGAATGTTAGAGGATCAGATATGATTAGGCTTTGTTGGTTCATAGTACAATGGTGAAGGCCTGTCGTTATGGAGTTGTTCATGATTAGATATATGTCTGGTGTTGGCTTAATGGTTTGGGTGGCGGGCTTGGGATCCCCGGGTTCTGAGTTCAAATTCTGCTCGGCCGTTGAATTAATACCAGGCGGGGTTGACTCAGCCTGTCATCCTTCTGAGATCGGCAAAATAAGAACCAGCTTGCTGGAATGATTGAGCCATTGGAGTATCCTGCGTCGGAGTGGCGACCCATCCAGGATTGTACCCAACAGCCCAGAAGACTGCTTCGGCAGCACCAACACTCTGTACAGAGTATGCTCCCAGTGGATGGATGATTAGATATCATATAAATGGCAGTATGTCATGTGATGGCATTTTGCAATCATCATTGGATTTTGCAGACGGGTGGAGTGCTGCCTCTGATCCAGTGTACCCTCATTGAAGACACCGATATATGTGAAGATGAAGGTGAGATTTTATTGATGCATTTTGCACCCAGTGCGCGGTTGCTTTTACACATTCCTGCATTCATATAATTAACACGATGTGTTTTTTGGCCGAAGAGTAAAAAGTACACAAATCTGCGGCCTGTTCCTGTGCATACTATGGTCTGGCTTTGCTTGGCAGATGAAGCTGGTGGGACAAGGTGTCCAACAACCTTTACATCCAAGATAAATCAAATGAGTTTCTCATCCTTCATCATGCTAAGCTGTCAGTAACTGGGAAATTAGCTTTTCAATTAAACTGTAATTGACAGCCTGTGGTATGCAAATGGATAATCTTGTGCCATATATTTAGGCCACTGTTTCTGTGAGATCGAAGCCAGAGTTTAATCTCCTTAATGTATGTGATCGTGGTCTTAATGAATGATTTGGGTTGAATGTAGGTCATTGGAGTGGAACAATGGCAGGAGATTCGAATTTGGGAGGTGGGTGGGAGGAGTGATGGGGGTTTTGAGGTGTATATGGGAGGAGTTGAGGTGGCTTTGGGGGAATGAAGAAGTGGGTATGATTTGGGGGGGGCGGGGTTGTGGTCTTGGCCATGTGATCGGATCCTATAGGTTAAGATACTTCAATGAAACTGCATTGTCATTTATTGACCCCCTTCATCCATCTTTCCATTCTTGCATCATGAATGAAAGTCAATATCCTAAGAAGGATTGAAGGCAAGTCGGATAAAAAAATATAGATGGATGGTCACATAAGGCTCGAGGAATGGGACTGTGCTCTCATACTGACAATGTTGCACGCACACTACACAGTGACCTTTTGATGGTATTATAATGGTACTCATTAAGCAAACACCTCAACTCAAAGTTAATGAGTCCACTGATGGTACAGAAGATTCGAAAACACCGTCTCGTGACTTCCACCACATATCCACCTGTACTCAGCAATTTGTGATTCTGTGATGTAAAGGGGATTTGAAACCAACAAATAATTCCGATCCATCTGAGGCACAACAACTTACAACTGTTTTTTATATCTAACTTTTTCTTTCTAGAAGACCATTTTATCTTGTATAACCATGTTGTAGATACGAGGGGCCGATAGCAGCCTCGAGAGATTCACCACCAGAGGCTGCTTTCTGACACGAGGCCAATGCAAGCGCAGGCTGAGCCCTGATTGCATCATTTGCTCTTGGTAAAGGAGAACATTCACTCAAAGAGACGTATTCTACTCGGCAGAGATTTGAACGTGTTACAAAACTCGGGAACAACTGAGCTCATTGTAATTAGAAGCTGCGTGGCTGTGGAAATGTCTTTTGTGGTTTCTGTTTTATTATTCCTGCAAATAATATCTGGTGCCTCTGAATGCTTGTTTAAAGTCGGTATCTTGTAATATGTCAGTTTATAGACGACACTTGTAGTTGATAATTCATGTTTTTAGGCAAGGGGGGGGAGGGAGGTTGGATTACATTAGTTTCAGACATGAGGGTTTTATTTTGTGTACAAGATCTCGGCTCAAAGAAGAGTGGGGAGAAAAAGGGGAGCGGGAAACGGATTGACAATTTTTATTCTATTTGTACCCTGCGTGCACAAAGCGAAAAGCGAGGTTAAACAATTGGTTCACTTTGTCTGTCTCTCTGCAGTTGTCAGTTTTTCATTGAGGAACAATTTAATTGCAATTGAATCTTATATTTTGAACACGAACCGGAAAACGAACCTGTAGTTTCGCAGCACTTTGCTCAAAATCCGTCCCGATCGCACATGCGCAGAGAATGCGATAATATTTATAGTCTGTCTGCCTGTCTGGCAGTCAAACAAAATTGAAGATAATTCCAAACAGGAAATTTACTGTTTTTAAGGACGTCATAAAGGATACAAACAACAGGTACAAATAACTAATGTAATGTTTTAAATAAGGTGATGTAAAAGACACTGCATCAACTGCAGTAAACTTAAAAAACATTTATACAACCTTTAAAATCTTTATTTTATTTCAATTGAATTATATGCTTAAACACTGTAAACACAAATTGTCTTTGACACCCTTCCGTTTAGCAGTACTTGGACAAAATACTATGGCGTTTTATGTTATCTCGACCAATCAAATTTGCTGCTCGCAGGCCCCGCCCATGTCCTTTTTTCTCAAGACTGAGCGGGATAAGGTGTTCAAGAACTCGAGAGTTGCTTTTTTTTTGTTTGTTTTTTTTGTTCAGAAATATTTTCAAAATTGGTGGCGAATCGTTGGTGTTATTGAACAGACTTTGTGGCATAATGCTCTGAGCATCTGCTCATCAGTATGGGAGGTGGGCGGTTTGAACCCAAACCCGGCCTAGTCATAGCAAAGACTTTTAAAATGGTGCATGCTGCTTCCTTGCTTGATGCTTAGTATATAAACCAGAGAGTTGGTGTCAAAGCCACCCAATGCTCGCCTGTTTATACATTTATCGTTTTTAAAAGACTAGTCTAATAATATTTTTTTTATAAAGCATTGCAGTGAAGTCTGATCCAAATAATTTTAAAGCAATATATGTATTTGTATATTGTAATCAGTAAAAAATAGTGTGGGAGATAAAAACATTAGAAAGGAAATAACTTGCACCAAAAACTTTAACATTTTCATGCTCACGCTCACGCCGGGGGTATCGCTATAGCTCTCTGTTCTTCGAACAGGCGAGCTAAAAAGGATAGGGCATGGACAAACAGCCATAAGTTGTCAATCATCGCACAGGTTTGATGGAGCTAATGACCTTCTCCCCTTGTTAATGTTCCTTGTAAGTGAACTAATATTTACTTATTTATACTTTTTTTATTTTTTTGGAAACTTACCTGATCCACTAACTCATGGACTTGTCGATTTCAGCACAACATATATCTGTTTGCTGCATCCGGAACCACCTTGTACAATTTCTGTCTTGTCACTTGTTGCATCGAATGCACAACACAGTTGTACAGTTTCAATGGCTGGTAGAAATATTATCGTCAATGTGAAGGATTTACTGTTTCACAACTTCTGAATGCAACAAAAACAAATGTGTAACTAGAGGGGGAGCACTCAGTAGAGTGCAAAACCTCCGCCGCCAATACTGCTGGGTCACTTAAGTTAACCTGATGTCCTATTCATTGTAGGTCAAAACGGATCAGACTCTACTGAACCACGATTGAATAAACTAACTAGATCGACGCCATGTAGAAATGCCAAAAAAAAAATCAATTTTTTTGAAAAAAAGGTGCAAAATTTCTGGGGTTTTTTTCTCTAATAAATTTTTTTGGGGGGGGGGGGTTGGAAATCACTTAAAACATGTAGAAATTCAAAAAAAAATCAAATATTTTCAAATAAAATCGAAATTTTTTTTGAAAAAAAGTTGCAAATTTTTTTTTCTCTAACAAATTTTTTTTTTTTTTGGTTGGAAATCACTTAAAACATGTAGAAATGCAAAAACAAAAATTCAAATATTTTTTCAAAATGGCCGCCATAGCGCCATATTGGACTTTGGACCAAGTCCAAAATCTAATGGCATGATCTTGGACCATACCTAATCCCCCCACCAAGTTTCGTCGAAATCCGTCCAGGAGTTTTTCCGTAATACTGTTCACAAACAAACAAACAGACAGGGGTGAAAACAGTAACCTCCGTCCATCTTCGATGGCGGAGGTTAACCAGCTCTTTGATGCTCATTTCACTATCCAAACCAGCTCTGGCAACCTGTTATGATTTATGTGGAAATCCTAAACAGTTTTGCATATTTTGTTATCACTTTTTAACTCTGCCATTCAGCTGATTTGTTGGATTTTTTTTCTATACCCTGGGGTCAGGCAAGGTGACCTTGCTGGAAATTGAACACCTGGACTTTAAACTCGTGGTGGAGTCCAGGGATGCACCACCTTATACAGTCATCCTCATGGCAACGAGTCTACAGGAGAAAGCTGCTTGGGCCAGTGATATCAGCCAGGTATGGTGCAGGCATTGGCAAACCTGGTGTCGAGGAATGACCCCAGATCAACCCATTCCTCCTTGCTTTTCAGACAAATAAATCATATTTTCCAGCGGTTTTTAAGACAAATTGACTCTCCCCTATTTCCTTGCCCCCCCCCTCCCTCACCTTTTAAAAATGCTGGATTTCTCTCTTGCAGAGATTACCTAAGATAACTAGCCCTTAGCCTGCCTGAGTGGATGTTAGATTGGACCATCCAGGTATCAAGGACTGACTGAACTGGCATAGCAGATGGTTTTGTTGGACTAACTCCAACTCAAAGCCATATCTCCTCTAATCGTGTTAATTAATGATAATTACTCGTACTATTACATGTTCACAATATTCAAACGGAAAAGGTTTGTTTTATCTTTGCGAAGGAGAACGATAGTTCTCTAAATCCTTGTATTGTAAAGCAAACAGAACATGAAAGTCTGATTGTTTTTGCGTTTTTGTTAATTGTCTATTTTAACAACAATGGCAGTGCATTGATTCCTTGTAAATCCATGACCTTTGTACTTGTGTTTTTCAGTGCATTGATAACATCCGTTGTGATGAACTGATGATGAACGTATTTGAAGAAAGTTCAAAAGTAACCGTTCCTCAAATGGTAAAGTACGTGAAACCAATACACGTGCAACTCGTGTTGTGATTATACTACTGTGACGTGTGAATCACAAAGCACGGGTTCCGAATCGAATTGTATCGGGTTCAAACAATGTATCAACACTATTTTGGGAGAGATAAGTGAATGGATGAATTGCTGAATGAGGCAGAGGTAAAGTTATTGGTGAATAATTAAGTTAGTAACAAATCAAAATAATGAATGAGTTGTAGTTGAGTTGAGGGCTGGACAAATCGGGGGGGGGGGGGGGGGGGTCCAGAGTAAATATATTTAGTGATTGAATGTATGAATGAGTGAGTAAATAGGGAAAGTATATTGACAAACGAGTCAGAGACTATCAGGAAATTGGCGAATTTGTTTGTGTTCATCTGGCACACACTACTCTTATTTTGTTCAACCGGATTTGCATCAGGACCGAACATAAGTGAATTCCAGAGCCGGATCTGAAATATCAGGAAACGGTGGTGGACAAAAGCTGCTGTGGAGAGAGATCAGAGAGGTCAGAGAGGCAAAAGCTGTGACTGCATTATCTATAGCATATTCAATTACATATGAACTTCCCATAGACACACTGAGTCATCAAGAAGAGTATAATGGCTTATCCAAATTGGTTGATCATGAGAAGAGAGGGGTATTTAAAAACAAGGACAAATGTGTCCAAGAGCAGCGTCCTAAAGGTTTTGTCGGCTTAAAAAAAACAAAAACAAAAAAAACAACAACAACAACTTCCGATATTTCGTCACATGCCTTGATTAAGCCAATAGCGAGACCCGTCATAATGTATTTACGATATATAGTGTATTTACGAAATAAATAATGTATTTACGAAATTACAATACGATAAATGGAATAATCTTTAAATAGTAACGTGAACTTTTCGAAACTTTAAAGCAAATGTCCGAATATATTTAAAAGTTCATGATAGACGCTCTCAAAAGGCACCGTCAATGCGAGGATGTGTACAGGTGCTCAGTATTTAAGGAGATCTGGATCCTGTATATACGAGAGCCGAGTCTTAGAGGTTAAGGTTTTGTCCTCACAAGAAGAACAAGAAGAGAAACAAGAAGAAGAACAACGCCGAGCTCTCTATGAGCAGCGTTCGCTACGCGAGACGCTGCTAAAAAACATTATTCTCAGGTAGACAATGAAGGATTACGAAATATATTTTCAATTGTATGGATCATCGTTTGAAGGTTTGGAGCAGCTTTTGCTTTGCACAGGTATACCTACTTCAAAATCCCTGATTGGTCGTTAACACAAGTAGCTAGAGGGTTATTGGTGTCAGCATTGAGAGTTACCCGAATGTGATGTCACGAGCCAAGGGTTTAATTGAGTTCATCAGTTGAACACACGACGACAGATACATGAATCACTTAGCAAGTGAATGAATGAATGAATGATTGAATAATATATTAATGAGTGCGTTACAATGTGTTATTATAAAAGGATTTTTTGAAACTAAGGAAGATAATTTTTTTTATTAACTCATTCAGCCTTCTATTTCCTCCCTTCATTCATTCTTTATCTTTCCATTCCCAATACTCTGAATTGAACTAATTTGCTTCTAACTTGAAAATACTTTTAACAGCATTTTAAAATGCTTCATTTTCCATTTGCCTCCATCAGGAACACTCCTACACATTCTTCT
>CM068962.1:50449273-50467164 GCA_035128595.1 Eptatretus atami
CCCCCCCCCCACCCCCACCCTTCAAGACCACCTTTTTCCGTGCTTTCAGTTTTTCCTTTCACTTATGTAATTGATTGTTACCTCCACCACCGGAGGTGTATGGAGGTTATGTTTTCACCCCTGTCTGTCTGTCTGTTTGTCTGTTTGGTTTTGAACAGAATATCTCAAAAAGTTGTGGACTGATTTGGATGAAATGTTGTGGAGAGCTTGGGTATGTGACATGGACAAAATGATTAGATTTTGATGAAGATCCGAATCCGGATCTGGATACGAGAATTTTTAAAGTGATTTTTTCACCATTTTGAGAGACTGGGCCAAAAACGACATACAGCAGGATTTCTCAAAAAATTATGGACGGATTCAGAAGAAACTTTGTGGATGAGTTGGTTAGGTGACAAGAACAAACCAATTAAATGTTAGTTCAGGTCCGAATCCAGCTCCGGCCTATCAGGGGGGATAGAAAATGTGAACTAGTCAGCCTGGCGGAGGTATACCCTCTACTGAGTGGCCGTTCTAGTTTGTGGCTGTATCCATTTTGTTCACCCCTTATATCTCCCCCATATCCCTTATATCTCCAGGTCTCCCTCTATTTTGTTCCTCAACCATGCCTTGGTGTCCCCCCCCTCCCCACTTGTTTTTTCCTTCTCTTACATCCTGATCCATTCTATGTTTTCGCTCCTTCATGAGCCTATATACTGTATACCAAAAAAAGAAAGTTGTTTGAAATAAATGTCATTTATATTAACGTTTTGTAACGTTATACTGGACATAATGGATAAGCGTGCTATTGTTTTAATTTTGAGGACCTGCTGTGGGCAGGTCTGACTCCAGCCTGCACTCCGACTCACCTGAAATTCGCTTCAGCAAGAAGTTAAACTCGTGCAAAATTCCTCACATCCGTGCCAGTTCAGTTGACCATCTTCTCGAACGGCTTGCTGACTTGCGCTTCCTGAGCATCGACTTCCTCAATACCTTTCTTCATACCTATCGGGTCTTCATGTCATCTGGCCGCCTCCTGCGCAAGCTCACTGACATCTATCGCTACCCTCAACTGGCAATACCTCCCAGGTATCACCCATTCTGACATGAGACATGAGTATCTCTCCCAATGTATCCCTCCTCACGCACCACTTTTCTCATGAAGGAAACCTTGATAGCAAAATCCTTCATAGTAATCTTTTTATTTTTATTTTTAAGAAAGAGAATTAACGTTCCTATCCCATCATAGAATTAGAGAGTTCATAGAATACAATAACCCTGCGCAGTGTTCAAGTATGTACTTCAATTTTAATAAAAATGGTTTTAAAGAACATGATTTTAAAAAAATAAATAAATAAAAAGATTAGAATTTTTTTTTTTAATCCAAAAGTTTAACGCTTTGTAGCAGTCTTATACGTCACCATTATACACAATCGTAAAACGACTTTGAGTCGCAGTTGAGGAGATGGAGGTTTTATTGATCACCATAGAACGCAGCGTCAATCGGCACTGGACACGGCGGCCTCTTCTTCACCCCAATATTGCACCTCTTCCATGCCATCCCTCTCAACTATATATCAATATCAATATATATATATATATATATATATATATATATATATATATATATATATATACATACAATATATATATCTTGAAAGTTATTGGAAGTATATTATAAGGTGATTTGTGTTCTACAGTGTTCAATTGCATAAATCAATTTAAATAAAGGTTTAAACGAGTAGAGGTACATTAAAAGTACACCGCCCCATGCCATATAAATATATAAATCCTCCAGCACGTGACATTGCCGGGGCGCCAAGGCAATGCCACCATGCAGCACGTGGAGATGGAATTGGGAGGGAGCAGTGTACTTCTGAGATTAATGGACCCAAAGACCACCCCCCACAAAAGACCAGACAAACCCTGAGAACACAAGACCCTGAGGACCTAAATGACCCTGAGGACCAAAACACGACCCAGAAGACCCAAAACACCACAGAACTCAAAATACCAAGAAGACCAAAAGATCCAATGGGACAATCTGTTGCTGCATAATGTAAAATGTGACTTTAGGTTGCCAACCCCCCCCCCCTTCCAACTCTGTCCTCTCTCTCTCTCTGCCCCTCCTACCACCACACCCAAACTCTGTGCTCCCCTTTCCCTTTCTTCAAATCTTCAAACCCCCTCCCAACTCAAAGTCCTTAACCTCCCCTCTCCCCACCCTCAAAGCGTCAAACCTCTCGATCCCAACTTTGTCCTCTCTCGACCTCTGCTCCCCAACCCAACTTTGTCATCCTCTCCACTTTTCTTCTTCAAGTCCTCAACTGCCCCAAACCCAAGAACTCAACCCCCCTTCCACACTTAGTCCTCAACCCCCCTCCAACGTTGCAATATCCCCCCCAACTCTCTCTCTCCCCTCCCCATTCTTTCTGTTCTTAACACCATTACACAGGAACTTTGGCGCATGAGAAGGCCATTCAGCCTATCATGCTTCATTGTTCCTGTTCAATTGTTAAGAACAATGTTAAATTTAACAAGTCTGAAGACGAAGATGGTTCACGAGCGGTATTTGACGATGTAGATTGTTCAGAAGTCAAGGATGAGGCAATTTGATAAGTTTGACCAAGTTATAAAAATGATCAACATGATGTGGTACGAGTGACAGGTTATTAGCTGCAAAATGTCAAAAACCCGGTTTCGTTCAACAACTTAAAAATTTGACCTTTGCATAACCTAAAGGTCACAAAACAATGTTGTGGACATTAAAATAAGGAAACAGGATACGTGCTATAGCTTATTGGAGTTGTTCGTCGAAGAAGGTCGAAAACCCGGTTCGATTCCCACAACCTTGAAAATTTGACCTTTGTGACCTTTAAAGGTCAAAGGTCAAGGATTATGACCTTTGGTGCAAAACTTCCTCTGGAACATTCCAGGAACAATATAACGTCATATAGGCTATATGGCATTTCGCACTCATCGGATTATCCATACTTTGATGAAATCAGCGTAAAAACAAACTTGAAGGGGGCGCCACGGGTAAGGTGTTCGAGATAGAGAAAAAATGGTTTCAAGACTTTAGGTGGGGAATGACCTCAAGATTATGCATAAAAAATATTGTCATCCTAGCTCTCAAAGTTTGGGCGGTCGTATGATTTTAATGTCAAAATTCGAAATTTTCTAAGTTCGTGACCTTGTGACCTTGACCTTGGGACGAAAATGAAAAATCGAGCTCCGTGGGGCTATGCAGGTGCCATTGGGCTAACCAAATACCGAAACCCTGCCAGATTCGACAAACCCCCTAGGAGAAGATGCAAATTGAACTTGGCTACCCCGAAAAACACAATTCGCAATTTTCTAAGTTCGTGAGCTTGTGGCCTTGACCTTGGGACGAAAATGAAAAATCGACCTCTGTGGGGCTATGCAGGTGCCATTGGCTAACCAAATACCGAAACCCCTGCCAGATTCGACAAACCCCTCGGAGAAGATGCAAATTGAAATCGGCTACCCCTAAAAACACATGTTTTTTGGGCATGGCTATGCCCATAATGGGCGCACCACGCCCATTTACAGGAAAACACAACTAGATCATGATATAAACCTCCCACCAAAATTTTGTCAGGATGGGATCAAAACCCACGGAGCTATGCTCGGGAAAGACAGACAGACAAGCCGGTAGGCGGACATGGGTAGTCGCCTACCCAATAGAACCTGACGTGATGGGCACGTTCGATGGGGAATGACCTGAGGATTAAGCACAAGAAAATCATGATTCTAGCTTCAAGGGTTAATGCTGCAGATTGTTTTTTCGTTAAAATACCCCCACATTAGAGGTTTTTTGGCCGTTGCTAGGCAACGGAGGGGTCCATAGCAACGGTTCTTTCTCACACATAACTAGGACATACCATGAACCTCCCATACCAGTTTCATGTATATCTGACTCTAGTCTCTGAGATATAACGAACTTCGTTTTTTTTTATTGTTTCGACCAGGGTTCATTCAAAGTCTATCTTCTCCGACAGTTTTCATAGGATCCGGCTGGAAATTTTTGACAATATGGCTGAATGTACTGCCCACAGTCGCTCGTGGCCCGATTTTGATTCGAAAAAAATACTTTTTTTAATGATTTTTCAAAAAATTCAAAGTCCGTTGCTAGCAACGGTGGTGCCCATAACAACGGTTCTCATTTGCACACAACTAGTCATGGTATGAACCTACCAACCAAGTTTCATCGAAATCCCATTTATTAACGAAGCACTGGACCAAACAGAGGGACAGACAGACAGACAAGCGGTAGGCGGACATGGGTAGTCGCCTACCCAATAAACCTGACGCAATGGGCCCGTTTGATGGGGAATGACCTGAGGATTAAGCACAAGAAAATTCATGATTCTAGCTTCAAGGGTTAATGCTGCAGATTGTTTTTTCGTTAAAATACCCCCACATTTAGAGGTTTTCGACCGTTGCTAGGCAACGGAGGGGTCCATAGCAACGGTTCTTTCTCACACATAAATAGGACATACCATGAACCTACCATACCAGTTTCATGTATATCTGACTCACAGTCTCTGAGATATAACGAACTTCGTTTTTTTAAAATTGTTTTCGACCAGAGGGTTCATTCAAAGTCTATCTTGTCCGACAGTTTTCATACGATCCGGCTGGAAAATTTTGACAATATGACTGAATGTACTGCCCACAGTCGCTCATGGCCCGATTTTGATTTTCGAAAAAATAATTTTTTAATCATTTTTCAAAAATTTCAAAGTCCCGTTGCTAGGCAACAGTGGTGTCCATAGCAACGGTTCTCATTTGCACACAACTAGGTCATGGTATGAACCTACCAACCAAGTTTCATCGAAATCGCCATTGTATTAACGGAGCACTGGACCGAACAGACAGACAGACAGACAAACAAGCCAGTAGGCGGACATGGGTAGTCGTGATGGGCCCTTCGATGGGGAATGACCTGAAGATTAAGCACAAGAAAATTCATGATTCTAGCTTCAAGGGTTAATGCTGCAGATTGTTTTTTCTGTTAAAATACCCCACATTAGAGGTTTTTCGGCCGTTGCTAGGCAACGGAGGGGTCCATAGCAATGGTTCTTTCTCACACATAACTAGGACATACCATGAACCTACCATACCAGTTTCATGTATATCTGACTCATTGTCTCTGAGATATAACGAACTTCGTTTTTTTATTGTTTTCGACCAGGGTTCATTCAAAGTCTATCTTCTCCGACAGTTTTCATAGGATCCGGCTGGAAATTTTTGACAATATTGCTGAATGTACTGCCCACAGTCGCTCGTGGCCCGATTTTTGATTTTCGAAAAAATAATTTTTTATGATTTTTCAAAAATTTCAAAAAATTTCAAAGTCCCGTTGCTAGGCAACGGATGGGTCCATAGCAACGGTTCTCATTTGCACACAACTCGGTCATGGGATGAACCTACCAACCAAGTTTCATCGAAATCGAAAAATTTCAAAAAAATTCAAAGTCCCGTTGCTAGGCAACGGATGGGTCCATAGCAACGGTTCTCATTTGTACACAACGAGGTCATGGTATGAACCTACCAACCAAGTTTCATCGAAATCGCCATTGTATTAACGGAGCACTGGACCGAACAGAGAGACAAACATATCGACGGAAAAAGTGATAATAAGGGTAGAACAAATTTCAAAATTAAAATTTTTTTTTTCCACTGGATCGACCCCAACAGACAGACAGACAGACAGACAGACACACAACAATAACGAATATAGTGGTCACTTATTTTTTCGTGAAAATTTTTTCGTGAACCAATAAAGATGGAATGTTAAATTCACAATCACTTCCCCCTTGCTTCACTTATTCTCACTATAATAATTCATGGATCAGTGTTTGTGGTGTTTATTTGTTTGTCACGCGACTCCTACAGTTGGGGGCGATTACATCCAGACTTGCTACATAGGATCAGCATGACCCCAATTAGTGTAGAGGGGTTTTTTTTTAATCTTTTCCAGTGGTCTTGGGGGGGGGGGGAGGGGAGGGGACGATGCAAATCTCTATTTAAATGTGTATCGTGTAGCACCACCTCCAGGCTGGGGGAGGGTATTACAAGTCTTCACCATTTCCAGTGCAGTATTCCTGTCCCCACGTTTTCCAGTGCAGTGAAGTGTTTTGAATTATTAGCAGTCGGTAAGTTTTTACTTCATGCACATAACTTCATGGGTCATTTTTTTTTTAATCCTTTTTGCATATAAAAGCTGTCAGTTGCCTCTACACCGCCCAAATAATGGTATGCGTCAGAAGAATGTGTTGTATGCTTGGAACAAGATCATTCCATAGGACGGGTACTCTGCTGGTATATATAATCGAGCAAGTGTTTATGATTATTTATGGATGTCCAGAGACATGACAGAAGTAAATAGACACCATGATTTTTCAAGAATTTATTTATTGAACATTTGAAGTGTATTTGATCCATTTTAATCCATACACTAGTATTTTTTCGACTTGCCATTTACAGATTGCAATGCTTTTACTCTTTCAGGCAAAGAACTAACGAGTTCTGAGATTTCCTGTTGTGGGATTTCTGCCCAAGCTTCACGCAAATGGGTTAGCAATTCTGCCCGTGATTTTGGTTTCCTGGGCATTTTCCGCACAGCTCGATCCAATATGGCCCAGAGGTGTTCAATGGGATTCATCTCAAGACACTGACTTGGCCATGGAAGTTGATTGATCCCATTTCTGTCTTGCCATTCTTTGGTCTTTTTTACAGTGTGGCATGGAGCTCCATCTTCCATGAACAGTGTGCTGTTTTCGACCATCTGACCAGTGGAGAAGACTGGGAGACGTCCATCCTCAAGGATAGAAATGTGTGTCGTCGTGTTGATGTTGCCAACACACTCCACAAGCTTTGACCGACCAGTACTCCAGATTGCTCCCCACACCATCACTGAAAAACAACCATGTTTGACAGTTGGCTGCAATCGGTTCAAAGAAAACTCTTCACTGGGAAGTCTCCAGACTATACGCATCCACTGTCAGAAAATTGAGCAAATTGTGACTCATCTGAAAAAATGCCAGTTTGCCAAAACTCCAAGGGTCTGGTGGCCATCTTGTCAGCCCACTTCTTTCTCCTTTGAATGTTGGCTGGTCTAAGAAGAGGTTTCTCCTCGCTGCTCTCCCATAGTAGCCCAGTTGATGAAGGTACCGCACGGCAGTTCTTGAGCTAACCTGGACCTCCTCTGCAACATCTGCTGCCTTGCAACAGGGAGTTTTCTCAATGGACTGCTTCACAGCTCAAAGACACCTTTCTGAGGGCCCAGATCAAACAGAACGGGAAGCTGTGGATTCCTTGCCTTCGCTGGTGAATTGCACAGTCACCCGATTGACCGTAGAAAGCGGAATGCCAAGGTTCTGAGCTGACGCTGGCTGACTACACCTTCCAAATGGCCACCAATTCGTCCTCTTTGAAAATCACAAAAGTCGTGTGCTCCCTGGGTTTGAGGCATAGTTAATTGTCATCAAGACCCAGGAACTCGTTTCTGCAAATAAATAGTCGAATATTAGAACAAATCACTGAGTAAAACTTGCTTTATCCAGATGAAATGAAGATATTTAAGGTATCTATTGACTTCTGTCATGTCTCTGTATTATATCCACTCTTCACCCATTCGTTGGACAGCTGACCTGACATCACCCTCAATTGTAACCTGAAATACTGAACCTAAAGTACCCAGAGGAACCAAAAGACCCAGAACAACCCCAAGAACCCAAAGGACCCTGAGGACCTAAATTAACCCAAGGACCAAAAAGATCATGTAGACCCTTAGAGACCCAAAATACCAAAAATATCCAGAAGACCCAAAACACCATACAGACCCAAAATACCTAAAAGACCCAAAACACACTGAAGACCATTAAAGACCCAAAATAATCCAAAGACCTAAGAGGACCCAAAATACCTAAAAGACTAAAAGGACCCCAAACACTCAAACGACCCCGAAGATCCAAAAATGCCCAAGACCAAAAAGACCCTGAGTTCCAAAAAGACCCTGAGGACCCCAAAAGACCTAACATGCCCAAAGACCCCAAGACCCAAAAGACTCAGAGCCACAAAGACTCAAGGACCCAAAAGACCAGAGAACAAATACCAGAGAATCAAAATACCAGAAAGACCCAATGGGACTATCTGGGTCCCATGGAAATTCTGCAAAATATAAAATGTGATTTCAGGTTGCCAACCCCCCCACTCCACCTTCACCACACCACACACACACACACACACACACACACACACACACACACACACACACACACACACACACCAATCCCAAGTCCTCACCCCCCTCTTCTGTCCTCTCTCTGCCCCCCCCCACCACCACACCCAAACTCTGTGCTCCCCTCCCCTTCTTTAACTCCTCAAACCCCCTCCCAACTCAAAGTCCCAATCCAGACTTGGTACATAGGCTCAGCATGACCCCAATTAGTGTATAGGGGTGTTTTTTATCTTTGCCGGTGGTCTTGAGGGAGAGGGAAGGGGAAGGGATGGATGGATTCTCTATGTAATGTGTATCATGTAGCACTGCCTCCAGATTGGGGGAGGTATTACAGTCTTCACCATTTACAGTACAGTATTCCTGTCCCCACGTTTTCCAGTGCAGTGAGGTGTTTTGAATTATAAGCAGTAAGTATGTTTTTACTTCATGCACATAACTTTTTGCGGCCACAGAGCTGTGAGTTGCCTATACACCGCTCAAATAATGGTATGCGTCAAAAGAATGTGTTGCATGCTTGGAGCAAGATCACCCATAGGGTGTGTACTCTGCTAGTAATTGAGTAATTAATGAATTGATTAATCAAAAAATAAAAAGTATCATTTTTGCCAAAGCACATCTTCACTCTCGTCCCCAAATTTCAGCTTCCGAGCTCAAAGGATTGCTGAGATATCACCCGAACAAGCAAGAAAGAAAATCATTAATCGATTTATTGATTAATCAATAAATCAAAAATACTCTTTATAGCCAAATCACTTGGTCACTGTCATGTCCAAATATCAGCTTCCGAGCTCAAAAGGTGACTGAGATATTGCCCAGATGAGAAATAAAATAAATAAATAATAAATCCATAATAATTAAGTAATTAATCAATAAATTGATTAATCAATAAATAAAAATACCATTATTGCCAAATCACATCTTCACGTTTGACCCCAAATTTCAGCTTCCGAGCTCAAAGGATGGCGGAGATATCGCCGGGACAAACAAATAAGAAAACAAACAAGAAAACAAACAAGAAAACAAACAAGAAAACAAACAAACGGAGTGAAAACTGAGTACTCCGTTCCTTCAGTGGCCGGCGATGACGTAATGCATCACCTGTATATGGCATTGGGAAGGAGCGGTGTACATTTGGAGGTTTAAGGGTGTATAAATAAATTAATTCCACGTTTTACCGCCGTTTTACCCAGAGTCCATTGCATCACCCAATCGAACACGTTACATCAGTTATTTGTGCCTGTTGTTTGTGTCCTTTATGACGTTCTTTTTCCTTTCTGATGAAAACCAGTAAGGTTTCTGTTTGTAATGATTTTCACTTTTGTTTGACCACCATGCAGGCACACAGTTAGAGTAAAGGAATTATCTCGCACCTCTCTGGGAATACGCGGTCAGGACAAACAAAGAGCCAGACTATGGTAAAACGGCAAACTTGTCTTCCTATTCATGCTCCGATTCGTGTTCAAAATATAATATTCAACTTAATTAAGTTGTTTCTCGATCATAAACTGACGATCAATAACGGATGAGACAGACAGACAAACAGATGGCCATGAACCAATTGCTTAACCCCACTTTTCGCTTCGTGCGTGCGGGGTAATGAGGCTGGCAGGCTAACATAGAGGAATGTGCACCCACCTTCATATTATGTAGCCCATATTTGAATCTTCACCCAGTTATATTCTGTCACATGATGTTAAAGTTCTCATGGTGTCTTTCACGAAGAGTGAACGTGTTATCACTGACACTGTAGCTAAATTATTAATTCTTGCTGTCACACAACCCGAAGGTTTTTTGTTTTCTTACTCAATCAATGTCGAAACCAGCAGGTGCATGAATCCCAAATACGAGTTAATTTTGAAAAGTAAAACACAAGCGGAAAACACAGCATTTCAACGTAGCATAGCACATGGCCAAAGTGCACTGTGCCACGTCCTATTCTTAATCTTCATCAATGATCTGTCTGACTCTCTGGAAAATCCCCTTTATTTATTTGCTGATGACTCCACTCTCTGCCGTGACATCCCTCATCCTTCAGACAGGCTGCAGCCTCTTTCCTCCCTTCAGATCTTGAAAAAAAAAATAATCAGAAGATGGTCAAATACTTGGAATATGTCTTTCAATCCTGACAAATCTCACACTCTCACTATCTCTCTCCAAAAAGACCGTCTGTCAACCCCCCATCTACTTTTTTTAACAAGCCTCAATGTCAGGTCAGGCCAGATTAGATCTGTGACTTGCTACAGGTATCATGTAAACCTGTATTAACCTGTTTCCATGTCGGGTTGTCGGTGACTAAACTGTCTCCCCGATCAGGCTTTTTGTCAGGAGGGTGTTGGATATGGACACCCAGCAGGATTAAAAACAAAACCTGTCAAAGGGCAGAGGAGCTCCTTGTGAGCCAACGGCCATCCATATCTAGTGCCAACTGTGTCTGCGGACGTCCTCCTGCAGTTGGGTTACTTCTTATTAGGAGGTTGGTGGCAGGATTTGCACTCCGGCCACTGTAAAACCTTCAATCCGCAAAACACAAAAACGCAAAGAAATCTGAAAACCCACTCCGTCGGAGTACCTCCTGTGCAGCTTCCCTTCGCAGGGCAGCTCACCGGATGACGGGATTGGGGCAAAGCCTTCGGGACCCCAATCTTTGATGAAAGGAGGGGAACCACGGGGTAACATCCTGGGTCAGATTGCGGTAGAGTGTGTCGGAGTGGTGCTGAGGTGTCGTCCACCAGACGGCGGTCTCCTTGGGTTAACCTGAGGCGGTCCCTTCGGGTGGGTGCCTGGAATGTCCATCCCTAAAGAGGGATGATCACCTGTTTCTGTTATCATCTGAGCTCAAGCGTTTGGACATCGGTATTGCAGACTCTCTGAGGTTCGGAGACCGGATTGCGGCGTGATCATGGTGGGAGGTTACAACTACTGTTGGTCTGGTCGCTCTGATGGTTACCATTCCGAAGGAGTTGCTGTAGCTGTGTCCAATAAGCTGACTCCAATGATAATTGAGGTAACACCGGTCAATGAGCGCATTATGAGACGAAGGATTCGTCACTCCTTAGGTGTCATTTCCCTGGTCTCTGTTTATGCTCCGACTGAGGCGAGTACTCACGTGAAGGACACATTCTACGCCACGCTGCAGGTCTGTGGTTGATCAGTGCCCCAGACGAGATACACTTCTAGTCTTGGGGATTTCAATGCATCAACTGGAACGAAGGATGGTTATGAGACGTGTGTGGTCCCCATGGGTCAGGAACTATGAACCAGAATAGCACTAAGTTCCTTGACTTTGCAAGAAGTCATGGACTTAGGGTGGCTGGTTCATGGTGTCAGCACCCAAAGGTTTATCGCTGGACTTGCTATTCCAACACTGGCGGTGTGGCAAAGGAGATTGACGATATGCTCAGTGATGGTCACTGGAGGATGACCCAGAACTGCAGGTCTACCGGAGTGCTCAGTTCCTCAATACTGACCACTGGCTTGTTGTAGCACTTCTGAAGTTGCAGCTTAAATCCAGGAGAATGGTACCATTCCAGCCTAGGCTGGATGTTGGCAAGCTCAAGGATGAGATGGTAGCTGAGGAGTTTGCAAACAGGCTGAGTGGAGATTGAGGAGTCTGGGTGCTTTCGGAGGTACTGAAGAGTTGTGGAGTGCCTTCAAGGCCACCGTCCTTGATGTTGCCGGCGGATGTCTTGGAACTCAACGTAGGGCAAAGAAGAATTGTGTCTCTCAAGGGACACTGGATACCATTGACCAGAGTCACAGGTCCAGGCTGAATGGCAGAGCTGAGCTGTTCAGGGAGCTGAGGCGTAAAACTGTACGTGCGCTAAGGGTGGACAAGGAGGCCTATGTGCGAGGAATCTGTGAGAGGGTAGAGCATCACCTGTGGACAAGTGATTCTCGTCCCGCTTACAGGGGAATTCGCGCATTGCGTTCATCCAAGCCCATCCCTCGGAGCACTGCAGTTAGAGCAGAGAGTGGTAGGCTCTTGACAGAGGAGTCTGAAGTGAAGACCCGCTGGGCCGGTTACTTGAGCGGTTGTACCAGGCTGATCCACTCTGTCGAGTTGCCCGTCAGGGGTATTACAATCCCTGTTGCTGACCCTCCAATCAACTGTGGTCCACCTTCGCTTGTGGAAACACGGCTGCGGTGAACCGGTTGAAATGGGATAAAGCTCCAGGGATCTGTGGCATCCATGCTGAACTTCTCAAGGCTGGTGGAAATGCTGCACTCATGTCATTGCATGCAGTTCTGTGCTCTGCTTTGGAACACAGCATCATCCCAACTGACTGGAAGAGGGGCCTTGTTGTCCAAGGGAAGGGTGATCGCCAAGACTGCAACAACTACCGGGGGTGACGCTGCTCTCAGTGCCGGGCAAGGTCTTTGCTCGGATAATTCTTGATAGGGTTCGCCACCATCTGCTTGAGCACCAGCATCCAGAGCAGTCAGGCTTTACACCAAAGAGGTCAACAATTGACCGTATCCTTGCTCTTCGGGTCCTCACCAAACGCAGACAGAGTTTCGGCAGGGGCTGCTTGCAGCCTGTTGATCTCCGTTAAAGCGTTTGATTCAGTGAATCGGGATGCCTCTGGAGGATTCTAGGTCTTCGTGGGGTGCCACCAAAACTGATCAATCTGATGTCTGAACTCTACTCTGGTACTGAGAATGCTGAGATGTGGTGGTGCCATCTCGGACTTATTTCCAGTTTTACTGGAGTTTGTCAGGGGTGTGTACTGCCCCACACTTTTCAGCATTTTATGATTGGATTCTAGGAAGGATATTGGGAGAGATCAAGCTGCGTGCATCGTTTGGGAATGTCAAGATCTCTGACCTTGATTTTGCAGATGATGCAGTCATCCTTGCGGAGACTTTAAATATCCTTTTGGGGCCCTCGAGGTGCTGAATGAGGAGTCGCAGCCACTGGGATTACGGGTTTCCTGGGTCAAAACTAAGATCCAGGCTTTCAATGACATCTTGGATGCCACTGTCCTGTCTTTGCCTGTTTGTGGTGAGGATGTTGAGATCGTGGAGAGATTCACTTACCTTGGCAGTGATATTCATGTCTCTGCCGGCTGTGAGTCAGAGATCAATAGACGTCTGGTCGGGCCTGGGAGTCATGGATTCACTGGATATGGGGTGTGGCGCTGCCAGTACCTGTGTGGGAGGACGAAAGTCCGAGTCTTCAGGTCCTTGGTGCTTCCAGTCTTGCTCTATGGATGTGAGACTTGGACTCTGACCAAGGATCTGAGACGGAGACTTAATTCCTTTGGTACCAGGTCTCTTCGAGAATCCTTGGCTATCGCTGGTCGGACTTTGTGTCCAACGAGCAGTTGCTGAGAGAGACTCAAATGAGATTTGTTACCTGCATAGTCCGTGAGCATCAGCTGCGGCTGTATGGACATGTGGCTCGTTTTCCTGACGCTGATTCTACTCACCAGATTCTCTCAGCGAGGGAGTCTCGTGAGTGGAGGAGGCCAATGGACCGACCACGTGCCTCGTGGTTGCAGCAGGTTGATCGGCATCTCAAGGAGATGGGGATGGGCCAGGCATCTGCCTGGGGGATGGCCAGACGGAGGCCCCTGGAGTACCGGCGGAAGTGGACGCAGCAACGCGCTGCTCTGGCGCATGCTCCCATACCTGACCTGACCTCTTGAGGAAGTTCAGCAACTCAAACTCCTGGGTCTCACTATGAGCCATTATCTTTCTTGGGCAGACCACATTTCAAAGTCGGTCTCCAAAAGCATTTGCCGACTGGGCATCCTGCATCATACAAAGTCCTTCCTTGACACACCTGAATTCCTAACCACCTACAAAGCTTTCATCCACAGCTTGATTGAGTACTGCTCGTCCCTCTGGGCTGGCTCCCCTGCCTCATATCTTGCTCAGCTTGACGCCATGGAAACAAGGCCTTCAAGATCATTGGAATGTTCCGTGATGAAGCTGAGTCTATGGTCCTATCACTTTCCCATCACTGACAGGTCGGTGATCTCTCTATCTTCTGCTACCTTCTTTCTGGTCCTGCACCCTCTGCTCTTTCTGTGTTATGTCTCCCTAGCTTTCTGCAGGGCACACTAGTCCGCTATCAACCCCCTTATGGTGCAATGCCCAAAATTCAGGATTACTGCTCACCTCCACTCCTTAGTTCCTCTCTTTTCCCACCTGTGAAATCAACTTCCACATTCTCTTCAATCTCATTCTTCCCTCCAGGTCTTCATGACAGTTGTTCACCACCATCTCAGATCATCCCCCATACAAAACCATGATCTTTTCTACCCCTGACCCCCAAGCCCATCTCATTTCAAATTTCCATTTTTTTCCTTCCTAAAAGCTTGCTTCTGTACCCATCTTGTCCACCTCATGCATCCTCCCCTACCCCACTTTCCTCCCAACTCTCATTGTTTGTACAAGTATCCTTCTGTTTTATCCTTCAATGCTACTGTTGGTGTTTCCTCCCTCTTTCTGCTGTTCTTTCTATTATGTTGCGCCCTGATCTGTTCATTGTTCGAGCTTTTACACGAGCCTTGAGCTTGTCTTCAAAAAATATGAATAATAATAAAAAGGAACCCCTGACTGGCTGTTATTATTTCGCTCTCTCCACTCTGTCTTCCTATTTATATATTGTCAGAGAGAGAACATTCACAAAAGTCTGCTCCTCTCCAAACTGCTCATACTTTTTAGACTATTCTATACCCAGAAGTAACCAGACATCTCTCGCACCTTGGTGACCTTTCTACATAGCTTAAAGTCTAACTGCAACATTGTTACTTGTCCAGTTTTTGTTTTTATTTTTATTTTTTAATTTTTATTTTTTTAACTTTACTCCACTTTTAGAATTAAAACCATGAACCATGCTTCAACAAACATTGCACAGTCATACGAGTATATAACAATTATTTTTCATATCATATCTTATGCGTGAAAGTGCCCACATCACACTTTACCAATAGAACGCCAGCTATCCACCCCTTGTAAAGCGTTTGTGACACCTGCCATCTTCAGTTGAATGTCAGTCTGGGCCAGCAAGTTTGTGAAAGATTTTGCCTAAAAATGTTCCTCGGCTGACCCCCCCCCCCCAAACCCCCCTCAAAAACAAGGAAATAATTGAGGCCATCGAAAGGAGTCGTAGTTCCCACCATTGGAGAGTTTTTGTAGTTGAGAAAATCTATAATCGCCAAAGTTGCATTAGTCCCGAATAAAGGCCACTCTTTGGCTGAAACGTTGAACTTTCTGTACCTCTGTCTTTTTTGATCAATTATTCTCTGCAGTTGAGAAATTTTAATGAATCCCTGTCTCTCTGTGCCCAGGGCAAGGTATACTTTCATCGACATGTCACTGTATGTATGTTGTATTTTATGTAGCATTTATTATTACAAATAAATTCGAAAGGACGAGTAAGGAATTGCTTTGTTCATGTGTGTATTGCATTATTACAAAACAAACTGGAAAGAGCAATCGGAGATTGCAGACCCTTTCCAGAACTTGTTTCTTGTGGTGTATTTTGTGTGGCGTTTGTGTACTGGTGTGTTGCGTAATTAATAAGAGACATAATTAGAACTGGCACTTTATAACTGCTGGCAGTGAGGACCGGGTACCAAGACGTCCCACTATGATGCAACCCTGCTGTGATTGGACACCTGACCCTGACCCATGACGTTTTTTATTATTACCTCCTCAATATCCTCAAAGGACAGCGGTAGGCATCTGGGGTGGTAACTGTGGTTGCAGCGTTGTAGTGGTTATGGTGAGGTAAGCGAGCTTGAATGGATGTAGATATTTTTATAAGAATGTTGTAATGGTTATCGGAATGACGTAGCATTGTGGTTTGAGTCTGGAGAAGATCTGAGGTGATGGTTGGTTCGGGAATGGCACGAAGTTTGAATGGGGTTTTGGCAGCATATGCTCACGAGGTGCTCCTGTTGTTATCCGGCTATGGCGGGCATGCTTGCATGAAGTGAGGATCGTGTGTGCAGCAAAGTAAACAAAATAGGTAAAGGAAGGAAACAGAAACCTACTTAAAGCCCTCGCAACATATTTTGTCCCATTTACCCACTAGACATGAGGGAAGGCCTATCCAAAACGGATACTAATAACATAACTGCCTGGGGACCACTATATATTGTATGCCTTAGCCTTGGGGGGGGGGGGGGGGGGGGTGCCGGCTTCGCAGAACCGCAACAGTATAATTTGCTATGTGTTGGGAAGTCTGCGAGAGCACAGGGAAATTTGCAAGTTATTAGCAAACTTATTTGTCAGGGGAGATAACCCATGTTTTTGTAGCATTCTCTGTCACCTGTGTTCAAAAAAACCCACTATCTCTGGAAAAAATGCGATTTTTGTGTTTGGCATCCACCCTGGTGTTGAAGAATAAGGTCTTGCACACATATTAAGGATGGATGCCAGCTTATAACAAAAATGCCAACGGGACTTTTCCAAAGCTCATTTTGGTTATTTGGCCGGCTGACTACTTCAGGCCTTTCACCGTCTATGCTGCAAGACACCTTTCCAACCTCTCTTTCCCCTTTCATCCTGGGGAAGAGGAAGAATCTCTGGCCTTCCAGCATGGCTGCGTCTGGACACTGGAGGAGCAAGGGAACATGTGATGGGGCCGAACAGCTCGACGGTCACGGCACCGATTTGGTTCAAGAGCAGCGCCATCTGGTGGGGCCACAATGCTGTTGCTAGGCGTTAGTGATGCTTGTTTGGTGTGGAGCAACAGGAATGCTGACGTGAACACCTCAAGGGTGATGGGGATGGAAAAGGGACAAGCTGACTGTAGAGAGTAGAGTCAGGTGGTCCTCATGAGTCTTGGCTGCTGGACGGGGCTGGTCCGCTGGTGATGTTGTGTAATTACTCGAACCTCCAGTGGAATCGAACCTCACTCCAGAAACTCCAGTCCCAATGGGAGTTGAATCCTTTATTTGTGTACACGGGAAGAGGCAAGTGTACAGAGAAGCACCAAGATGAGTCCCCATATACCTCCCTCTTTCAGAGTTCTGTTCACAAGCCTAGCTTTTTATCGCAAAATTATTCGCATAGATACGAGCAAAGTGGGGGCATGGGTTGGACAATGAACAGTACATGTTATCTTAGCAAAACTACATATCACTCATTGTTCCTCATTCTCTTAATTAGCAGAACGCAATATGCAGTTTGTGTGCGAGCATGGAACACTGGTCACAATGTCTGAGCATGGGAATTAATCTCCCACTCATTCACAGGACAAAGGGCTCCCTCATATATGTTGCAATCGGGCTAAATAAATGTGTGGTCTGCTTCCTTTCTACAAGGATGTGATAAACATGTTTCATTTTTTAATACAAAAACACTTTCATTTGCCTCATCTCTGGGTCAGATGATCTTTTACCCATGGTCCTTCTTGGTGAACAACTCCATATATGGTGACAAACTGACTTTAGTTAATTATAATGCTTTGCAATAGACTTTATACCTTACAAGCATTTAAAAGCACAAGTATGTTGTTTAAGTAGCAGAGCTGTATCAATTATCTCCCCATGGACTTTTATATGCATGTCCATGGGGCTCATGTTTGTAATCACAAAAGCTTCAATCAAGTCAGTTAATATTCATACTGTATATAGGTATTAATACCGAACACAGATACATACTCATAAAATGAATGTAATAATCA
>CM068962.1:50467247-50480263 GCA_035128595.1 Eptatretus atami
TTGTGAAGTTAAATCAATCACAAATCAATCATTATCATTTGGCCACAGCCAAACATGAAGCTAATATTTTGAAAGAAATTTTCCACCACAGTAACATTTTGTGCCTTTATCAGCCACTGGGACCTGGAATGTTCCTGCCTACTTGATATCTCTATCTCGCTCAGTTTTTGTGTGTAAAGTTCTTGTGTATGTGGCACCCTATTCGTTTCCTTGCTTGTTAAGTTCTGGAATTATTTACTCAAATTATCTTCAGATGGGATTTCATTTTTATTTTCTCTTGTGCTTTTATTAAATAGCTTTTTTGCATATATGATTGAGGCTTGTGGAAGAGCTAGAGCAGAATGCAATGGAGCAAAATAAAAGGGGGAATACCAACAGCAAAGTAGAGGTGAGAATGGGAGTGAGATCAAGGGGAGGGGGCGAAAGATATACATTATGTCGTAAAACAAAATGCACACAAGCTGAAATGCGGTAAGAAGAAAAAGGGAAAAGTGGGGATGAAACAGAAAAGGAACAAACTAACTAACAAATGAAAAGAGGTGAGGGAGAGGGGGAGAAATCCCAATAACCTGGAAAAATGGAATGCTTGTGAATGAGGTAATTTGGCGTAGAAGATATGAGTATGGATGGGGGATGACCTGTAGTAGTGGTGAACAGCTGTATTGAAGTTCTGGAGGGAAGAATGGGACTGAACAGACTGAGGAAGTTGGTTCCACAGGTGAGAAAGGAGTAATAAATGAGTGCAGGTGAGCAGTGAGCCTGGATTTTTGGAGTTTAACAAGAGGGTGACTGGCAGACTGCATGTGTCTTGCAGAAACCTGGAAGAGTGAGAAACAAGAGTGCAGAAGATGCAAGACATAAAACGAGGTGGTAGAATGGAGATGCCACCAACCTGTCTACAATGCAAAAGTAACATGCCTCGACACTATTCTTCATTGTGGGAGATCTCAATGATATTAAGCCCCTTGCTTTCCATGGCCTCAATCAGGGCAAGGTGTGAGGCAGGGGTCTCAGCCCAAAGGGGTTAGCAGTACTCCAAGCTGTGAATAAAGGCCTTGAAGGTTGTGCAAAGTTCAGATTGGCCAAGAAAAGACCTTGTGAGATGGAGCATGTCCAGGCTGGCTTTGGAGGCCATCTTGGAAATTCAAAAATATGAAAGAAGTTAGGGGGTAATGGAAGGGGGTGGGATGGTGGAGCATTTGCCGATGACATGGTCTTGTGTGCATGGACTTCGTCCAGGCTCCAAAGGTGTTTGAATGCACTGCAAGGCTGTCTGACTGCAGTGGGCCCAGCATTGAACATGGGGAAGTCTGCGACTCTAGCGGTTGCCATCAACGCGAAGGCAAAGCGGTACGTGGTTGACACTTCTGAAGCGTTTGAACTCAGACTGCGGAACCTGAGCATGCTAGATGCAGCAAGCCAGTTAAGCTACCTGGGAATTAGGTTCCAGCCTTGAGGTGTGATGCTGTCTCATGGTGCCGCCCTCGAGGATGGACTGCGGAACTTAAGGTGAGCACCGTTGAAGCCTCAGCAAAGAATGTTTATCCTTAGGAATCACCTTGTGCTTCAACACTGGCTTGTCTTGGAAGTTGCCAGTAGAGGGACTCTGCGCAGGTTGGATATGCAAATGCGCCTTCATGTTAGGTTGTGGCTGAGGTTGCCAAAGGATATGCCTGTGGCGTACTTTCTTGCCCAACCAGCTGATGGCGGACTGGGCTTGCCCCAGTTTACGGTGTGGATTCCCATCCTGCGTGAGAGACAGATATGAGGGCTAGAACAGTCCGACCACCCTTATGTAAGGGCCGTCATCGGAACAAAACTGGGTGATGAGGTGAGGACCCGGAACTCGTACCACCTGCATTACGGTGGTGAACACTCCAGATCTACCAAACATGCGGCTGCCATCTCGGCCAGACTATTACTTGGGTCTGTTGATGGGCGAGGCCTACTGGAGGCAAACAAAGTGCCCAACCCTAACAGCTGGGTACTGAGTTGATCCCGGCTCCAGTCCGAGAGGGCATTTATCGACTCGGTGAAGGTGAGGGGTACTTTGCTCCCTACTGGATCCAGAACGAGCCGTAGTAGACAGGGACCAGGAAAGAAGGGATGTGTGATACAGGTTGTTGAGCTAAGGAGTCTCTCAACCACATATCCCTGGCATGTGTGAGGACCCATTGTGTGAAAGTCTGACGACATGACGCGATTTCACGCTTTGTGTATGGTCGACTGCGACAGTGTGGTTCACGGCCATTCGTGTATGGTCGACTGCGACACTGTGGTTCACGGCCATTGAGGAACCTAGGATCCCCACACCAGCGGGGATCTGTAAACCGGATATTATAGCGGACAAGAACGGAAGGCATGCACACACCACACGGAAAGTAATTTGTACCACATCCATGTGTGCTGTCTAAGTACCTCTTCGTTTTCTGCAACTGCCGACTATTACTATTTTGCTGCATCTATTGGTATATTTATATTAATATTTTGTAATGAAAGCAGATCGCACAAAATGGTGAAAAAGCAAACTGCATAGGTAATTGCCGAAAAGGGACCCCTGTGGACTGTGTTGCCATGGCTTGCAAAAGCAGGTTATTGAGCACGGCGTTCCGAACAATTCAGTTACACTTTCTGCACATTCCTTCATCTTTTCTTCACTAAATATAATCATCCATACAGTAGAAATAATTTAGCTTAATGCTTTCTGAGGAACATGCATGGAAGCAAAGGTATTACGATGCTCCGGATGTCCTCGGCTGGGTACAAAGAAGGTTTCAGAGTGAGGACATGCCACTTGTTTCGACCATCACTCTTAGTTGGTGTGGAGTCTGGGCGCCGGAATTGGCGGCCATGCTCTGTGGACCAGGCCTCTGAAAATCAGAACAGTCTTTTCCACAACCATCGCAGAGATGAGCCTTAGGTCAGCTTGATTGAGTGTTTAAGCAATCCATGCTAATATTGTACAGCCCATCGTCGTTCGTAGAAGGTTCCTTCTCAATTCATGACTTATGCTGCATTGCAAATAGGATGTACGGCTGGATGCCTACAAGGAGCTATGATGCTTGGCTGGCCGTGGTCCAACCAGCCGAGCGAAATACAAAGGGCAGAGTGGGTGCTAAAAAGATGCACGGTGTGCCTGCTTGGGTAGCCATCCTTTCCCCCATCTCTGATATGAATGGTTGGCATACCTGATTGGGGACGGTTGGGTGGCTGTGCCGTGGGGCACACACTTTGACCGTTTGGCACACTTTACAAGTGGAGGTTAGGAGGATACACAGTGGGCCTGCTGGGGCAGCTGTCCTTTCCCCGTCCCTGATATGAAGGATTGGCATACCTGATTGGGGAGGTCTGAATGGCTGTGCTGTAGGGCATGCACTCGGGCCTCCTTGCACACTCTGAATGGGATCAGGCATCCAGACGGCAGGGATAATTGGTGCGGTCGACCCCTCCCCCCCCCCCCCGTTTCCCTGGCATTAATGGTACCGAATGTCTCAAGGTGACCGTCATGTAAAGGCACTGACGTCTATAGGTGTTTTAAACGTGGGGAGGGGGGATAGTCGAGCGGCCGTACGAAAAGGTGCATTTTGGCAGTACAACGATGGATTGACAGTATGTTTATGGTGCCTTGAAGGTTCAGTGGGGGTATCCTACCCTAGAAGTAAAAGTAGCAGGCCTCCTGGGCTTGAACCGGCTCAGGGACTCGGCTATCACAGAGGGATGCTGAAGAATGGGTGAGGTTGGGAGGACACAGGCGTGAAGGAGATGACAAGGGGGAGAAGACTGACATGGAAGGGTTTAACACCATTAATGGATGTGAAAGGGAGTTCATGGTCATGTGCAGGCAACCTCTGGACTGGACTTCTCATGATCTCCAATTCAGATACAGAAAGACAGATCTCACGAGAGGGGTTATTGAGGGTATGGAGGAATGTCCTGCTGTAGTTACGGGAGGACAGACCAAGCATTTGGTGTTCGAGAGGTGAATCTTGAAAATTATAATCTTGATAATCTTACATGGTTTGGACCTCATTCATTTTGTAAAGCACATTTTCCGCTCGGGTGTGTTTTTTACCCAAATTAAAACCATGGTAATTTGCGGACTTAATCTCCAGCATGCTTGGTCTCCATGCCTGCTGCGGTAGTGGTTGTGGTCAAAGTAGTTGACTAGGGGGGGCCGTCCACACGTCAATCTTGGGGCAAGCTCCAGCAAAAGCCTGAGACCATAAAGGAAATATGCTACTATTACTTTTGTAAAACAATTAAGACAATTTGATTTCACGTTTAAATAACTTGCTAATGATTCTTAATACTTTTTCATTTTTGTTTCCAGTTTGCTTTCTCTGTTTTTTTCTAACCTACATTCTTTCTTTCATTGCAAACTCTTGTTTCCTTAGGGCTCTCGAACTGTTCTTTGTCAGCAACCAGAGTAGCCGTTCTACCACCACAGACATTTCTCCTATGCCCTGCACCCAATACAAGATGCCCCTGGCGTGCACCTCTTCACCCGCTGGCTGCCCAGAGACACCTGCTTCCTCTCCGCTTGACCTCTCCAACCTTTCCCATATCCCAGTGAGTGGCTCAGATCCAGAAAACCAAACACTGCTCCACCCTGATTGCTCTGAGAGTGAAGTATCTACCTGCAATGAAATGAGTAAACAGGCCATTTCTGAGGCTGAAAATACAACACTTGGAAGCTCCAAGAGAGGTGAGTGAGAATTTCTGACTCGAGCACAAGCGGAAATTGGAACGTGGGCATTGTTTACACATTTGTCCACATTGCTGTACGTGCCCTGGGTTTTTACCTGCTGCAACGTCTCGTGTTTACAAAATGATTGTCTTGTGTCATGAAAATGTAATGTTTTTACATGTTACCACGACATGCTCCCATCACTCTGCCTTCGGTAACACTTTGCAACTTTTTCTGATACAGTTTATGATATTTAGGAGTTTAGTTCTGTGGTTGTAACACACATGTAAAATACTCTTGCAAGAAATGTAATAACACCATTTACTTCTTGCAAGTATTTTACAGGTTTTGGAACAGCATCGTGTTTAGCACTGCACACATCTCTTTGTATTTCAGTACAGAACATTACATTTTTGCAAATACTTCTCAAAGGACCCCATCCAATGTCCTTTGATCTCCATCCATTAATTTTTTTAATTTGATTTCTGTATTTGCTGCTGTTTACATGAGCTTGAGATGCAGTTGTCCTAAGTGTTCGGATGAGGATGTCACATGATTATAATGGGTCTAATGTAGCTTTTTCTGACTGAGTTTTTACACATCGTATTTTATTTCCAGTGACAAAATCCCACACACCTGGAAATGCCTTACTCGAGATGGCAGCAGCAGGAGGTCCAAACAGTGTTGAATCGTCTCCAATCCGCCATCCCATAAGTCCTTGTCATAATCGTACTCGACGCTCTCCTGGTACAAACACGCACATGAACACTTGCTCAAAATGAACCATGTATGTTAATTACATTATGTAGTTCCATTTATGGCCATGCTCTTCACAGAGTATCAGCACTTGAAATACATTCACAAGGGACATGATGCAATGGATAGTTTGCCATTGCTCTTCTCAGCGGCGGTCAGAGCAGGAACTTGAAATTTGGCCACTGTACCAGTGCGCAATGGCCTATTCTTTTTGAAAGTACCACGGTATCTTTTAATGACCACTAGTGCATACTAGCGAATGGGACAACCGACTTAACTTCCCTCCGAAGAATGGTGCACCTATGGATGCATCGCTCTGCCTGCAAAGTATCTGCCTCAAAAAATGATGATGAGGTCAGGAATTAAACCTGGACTAGACACAACTTCTAACCTGTCCTCCCAGGTGATGAAAGCCCATCGCCAGAGACCATAAAGGTGCACTAAGAAGACTTTATTTTAGAGCTATATAGCGAAAGACTCAGTTTGTTAGACACTTGCCATCGAGGGCCCATTTGAAAAATGTGGCAAAGGGTTTGTTGGACAAAACAGTCATAATGAGAGTACATACTGTGATAAAAAAAATAATCTTCGATTTAGAAATGTGAAATATATATTTATATAAATGCGATGACCTAGAGGTACGCACACAGGTACTGCATGTACACTCGCCACTAAGCTGTCTAGCCTGGGCTCGAATCCCGACCCAGCTATAAACTGTCATCCCGGTGTTTCGCAAACAGAGCGATTCATCAATGTGTGTGTCGTCCCTCGGATAGACGTTAAACTGGTGTCCCATGTGCTGACATTAAATATCTCACTGTGTCCTTCGCGAAGAGTAGGCAAGCTATTGCCGGCACCATGAACAAATTCCAAATTGCTGCCATAACTACTGATGGCAGAGGGATTGCAAATCGCCCAGCAAGACCTTTGCCAAGAAACTGCTTCAGCAGCACCAGCACTCTGTAACAGTGTGCGGGGATGGTACATCGGATCAGATATACGTGCCATATTTTTCGGTGTATCCATTGATGTGGAGTATAAATCAAATTGACTAATTTTCCCATTTTTCTTTCCTTCATCTATAGATAAGTCGATTTGGAGTATAAGATGAAGCCAGATAAACTATGGTAGTTAGCAAAACTGTCAGTCAGTCAGATTGTCAGAACAATCAAGGTGTTGATTCCTTCCTGACACTCGCAATGCATCGCTGTGTACGATGCTTCCAGGGTGATGAATATTAATGAGCTGTTTTGTGCTTATTATTTGAACTACTTTGTGGGATGACTTTTCAGATAAATTGGGAATATAAATAGTTTTCAACATGTTTGTTTTCATATGGAGATACAGTATTTAAAACAAGCTACAGAATCATTATCAGCACTGGCTCACAGCACATTTCATTTTGTCGCAGTTCACTACTCCTTAATAAACATGAACACGTGACACTTATTGCAATGAAAGCACTCAATATTTGTCTACTTAGCTTTGCAGCCACGAGTAACCTTCTTGGTTGTCTTGGTAGTCTGCATCTTCGCTTTACGCCAGTCCTGAACACATTTGTCACTGACACGTCCTTATTTCCTATGCGCAGCCATATTTCCACCATTTTCTTCAGCGAACTTAACTTCCAACTTAAAAGCTGCCATGTACGACTTGCGTGACTTTACGAGGAGCATTTTGAGAGGACTTTGTGTGGATGGATACATATGATTAGGATTGAAAGGGATGGATCATACGTAAGTTGTGAGTGTGTGTTCATTATTGATTGCATAATTTTGCATGTGTCAGTGAGCGGATTCATGTTTAATTGCTCACCCAATTGGCAAACATTCCAGACAATGATTTCTATGTGTTTTAAATTCACAATTGTAAAATTTATTTCAGAAAATATCACACTTTGCAATTTTTTTCATTTATGCAATTCAATGTATTAAACCATAGATAAGTTGAGGCCCTAACTTCTAGGAGAAAAAGTATCCATTTGTACGCTGAAAAATACGATATATAAATATATATAATATTTTTTTTGGTTAAGGCCTAAGTCACATTTGCTCTACGGCGAGGATACGGCGGCCGTATGCCCTCTGAATTGACAGAAACGTGCGGCGGCCGCAGAGTTTCTGAGGTGGCCTCAGGGTGGCCCTACGCCATTTGGCTATATTTTACAGGCCGTAGGGTCGCCGTGGAATTATAGCGCGGAGTTATAACTTTTTCATTTCTACGTTCGCCGTAGCAATTGGACAAGCCGAAACAAAAGAACTGGTAAAAAAAAAGAAAACCCACTTGTTACCGCCCGTCTGGCCGCATGTTCGCCTTAGGGCCCCCCTGCGGTTGCTTGTGGGCACCTTGCGTCTGCCTTGAAAATTCTATGGCCACCGCAGGAACGCCCTAAGGTCACCTGCGACATCAAATCAAAGACCGTACGGCACCCCACGTTTTCGGTCTCCACAATTTATAAATCGCCGTGCGGCTCCCCGAAAAATAAAAACATATGTGACTGCTACATTGTGTGACCGTGGAAATACTGCGCCGCCGTATAATTGCTAGTGGCCGTAGTTTTGGAGACCCCACGGCCGCCGTGGCAAATGTGACTTGGGCCTAAAGCACGAACACATAAAACATTTTCGATTGTGTACCTAAATGGTGTCAGAAGTGGGATTCAAAACTTTGCAACCATATGAAGAGAATAATTACACCATCAATAAGGAGCAATGGTGAGTTTGATATTTTAGTCCGCTTGAAATTTTTGAAATACTGTAAGACCCCAAAATTTGTGGGGGATATGTTCGTGGAAAATGCTGCAAATGTTGGGGTATTGTTTCAATGGGAAAACAGGGGATAGGTTTGTTTTTATTTTCAAACACACTTCATGACTGGTTTCCTATATCCATCACCTCTGATATTAATTCAGCCTGGGAATTCTTCTGCAGAAACCTGCTCTCACTTATGTACAGATTCATCCCATGTCATCTTCAATTACCAGAACTTATGGTGATGCAGTTGCTTTAAAAGAACTTGCATTCTCCTCCTGGAAGGTAAATCCGACCGAAGGCAACTTCAGATCATTCCACAAAGCCAAGTGTGTGTCAACTCTCAGGAGAGCCAGAAAACAACATCTATCCAATCTCATGAATGAGCTTTCAAACTTGTCTCTCTCCAGTAAAACCTGGTGGCACCTTGTCAAGAACGTCTCTGGTGTATGCTTCCCTTCCCTCACTTCAAATGGCCCCACACGGAGGATGCCCAGTTGGCGTCTGGATTTGGAGGCCAACTTTGAAATGTGGCTTGCCCAAGAGAGATCATGGCTGAGGAGTGTGAGACCCAAGAGTTTTAGTGACTGAACCTGTTTGAGAGGGTTGGTGAGAAAGTGGATGGGAGGATTTGGAGAGAGAGAGATAGAGAGAGAGAGAGAGAGAGAGAGATAGAGATAGAGATAGAGATAGAGATAGAGATAGAGATAGAGATAGAGATTTTTCTCAGGATTGAAAAACATATTGTAAGTGTTGACCAATTTGTGATTTTTGTCAAGGTCTGATGAAAGAGAAGAGGTCTGCTGCTTCCTGTCTGTCAGAATGATGAGAGATGTTATGGTAGAGAGTAGAGTCATCAGCCAAGAGATAAAGAGGATTTTCCAGAGATTCGGAGAGATCATTTTTGAAGATTATGAATAAGATGGGGCCTAGAACACTGCCTTGGGGTACTCTAGCCTTGACAGGGAGTGGAGATGAAAGGGTTCCATTGAGAGCCACACGTTGGCTATGAGAGTGGAGGAAGTCAGTAATCCAAGAGTGGAGTTGGCCTTAGATTCCATAGGCAGATAGTTTGGAGAGCAAAGCAGAATGCCAGACTGTTTCAAAAGCCCAAGATATGTCCAGAGAGATGGCCCTGATCTCATGTCTGATTTTGAGTACCTCCATCCATTGTTGGGAGAGTAGAAGCAGCATGTCCAAGGTGGAGTGATCAGGTCTGAATCTGAATTGATGATCTAAGATGAGGATCTTGGACAAAAAGGAATGATTTTATGTCAACTTCAATGATGGATTCTATGACCTTTGTGATGATTGGAAGTAAGCTAATTGGTCTGTAGGTAAGGGGATCTGTTTTTGCACCGTTTTATGTAATGCTGTGATGTTGGCTGATTTCCAAGCAGGTGGAAGATGACCTCGGGCAAATGATAGGGTGAAAAGGGCAGAAAGAGGAAGTGCAAGAGCAGCAGAGCATGTTTTTAGGACACGTGAGCTAATGCTGTCCGGTCCAGTTGCAGAGTCGGGAGTTGAGGGTTGCAAGAAACTTTTCCACCTTTTCTGGTACAAAAGCACAGGATTTAGGAGCAGTTGGGTATGACTGGCAAGGATGGGTACAGAGAGGGAGGGGTTAGGGACACAATATTTTGAAGCAAACACCGAATTGGGGCATTCGACCTTCTCACGAGCAGAGTTAGCTGTGGAGCCATTTGAAGTGAGTAGAGCGATGGAAGAGGGAGCATACACCAGAAACGGACTTGACTATGCTCCATCAGGTTTTTGAGGAGGGAGACAAGTTTGAAAGCTCATTCTTTGAGATTGGACAGATGTTGTTTTCTGTCTCTCCTGAGAGTAGACACATACTTGGCTTTGTGGAATGATCTAAAGCTGCCTTGAGTAGGATTTACCTTCCAGGGGGGAGAATGCAAGTTGGTTTAAAGCAACAGCCTTACCACAGGATTCAGAGTACCAAGGATGGGTAAGTTGGGAAAGATAATTGAAGACAAGATGGGATGAATCTGTGAATAAGAGTAAGCAGGTTTCTGCGGAAGAATTCTCAGGCTGAATTAATATCAGCGGCGGTGGATATAGGAGACCAGTCCTGAAGTGTAAAAACAAACAAACAAACAAACAAAAAAGCGAATACTTGACGTGCGAATGTAGGAGCGGGTAACATTTTATAAATCACGAATATGCGGGGTCCGTGAATGTCGGGGTTCCACTGCGCATAAGCATGGTATGCCCCCGACAAGGTAATTCTTCACCATTCTCTTAGTTTTTGACGATTCTCAGGAATGAAGTACTGCTCTCCCCATTGAGAGGGTGCCCCTGCCTCACACCTTGCCCTTCTTGATGCCGTGGCAAGCAAGGCTCTTAAAACGATAGGGATCTCCCGCGATGAAGTTGAGTGTCTCGGCCGATTACTCTCACATCATAGGCAGGTTGGTGGCCTCTCTGTATTCTACCTCCTCCTTTTTGGTCTTGCACCCTCTTCCCTCTCTTGATTCTGTCCCTCCCAGTTAGCTGCAGGGTGCATACGGTCTACCAGGTAACCCTCTTATTGTGAAACTCTCAACATCCAGACTCACTGCTCACCTCCATTCATTTGTTCCTCTTTTCCCTTTCCTGTGGAACCAACTTCCCCAGTCTGTTCAGTCCCATTCTTCCCTCAAGGGCTTCAAGACAGCTGTTCACCACTACCTTTAGTCATCCCCCATCTTTTCTCATGATCTCTTCGACCCCAAATGACCCCATTCCCAAGCACCCCAATGTGTCATTCTCCTTCCTCCTAATCTTGCTTTCACTTCAACTCTTCTGTTGGTGTTTTCCCCCTTTCCATTTTTTTTTTTTTGCATTTCTCGCTCTCAACCCTCCCCCCCCCCCCCAAATAAAAACCATTACTTTGTGTTATGTGTTATGTCATTTGGGGCAACAACTTTCCATTGTATTAAAACATCTCATCAATTTGATAATTATCACATGGGTTATGATAAACAGTTACAGCGTTGTGATTAAAAAACAAAATGTTAATGAGAAATGATGAAAACATGACCTCATGTCAATGACCAATTTGTTTTACCTTTTAATGCTCAGAACAGTCTCAGCTTCATTGGTCGAATGTCGGGTCTTCATCACCATTGTTGGGTGGACCACTGCGTCACATTTCCACTGCTTGGCGTCCTACACCACCACCCCCATCGTTAATCTCAGCACTGGGAGGACAAACCCTCCATCAACCTGAGGGACAGCAGAATGAGGATTTTCTGCGCTGGATCTTTCCAGCTGTTGTTCCACTTACAGCCACACGATCACCACCAGGTAAAGACATCCACAACATGAGAAATCGCTATATTTTGGCACTTTTATGTTCCTCACAACACCACCATGACAACAGTATAAACCTTCAGTGTTGCCCACCTGGATTTCAGGTACCTCAGTTATGACATCTCAGCACCACATCATTTCATACAGTTTTCTATTCAGTATGACATTAATCATGTACCACAACATACCGTAAACACATCACATTCCAGCTTTGGTTGTTGATGCTATGCTGATGGATCAAGAGCTTCCTATTTGTCCATCATAGTCACAGTAACTGCTTAGTCATTGGAGGGGCCCTTTATGGGATGACTACAATTTGCTTAGCTCAAATGACACCAACATGCTATAATGATGAGATACCTAAAGGCGATACAGTATAACCCTTGTGGCTACTTACACGGACCAGTGGAGGTAAACCTAGCATAGTTCCTTGTACAGAATTGCGCACTAAACTGTAACTACTACAGCCGAATAGGCATGTGTAGACAAAGTTTAAAAGGTGTATCTTTAAGTCGAAACACTCTGGTTGTGTCATGGTCATGTGGGTTTTGCTCTTCTTCAATATGCAGACCATCAAGTCCATGACAAAGAGTTTGTGATCCGCCGAGCAGCCACAAACCGTGTGCTCAATGTTCTTCGTCACTGGGTTTTCAAACACTCGCAGGTCCAGTACCCTCTCCCCCCCCCCACTCCTATTTGTAAACGTTATCAAGAGCATTGTTGCCCTCGCCGGAGGAGAGGGTATTGAATCTGTGTCCGTTTGTTTGTTTGTCCGCACAGAACGTGAGTATGGTTTTCCTCTGCAACGGCTTGTTGGATTGACACAAAATTTTCAACAAAGGAGTGACTACTCATGTAGAATGTTTTACTGCTAATTATGACGTCATAGGTCATGTGATTTGGCAGCCATGTTGGAAAAAATGGGAAAACTTTGGACCTCTGTATCTCCGAAACCGCACCATGGAAAAAATTTAAACTTGGCACATGGCAAGTACTCCACATGGGGATAAGGCTGATTTTTGTATGATGTCATAGGTGTCTTCATTATGAACTCATAATTGCGTATGTAGAATGCTACATCTGATCAGTATGAAAAATTTTGAGGGTCATCGAGAGATAAATTTGTTGACGTCATTTGTCATGTGGTTCTGCAGCCATTTGTTTTTTGGGGTTTTTTTTTTTAAACTTCATAAATCTTCTTCTCCGAAACGGCTGAACAGATCGAGGTGAAACTTTACATGTACGACCACCTTTCCATGAAAAACAAAAGGTTCACACTTATGATGTCATAGGTCACATGGTTTGGCAGCCACATTGAATTTACCCTCAAACCTTTAAAAACCATCTTCTCTCGAATGGCTGGACAGATCAAGGGGAAACTTCACACACTTTCCCCAATCCTTAGGAATACGTGGTATTCACAAATAATTGTTAGGTCACATGGTTTGGCAGCCATATTGGATTTAACAATTTTTTTTTTTTAACTATTTCTCTTGAACAGCTTC
>CM068962.1:50487362-50505050 GCA_035128595.1 Eptatretus atami
CTCCATAATCATTCACATAAACTCGAAGGTCAAGTGATCAAGATAAACACCTCCACTCCAGGTACTTACTTTCATCAAAAAAGGCTTTTACACCCAATTCATGAGAGGGGTAAAACCCATCCCCCAGAGTGAAGCGTCCACTCGAACACGACCGAACTAGGCCGGAGAAGCTTCTCACCTTTCTTTCTGGCAGCCACAGTTGAAGCAACTCGGAACGATTGCTCCCACCACTTCTGACACCTTGTAAGATTTCTCGTCTTTCTCAATAGAAGACTCGTGGACACGTAGCTCGGTTCACGTGCACGGAGCAATCTTTATTCGCCGGTTCACACCGCTCTGCCCGATGGAGACCACCCCGACTTCGTCACACACACTCTCTCCCTAGCACCCCCTGGCACTATCCCTTCACCTTTTTTGGGGCTTGCTCAACAATGCCTTGATTTGGAACAGGCCACACCGATTTCTTCACGATAACGTTTTTTTTTCTCCCTTTCCTCACGCATATCATTGAATGCCTGATCATCATACTTACGGATCGCCTGATACATTGTGATGCTTTTAAACACCCGGAGACACCAGCGTTCGAGGCTTTATTTCCTTTCCACACATGCCATAACCTCTAGAATCTCTTAATCTAAGCCGGATTTCAAGATTTAAACTTCTTTATTGACGTCGGCAGGAGTTCAGACTGCAAAAAAAGAGTTCATTTCTCCGATTCGGACATTGCCTGACATTCCGGGCGTTTCCGGAGGCAGGGTGTTTATATGACCAATCGGCAATTGCCAATCGCTTGCTAAGCCAGCTACTCGTTATCAACCGTTTCGTTGGAGTGCTTGCTTGATTGATTTAGCCACTTGGCGAGCACTCTACAATATTCACCCTGTCAGTGAATACTGTATATTGATCAACATGAACAAAATTCAGTGGCCACTTGCCTGCGTTTGGCCACACGGTGTTGTGCAGTGCGTCGGGTGGTGGCTGGCTCACTGAGAATGTGCAATTTTATTTGAATGTTTTTCCTTTTTGCACGATCTTGTTTCATTTGTGACCTGTCCCTTTGGCCTAAAAAATTAAACGTTTCGTTTTTGAAAGTTTCTTCAACCGTTTAATTGAAGCGCTTGCTTGAGTGGTAAAGATACTTGGCGAGCACTCTTCAAGCTTTGATGGCGATACTGTGGCATGGTTCTCCATGGCGACATTTCCGGAGTTAGGAAGGCAAAATAAATTGTATGATTACAATGAGTAAAAATGTTTTAATTTGTTGCAAAGCAAGGAATTGCCGCATCACGACAGTATAGACAAGAGGTATGCACGCTTGCTCTAAGCTGTCTTGCCTGGGTTCAAATCCATCCCAATCCAGCTATAAACTGTCATTCCGGTGTTTCACAGGCAGGGTGATGCATGAATGTGTGTGCCATTTCTCGGATGGACATTAAACTGGATGTCAAATCTGCTGGAATACCCCCCTCTCCAATCCCCTCCCTTCTCCCACTCTGCACTCTCCCCCTCCCCTCTCTCCTCCTGCCCCTCCCCACTTTCTCCCTCAACTCTCTCTTTCTCACCCCTCTTCATCTCTCATCTCTCTCTCTCTCACCCATCTCCTTCTGCCCCACCCCTATCACACTCCCTCCCACCCCTCTTTCTCTGTCTCACCCCTATCCCTTCTCTTCCACGACTCTCCCTCTCTCTGCCCCTCCCCTCCTCCCTCCCTCTCTCTTCCACCCTATACCCTCTCTCTCACACTCTCCTTCTCTTTCCCTCCCCTCCCCTCACCCCGCTCTGCCACTGCTCCCCCTCTGTTAAGGGGACTGTTAAGGGATGACAGGGTTAGTTTTGATTTTAAAACTGCTTCCTCAGCATGTAGCATGTACGAATCAGATTCCGAGTGAGCCGACCGGAGGGGTGCAAAGGTTGCTGCATGTGCGAGTATACATGCTTGCAGGCAGGCATTTGACAGGTAGATTGTGTGGGTTTTAAATGCTCCACTGGGTTTTATATCGAACCTGGTGGTTAAAAAGAAAATGTTGCTGTTTGGGCATGTTTTATCGCCCCTCTCCTTGCTCAACAACTTTCTTCCCGCCCCTCACACAACCTTCCCTTCTCCTCATGCCACCTTACCCTTCCTTCCCCTCATGCCACCTTCCCTTCCCCTTATGCTGCTTTCCCTACCCTTCCCCTCATGCTGCTTTCCCGTCGCCTCTCTCATGCATTCCTCCTCCCAAACTCCCTCTCCCTCCCCATTTCCCCTATCCTCTCTCTCCCCCATCCTCCTCTCTCTCTCTCTCCCCCCCTCCCTCCTCTCTCTCTCCCCCCCTCCCTCCTCTCTCTCTCCCCTCCTCCCTCTCTCTCGTCCCCTCCCTCGTTCTCCCCCCCCCTTAATTACCCCTGTCAGTGAAGTGACAGGTTGTACTTGCTAGTTCTGAATAAACTCGGATCAATATTTCATCAAATAGCTTGTAAATTGTTCATTTCTTCCTTCAGGGCTCTTGTTGAAGATGAAAAGCACGAGGAGCATCTTACATTGGACAGAGTCATCTCCCTGGTTTGGCTATACACTCATTACTTTGGCATCACAAACACACAAGGGTCATGAATGCTTTTAAAGGGGGTTTACATTGCACATCCTTAAGAGAACACAGGAATAAGATCCACATTCATGTTGAACTCTTCCAGGCGATGATATTCCGTGATGGGTTATTATGGATCGTAATAAGCAATTGTAAAGCATTCGAGGCCTTGTGGCTTTACATTGGGACAACGCTATCTCCTTTCTGTTGTTTTTGCTCCAGTGCTCTAATACCAGCCCAGCGTCCTTGGAGACCCTACCTTCTCTAGAACTGGCTGAACAACTCACCCTGTTGGATTGTCTCGTGTTTGGCAGCATACCTTACGAGTACGTCTTGTACTGCCTTTGTCTGCACCGCTGGTGGGGTTCTTGTACATAGTGATATTCTGAAGGATCTCATTCCTTACTGTACAAGGATGCGGTGATTGAAGGAAGTAAGAAAAAGAAGCTCTTACCTCATTTCTCTCGACTAGTTTAAAGTAACAGGAAATATTAAGCAATGATATAACAACAAGGTGAGTTAAAATTCTCAAAGCATTGCGACGAGATGAAAAATTCTCAATTCAATTCTATCTCCACACATTGCCTTGCTTGCTAAGGTTTTTACCAGTGGCATCCCGGGTCCTTTTTTGGCTGAACAAAGCTTCAAACAAGTTTGTACAAGTACGAAGCTTAAACGAACCCAAGTACGAAGCTTAAACGAGTATGCATAAGAAGTAGATAAAATTAAGGTTTTAGAAGGAAAAAGGTAGTCTTGGTGCAGATAAACCTTAATGTTGCGAGGATCTGTAGAACATGAAAGGCGTTTGTATACTGCTTCCTCTTCTTTCCTTTTATTCTGTTTAATTCCTGGATCACTCGCAAAACCACACCGCATTTATCATTGCATTTATACAGCGCTTCCTTTCTTTTGTGTCTTTAATCACACTTCCCTCCATCCAAATTTACAATCCTGATGTCAGTCATGGTCTTGCTGACCATGTGATCCTGAAAACAAGCCTGTTTTGTAGTGAGTGCGAGATCACAGTGGTTATAATTCCCTCAAGTCAGTACCCACCTCAACGTTATGCCATCCATGTTTGTGTCCCATCCTCACACCACTCCAAATCCTAATAAAGAACCTCCAAGACAATGTTCTTCCCCACCCATATTCCATGTCCTCCCTATACCACATCCTCCTGCCACTTCTCCCCCTCGACCACCCTTTCCACATTCCTTCATGACCTCTCAACGTTCCCCCACTTTGCTAACTCTACCTCCTCCCACGTCCCTATTTGTATGGACGTCGACTATTGTCCACTCTGTTTCGGCAGGCCTGAACCCCATCATATTGGCAAAGTTGCACTTTATATCAAGAACTCCATTTCTTACCATCCATGTACTGCTTTAACCCCTCCAAATCCCAGGATCATGAGAAGGCTGAATGTCTCAATTCTGTGTTTGCTTCTGAATCTTGCATATTGAACACCTCAAAACATGTCTGTCCTACTCAGTCAGATCCAACTACTCATGGACACTGTTTCTTTCTCCTGAGAAGGTGGAGAAGTTTCTGGCCACCCTCGTCTCCAATTGTGAGGTGGGCCCAGACAGCATCAGCACCCATGTCCTTAAATCCAACTCAGCCACTCTTGTCTCTTCTCTTTCTGCTCAGTTCAACCTACCATTTGCCCGATATCCCCTTCCAATTACTTGTTAGTCACCAACATCACTGCATTACACAAACGGGTGCAAAAACATCTCTTCACGTCTACAGGTTTATTTGCTTACTTCCAATTACAAGCAAAGTCATGGAATCCATCATAAAAGTTGACATCAGATCCTTTGTTTTTACCAAAGTCCTGATCTCATATGAATAGTTTGATTTCTTACCTCAGTCACTCTCACCTGAACTCCAACCTGATTTCTCCAACCTGTTTCTTACCCAAGTCACTCCAACCTGAACATGTTGCTGCTGCTTTCCAAAGAATGGATAAAGGCCCTTAATCTCAGACAAGAGATCAGGGCTGTCTCATTGGATATATCTCGAGCATTTGACAGCATCTGGCATCCCACCTTGCTCTTCAAACACAGCTTATGGTGTCCAAGGTTACCTAATCTCTTGGCTTGCTGACTTCCTTGACACTCATAGTCAGTGCCTAGCTCTTAACAGTATCCCCTGATTTCATCTCCTTGTTGAGACTGGAGTGTCCCAAGGCAGTGAATTGGGCCCAGTGCTGTTCCTCATCTTCATCAACAATCTTACTCATTCTTTGGAAACCCTCAGTATCTTTTCAGTAATGATTACACCCTCTGCCATATCCTTCAGATAGGATAGCAGCATGCCTCCTCCCTCTCTGCAGACCTTCATAGAATCATGAGGTAGTCCAACACTTACGATACATCTTTAGACCCTGGAAAAACTCATGACCACTCTCTCTCTCTCTCTCTGAAAGGAATATTTGGCAAACCCTCCCATCTACTTCCTTGACAAAACACTTCAAGAGGTTTGATCCCTCAAACTTTTGGACCTCATCATCAGCCACGATCTATCTTTGGAAAACCAGATGTCCAAGTTGGCCTCCAAAGCCAATCGCCAGCAGGGCATCCTCTGTCATGTGAAGTCTTTCCTTGGAAGATCCGAAATTCTAACAACATGGAAGGCCGTCATCCGCAGCTCGATGGGGGTACTGCTCTCCCCTTTGGGCCAGCACCCCTACCTCACACCTTTACATCTTGACGCTGTGGAGGCCAATGCCCTCAAATTCATTGGACTCTCCCATGACAAAATGGAATATCTGACCCTGTTACTCCTTCATTGCAGGCAGGTTGATTGTTTTTGTCTTATGCCACCTCCATTCTGGTATTGCACCCTCTACCCTTTCCATGCTCTATTCCTCTTCCTTCCACCCCCCTCACTGCTCACCCCATCTCCCCCCCCCATGGAACAACTTCCTTGGTCTGTTCATTCTCATCCTTCCCTCCATGGCTTCAAGATGGCTGTTTACCTCCTCAAATTAAATCCCATACATACTCATGATCTTTTCTACCCTCATGAGCCATTATTGAGCCCACATCTTCTTTTCCAGGTTGTTGTGTCTTCTCCCCTCACAACATTCAGTTTTCCGTTTTTTGTTCCATTGCTGTTTCATGTCTGGTTTTCCCTTTTTGTTCTTTCATCCCCATTCTTGCCGTGTTTGAGCTTGTATCCAGCTTCTTTCTTGTCTCATGTTTCATCCTCTCTTTACATTATTTTTGTTCTTTCCCTCACCCATTCTTCCTCCAAGTGTCCCTCTATTGTGTTTCGCTACCCTGTTGTCGGTGTGTTTCTCCATTATTCACTGTTATTTTCCGTTTTCTAATTTTTCCATGACCCTCAACTTTGTACACAAAAATAATTAATATAGAGGTAAGGGTACAAGGTTTAGTTTTGTTTGACTTAAGGAGGGAATGTTAGGGTTATGGTTAGGGTGAGGGTTAGGGTGAGGGCTAAGGTTAGATTTGTTTTGGAAACCAAATATGGAGCCACTTTCCTGGCTGCCAAAGCCAAAGCAGACCAATACTCAATCGGTTTACCCAGACTTGAGCAGCCAATGTGAGATACACAGAGTGATGTAGCAAAAACGGAGTGAAGTTAGATGGGGTGGGGTGGGGCAGTGTGTTGGTGGACTCACTCATTGTCATTTCTTTTCAGGGAGTTCTTGGGACAAAGTTGGATGAAGCCAAACAAGAATGATAAAACTCCTTGCATTCTCAAGGCAACAAAACATTTCAATGAGGTAAAAGGTGAATTGGTATAATTATCCCCACACATAAAAAAAAAAATGGGGGGAGGGGGATACTGTATTCAGCTCTGTCTGTCTGTTTCCGTCCATCCGTCCATCATGCTAGCTCCTCCTAAACGGTTGTGCAGATATTCACCAACCTTGGTAGTTATGATCACGACATGGCAAGAAGGTGTGAGAGCAGTATTATTTTTGACTCAGCCCCCTGAGCCATCCTGCAAGGTCAAAGGCTCACAAACAATCCCCAAAAATGCAATTATGGGCACACTTTAAAACATTTTTAATGAAACTTTATATATGCAATCAACATTGGGGGACGCATGAAATTTTCAATGATGTTGTTTTTTTCGGATTTGACCCCTGGTTCGTGCCACATGGGGAAGGAACTTAAGGTCACAGGGGTCAAAACAGATTTTTTTTTTTATCTCAAAATTTGATATTCGTTCATTCCTGGTGGAACTTTTTGCCATCTTTCAACTTTGCTTCAGGTGGGAAGTGTGGGATTTGCGATGGCACGCCGTCGACTTCACTCCAGTTTTAGTTATGAATACACATATTTTGTACTTAATGAATGCCTTCTGTTTATCCTTAATTACACTGCTTACCTCTGTGCTCAACCACCCTGCTCCCTTTCTGCCTCTACACCTCACGAGAATATATCTACTCTGCACATTGCATATTTGCTCTTTCAAGATTGCCCACCTCTCTGACGCAGACCGTCCGCTCATTAACTTTAGCTAATCTAAAGTTCCCAAATCACTTTTCATCCCCTCAAAGTTTCCCTCCTAAAATCCAACAGCCTTACACCACTATCCCAAGCTTTACATCCAAACAATGGAGTTGCACTTTCAATGATGTGGTCACTTGGCCCCAGATACATGCTTGACCCTTTTGGAATGATTACTGTGGTTCTTTCCTGGCCAGGTGAGCAACCTCGTGGTGTGGGAGATAGTGCGGCAGCCTGACCTGGTACAGCGCACTGCCATCATCGAAAAGTGGGTGGCAGTGGCAGACATCTGTCGATGCCTGCACAACTATAATGGCATACTGGAGATTGCTTCTGCCCTAAACCGCAGCGCCGTGTTCCGCCTCAAGAAAACCTGGGCTCGGGTTAGCAAACAGGTATTGGGGGTCCACTCATTTTGTGGCATTTGTAAGTTATCTTAGAAACTTTCTGAGGAACCAATGTTTTTGTCCGACACATGGTCCTTTGAACAATGCAAAATGATGTACGGAACTGTGTGATGATGTCCTGTTGTAGACGAAAGGCATGATTGAGAAACTGCAGAAGATTGTATCCTCTGAAGGAAGGTTTAAGAACCTGCGTGAAACACTTAAAAGGTTGGTTTTAAAAAATCGATGTTGATTTGAGAGCGATTTCCGAGTTTTTACCTTGTGTTCTGTTATCATGTCCTTGTTCGTAAGCTTGGCTGGCCCTGTGTTGAAAAATTAAAATGGATATCTCCAACATGACCTTTGAATGGTTCTAATCATAAGCAAAGTCATGGAATGTTGAATGTTCTAATTATAAGCATCAGGATTTGAAGAGTATAGTGCGGGAGAGTCTCGTAAAGTGGAATCCCACCCCCTTCCCCTCCCCTCAAAAAGGTACAGGGCACATGAGTACAACATATGGATGTGGCATCTCCAGAAGGAATTTTTTTTAAACAAAACAGCAAAACAAATTAACACTCACCCTTCTTAAAATTCTACATTTAACCTTATATGACTTGACCTGCTGGGTCAGAATATCAATTAACTGCTGCTGCTGCTACTTCTTTAACGGCCCCAATTATTCCCAACTTGTGGGGTTAGCCAGGCAACATTTTTTTTTGCCCGTCTTTCATGAACCGGATAACCAGGATGGACATTCGACTGAAGGTGGTAGGAATTTTTAATTTGTTCAGGGTGCTGGCAATAACTCGTCCACTCTTCTCGAAACACACAACGGAATCTTTAACATTCACCAATGACCCATGCTGGCAGACAGTTCATCCGGCTTAACAACCTCCCGATTGATGCATCGCTCTGCCAGCTAAACACCAGAACGATAGTGTATAGCTGGGTCGAGATTCAAACTCATACTGGACAACTGAAAGATGAGGTCCTGCCACCTTCAGTCGAACTATAAGCTATCTGCCAGTCCTCATAGGATGAATAAACTGTCCCCAAAAGTGTGACTTAATTTCTCTGGAATGACTCAACTGATTTTGGGAGAAAATTTTTATAAAAAATTCTCCATTAAACTGTTCATTATAAACCAAGTTAGAAATTGCTCGTTAAACGGGTTTGCCCACCTGAAGTGTTCCTGGCTTGATAAAATCTGTTATTACGAGTGTTCCTTCTAACGTGTCTCGACTGTGTTTTCCATTGGTTTTCCAGTCGGATGATTTTTGAGGATGTGGTGTTTAACCAGGAACTTGTGGAGTAAAATTGCTTTGTTTGTGTTCTTCACTAGCTGTGACGCCCCGTGCGTGCCGTACCTGGGAATGTACCTGACGGACCTCGCACTGATTGAAGAAGGAACGTCAAACTTTACTCCTGAGGGCCTAGTAAACTTCTCCAAAATGCGAATGGTGAGGAAAACACGGTGTGTTCTCAAGGTCTGCTTCCATCGATGGCATTGAGACAACTTGGCAGTGAAGTGGTATTTTGTGAATGCATATTTGACGGGGATTGATCCGCTAAATTGATACAATGGTTGTCTGATCATTACTGGAGCACTGCTTACCCTCCGATGTGGCACCTCCGTAGATGCACGGGAATTTTTGAGTTTTATCAGGGCATGGGCCCAAAGCTATAGGTTTTGAAAAAGCTTTTTAGTATTATGATATTCAAAAGTGAGTCCTAGTTGATTGGATGATCAGCTTCATGAATTGTCGTGAAGCATTGTCATGGAGCGATGCAGCATCATCTTGGAGGAGAATGGCATGATTTAGAAGAGTTTGATGCTTTTTTTGCACTTCAGGTCTCAGATAATTGTACACAAATACCTGGTAGTTGTCTCCATTCATTTACACTCACCTCTAAACCGTCTCGTCTGGGTTTGAATCCCGACCCGGCTATAAACTGTCATCCCAGTGTTTCACAAGCAGGTTGATTCATCAATGTGTGTGCCGTCCCTCGGATGGATGTTAAACGGGAATCCCAACTGCCAGCATTTGTTGGCCGACTTTAAAGATCGCATGGCGTCCTTCGCGAAGAGTCGGAGAGCGATTTCCGGCACCCTGAACAAATTCCAAATTCCTGCCCTAAACTACAGAGGGCATTGCATCAGTGGCACAGCCATGCCCTCAGCCAATGATGCTACCCCGCAGCCTTGTACTGTATACGAATGGAGAAGTCGTCTCCATTCACTGCTACACCTGGTGGAACTGCCCAGTTGAGCAAAATTCCAATGTGGTCAGAAAACTAACTTTGTTATCGTTCGTATGCAGCACATGGCTGTGGGTTCACATCAGTTCTCACAGGGGTAGGGGTGTGTCGCTGATGCAGTGCCCCCTGTAGGTTAGAGCAGGAATTTGGAATTTGGCCAAGGTGCCGTGATTGCTCGCTTACTCTTCGTGAAAGACACAGTTGGATTTTTAACGTCCACCACCTAACGTTTGCAACGCCATCCAAGAGATGGCACACATATAGATGCCTCACCTAACAGAAAACACCAATAGGGTTGTCGGTTGTATTCTGAGGGGAATCAAATATAAATCAAAAGAGGTGGTTTTAACGTTGTAAAGGAATTTTATGAGGCCCCATCTCGAATATTGTGTGCAGTTTCGGTCATCATACCTAAAGGCCCTGTCACACCTTGACGTTTTAGCCAGCGTATGGCAAGGTCTCAAAATGTATGTAAAACGCTGGCGTACGCTGAACTATTGATGTTTTTTTGAAGTTTTGGGCGAATAATACGTGTTGGACGTATGCATAACGTATTAGTAACGTACACAGAACGTTTTAATCACATATAGATAACTTATACCAACGAATGCTGAGCGTGTTGTCGGCGTTCACAACCTATGCCCAACGATAGTCTAACTTATGCATAGCGCGTGGCAGTGTATCGCCGACGATCACGTGGCGTAGGCTATTAATAGGCTGCGGCTCGACGATTCAAATCATAACCGCACTAGACATCGAAGTGTGAAGCCGCTGTCACACCTTGACGTTGTAGCCAGCGTATGCCGACGTATGAAAAATTTGCCGAACCAAGCTGGCACACGTCGAATACGTTATGGGTAAGTTTTGTATAAGTTAAGAGCACGCTGGCATACATCGTAGTACACTGGCATACGGCGTAGTATGCTGGCATACGTCGTCATATGCCGAGTACGTCGAGAAATTTTCAGCATGTTGAAAATTTCTCGACATACTCGACGTATGCACACGTTCCGCATACGCTGGCATAAGTTGTAGGCACGTTACGCGATCGTTGACACACGTCGACATACGTTACTTGTACGTTACTCATAAGTCGAACACGTCAATGTATGGTTAGCATCAGTGTTCCAGACTCCCTGGTTTTTTTTTTTTCGGTATGACGGTGATGCTGACACTTCGATTTCTAGTGCGGTTATGATTTAAATCGTTGAGCGGCAGCTTATTAATTATATTATATTATAACCGCACTAGAAATCGAAGTGTCAACATCACCGTCATACCGAAGAAAAAAAAAACCAGGGAGTCTGGAACACTGATGCTAACCATTACCTCGACGTGTTTCGACTTATGAGTAACGTAAGTAACGTGTGTCGAGTGTGTCAACGATCGCGTAACGTGCCTACAACACATTACTCATAGGTTAAAAATAGTTTTGGGTACGCTAAACATTACCTCGACGTGTTTCGACTTATGAGTAACGTACAAGTAACGTGTGTCGACGTGTGTCAACGATCGCGTAACGTGCCTACAACACGTTACTCATAGGTTAGAAATAAGTTTCGGGTACGCTAAACATTACCTCGACGTGTTTGACTTATGAGTAACGTACAAGTAACGTGTGTCGACGTGTGTCAACGATCGCGTAACGTGCCTACAACACATTACTCATAGGTTAGAAATAAGTTTTGGGTACGCTAAACATTACCTCGACGTGTTTCGACTTATGAGTAACGTACAAGTAATGTGTGTCGACGTGTGTCAACGATCGCGTAACGTGCCTACAACACGTTACTCATAGGTTAGAAATAAGTTTCGGGTACGCTAAACATTACCTCGACGTGTTTGACTTATGAGTACGTACAAGTAACGTGTGTCGACGTGTGTCAACGATCGCGTAACGTGCCTACAACACATTACTCATAGGTTAGAAATAAGTTTTGGGTACGCTAAACATTACCTCGACGTGTTTCGACTTATGAGTAACTTACAAGTAACATGTGTCGACGTGTGTCAACGATCGCGTAACGTGCCTACAACTTATGGCCAGCATTATGCGGAACGTGTGAGTCATACGCTGGCATACATCGAAAAATTTCAAGCATGGAAAATTTGTCTTACACCTCGGTGTACTACGACGTATGCCAGCATACAGAGACGTATGCCAGCGTACAGAGACGTATGCCAGCGTACTACGACGTATGCCAGCGTGCTCTTAACGTATACAAACTTACCCATAACGTATTCGACGTGTGCCAGCGTTTTAGCCAAATTTTGCATACGTCAACGGGTAAATCGTAAGGATACGCTGGCTAAATCGTCAAGGTGTGACAGGGCCTTTAGCAAGGATATAGCTGCCATGGAGAGGGTTCAGCGCAGGGAATACCAGATTGATTCTGGGCATAGCTAGACTTAACTATGAGGAGTGGCTGAAGGAGAAAGAAGATGATTATGAGGGAATTTGTTAGAGATGTTTAAGATAATGAAGGGTATCGACAAAATAAGTGCAGATGGGGGTTTCAGCAGAATAGACTGTTCAGACCAGGGGCCAGAGCCTGAGAGCAGAGAAGATGAGGATTAGGACAGTGTTAACAATGGGGTCTTTCCATCGGAGAGCAGATAATGCATGGAGTGCTCTCCTTAGAAAGGTAGTGACAGCAGAAACAGCAGAAAAGTTTAAATTGTAATTAGATAGGTGCCAAGATGCATTGGAGATAGAGGGGTATGGGGATATTGGTGGGACTTGTGGGTACGTATCATGTGTGTTGATGGGTGATTGTTTCTGGTGTTCGTACAGTGCAGGTAGGAGGGGCCGAATGGGCTCCTCGTGCCCCAAAGTTCCTTGTATGCCCTTGTATTTGTCTATAGAGTCACAGCACCACACTCACTCACACTATGGATTCCACCGTTAAATGCATAATTTATACTTTTATTCTCGGATTTGGTCACCTGATGAGGTAAATTGCATACATCTTTCTTCCTGCTTAGTATGCTTAGCTTGGTTATCAAGAAAATTCCAGAGGTAAGCCATTGCTCTGTTTGCCTTTCTGTGCAGATTGCTCACATAATCAGAGAGATCCGGCAGTTCCAGCAATATAACTTCAACATCAAACTGCAGCCTCAGGTGATCCCATTGACTATATTGAACAACAACAACCACCAACAAAAACAGAATCCCTCGTTTGATGCTCTTATCCAAGCACTTTCCTCGTTATATTGTGATGCCTCAACCCCCACGTTGTTGTTCAGAAATAAACTAGCTTTGATACCCTTACCTGTTACATTCATTGCCTGTTCTTCCTGCTATTCAGGCAGATAGACTGAATTGCTATCTTCGAATGTCCCTGTGCCCTATGTAATCCGTCCACGCTTCTTTATGCGACTTTGACACTGTAGAACAATATTTAAGAATAATACAAGATAATGCAAAGTTAATTTACTTGAAATAACACCGACATAAAGTATGCATGATAAAGAGTTCAAACTTTGCATTATCTCCTGAATCATGCGATGTCCAAAGTACTACTCTTTCTTTCTGTCCGTTTTGGATTGCCTAACCACGCGTTGAGAAACTCCCATTTATTACATCGTTTTCATTGAGCCTACTTGGCACTCACTCAAACGTCTCGTAATTGGAGCACACAATCTGGAAATAAGAATTGGACCTGATCTTTCTTATTCATGATGACCTCTGGATGTTGAGGGATTTTTCTCTCTTGAAATCCCGAAATCCTTCAACTCTTCCTCCAACACCAGATGATTCATAATCTCGCCTTTAGCTGGGATGTGCTGTTCCTCTATTCTGATTAATAAAGGAGGAGCACATCCAAGCTAAACCGTTGCCATTCTCAACTCGTGGGGCTGTGATCCCAGATGAATGTCCGATATATAGTGTGTGTATTAATTTGTCCATTGCCTCATAACGTCCTTGAATTCCTGTAAATGTAATGTCTTCTAATGTCCTTGACATGTGATTTGGGCAAAAACTCCTCCGTTAGCTTTGGATTGTTTAAAAATTTATACAAAGTGATGGAGTTCGTAACTGCACCAAATCCAATAGCTGTTTCCATGCTCTCTGATAATAATCGATAATTGGTTTCGATATTTTTCTCTCTTCAAGACTGAGGCTCATGGAAGAGCGAGGTGGCGGAGGTAATGAAGTGACAGTTGGGCATCTCTAGGACACAATAAGCAAGGGGATGAACGAACAGGAGAAAAACAAGAGAGGAGGGAAGGAAATGCAGCAACATGCAAGTAAGAGGGTTGGGTTAGGGGAGGTTCATGTGGGTAAGAAAGATCCATGGGTCAGGATGGGGGATGACACGAGATGGTGGTGCACTCCCAGCTTTTGAAACACTGGAGGGATGAGAGTCTCTGCAAGGTGATTCCACACATGGGAGAAGCAAGAAACAAAATAGTTGAAGAGTGCAGTCAGCCTGGATTTTGGAGTGCAGTCAGCCTGGACTAGGAGGGGTGACTGGAAGAATGTGTGCATCTTGCAGTATATCTGGAGGGTCTGAGGACTGAGAGCAGAGTAAGCAAAAACTGATAGAGAAGCAGTTTAAAAAAGAGATTACCAACCTGCCTATGATGTAAGAGCTGCATATATTGTTCTTCTGCCACATTAGTGGAAATTACAATCATGTTGAGAGCTTTTGACTCGACAGAATACATCAGACGCATGTGATGCTATGACCTCAGTCCTTGGGGAAGAGCAGTTCTTGATTGAGATATGGAGAAAGCCTATATAGACTAACATACACACACACACACACACACACACACACACACACACACACACACACACACACACACACACACACACACACTAAGGCCATTTTTACCCTGCTAGAGCAGGGGTTAGCCTTACAGGCCCCAGGACAATCTTCAATCATGGTTACCTTTTTGAGGCAATGTTTTTTTATGGCCAGATGCCCTTCCTGACACCAACCCTTCAGTTGCTGCTTATGACATGCAGGGATACAGTGTACCTATTCTAAACTGTGACATCCCAGCAAGCTTGTACTCATTTTGCTGACCTTGAAGAATGACAGGCTGAGTCAACTCCACCTGGTATTAATTCAACCAAACAACAGTCAAGCAGGATTTGAACTCAGGGCCCTTGGGTCCCAAGGATCCCAAGCCCACTGCCCTAACCATGAAACCAGCACCAGGCTTCCCCATATAGAATAAGTAGTTCTGATTTGAACTTCTGACTTTAAATCCTTTAAATCAAGATTTTAGTCTCACTATCTGCCATGATCTTTCCTGGGGAAGCCACATTTCCAAGCTGGCCTCCAAAGCCAGTCGCCAAATGGGCATCCTCCGTCATGCAAAGGCCTTCCTTGGTACACCTGAGCTCTTAACCATGAACAAAGCTTTCATCCACAACCTCATGAAGCACTGCTCTCCCCCTCTGGGTTGGTGCTCCCGCCTCTCACCTTTCTTGGCTTCACGCTGTGAAAAACCAAGGCATTTAGGATCATTGGTATCTCCCGCGATGAGGCTGCGTCGTTGAGTCTCTCACGCTCTCTCACCACAGGTAAGTCATGGTCTTTCTATGTTCTACCATCTCCTCTCTGGCCTCGCTCCCCCTTCTCTGTATGCGATCTGACTCCCCCTCATATTTTCGCATGGCACTCAAGGTCCACCAGCAACCCCCTTCTGGTGAAACTACCAAATTCAAGAATCACTGCTCACCTTCACTCTTTCATTCTTGTTTTTTCTTGCCTTTGGAACAAACTCCCACACTCTTCAATCCCACTCTCCCCTCCATGTCATCAAAACAGTTGTTCACCACCATCTCTTGGCTTCCCCATCCAAAACCATGATCTTTTCTACCCCCTTTAATCTACTCCAAACCCCCATTCCTTCAAATTCCCTGCTTTCTTTCCTGAATGTCCCTGTAATGTCCATCTTGTTTACCCTGTGTATCAGTCCAGTCAGGTCAGGTCAGATTACAACTGTGACTTGCTAAAGGTGCCATGTAAACTTGTACTAACCTATTCCATGGTTGGGTTGTTGGTGACTAAACCATCTCCCCCACCAAGTTTCTTGGTGAGGAGGGTGTATGATATGGACACCCAGCAGGATGAAGAACAAAACCTGTCAAAGGGCGGAGGAGCTCCTTGTGAGCAAAAGGCCGTCCATGTCTCGTGCCCAACTGTGTCTGCGGACGTCCTCCTGTAATTGGATTACTTTTTACGAGGAGGTTGGTAGCAGGATTTGCACTCTGGCCCCGTAAAACCCTTCACTCCACAAACATTCTAAAAGCAAAAAAAAATCTGAAAACCCACTCCAGGAGAGCTCACTTCCCTTCGCAGGAGAGCTCACTGGATGACGGGATTGGGGCAAAGCCTACGGGACCCCCGATATTTGATGATAGGAGGGAAACCATGGGATAACATTCCCGGGTCAGATTGCAGTAGAGTGTGTCGGGGTGGTGCTGAGGTGTCGTCCGCCAGATGGCAGTCTCCTTGGGTTAACCTGAGACGGTCCCTTCAGGTGGGTGCCTGGAATGTCCTATCCCCAAGAGAGGATGATCACCTGTGTCTGTTATCATCTGAGCTCAAGCGTTTGAACATCGGTATTGCAGAAATATCTGAGGTTCGAAGACCCAATTGCGGCGAGATCATGGTGGGTGGTTACACCGTCTATTGGTCTGGTCGCTCTGATGGTTACCATGCCTAAGGAGTTGCTGTAGCTGTGTCCAACAAGCTGACTCCAATGATAACTGAGGTAACACCGGTCAACGAGCGCATTATGAGACGAAGGATTCGTCACTCCTTGGTGTCATTTCCCTGGTCTCTGTATATGCTCCGACTGAGGCGAGTGATCTCACCATGAAGGACGCATTCCCACACTCGAGTCTGTGGTTGATCAGTGCCCCAGGCGAGATACTCTTCTCGTCTTGGAGAATTTCAATGCATCGACTGGAACTGACGGGGATGGTTATGAGACGTGTGTTGGTCCACATGGGTCTGGAACTGTGAACCAGAATAGCACTAAGTTCTTGACTTTGCAAGGAAGTCATGGACTTAGGGTGGCTGGTTCATGGTTTCAGCACCCAAAGGTTTATCGCTGGACTTGCTATTCCAACACTGGCGGTGTGGCAAAGGAGATTGACCATATGCTCAGTGATGGTCACTGGAGAATGACCCAGAACTGCAGGGTCTACCGGAGTGCTTAGTTCCTCAATACTGACCACTGGCTTGTTGTAGCACTTCTGAAGTTGCAGCTTAAATCCAGGAGAATGGTACATATTCCAGCCTAGGCTGGATGTTGGCCAGCTCAAGGATTAGAGGGTAGCTGAGGAGTTTGCAAACAGGCTGAGTGGAGATTTGTGTGGGGGGGGGGGGGTCTGAGTGCTTTGGGGGATCCTGAAGAGTTGTGGAGTCCTTCAAGACCACCATCATTGATGTTGCCGGAAGACGTCTTGGAACTCACCGGAGGGCGAAGAAGAATTTTGTCTCTCAAGGGACACTGGAAAGCATTAACCAGAGTCGCAGGGCCAGGCTGAATGACAGAGCTGAGCTTGTCAGGGAGCTGAGGCGTAAAACTGTATGTGCACTAAGGGTGGACAAGGAGGCCTATGTGCGAGGAATCTGTGAAGGGGTAGAGCATCACCTATGGTCAAGTGATTCTCATCCTGCTTACAGGGGAATTCACGCATTGTGTTCATCCAAGCCCATCCCTCGGTGTACTGCAGAGAGCAGAGGGTGATGGGCTCTTGACAGAGGAGTCCGAAGTGAAGGCCTGCTGGGCCGGTTACTTTGAGCGGCTGTACCAGGCTGATCCACCAGCTGTCAAGTTGGATGTCAGGGGTGTTCCAATCCCAATTGCTGACCCTCCAATCAACTGTGGTCCACCTTAATTTGTGGAAACACAGGCTGCAGTGAACCGGTTAAAATGGGGTAAGGCTCCTGGGATCTGTGGCATCCATGCTGAACTTTTCAAGGCTGGTGGAAATGCTGTACTCGTGTTGTTGCA
>CM068962.1:50505310-50521115 GCA_035128595.1 Eptatretus atami
TGTTGATCTCTGTAAAGTGTTTGATTCAGTGAATCGGGATGCGCTCTGGACGATTCTTCTTCTTCGTGGGGTGCCACCAAAACTGATCGATCTGATGTCTGAACTATAGTCTGGTACTAAGAGTACTGAGAATGCTGTGAAATGTGGTGATACCATCTCTGACTTATTTCCAGTTGTTACTGGAGTTCGTCAGGGGTGTGTAACCCACAAAGAGAGAGATAGAACTGCTGAACACTCACACCCTGTTTGGACTTGTCTCGTGTTTGGCAGCAAGATACCTTACGGTAACGTCTTTTAATGCCTTTTGTCTGCACCGCTGGTCGGGTCTTGTACATAGTGAATATTCTTAAGATCTCATTCTCTTACTGTACAAGGATGCGGTGATTTGAATGGGGAAGTAAGAAAAAGAAGCTCTTACCCATTTCTCTCGCTAGTTTTAAAGTAACAGGAAATATTATAGCAATGATTAACACAAGGTGAGTTAAATGTCAAGCATTGCGAACGAGATGAAAAAATCTCATTGCAATTCTATCTCTCCACACATTGCCTTGCTTTGCTAAGGTTTTTACCAGTGGCATCCCGGGTCCTTTTTTGGCTGAACAATAGCTTCAAACAAGTTTTGTACAAGTAACGAAGCTTAAACGACCACGTACGAAGCTTAAACGAGTATGCATAAGAAGTAGATACAAATTAAGTTTTAGGAGGAAAAAGGTAGTCTTTGGTGCAGATAAACCTTAATGTTGCGGAGGATCTGTAGAACATGAAGGCGTTTGTATACTGCTTCTCTCTTTCCTTTATTCTGTTTAATTTCCTATCACTCGCCAAAACACACCGCATTATCAATTGGATTTATACAGCGCTTCCTTTCTTTGTGTTTTAATCACACTTCCTCTCCATCAAATTTTACAATCTGACTGTCAGTCATGGTCTTGCTGACACATTGATCCTGAAAACAAGCTGTTTTGTAGTGGAGTGCGAGATCACAGTGGTTATAATTCCCTCAAGTCAGTAACCCACCTCAACGTTATGCCATCCATGTTTTGCTGTCCCATCCTCACACCACTCCAATCGCTAATAAAGGAACCTCCAAGACATGTTCTTCCCCACCCTATTCCATGTCCTCCCTATACACATCCTACTGCCACTTCTCCCCCTCGACCACGCCTTTCCACATTCCTTCATGACCTCTCAACGTTCCCCCACTGTTGCTAACTCTACCTCCTGCCCACGTCCCTATTTGTATGGACGTCGCTATTGTCCACTCTGTTTCGGCAGGCTGAACCCATCATATTGGCAAGTTTGCACTTTATATCAAAGAACTTTCCAGATTTTTACCATCCATGTACTGCTTTAACCCTCCAAATCGCAGGATCATGAGAAGGCTGAATGTCCTCAATTCTGTGTTTGCTTCTGAATCTTGGCAATTGGAACACTCAAAACATTGTCTGTCCTACTCAGTCCAGATCCAACTACTCATGGAAACTGTTTCTTTCTCCTCTAGAAGGTGGAGAAGTTTCTGCCCACCTCGTCTCCATTGTGAAGGTGGGCCCAGACAGCATCAGCACCCATGTCCCTTAAATTCCAACTCAGCCACTTCTGTCTCTTCTTCTTTCTGCTCAGTTCAACCTACCAATTTGGCCCGATATCCCCTTCCAATTACTTGTTAGTCACCACATCACTTGCACTTACACAAACGGGTGAAAAAGCATCTCTTCACGTCTAACAGGTTTATTTGCTTACTTACCAATTACAAGGCAAAGTCATGGAATCCATATAAAAGTTGACAATCAGATCTTTGTTTTTCCTCCACCAAGTCCTGATCTCATATGAATATTTGATTTCTTTACTCAGTCACTCTACCTGAAACTCCAACCTGATTTCTCCACCTGTTTCTTACCAAGTCACTGCCACACCTGAACATGTGCTGCTGCTTTCCAAAGAATGGATAAGGCCCTTAATCTCAGACAAGAGATCAGGGCTGTCTCATTGGATATATCTCGAGCATTTGACAGCATCTGGCAATCCTCCAACCTTGCTCTTCAAACACAGTTTATGGTGTCCTAAGGTTACCTAATCTCTTGGCTTGCTGACCTTCCTTGACACTCATAGTCAAGTGCCTAGCTCTTACAAGTAATCCCTGATTTCATCTCCTTGATTGAGACTGGAGTGTCCCAAGGCAGTGAATTGGGCCCAGTTGCTGTTTCCTGCATCTGTTCATCAACAATCTTCACTCATTCTTTGGACCTCAGTATCTTTTCAGTAATCAGATTACAACCCTCTGCCATAATCTCAGATGATAGGCAGCGCATGCCTCCTCGCCTCTCTGCAGACTCTCATTAGAATCAATGAGGTAGTCCACACTTACGGATTCACATCTTTAGACCCTGGAAAAACTCATGACCACTGCTCTTCTGCTTTCTCTCTTGAAGGAATATTTGGCAAACCCTCCCATCTACTTCCTTGACAAAAACCTTCAAAGAGGTTTTGATCCGCTCATAACTTTTTGGACCTCATCATCAGCCACGATGCTATCTTTGGAAAACGAGATGTCTCAAGTTGCCTCCAAAAGCAATCGCCAGCAAGGGCAATCCTCTGTCATGTGAGTCTTTCCTTGGAAGATCCGAAATTCTATACGAACATGGAAGGCCGTCATCCGCGCTTCGATGGGGTACTGCTCTCCCCTTTGGGCCAGACCCTACCTCAGCACCTTTACATCTTGATACGCTGTGGAGGCCAATGCCCATCAAATTCCATTGGACCTCTCCCCTGAACAAAATGGAATACTGACCCTGTTACTCCTCTGCCAGGCAGGTTAGATTGTTTTGTCCTTAATGCCACTCCTTCTGTTATGCACACCTCTACCCTTTCCCATGCTCTATTCCTTCTTCCACCCCCAATCACTGCTCACGCCATCTCCCCCCCTGGAACAACTTCCTTGTCTGTCATTCTCATCCTTCCCTTCCATGCTTCAGATGGCTGTTTTACTCCTCAAATTAAATCCCATACATACTCATGATCTTTTCTACCTCATGAAGCCATTATTGAGGCCAATCTTCTTTTCCAGGTTGTTGTTGTCTTCTCGCCCTCACAACATTCGTTTTCCGTTTTTTTTCCATTCTGCTGTTTAATGTCTGGTTTTCCCCTTTTTGTTCTTTTCATCCCATTCTTGCCGTGTTTGAGCTTGTATCCAGCTTTCTTTCTTGTCTCATGTTTCATCCTCTTTTACATTATTTTGTTCTTTTTCCCTCACCCATTCTTCTCCAAGTGTCCCCCTATTTGTGTTTCGTACCCTGTTGTCGGTGTGTTTCTCCATTTTCACTGTTATTTTCTCCGTTTTCTAATTTCTTCCATGACCTCTGAATTTGTCAGACAAAAATAATTATATAGAGGTAAGGGTACAAGGTTAAGTTTGTGTTTGACTTACAGGAGGGAATGTTAGGGTTATGGTTTAGGGTGAGGGGTTAGGGTGAGGGCTAAGGTTAGAATTTTGGTTTTGGAAACCAAATATGGAGCCACTTCCTGCTGCCAAAGCCAAGCAGACCAATATCACTCGGTTTACCCAGACTTGAGCAGCCAATGGTGAGATACACAGAGTGATGTAGCAAAGACGGAGTGAAGTTAGATGGGGGGGTTGGGGCAGTGTGTTGGTGGACTCACTCATTGTCATTTTCTTTTTTCAGGAGTTCTTGGGCAAAGTTGGATGAGCCAAAACAAGAATGTAAAACTCCTTGCATTCTCAAGGCAACAAAAACATTTCAATGAGGTAAGGTTGAATTGGTTAATTATCCCCCACAAAAAAAAAAAATGGGGGAGGGGATACTGTATTCCGCTCTGTTGTCTGTTTCCGTCCATTCCGTCATCATGCTAGCTCCTCCTAAAACGGTATGTGCAGATCATTACAACCAACCTGGTAGTTTATGATCACGACATGGATGAAGTGTATGAGTATTGAGTTATTTTATTATTTTTTGATCTCAGGCCCCGTCTGAGCATCACTGCAAGGTCAAAGCTCACAAACAATCCCCAAATAATGCAATTATGGGCACATTTAAAAAAACATTTTTATGAACTTATATTGCACATCAAACATTGGGGGACGCTGAATTTTCAATGATGTTGTTTTTTTCGGATTTGATCCCCTGGTTTCGTGCCACATGGGGAAGGGATACTTAAGGTCACAGGGGTCAAAACAGATTTTTTTTTTTATCTCAAAATTTTGATATTCGTTTCATCATTCCTGGGGAATTGTTTTGCCATCTTTCAACTTTGCTTGCAGGGTGGGAAGTGTGGGATTTTCGATGGTCACGCCGTCGACTTACTCCAGTTTTAGTTATGAATAACATATTTTGTACTTAACATGAATGCTTCTGTTTTATCCTTAAATTACACTGCTTCTCTGTGCTCAACCCGCCTGCTCCCTTCTGCTCTACACTCACGAGAATATATCTACTCTGCCAATTTGCATATTTGCCTCTTTCATAGATTGCCCACCTCTATGAGCAACCGTTCCGTCATTAAACTTTAGCTAATCTATAAGTTCCAAATCACTTTTCATCCGCCTCAAAGTTTCCCTCTAAATCCAAACAGCCTTACAAGACTTCCAAGCTTTACATCCAAAAATGGAGTTGCACTTTCAATGACTGTTGGTCAGCATTGGACCCCAGATACTGCTTGACCCTTTTGGAATGATTACTGTGGTTCTTTCTGGCCAGGTGAGGACAACCTCGTGGTGGTGGGAGATAGTGCGGGCAGCCTGACCCTGGTACAGCGCACTGCCCATCCATCGAAAAGTGGGTGGGCATGTGGCAGAACATTGTCCGTGCCTGCATCACACTATACATGGCATACTGGAAGATTGCTTCTGCCCTACACGCAGCGCCGTGTTCCGCCTCAAGAAAACCTGGGCTCGGTTAGCAAACAGGTTATTGGGGGCGCACTCATGTTTGGGCATTTGTGAAGTTATTCTTAGAACTTTCTGAGGAACCAATAGTTTTGTCCGACACATGGTCCTTTTGAACAATGCAAAACTGTGTACGGAACTGTGTGATGATGTCCTGTTGTAGACGAAGCATGATTGAGAAACTGCAGAAGATTGTATCCTCTGAAGGAAGGCTTTTAAGAACCTGCGTGAAACACTTAAAAGGTTGTTTTAAAAAATTCGGATGTTGATTTACAGAGCGATTCCGAGTTTTACTTGTGTTCTGTTATCATCGTCCTTGTTCGTAGTCTTGGCTGGCCCTGTGTTGAAAAATTAAAATGGATATCTCCAACATGACTTTGAATGGTTCTAATCATAAGCCAAAGTCATGGAATGTTTGAATGTTTAATTATCAGCATCAGGATTTGAAGAGTAATAGTGCGGGGGAGAGTCTCGTAAAGTGGAATCCACCCCCTTCGCCCTCCCCTCAAAAAGGTACAGGGCACATGAGTACAACATATGGATGTGGATCTCCCAGAAGGAATTTTTTTTAACAAAACAGCAAAACAAATAACACTCACCTCTCTTAAAATTCTACATTTAACCTTTATTGACTTGCCTGCTGGGTCAGAATATCAATTAACTGCTGCTGCTCGCTACTTCTTTAACGGCCCCAATTATTCCCACTTGTGGGGCTTAGCAGGCAACATTTTTTTTGCCCGTCTTCATGACCGGATAACGCAGGATGGACATTCGACTGATAAGGTGGTCGGATTTTTAATTTGTTCAGGGGTGCTGGCCAATAATCGTCCACTATTCTCGAAACACACAACGAATTTTAACATTTCCCCTGACCCATGCTGGCAGACAGTTCATCCGGCTTAAACAACCTCCCGATTGGATGCATCGCTCTGCCAGCTAAACACCAGAAGATAGTGTAAAGCTGGGTCGGATTCAACTCTACTGGAACTGAAAGAATGCAGGTCCTAGCCTACTCAGTCGAACTATTAAGCCTATTGCCAGTCCTCATAGGATGAATAAACTGGTCCCAAAAGCTGTGACTTAATTTCTCTGGAATGACTCAACTGTATTTTGGAGAAATTTTTATAAAAATTTCCATTAAACTGTTCATTATAAAGCCAGTTAGAAATTGGCTCGTTAAACGGGTTTGCCCACCTGAAGTGTTCCTGGCTTGATAAAATCTGTTAATTACTGAGCTGTTTCCTTTAATCGTGTCTGACGGTGTTTTCCATTGGTTTTCCGTCGGATGATTTTTGAGGATGTGGTGGTTTAGCCAGGAACTTGTGGAGTAAAAATTGCTTTGTTTTGTTGTTCTTCACTAGCTGTGAACGCCGCCGTGCGTGCGTACCTGGGAATGTACTCGAACGGATCGCTGCATGATTGAAGAAGGAACGTCAAACTTTACTCCTAGGGGCCTAGTTAAACACTCTCAAAATGCGAATGGTGAGGAAAACCGTGTGTTCTCAAGGTCTGCTTCCATCGATGGCATTGAACAACTTGGGCAGTGAAGTTGGTATTTTGTGATGCATATTTGACGGGAATTGATCCGCTAAAATGATACAATGTTGTTGATCATTCTGGAGCACTGCTTACGCCTCCGATGTGGCACTCCGTAAGATGCAGCGGGATATTTTTGAGTTTTTAATGCAGGGCATGGCCCAAAGCTATAGGTTTTTGAAAAGAGCTTTTTAGTATTATGATATTCAAAAGTGAGTCCTAGTTGATTGGATGATCAGCTTCCATGAATTGTCGTGAGCATTGTCATGGAGGGCGATGCAGCCATCATCTTGAGGGAGAATGGCAATATTTAGAAAGAGTTATGCTTTTTTTTTGCACTTCAGGTCTCGATAATTGTACACAAATCGCTGATAGTTTGTCTCCATTCATTTCACTCATCTCTAAACCGTCTCGTCTGGGGGTTTGAATCCCGACCCGGCTTATAAACTGTCATCCAGTGTTTTCACAGCCAGGTTGATTCATCAATGTGTGTGCCTCCCTCGGATGGATGTTAACGGGAATCCAATGCCACGCATTTGTTGGCGACTTAAAGATCGCATGGCGTCCTTCGGGCGAAGAGTCGGAGAGCGATTTCCGGCACCCTGAACAAATTTCCAATTCCTGCCATAAACTACAGAGGGGATCTGCATCAGTGGCACAGCCATGCCCTCAGCCAATGATGCTACCGCCGCAGCCTTGTACTGTATACGAATGGAGAAGTCGTCTCCATTACTGCTACACCTGGTGGAACTGCCAGTTGAGCAAATTCAATGTGGTCAGAAAACTAACTTTGTTATCGTCGTATGCAGCACACATGGCTGTGGGTTCACATCAGTTCTCACAGGGGTAGGGGTGTTGTCGCTGATGCAGTGCCCCCTGTAAGGTTAGAGCAGGAATTTGGAATTTGGCCAAGGTGCGCTGATGGCTGCGCTTACTCTTCGTGAAAGACACAGTTGGATTTTTTAACGTCCACCCCTAACGTTTGCAACGCCATCCAAGAGATGGCACACATATAGATGCCTCACCCTCCAGAACACCAAATAGGGTTGTCGTTGTATTCTGAGGGAATCAAATATAAATCAAAAGAGGTGGTTTTAAACGTTGTAAAGGAATTTTATGAGGCCCATCTCGAATATTGTGTGCAGTTTCGGTCATCATACTAAGGCCCTGTCCACACCTTGACGTTTTAGCCAGCGTATGGCAAGGTCTCAATGTATGTAACGCTGGCGTACGCTGAATCTATTGATGTTTTTTGAAGTTTTGGGCGATAATACGTGTTGGACGTATGCATAACGTATTAGTAACCGTACACAGAACGTTTTAATCAACATATAGATAACTTATACCAACGAATGCTGAGCGTGTTGTCGGCGTTCACAACCTATGCCCAACGGATAGTCTAATTATGCATAGCGCGTGGCAGTGTAATCGCCGACGATCACGTGGCGTAGGCTATTAATAGCCTGCGGCTCGACGATTCAAATCTAACCGCACTAGACATCGAAGTGTGAAGCCGCTGTCACACCTTGACGTTGTAGCCAGCGTATGCCGAGTATGAAAAATTTGCCGAACCAAGCTGGCACACGTCGAATACGTTATGGTAAGTTTTTTGTATAAGTTAAGAGCACGCTGGCATACATCGTAGTACACTGGCATTACGGCGTGTATGCTGGCATACGTCGTCATATGCGAGTACGTCGAGAAATTTTCAGCATGTTGAAAATTTCTCGACATACTTCGACGTATGACACACGTTCCGCATTACGCTGGCTATAAGTTGTAGGCACGTTACGCCGATCGTTGACACACGTCGACATACGTTACTTGTACGTTACTCATAAGTCGAAACACGTCAATGTAATGGTTAGCATCAGTGTTCCAGACTCCTGGTTTTTTTTTTTTCGGTATGACGGTGATGCTGACACTTCGCATTTCTAGTGCGGTTATGATTTAAATCGTTGAGCGGCAGCTTATTAATTATATTATATTATAACGCACTAGAAATCGAAGTGTCAACATCACCGTCATACCGAAGAAAAAAAAAAACCAGGGAGTCTGGAACACTGATGCTAACCATTACCTCGACGTGTTTCGACTTATGAGTAACGTACAAGTAACGTGTGTCGTCACGTGTGTCAACGATCGCGTAACGTGCCTACAACACTTACTCATAGGTTAGAAATAAGTTTTGGGTACGCTAAACATTACCTCGACGTGTTTTCGACTTATGAGTAACGTACAAGTAACGTGTGTCGACGTGTGTCAACAGATCGCGTACGTGCCTACAACACGTTACTCATAGGTTAGAAAATAAGTTTCGGGTACGCTAAACATTACCCTCGACGTGTTTGACTTATGAGTAACGTACAAGTAACGTGTGTCGACGTGTGTCACGGATCGCGTAACGTGCCTACAACACATTACTCATAGGTTAGAAATAAGTTTTGGGTACGCTAAACATTACCTCGACGTGTTTCGACTTATGAGTAACGTACAAGTAATGTGTGTCGACGTGTGTGTCAACGATCGCGTAACGTGCCTACAACACGTTACTCATAGGTTAGAAATAAGTTTCGGGTACCGAAACATACCTCGACGTGTTTGACTTATGAGTAACGTACAAGTACGTGTGTCGACGTGTGTCAACGGATCGCGTAACGTGCCTACAACACATTACTCATAGGTTAGAAATAAGTTTTGGGTACGCTAAACATTACTCGACGTGTTTCGACTTATGAGTAACTTACAAGTAACATGTGTCGACGTGTGTCAACGATCGCGTAACGTGCCTACAACTTATGGCCAGCAATTATGCGGAACGTGTGAGTCATACGCTGGCATACATCGAAAAATTTCAAGCATGGAAAATTTGTCTTACAACCTCGGTGTACTACGACGTATGCAGCATACAGAGAACGTATGCAGCGTACAGAGACGGTATTGCCAGCGTACTCGACGTATGCCAGCGTGCTCTAACGTATACAAACTTACCCATAACGTATTCGACGTGTGCCAGCGTTTTATAGCCAAATTTTGCATACGTCAGGTATACGCTGGCTAAATCGTCAAGGTGTGACAGGGCCTTTAGCAAGGATATAGCTGCCATGGAGAGGGTTCAGCGCAGGGAATACAGATTGATTCTGGGCATAGCTAGACTTAACTATGAGGAGTGGCGAAGGAGAAAGAAGATGATTATGAGGGAATTTGTTAGAGATGTTTAAGATAATGAAGGGTATCGACAAAATAATGGCAGATGGGGGTTTCAGCAGAATAGACTGTTCAGACCAGGGCCAGAGCCTGAGAGGCAGAGAAGATGAGGATTAGGACAGTGTTGAACAATGGGGTTTTCCATCGGAGAGCAGATAATGCATGGAGTGCTATCCTCTGAAAGGTAGTGACAGCAGAAACAGCAGAAAAGTTTAAATTGTAATTAGATAGGTGCCAAGATGCATTGGAGATAGAGGGGTATGGGGATTTGGTGGGACTTGTGGGTACGTATACATGTGTTGATGGGTGATTGTTTCTGGTGTTCGTACAGTGCAGGTAGGAGGGGCCAGAATGGGCTCCTCGTGCCCAAAGTTCCTTGTATGCCCTTGTTTTGTCTATAGAGTCACAGCACACACTCACTCACACTATGGATTCCACCGTTAAATGCATAATTATACTTTTTTCTCGATTTGGTCACTTGAGGTAAATTGCATACATCTTTCTTCTGCTTAGTATGCTAGCTTGGTTATCAAAAAATTCCAGAGGTAAGCCATTGCTCTGTTTGCCTTTCTGTGCAGATTGCTCACATAATCAGAGAGATCCGGCAGTTCCAAGCAATATAACTTCAACATCAAACTGCAGCCTCAGGTGATCCCATTGACTATATTGAACAACAACAACCACAACAAAAACAGAATCCCTCGTTTGATGCTCTTATCCAAGCACTTTCTCGTTATATTGTGATGCTCAACCCCACGTTGTTGTTCGAAATAAACTAGCTTGATACCTTACCTGTTACATTCATTGCTGTTCTTCCTGCTATTCAGGCGATAGACTGAATTGCTATCTTCGAATGTCCCTGTGCCTTGTAATCCGTCCACGCTTCTTTATGCGACTTGACACTGTAGAACAATATTTAAGAATAATACAAGATAATGCAAAGTAATTTACTTGAAATAACACCGACATAAAGTATGCATGATAAAGAGTTCAAACTTTGCATTATCCTGATCATGCGATGTCCAAAGTACTACTCTTTCTTTCTGTCCGTTTTGGATTGCCTAACCACGCGTTGAGAAACTCCCATTTATTACATCGTTTTCATTGAGCCTACTTGGCACTCCATCAAACGTCTCGTAATTGGAGCACACAATCTGGAAATAAGAATTGGACCTGATCTTTCTTATTCATGATGACTTCTGGATGTTGAGGGATTTTTCTCTCTTGAAATCCCGAAATCCTTCAACTCTTCCTCCAACACCAGATGATTCATAATCTCGCCTTTAGCTGGGATGTGCTGTTCTCTATTCTGATTAATAAAGGGGGAGCACATCCAAGCTAAACGTTGCCATTCTCACTCGTGGGGCTGTGATCCCAGATGAATGTCCGATCTATATGTGTTGTATTAATTTGTCCATTTGCCTAATACGTCCTTGAATTCTGTAAATGTAATGTCTTTCTAATGTCCTTGACATGTGATTTGGGCAAAAACTCCTCCGTTAGCTTTGGATTGTTTAAAAATTTATACAAAGTGATGGAGTTCGTAACTGCACCAAATCCAATAGCTGTTTCCTCTCTCTTGATAATAATCGATAATTGGTTTCGATTTTTTCTCTCTTCAAGACTGAGGCTCTGGAAGAGCGAGGTGGCGGAGTAATGAAGTGACAGTTGGGCATCTCTAGGACACAATAGCAAGGGATGAACGAACAGGAGAAAAACAAGAGAGGAGGGAAGGAAATGCAGCAACATGCAAGTAGAGGGTTGGGTTAGGGAGGTTCATGTGGGTAAGAAGATCCATGGGTCAGGATGGGGGATGACACGAGATGGTGGTGCACATCCCAGCTTTTGAAACACTGGAGGGATGAGAGTCTCTGCAAGGTGATTCCACACATGGGAGAAGCAAGAAACAAAATAGTTGAAGAGTGCAGTCAGCCTGTATTTTGAATGCAGTCAGCCTGGACTAGGAGGGGTTACTGGAAGAATGTGTGCATCTTGCAGTATATCTGGAGGGTCTGAGGACTGAGAGCAGAGTAAGCAAAAACTGATGGAGAAGCAGGTTAAAAAAAGAGATTACCAACCTGCCTATGATGTAGAGCTGCATATATTGTTCTTCTGCCACATTAGTGGAAATTACAATCATGTTGAGAGCTTTTTGACTCGACAGAATACATCAGACACGCATGTGATGCTATGACCTCAGTCTTGGGGAAGAGCAGTTCTTGATTGAGATATGGAGAAAGCCTATATAGAACTAACATACACAAACACACACACACACCACACACCACACACACACACACACACACACACACACCACCACACACACACTAAGGCCATTTTTACCCTGCTAGAGCAGGGGTTAGCTTACAGGCCGCAGGACAATCTTCAATCATGGTTCCTTTTTGAGGCAATGTTTTTTTATGGCCAGATGCCCTTCTGAACCAACCTTCAGTTGCTGTTATGACATGCAGGGTACAGTGTACCTATTCTAAACTGTGACATCCAGCAAGCTTGTACTCATTTTGCTGACCTTGAAGAATGACAGGCTGAGTCAACTCCACCTGGTATTAATTCAACCAAACAACAGTCAAGCAGGATTTGACTCAGGGCCCTTGGGTCCAAGGATCCCAAGCCACTGCCCTAACCATGAAACCAGCACCAGGCTTCCCATTAGGAATAAGTAGTTCTGATTTGAACTTCTGACTTTAAATCCTTTAAATCAAGATTTTAGTCTCACTATCTGCCATGATCTTTTCCTGGGGAAGCACATTTCCAAGCTGGCCTCCAAAGCCGCAGTCGCCAAATGGGCATCCTCCGTCATGCAAGGCCTTCCTTGTACCTGGCTCTTAACCATGACAAAGCTTTCATCCACAACCTCATGAAGCACTGCTCTCCCTCTGGGTTGGTGCTTCCGCCTCTCTTTTCTTGGCTTCACGCTGTGAAAAACCAAGGCATTTAGGATCATTGGTATCTCCGCGGATGAGGCTGCGTCGTTGAGTCTCTCACGCTCTCTCACCAGGTAGTCATGGTCTTTCTATGTTCTACATCTCTCTCTGGCTCGCTCCCCTTCTCTGTATGCAATCTGACTCCCCCTCATATTTTCGCATGGCACTCAAGGTCCAGCAACCCCTTCTGGTGAAACTACCAAATTCAAGAATCACTGCTCACTTCACTCTTTCATTCTTGTTTTTTCTTGCCTTTGGAAACAACTCCACACTCTTCAATCCCACTCTCCTCCATGTCATCAAAACAGTTGTTCACCACCATCTCTTGGCTTCCCATCCAAAACCATGATCTTTTCTACCCCCTTTAATCTACTCCAACCCCATTCCTTCAAATTCCCTGCTTTCTTTCCTGAATGTCCTGTAATGTCCATCTTGTTTACCCTGTGTATCAGTCCAGTCAGGTCAGGTCAGATTACAACTGTGACTTGCTAAAGGTGCATGTAAACTTGTACTAACCTATTCCATGGTTGGGTTGTTGGTGACTAAACCATCTCCCCCACCAAGTTTCTTGGTGAGGAGGGTGTATGACATGGACACCCACAGGATGAAGAACAAAACCTGTCAAAGGGCGGAGGAGCTCCTTGTGAGCAAAAGGCGTCCATGTCTCGTGCCCAACTGTGTCTGCGGACGTCCTCCTGTATTGGATTTACTTTTTACGAGGAGGTTGGTAGCAGGATTTGCACTCTGGCCCGTAAAACCCTTCACTCCACAAACATTCTAAAAGCAAAAAAATCTGAAAACCCACTCAGAGAGCTCACTTCCCTTCGCAGGAGAGCTCACTGGATGACGGGATTGGGGCAAAGCTACGGACCCCCGATATTTGATGAAGGAGGGAAACATGGATAACATTCCGGGTCAGATTGCAGTAGAAGTGTGTCGGGGTGGTGCTGAGGTGTCGTCCGCCAGATGGAGTCTCCTTGGGTTAACCTGAGAGGTCCCTTCAGGTGGGTGCCTGGAATGTCCTATCCCCAAGAGAGGATGATCACTGTGTCTGTTATCATCTGAGCTCAAGCGTTTGAACATCGGTATTGCAGAAATATCTGAGGTTCGAAGACCAATTGCGGCGAGATCATGGTGGGTGGTTCACCCGTCTATTGGGTCTGGTCGCTCTGATGGTTACCATGCCTAAGGAGTTGCTGTAGCTGTGTCCAACAAGCTGACTCCAATGATAACTGAGGTAACACCGGTCAACGAGCGCATTATGAGACGAAGGATTCGTCACTCCTTGGGTGTCATTTCCCTGGTCTCTGTTATGCTCCGACTGAGGCGAGTGATCTCACCATGAAGGACGCATTCTATGCAACACTCGAGTCTGTGGTTGATCAGTGCCCCAGGCGAGATCTCTTCTCGTCTTGGAGAATTTCAATGCATCGACTGGAACTGACGGGGATGTGATGAGACGTGTGTTGTCCACATGGGTCTGGAACTGTGAACCAGAATAGCACTAAGTTCCTTGACTTTGCAAGAAGTCATGGACTTAGGTGGCTGGTTCATGGTTTCAGCACCCAAAGGTTTATCGCTGGACTTGCTATTCCAACACTGGCGGTGTGGCAAAGGAGATTGACCATATGCTCAGTGATGGTCACTGGGAGATGACCCAGAACTGCAGGGGTCTACCGAGTGCTTAGTTCCTCAATACTGACCACTGGCTTGTTGTAGCACTTCTGAAGTTGCAGCTTAAATCCAGGAGAATGGTACCATTCCAGCTAGGCTGGATGTTGGCAAGCTCAAGGATTAGAGGTAGCTGAGGAGTTTGCAAACAGGCTGAGTGGAGATTTGGTGGGGGGGGGGGGTCTGAGTGCTTTGGGGGATCCTGAAGAGTTGTGGGAGTCCTTCAAGACCACCATCATTGATGTTGCCGGAAGACGTCTTGGAACTCACCGGAGGGCGAAGAAGAATTTTGTCTCTCAAGGGACACTGGAAGCATTAACCAGAGTCGCAGGGCCAGGCTGAATGACAAGCGCTGAGCTGTTCAGGGAGCTGAGGCGTAAAACTGTATGTGCACTAAGGGTGGACAAGGAGGCTATGTGCGAGGAATCTGTGGAAGGGGTAGAGCATCACCTATGGTCAAGTGATTCTCATCCTGCTTACAGGGGAATTCACGCATTGTGTTCATCCAAGCCCATCCTCGGTGTACTGCAGTGAGAGCAGAGGGTGATGGGCTCTTGACAGAGGAGTCCGAAGTGAAGGCCTGCTGGGCCGGTTACTTGAGCGGCTGTACAGGCTGATCCACCAGCTGTCAAGTTGGATGTCAGGGGTGTTCCAATCCAATTGCTGACCTCCAATCAACTGTGGTCCACCTTAATTTGTGGAAACACAGGCTGCAGTGAACGTTAAAATGGGGTAAGGCTCCTGGGATCTGTGGCATCCATGCTGAACTTTTCAAGGCTGGTGGAATGCTGTACTCGTGTTGTTGCATGCAGTTCTGTGCTCTGCTGGAAACACGGCATCGTCCCAACTGACTGGAAGAGGGCCTTGTTGTCCCTCTCTGGAAAGGGAAGGGTGATCGTCAAGACTGCAACAATTACCGATGGGTGACCCTGCTCTCAGTGCCAGGCAAGGTTTTCCTCGGATAATTTTGATCGGGTTCACCACCATCTGCTTGAGCACGCAGCACCCGGAGCATTCAGGCTTTACACCAAAGAGGTCACGATTGACCGTATCCTTGCTCTTCGGTCCTCACCAAACGCAGACGGAGAGTTTCGACAGGGGCTGCTTGCGCCAATGTTGATCTCTGTAAGTGTTTGATTCAGTGAATCGGGATGCGCTCTGGACGATTCTTCTTCTTCGTGGGGCCACCAAAACTGATCGATCTGATGTCTGAACTATAGTCTGGTACTAAGAGTACTGAGAATGCTGTGAAATGTGGTGATACATCTCTGACTTATTTCCAGTTGTTACTGGAGTTCGTCAGGGGTGTGTACTGGCCCCACATTTTCAGCATTTGTATGGACTGGATTCTGGGGAGGATGTCAGAGAAATCAAGCTTGGTGGTGCATCATTTGGGATATTCAAGATCTCTGACTTTATTCGCAGATGATGCAGTCCATCTTTGCGGAGATTTAGATATCTTTTGGGGGCCCTCGCGGTGCTGAATGAGGAGTTGGAGCTGGCTGGGATTACGGGTTTCCTGGGTCAAACTAAGAATACGCTTTCA
>CM068962.1:50583108-50594334 GCA_035128595.1 Eptatretus atami
TGGACAAATATTCGTTGGTTCGCTCTTTGAGTGGAATGAAAATATGAAAGGGAAGAAGTGCTTCAATCAGGAAGTCTCAATCTTTCAGAGTCTCAATTTTACATTTGCTTGTATGGGAGGGAAGGGGATAGGTGGGGAGAAAATGAGTGTCCTATTTTGGGGCTTGGGTCAGAAAGTTTTTTTCCTTTCCCCCCATTCATTTGAATGGGCATCCCAGAAACCCCATTTATCATCTACTAACCTGAACTACAGTAGACTACGCGTAAGTCGGCAGCGTGTAACTCGTCACTTCGCCTAAGTCGGCAGCGTCAAAAAGTTTGAGGGGCGGGGGAGGAAGGCAGCGTGAGGGGGGGAGGGGGAAAAGGCAGCGTGGAGGGGAGGGGGAGGGGAGGCAGCGTGAGGGGAAGGGGAAGGGGAAGCGCAGCGTGAGAAGAGGGGGAGGGAAGGAGCATGAGGGGAGTGGGAGGGGAAGGCAGCGTGAGGGAGGGCAGGGAAGGCAATGCGAGGGGAGGTCCGGGAAGGCAGCGAGAGGGGAGGGCAGGGAAGGCAGCGAGAGGGGAGGGCAGGAAGGCAGCGAGAGGGGAGGGCAGGGAAGGCCAAGAGAGAGGGGAGGGCATGGGAAGGCAGCGAGAAGGGGAGGTTAGGGAAGGCGCGAGAGGGGAGGCAGGGAATGCAGCGAGAGGGGAGGGCAGGGAAGGCAGCGAGAAGGGGGTTAAGGGAAGGCAGCTAAGGGGCAAGGGAAGGAAGCACGAGGGGAGGAAAGAACATCCTGTAAGGGAAGTGTAGACAGCAATAACCAAGTTGTTATCGGGTGATAAAACAGCAACATTTTCTTTTTTAACCATCATATTCCGAGCATAATCTGAGCAGGAGCATTTAAAAATGAACCATGCTAATCCTACTGGCAAGGCCTGCCTGCATGCATGTCCACCTCTCCCCTACCCTCCTACATATTCCTCCAACCTCCTCGACGGTCCATGCTAACTGCACGTGCACCGGCGATTTCTCATCCTTTTCACATCGCACACATACAGGATTTCCCACACACACTGCACAGTGGCACATCCTGCATGCCTTTGCATTGCCGCAGCACGTCCGCTTCCCCATGTGGCCAAAAGCACCATGGTTTCGAGACGCCCGCCTAACCTCCCTCCACAGATCCCACGCACCACGGGCCCAGGTTGCGGAGTTTTGAGTTTCGAATCACGCACCTCAACCTTGCAAAACTGTGACTACACCACGTAAACCAAAACAATGCAGACACGCACCACTCCACGGAGTCTTTTGTACCAATATGACCACGTTTGTGTTGTGCTGTCTACGTACTTCTGTTTTTCAGCACTGGCCAACGATTAATCTAACGCAGCAACTATTATTTTTTTTTTTTTTGGTATACTGTCATGAAAGGGCATCGAACAAAATGGTGTAAAGAAATACAATAAACCTCTTCACTTGCATGCAACATAAAAGTACCTCTTCGCTTGGAGAAACTACCGACTATAAATTAATGTATATTGCAGCAACGATTTAGTAATATTTATATTAACTAGCCGAAACCCCCGTTCCATAGACGGATTCCGTTCCATGAAATGAAAAGTGTTTATTCTGGCTTCAGAAGCTTGAAGTTTGACTTATTGCCACATGTGCGATGCACTCTTACAGGTACGAAGTTCCTTTCAGTCCAGGTCACCAGGGTACGAGAAAAACGTGACGAGACTGCTAGGAGGAGCACAAAATTGTTCCTTCAGTATTAATATAGTAGATGACAAGACGACCCATGAACGTTGGGGTTCCCGTTGTGGACAGCGGTTTGATTTAAAAATATCATTTTTCCAATTTTTTTTTTTTTTTTTTTTAGCTCAAGCGAACTAGACCCGCCTGGAGGTTGTTTGCATTGATCACATTCTCCCCGAAGAGTACTTGACTGAATCGGGAATGGAATTTTTAAATAATTTTTTTTCGTTGCCCGATTTGAATGAAACTTGATATTGCGCGTCAATGTTGAAAAAAAATGAATAAAAGACAGTCGAAGATAATTATTGTGCGTAATCTTTCTGAACCAATTTTATTTATTATGAACACCGGAAGTATGGATCAAAATGTCGATGTTGTAATTTTATGCTAAAAATAAATTGTTCTTTGTCACAATTAATCGTTTGAGTTTAATAAGCTCATTTCAAGGAAAAAAAACACAGATAGCTCCAGCGAAACTATACCGCTGAGGTTGTTGCATTGTCAAATTTCCCAAAGAGTACTTAACTGAGTCGGGAAATTGATTTTCAAAATAATTTTTTTTCGTTGCTCGATATGAACGAAGTTGATATTGCACATCAATGTGAAAAAAAAAAAAATGGAGAAAAAGAAAGTTGAAAGAATTATTGTGGCGTAATATTCCAAACACAATTTTTATTTATTAGGAACACGGAAAGTATTAGAATCAAAATGGCGATGTTTATTTTTATGCTTCAAAATAAATTTGTTCTTTGTCTATACTAATGTTTGAAGATTTTTTTAATGTCATTTCAAGAAAAAAAAAAGATAGCTCAGCGAACTATACCGCTGAGGTTGTTTGCATTGATCAAATACTCCCCAAGAGTACTTGAACTGAATCGGCGAATTGATTTGAAATAATTTTTTCGTTGCCCCGATTTGATACGAAACCTTGTACTGCACACCACAGCGAGAAAATGGTGAGTTAAGGTGGCCTAAAAATTTGTGCTAATCGTGTCACGTTTGGCTGAACTTTCGGGAAACATACATAATACATACAAGGTGAGGTTTTTAGGTAATAATATAGAAGACAAGTCTGAAGACGACGATGGGTTCACGAGCGGTATTTTTGATGATGTAGATTGTTTTTCAGAAGTCAAGGATGGAGACAAGGATGCTGATAATGCTTTTGACCAAGTTATAAAAATGATCAACATGATTGTTGTACGAGTGACAGTTTATTAGCTGCAAAATGTCCAAAAAACCCGGTTTTCGGTTCCAACAACTTTAAAAATTTGACGTTTCATAGCTTTTACAGGTCAACACAAAACAATGTGTGGACATTAAAATAAGGAAAACAGATACGTGCTTAGCTTATGTGGAGTTAGTCGTCGAAGAAAGGTCCGAAAAACCCGGTTCGATTCCCACCAACTTGAAAATTTTGTACCTTTGTGGAACCTTTAAGGTCAAGGTTCAAGGATTATCGACCTTTGGTGCAAACTTATTTGGAACATTCCAGGAACAGTATAATGTCATCATAGGCTATCTGGCATTTTCACGACTCATCGATTACCTACTTGATGAATCAGCCGTAAAAACAAACTTGAAGGGGTGCCACGGGCAAGGTGTTCGAGATAGAGCAAAAATGGTTTTCAGACTTTAGGTGGGGAATGACCTCAAGATTTATGCCATACAAATCATGCCATCCTAGCTCTAAAGTTTGGGGCAGGTCGTATGATTTTATGTAAAATTCGAAATTTTTCTAAGTTTCGTGACCCTTGTGACCTTGACTTGGGACGAAAAGAAAAATCGAGCTCCATGGGCTATTGCGGTGCATTGGGCTAACCAAATGTATATTCTTTTCCACTGCCGAGAATTCGACAACCACTAGGAAGAAAGATGCAAATTGAAATCGGCTACCCCTAAAAACACATGGTTTTTTTTGGGCGTGGCTCCGCCCATAATGGGCGAGCACGACCATTCTCAAGGAAAACACAACTAGATCGTGAATATCACTCCCACCAAAATTTTGTCAGGATCGGATTTCAAAACCGCACGTAAGCTATGCTCGCGGACAGACAGACAGACACACAGACAGACCGACAACAATAACGAATATAGTGGTCACATTTTTTTCGTGAAATATTTTTCGTGACCATTATTTTTCCTGAAAATATTTTTTCGTGAACCATATATAGATTTTTGTCATGAAAAGTAGAAAGTCACAAAAATAGTAAAAGAGCTTCAACTGGGTGTGGTTCAGTTCACCAAGTTCCCTTGTAGAGTGGCTTGCAAGGTGGCTTAAGCACTCCATTAGAAACCGTTGATAAGGAACGGCTTGGTTGGCAAGCACTAGTTTTAGTGCTTGGTAATGAATTGCACACCACCGGACATGCTCGACAGCAATGCACCGTATGACATTCAAAACACCGAAAAACGGGACATTTTTTTCACAATAGATTTTAATATTAATCATAGAGTATTTTCCATTGTAAGAAAAACGTACCTTTGTTCAGGCCCACACATCCGAACTCAAAGCTTTAATATATATGAGATAAGGTGACAGTGACCAACTACGTCACGACCTCGAAACACATAATTTTGCAATTAATATTTCCTACTCTTCTTCTTCCTTCCGGTCTTCTCCCTTCTCATCGTAATCAAGAATAAACTTTCTAATCCTCTAATCCAGTCTATCATATCTTTTTCCCATGAGTTTTTTGGGTGCGTTGTCAAAAAGGCTCCATTATTAGTGAATTCCTGCGATTGGAGACCGTCGTTGCGTGATGACGTATGCGTAGACACGTCATTCTTTCACTCTTCCACACAGAAGTAAACACGGGGATATTTTTACTTGTCCACAGTTCTTGCATATTCTGGTGAACCCACATTGAGTTATTAAAGACACGTCCTGTCTCGGCAAGGCAGAAGTGAAACTGCGTTTTCACGTCCACAAAGTATTTTTTTCATGAAATACAACATTGTTTTTTCATTCCTCGCAATAATGTGATAATAACGTACATTCATTGGGCGGTGTATACGAGACACCTTCCGGGATCGCTGCGGACAAAACATGCATCACCTCGTACCTTTGTAATTAAAACTGTTTACTTTTTTTTTTCCTCAAAACGGTATCTTCATTTAATGACCCCCCCCCCTCGAGATTGCGTTGTTCAGTTTCAAAATGTACACGAGGCCTTGAAAACAATCCGAGATACCTGGAAGAGAAAAAAGATGGTGATGATTTCCGAATGGCTGGAGGGCGTGGCCTGGTAGAATGGGCGGGCTTATGACCAACAGGTAACGAACTCAGCTTATATATTTATATAATTATGCTTGATGAGCCTTACTAAATTCTTAATACAGTGTTAACACGACCTCTTTTGATTAATAATAATTAATTGATCCTCCTATGAATACACACCTAAAACCCTGGTTAGCTTTAACCTATAAGCGCCCTGCACTGTGCTGTCTGCTTGACCCCAGCGGGCCACATTACCACCCGCCATCCTTCTGTGGAACAAGCTCAAGACTGCCTTCCATGAAGGTAATCCCAATTTAATTTGTTCTTACCCATCCCAGCCACCTTACATTTCTTCATGTTAAAACTACATCTGCCATCTTTTGCCCAATCTTGAAGGTATTCAAGACTTTTCCCTTGAATCTGATCACCACCCTTTCTGCTATAACACATGTTTCATAAAGTTATTCACACCCCTTGACTTTTTTCAACATCTTCTTGTGTTTTCCGCGTGAATTTAAAATGGATTAGCATTGAGATTTTTTTTTTTTTTTGTTCACCGGGTTTACAACAAATACCCCATTTAATGCAAAGTGGAAAACAAATGTTTTCAGAATTTTAATTAAAATGAAATGCTGAATTCCTTGCATCAATAAGTATTCACCCCTTTTGCTACGACACTCAAATCTGAGATCAGGTGCAATCCAATTTCCTTTGATCATCGTTGACCGTGTCCTCGATACTTGACTCGAGTCCACTGTGGCCAATTCAATTGATTGGACATGATTAGAGAAGAAACAACACACCTTTCTCGATAAAGGTCCCTCGAGCAATGTGGATTGATAATATGGTGACGTTTGTACCTTAATTAATTTGGGATTCTTAGGAAAATCATTTAGGGGGTATTTTTTTTATTGGTAACACATTGTCGAAGCTCGGTATGAGCGCTAACACACAGCATACACAACAGGGGGGCAGGAGACAAGAGGGGCTGGGAAGAGGGAGGGACAAACGTGGGGAAACAGACATTAGATCTGTGGATGGGAAGATGGATGGAGTGGGGAACATGGGGAATACAAGATGGAACTACGGGACTTTCAGGAAAAAGGCAAGCAAGAGAATTTGAAGAGGTGGGTTTTGGAGGTGGGTTGGCGTGGTTAATGGGGGTAGAAAAAGATAGAGGATTTGGGATGGGGACGATAAAGTGGGGTGAACAGCTGTTTGAAGGCCTGGAGGGAAAGAATGGGATTGGAAGAGAGGTGTGGGAGTTTATTCCCAAAGGCAGGGAAAAAGAGGAATGAAAGAGTGAAGGTGAGGGCAGTGATTCGTGAAATTTTGGCAGTTTTAACCAGAAGGGGGTTGGTTGGCCGGCCTTGAGCACCCTGCGGAAATTATCGTAAGGGGGACAAATCGCAGACAAATGCAGGGGGGGCGAGACAGAGACGGAGAGGAAGGAAGACAGAAGACACCTACTGCCCTGGCGGGTAAGAGATGAGAGGCCCAAGACTCAGCCTCATCACAGGAGATACCAATGATCCTAAATGCACTTGGTTTCCACAGCGTGAAGCCTTTTAGAAAGGTGGGAGGCAGGAGCTCCAGCCCAGGGGGGGAGAAGGTAGTAATCAATCAGGCTGCGGACGAGAAGCTTTGTAAGTGGTCAGGAGCTCAGGTGGGCCCGAGGAGGACTTTGCACGATGGACGGATTCCCAGTCGGCGACCTTGGCTTTTTTGGAGGCCAGGTTGGAAATGTGGCTTTCCCAGGAAAGAATCATGGCAGATAGTGGAGACCCAGAAGTTTGAATGTAAAGGACTCTACTTCCAGGAAAAGATTCAAGGAAATCGTGGAGGTGTATGGTGATTTGGATGCGTAAAGAAACGCAGGAGTGAAGCTGATGATCACGAGAAGTAACAGGAAGCGTTGTGGAGAGACACGTTGGTTGGCTTACAAGGAGGTGGGTATGTTTAGGAAGGAAAAGAGAAAAAGAAAAAGAAAAAGAAGAAGAATAATCGGTTACTCCTGGGTAATGGGGGAGAAAGGGTTGTTGTGTTTTTTTTTTTGTTTATTTTTTTTTTAATTTACAGACAATAAACGTGTGAGCTGGGAGGGAATAGAATGGTGGGCGGTTGGGAAAAAGTGGGTAAAATAGTGGAAAATTGATGCGTAATAGGGGAGAGGATACAACATAAAACGAATCGAACACCTCAATGGGGAAGGCAAGTCGCCCTCAGAGCGAGCCGATAAGACAAGGTCAACTCAACTCACAAAAACAGCATGATCTTTTTGAAAAAAAACCAAACTAGGAACACAGCACTAAGCATGTCCTTAAAGAGCTAGCTATTTAAGCTAGTGGAGACATGTAAATACTATTGTCCTTAATATCTTCCTCTCTGTGATCCCCTTCCTGGGTAACTGGGTGCACATCGGTTCATGTGGTTCCACCTCCCCGGGTTGGACACGGTACTAACTTATCAAATGTTTAAATCATCAATGGCTTTGTCAAACCATTCGAATTAGGGAAAATGTCAATTTGGGCAAACTTGGCTGAACTGATCAAAATCCAACTTGGAAAGCATTCTTGTCCCAAAATCAAAGCCACTTCGAAATCTAAGCCTAGCATCTTTGGTTTTCTCTTGTGATGTTGTTTTATAAATTGAAACCTTTAGAGGAATTACTCGGATCGTGGGGTTTTTATTTAATCCCACATGCATAGTTGAACTTATTACAATAGTGGGTTTGTTTTAGTTAGGACTCATGCGATTAATCAGCTTGTAAAAGGGCAAAAGCAATACTCACTTCTACCACAATAACAAGTAGATACTTCGTAAGTCGTCACCTATCGGGACCGAGAAAAAGTTGACGACTTAGACGTGTGACGACTTACGCGTATGCGAACATCTCCCGGTGATGACTGTGGGGTGAAGGATGGAAGTTCGCGCGTGGCCTGGACACTACCGTGTGGAGGGCGCAACAATCTCTAAGCCGGCTATTGTAAGCCAAAAGGGAAACACAATCCTCGGGGCATAGGTGGGGGGTTATTGGTGAAGTTGGAAAGCGATCAAGCAAAGATGAATTCAATGAATCTAGTTTTATAAAAAGTAAAGATAGATGAAACAACTGTAGACAACTCGTATACCATCGGTGATGTAGGTCAACAATTACATGACAAACTCAGTCATTGGCGTTGGTGATGACTACCACTCAATTGCCTATTGTGGTAGTGAGTGTGGTGGATGTACAAAACAAGGCCAATATAAAACCATGATCGGACTTACACTACTCGACGATCTTTACTTCACTTCGCGAAGTAATACCGTTATGTTTCACTGTCCTCAAACTCTTGGGCATCTGGTGCATGAGTAAGGGACTCAACTGGTCATTGTTATTCCATGATGTTGGTCTGGGCAATCCTCCACCGAAAGTACAGTATTGGCGCATCAAACAATCCAGGGGCTGGAATGCCTCCCGGAATAGTTTGGGAGGGTTGCGTTTTGGGAATGTATGTCTCCCCTGAGTCCTCGGATCAAAAAATGTCACATCTGTCCACGTCACCCGTCCCGCTTCGCCTCCGCCGAGCGTTCTTCACAGAAATCCACAATTTCTCTGCATCAGTCCATTTGGTTGGGTGCTGCCCTAACTCAGCGTCCACATGTGATGTATTTTTCAATGAGGCAATCGCGTCTGAACCAATTGATTTCAGCGAGTCTTTTTCCCGAGACGTTCGCGCGAACTGGTTTCAATGGTTCGTCATCGCTCTCCTCATCACTTCATGGGCTGCTGCGATCCGCATGCTTCCGCAATTGGAAGAAGCCCGACTCGAACGGAAGCAGTTCGCGATGGGTAGCTAATTTGGAGACTTTTCCCCATATGCGGTTTTGGCCAGCTATCAGGGGCATCCAGCAAATCCTGTTGAATGGGATTCTCATCTGCCTTGATTCAGGCGATGCGTGGCAACGGAATCTGAGCGGTAAGTGAAGTTTCAGGTTTTCTGATTGACGCCACCATCCATTTGGCCTTGAGTGTGACTTGGCTAAGTATTGGGGTTGGGAGAAATACAAGTTCTAGTGTTCTCCAGTTGACATGCAGGGTGAGCGGGCAGTTGTCAACTACGAACGCAACATTTTGGCGTTTTTTCAATGACGTTACGACGGTTCAGTTTCACCAACCATTGTTGAACATGGTGGCAGAAGTCCATCCACGCCTTTTTATTCGCTGAGTAGGCCACAGGCAGGTGCTTCAACAAACTTTTTGAAGGCTCGGGGATTCTTACTTTATTCCCGATGGCGTACAGAGTGCAGCTTTGTCGGTGCCATCCCCATGTTTCGCTCCAACCAGCAGCTGATACACGGATCTTCGCCTGCTTATCACCATGACATCGGGAATTGACAACGACCCCAGCAGATTTTTCCTGCGCAGCATCTGCCAGCCAAAGCCAGTCTCATCGCGATGTCACATCCCGAAGGCTGAATACCTTTCCAGATGTTTCTTTCAATTTTGCCATCGTTCCAGTCCGTGCAACCCACTGCGAATCCCAGCCGCTGATTCGCCGCACTTCTTGACCTTGCCAGATCTCCCCACCTCACTTTGAATCTGTCTATCCAGTGCATTGGCAAGGTCTGCTTCATCATGCCTGGTCCGCGAATTTTACATGCCTCAAGTAGCAACATTTCACCGTCCACCAAAATTTGGTGAGGCCGACATTTGCGCGAAACCAGATGATGAGGCGTCATCGACATCTTTCAAAAGGACACACATTTCCACGCGTTTCACACTTAACACCGCCTCGCGATCTTCCTCCACTTGTCCAAATACTTGCCCTTATTTTTCCAAGATATATTCAATGTCTGCCGTTTGATGTCGAACTTCTCAGCTATGGCTGTTTTCTTCAAATCAGTGGATTTGCCCTCGCAAAACTTGATAATGTCGTAATTTTTTTCTTGGTAAGATTTAGTTTTGTAAGCTTACGCTGTAGCTCGCCTGCGTCCCTGCCTCGTGCGATCACGTGTGTACAATATCCAAAAGTAAGAATGATCAACTGTCGCTCACGACGGACCACCGGCTTATGAACCCCGTCTGCGTAATACCCAATACAGCTATCAATGCCCAGCTTCAACGCCTCAGCCTGCCACACACTGAGCCAGCGACATCCGTGGTCGCTTGTACTGAGCTGAACGCAGCACAGTTATAAATAGCCTAATCACTCAGCGGTGTAACCACAATGAGCGCACATCCACGAATCCATGAATCGGCGCTTCTCACGAGGCAGCAGTTTCCGTGTGACGAGTTTAAGGCGTGGTAATTCTTGCGTTTCCATTAACGCGGGAACGGACAACATCTGCACGACGTAGACAAAGTGAACGACTTAACCGAGATGACGACTTACAGACTTTAAATTACAAGGAATTTACATCTATTATAATTCGCAGCAAGTTGTGTGTGTGGTGTTGTTGGGTGTGTTGTGGTGTGTGTGTGTGTGTGTTGTGTGTGTTGTGTGTGTGTGTGGTGTGTGAAACGCTGTTTCTCGACAACCACTGGTCCCGTAAATATTAAACTTGCCATCCTATATTGCTGGGGACCTGAAATATGTGCCCTTTTTCAAGTCGTTTGATATTAATCGGACAAGTGTTTCCAAGTTATAGGCCCATTTATTTACCAAACCAATGACAGGAACACGCGGTGGCTGCAGCCATTTTATTTAAACCAAACCAATGAACAAGACACGTGGCTGCGCCGGTGGCGACCGGCCGAGATGATGTCACGGGCCGCGCTGTTACGATCTGGAAAGGCGCCTTAGTTACGTGGCGTAAGGAGTGGCAAGGTCCCATGGCAGCGAATTGTCTGAGCAAGCAAAGAACAGGGAGGTAAACTTGATTTTAATTAGGATTTTAATTCACTCTGTGTGTGGAAGTATCACAGCCAGTTGTTTATTCAATACAAGCGATAATTTTTGTGATGCCATATGAACATTCCCACTTGCACGCACCACTTCCGAGAGTAGTGAATTACATGTATTCTAATAATTCTATTTCTTATGTGCATTTTATAGATAAACAATCCAGCAATCTCGTCGTGTTTCGAAGACGAAGAAACGGCTGTGTGGTGTTTTTGAAAGTTTTTTTGGGGGGGGGGGTTGCACGTACGGTAGCGAGAAAGGAACGGAACGGCCTGTGTGGGTTGTTTGTTTCTGCTTCCGGTTTGAGAAGTTTTTTTTTTTTTTTTTTGCACCGTACGGCCCACACATATGGGCAGTCCAGTTCGATAAAATTCTGGAACTTTG
>CM068962.1:50596629-50607078 GCA_035128595.1 Eptatretus atami
TTGAGGGGCGGGGGAGGAAGGCAGCGTGAGGGGGGGAGGGGGAAAAGGCAGCGTGGAGGGGAGGGGGAGGGGAGGCAGCGTGAGGGGAAGGGGAAGGGGAAGCGCAGCGTGAGAAGAGGGGGAGGGAAGGAGCATGAGGGGAGTGGGAGGGGAAGGCAGCGTGAGGGAGGGCAGGGAAGGCAATGCGAGGGGAGGTCCGGGAAGGCAGCGAGAGGGGAGGGCAGGGAAGGCAGCGAGAGGGGAGGGCAGGAAGGCAGCGAGAGGGGAGGGCAGGGAAGGCCAAGAGAGAGGGGAGGGCATGGGAAGGCAGCGAGAAGGGGAGGTTAGGGAAGGCGCGAGAGGGGAGGCAGGGAATGCAGCGAGAGGGGAGGGCAGGGAAGGCAGCGAGAAGGGGGTTAAGGGAAGGCAGCTAAGGGGCAAGGGAAGGAAGCACGAGGGGAGGAAAGAACATCCTGTAAGGGAAGTGTAGACAGCAATAACCAAGTTGTTATCGGGTGATAAAACAGCAACATTTTCTTTTTTAACCATCATATTCCGAGCATAATCTGAGCAGGAGCATTTAAAAATGAACCATGCTAATCCTACTGGCAAGGCCTGCCTGCATGCATGTCCACCTCTCCCCTACCCTCCTACATATTCCTCCAACCTCCTCGACGGTCCATGCTAACTGCACGTGCACCGGCGATTTCTCATCCTTTTCACATCGCACACATACAGGATTTCCCACACACACTGCACAGTGGCACATCCTGCATGCCTTTGCATTGCCGCAGCACGTCCGCTTCCCCATGTGGCCAAAAGCACCATGGTTTCGAGACGCCCGCCTAACCTCCCTCCACAGATCCCACGCACCACGGGCCCAGGTTGCGGAGTTTTGAGTTTCGAATCACGCACCTCAACCTTGCAAAACTGTGACTACACCACGTAAACCAAAACAATGCAGACACGCACCACTCCACGGAGTCTTTTGTACCAATATGACCACGTTTGTGTTGTGCTGTCTACGTACTTCTGTTTTTCAGCACTGGCCAACGATTAATCTAACGCAGCAACTATTATTTTTTTTTTTTTTGGTATACTGTCATGAAAGGGCATCGAACAAAATGGTGTAAAGAAATACAATAAACCTCTTCACTTGCATGCAACATAAAAGTACCTCTTCGCTTGGAGAAACTACCGACTATAAATTAATGTATATTGCAGCAACGATTTAGTAATATTTATATTAACTAGCCGAAACCCCCGTTCCATAGACGGATTCCGTTCCATGAAATGAAAAGTGTTTATTCTGGCTTCAGAAGCTTGAAGTTTGACTTATTGCCACATGTGCGATGCACTCTTACAGGTACGAAGTTCCTTTCAGTCCAGGTCACCAGGGTACGAGAAAAACGTGACGAGACTGCTAGGAGGAGCACAAAATTGTTCCTTCAGTATTAATATAGTAGATGACAAGACGACCCATGAACGTTGGGGTTCCCGTTGTGGACAGCGGTTTGATTTAAAAATATCATTTTTCCAATTTTTTTTTTTTTTTTTTTTAGCTCAAGCGAACTAGACCCGCCTGGAGGTTGTTTGCATTGATCACATTCTCCCCGAAGAGTACTTGACTGAATCGGGAATGGAATTTTTAAATAATTTTTTTTCGTTGCCCGATTTGAATGAAACTTGATATTGCGCGTCAATGTTGAAAAAAAATGAATAAAAGACAGTCGAAGATAATTATTGTGCGTAATCTTTCTGAACCAATTTTATTTATTATGAACACCGGAAGTATGGATCAAAATGTCGATGTTGTAATTTTATGCTAAAAATAAATTGTTCTTTGTCACAATTAATCGTTTGAGTTTAATAAGCTCATTTCAAGGAAAAAAAACACAGATAGCTCCAGCGAAACTATACCGCTGAGGTTGTTGCATTGTCAAATTTCCCAAAGAGTACTTAACTGAGTCGGGAAATTGATTTTCAAAATAATTTTTTTTCGTTGCTCGATATGAACGAAGTTGATATTGCACATCAATGTGAAAAAAAAAAAAATGGAGAAAAAGAAAGTTGAAAGAATTATTGTGGCGTAATATTCCAAACACAATTTTTATTTATTAGGAACACGGAAAGTATTAGAATCAAAATGGCGATGTTTATTTTTATGCTTCAAAATAAATTTGTTCTTTGTCTATACTAATGTTTGAAGATTTTTTTAATGTCATTTCAAGAAAAAAAAAAGATAGCTCAGCGAACTATACCGCTGAGGTTGTTTGCATTGATCAAATACTCCCCAAGAGTACTTGAACTGAATCGGCGAATTGATTTGAAATAATTTTTTCGTTGCCCCGATTTGATACGAAACCTTGTACTGCACACCACAGCGAGAAAATGGTGAGTTAAGGTGGCCTAAAAATTTGTGCTAATCGTGTCACGTTTGGCTGAACTTTCGGGAAACATACATAATACATACAAGGTGAGGTTTTTAGGTAATAATATAGAAGACAAGTCTGAAGACGACGATGGGTTCACGAGCGGTATTTTTGATGATGTAGATTGTTTTTCAGAAGTCAAGGATGGAGACAAGGATGCTGATAATGCTTTTGACCAAGTTATAAAAATGATCAACATGATTGTTGTACGAGTGACAGTTTATTAGCTGCAAAATGTCCAAAAAACCCGGTTTTCGGTTCCAACAACTTTAAAAATTTGACGTTTCATAGCTTTTACAGGTCAACACAAAACAATGTGTGGACATTAAAATAAGGAAAACAGATACGTGCTTAGCTTATGTGGAGTTAGTCGTCGAAGAAAGGTCCGAAAAACCCGGTTCGATTCCCACCAACTTGAAAATTTTGTACCTTTGTGGAACCTTTAAGGTCAAGGTTCAAGGATTATCGACCTTTGGTGCAAACTTATTTGGAACATTCCAGGAACAGTATAATGTCATCATAGGCTATCTGGCATTTTCACGACTCATCGATTACCTACTTGATGAATCAGCCGTAAAAACAAACTTGAAGGGGTGCCACGGGCAAGGTGTTCGAGATAGAGCAAAAATGGTTTTCAGACTTTAGGTGGGGAATGACCTCAAGATTTATGCCATACAAATCATGCCATCCTAGCTCTAAAGTTTGGGGCAGGTCGTATGATTTTATGTAAAATTCGAAATTTTTCTAAGTTTCGTGACCCTTGTGACCTTGACTTGGGACGAAAAGAAAAATCGAGCTCCATGGGCTATTGCGGTGCATTGGGCTAACCAAATGTATATTCTTTTCCACTGCCGAGAATTCGACAACCACTAGGAAGAAAGATGCAAATTGAAATCGGCTACCCCTAAAAACACATGGTTTTTTTTGGGCGTGGCTCCGCCCATAATGGGCGAGCACGACCATTCTCAAGGAAAACACAACTAGATCGTGAATATCACTCCCACCAAAATTTTGTCAGGATCGGATTTCAAAACCGCACGTAAGCTATGCTCGCGGACAGACAGACAGACACACAGACAGACCGACAACAATAACGAATATAGTGGTCACATTTTTTTCGTGAAATATTTTTCGTGACCATTATTTTTCCTGAAAATATTTTTTCGTGAACCATATATAGATTTTTGTCATGAAAAGTAGAAAGTCACAAAAATAGTAAAAGAGCTTCAACTGGGTGTGGTTCAGTTCACCAAGTTCCCTTGTAGAGTGGCTTGCAAGGTGGCTTAAGCACTCCATTAGAAACCGTTGATAAGGAACGGCTTGGTTGGCAAGCACTAGTTTTAGTGCTTGGTAATGAATTGCACACCACCGGACATGCTCGACAGCAATGCACCGTATGACATTCAAAACACCGAAAAACGGGACATTTTTTTCACAATAGATTTTAATATTAATCATAGAGTATTTTCCATTGTAAGAAAAACGTACCTTTGTTCAGGCCCACACATCCGAACTCAAAGCTTTAATATATATGAGATAAGGTGACAGTGACCAACTACGTCACGACCTCGAAACACATAATTTTGCAATTAATATTTCCTACTCTTCTTCTTCCTTCCGGTCTTCTCCCTTCTCATCGTAATCAAGAATAAACTTTCTAATCCTCTAATCCAGTCTATCATATCTTTTTCCCATGAGTTTTTTGGGTGCGTTGTCAAAAAGGCTCCATTATTAGTGAATTCCTGCGATTGGAGACCGTCGTTGCGTGATGACGTATGCGTAGACACGTCATTCTTTCACTCTTCCACACAGAAGTAAACACGGGGATATTTTTACTTGTCCACAGTTCTTGCATATTCTGGTGAACCCACATTGAGTTATTAAAGACACGTCCTGTCTCGGCAAGGCAGAAGTGAAACTGCGTTTTCACGTCCACAAAGTATTTTTTTCATGAAATACAACATTGTTTTTTCATTCCTCGCAATAATGTGATAATAACGTACATTCATTGGGCGGTGTATACGAGACACCTTCCGGGATCGCTGCGGACAAAACATGCATCACCTCGTACCTTTGTAATTAAAACTGTTTACTTTTTTTTTTCCTCAAAACGGTATCTTCATTTAATGACCCCCCCCCCTCGAGATTGCGTTGTTCAGTTTCAAAATGTACACGAGGCCTTGAAAACAATCCGAGATACCTGGAAGAGAAAAAAGATGGTGATGATTTCCGAATGGCTGGAGGGCGTGGCCTGGTAGAATGGGCGGGCTTATGACCAACAGGTAACGAACTCAGCTTATATATTTATATAATTATGCTTGATGAGCCTTACTAAATTCTTAATACAGTGTTAACACGACCTCTTTTGATTAATAATAATTAATTGATCCTCCTATGAATACACACCTAAAACCCTGGTTAGCTTTAACCTATAAGCGCCCTGCACTGTGCTGTCTGCTTGACCCCAGCGGGCCACATTACCACCCGCCATCCTTCTGTGGAACAAGCTCAAGACTGCCTTCCATGAAGGTAATCCCAATTTAATTTGTTCTTACCCATCCCAGCCACCTTACATTTCTTCATGTTAAAACTACATCTGCCATCTTTTGCCCAATCTTGAAGGTATTCAAGACTTTTCCCTTGAATCTGATCACCACCCTTTCTGCTATAACACATGTTTCATAAAGTTATTCACACCCCTTGACTTTTTTCAACATCTTCTTGTGTTTTCCGCGTGAATTTAAAATGGATTAGCATTGAGATTTTTTTTTTTTTTTGTTCACCGGGTTTACAACAAATACCCCATTTAATGCAAAGTGGAAAACAAATGTTTTCAGAATTTTAATTAAAATGAAATGCTGAATTCCTTGCATCAATAAGTATTCACCCCTTTTGCTACGACACTCAAATCTGAGATCAGGTGCAATCCAATTTCCTTTGATCATCGTTGACCGTGTCCTCGATACTTGACTCGAGTCCACTGTGGCCAATTCAATTGATTGGACATGATTAGAGAAGAAACAACACACCTTTCTCGATAAAGGTCCCTCGAGCAATGTGGATTGATAATATGGTGACGTTTGTACCTTAATTAATTTGGGATTCTTAGGAAAATCATTTAGGGGGTATTTTTTTTATTGGTAACACATTGTCGAAGCTCGGTATGAGCGCTAACACACAGCATACACAACAGGGGGGCAGGAGACAAGAGGGGCTGGGAAGAGGGAGGGACAAACGTGGGGAAACAGACATTAGATCTGTGGATGGGAAGATGGATGGAGTGGGGAACATGGGGAATACAAGATGGAACTACGGGACTTTCAGGAAAAAGGCAAGCAAGAGAATTTGAAGAGGTGGGTTTTGGAGGTGGGTTGGCGTGGTTAATGGGGGTAGAAAAAGATAGAGGATTTGGGATGGGGACGATAAAGTGGGGTGAACAGCTGTTTGAAGGCCTGGAGGGAAAGAATGGGATTGGAAGAGAGGTGTGGGAGTTTATTCCCAAAGGCAGGGAAAAAGAGGAATGAAAGAGTGAAGGTGAGGGCAGTGATTCGTGAAATTTTGGCAGTTTTAACCAGAAGGGGGTTGGTTGGCCGGCCTTGAGCACCCTGCGGAAATTATCGTAAGGGGGACAAATCGCAGACAAATGCAGGGGGGGCGAGACAGAGACGGAGAGGAAGGAAGACAGAAGACACCTACTGCCCTGGCGGGTAAGAGATGAGAGGCCCAAGACTCAGCCTCATCACAGGAGATACCAATGATCCTAAATGCACTTGGTTTCCACAGCGTGAAGCCTTTTAGAAAGGTGGGAGGCAGGAGCTCCAGCCCAGGGGGGGAGAAGGTAGTAATCAATCAGGCTGCGGACGAGAAGCTTTGTAAGTGGTCAGGAGCTCAGGTGGGCCCGAGGAGGACTTTGCACGATGGACGGATTCCCAGTCGGCGACCTTGGCTTTTTTGGAGGCCAGGTTGGAAATGTGGCTTTCCCAGGAAAGAATCATGGCAGATAGTGGAGACCCAGAAGTTTGAATGTAAAGGACTCTACTTCCAGGAAAAGATTCAAGGAAATCGTGGAGGTGTATGGTGATTTGGATGCGTAAAGAAACGCAGGAGTGAAGCTGATGATCACGAGAAGTAACAGGAAGCGTTGTGGAGAGACACGTTGGTTGGCTTACAAGGAGGTGGGTATGTTTAGGAAGGAAAAGAGAAAAAGAAAAAGAAAAAGAAGAAGAATAATCGGTTACTCCTGGGTAATGGGGGAGAAAGGGTTGTTGTGTTTTTTTTTTTGTTTATTTTTTTTTTAATTTACAGACAATAAACGTGTGAGCTGGGAGGGAATAGAATGGTGGGCGGTTGGGAAAAAGTGGGTAAAATAGTGGAAAATTGATGCGTAATAGGGGAGAGGATACAACATAAAACGAATCGAACACCTCAATGGGGAAGGCAAGTCGCCCTCAGAGCGAGCCGATAAGACAAGGTCAACTCAACTCACAAAAACAGCATGATCTTTTTGAAAAAAAACCAAACTAGGAACACAGCACTAAGCATGTCCTTAAAGAGCTAGCTATTTAAGCTAGTGGAGACATGTAAATACTATTGTCCTTAATATCTTCCTCTCTGTGATCCCCTTCCTGGGTAACTGGGTGCACATCGGTTCATGTGGTTCCACCTCCCCGGGTTGGACACGGTACTAACTTATCAAATGTTTAAATCATCAATGGCTTTGTCAAACCATTCGAATTAGGGAAAATGTCAATTTGGGCAAACTTGGCTGAACTGATCAAAATCCAACTTGGAAAGCATTCTTGTCCCAAAATCAAAGCCACTTCGAAATCTAAGCCTAGCATCTTTGGTTTTCTCTTGTGATGTTGTTTTATAAATTGAAACCTTTAGAGGAATTACTCGGATCGTGGGGTTTTTATTTAATCCCACATGCATAGTTGAACTTATTACAATAGTGGGTTTGTTTTAGTTAGGACTCATGCGATTAATCAGCTTGTAAAAGGGCAAAAGCAATACTCACTTCTACCACAATAACAAGTAGATACTTCGTAAGTCGTCACCTATCGGGACCGAGAAAAAGTTGACGACTTAGACGTGTGACGACTTACGCGTATGCGAACATCTCCCGGTGATGACTGTGGGGTGAAGGATGGAAGTTCGCGCGTGGCCTGGACACTACCGTGTGGAGGGCGCAACAATCTCTAAGCCGGCTATTGTAAGCCAAAAGGGAAACACAATCCTCGGGGCATAGGTGGGGGGTTATTGGTGAAGTTGGAAAGCGATCAAGCAAAGATGAATTCAATGAATCTAGTTTTATAAAAAGTAAAGATAGATGAAACAACTGTAGACAACTCGTATACCATCGGTGATGTAGGTCAACAATTACATGACAAACTCAGTCATTGGCGTTGGTGATGACTACCACTCAATTGCCTATTGTGGTAGTGAGTGTGGTGGATGTACAAAACAAGGCCAATATAAAACCATGATCGGACTTACACTACTCGACGATCTTTACTTCACTTCGCGAAGTAATACCGTTATGTTTCACTGTCCTCAAACTCTTGGGCATCTGGTGCATGAGTAAGGGACTCAACTGGTCATTGTTATTCCATGATGTTGGTCTGGGCAATCCTCCACCGAAAGTACAGTATTGGCGCATCAAACAATCCAGGGGCTGGAATGCCTCCCGGAATAGTTTGGGAGGGTTGCGTTTTGGGAATGTATGTCTCCCCTGAGTCCTCGGATCAAAAAATGTCACATCTGTCCACGTCACCCGTCCCGCTTCGCCTCCGCCGAGCGTTCTTCACAGAAATCCACAATTTCTCTGCATCAGTCCATTTGGTTGGGTGCTGCCCTAACTCAGCGTCCACATGTGATGTATTTTTCAATGAGGCAATCGCGTCTGAACCAATTGATTTCAGCGAGTCTTTTTCCCGAGACGTTCGCGCGAACTGGTTTCAATGGTTCGTCATCGCTCTCCTCATCACTTCATGGGCTGCTGCGATCCGCATGCTTCCGCAATTGGAAGAAGCCCGACTCGAACGGAAGCAGTTCGCGATGGGTAGCTAATTTGGAGACTTTTCCCCATATGCGGTTTTGGCCAGCTATCAGGGGCATCCAGCAAATCCTGTTGAATGGGATTCTCATCTGCCTTGATTCAGGCGATGCGTGGCAACGGAATCTGAGCGGTAAGTGAAGTTTCAGGTTTTCTGATTGACGCCACCATCCATTTGGCCTTGAGTGTGACTTGGCTAAGTATTGGGGTTGGGAGAAATACAAGTTCTAGTGTTCTCCAGTTGACATGCAGGGTGAGCGGGCAGTTGTCAACTACGAACGCAACATTTTGGCGTTTTTTCAATGACGTTACGACGGTTCAGTTTCACCAACCATTGTTGAACATGGTGGCAGAAGTCCATCCACGCCTTTTTATTCGCTGAGTAGGCCACAGGCAGGTGCTTCAACAAACTTTTTGAAGGCTCGGGGATTCTTACTTTATTCCCGATGGCGTACAGAGTGCAGCTTTGTCGGTGCCATCCCCATGTTTCGCTCCAACCAGCAGCTGATACACGGATCTTCGCCTGCTTATCACCATGACATCGGGAATTGACAACGACCCCAGCAGATTTTTCCTGCGCAGCATCTGCCAGCCAAAGCCAGTCTCATCGCGATGTCACATCCCGAAGGCTGAATACCTTTCCAGATGTTTCTTTCAATTTTGCCATCGTTCCAGTCCGTGCAACCCACTGCGAATCCCAGCCGCTGATTCGCCGCACTTCTTGACCTTGCCAGATCTCCCCACCTCACTTTGAATCTGTCTATCCAGTGCATTGGCAAGGTCTGCTTCATCATGCCTGGTCCGCGAATTTTACATGCCTCAAGTAGCAACATTTCACCGTCCACCAAAATTTGGTGAGGCCGACATTTGCGCGAAACCAGATGATGAGGCGTCATCGACATCTTTCAAAAGGACACACATTTCCACGCGTTTCACACTTAACACCGCCTCGCGATCTTCCTCCACTTGTCCAAATACTTGCCCTTATTTTTCCAAGATATATTCAATGTCTGCCGTTTGATGTCGAACTTCTCAGCTATGGCTGTTTTCTTCAAATCAGTGGATTTGCCCTCGCAAAACTTGATAATGTCGTAATTTTTTTCTTGGTAAGATTTAGTTTTGTAAGCTTACGCTGTAGCTCGCCTGCGTCCCTGCCTCGTGCGATCACGTGTGTACAATATCCAAAAGTAAGAATGATCAACTGTCGCTCACGACGGACCACCGGCTTATGAACCCCGTCTGCGTAATACCCAATACAGCTATCAATGCCCAGCTTCAACGCCTCAGCCTGCCACACACTGAGCCAGCGACATCCGTGGTCGCTTGTACTGAGCTGAACGCAGCACAGTTATAAATAGCCTAATCACTCAGCGGTGTAACCACAATGAGCGCACATCCACGAATCCATGAATCGGCGCTTCTCACGAGGCAGCAGTTTCCGTGTGACGAGTTTAAGGCGTGGTAATTCTTGCGTTTCCATTAACGCGGGAACGGACAACATCTGCACGACGTAGACAAAGTGAACGACTTAACCGAGATGACGACTTACAGACTTTAAATTACAAGGAATTTACATCTATTATAATTCGCAGCAAGTTGTGTGTGTGGTGTTGTTGGGTGTGTTGTGGTGTGTGTGTGTGTGTGTTGTGTGTGTTGTGTGTGTGTGTGGTGTGTGAAACGCTGTTTCTCGACAACCACTGGTCCCGTAAATATTAAACTTGCCATCCTATATTGCTGGGGACCTGAAATATGTGCCCTTTTTCAAGTCGTTTGATATTAATCGGACAAGTGTTTCCAAGTTATAGGCCCATACTCAAGTAAATTACCACGCCTAACTCGTCACACGGAACTGCTGCCTCGTGAGAAGCCCGATTTCATGGATTCGTGATGTGCGCTCATTGGTGTACACCGCTAGTGATAGGCTATTTATAACTGTGCTGCGTTCAGCTCAGTCAGCGACCACGGTGGTCGCTGGCTCAGTGT
>CM068962.1:50607103-50624471 GCA_035128595.1 Eptatretus atami
GTGTTCATCGAGGGCAATGCGAGCCCGAATGCGTCGGAGAAAGGCGGGAATCTTAAGGTCGAAATCATTGCACATGAGTGTTATAACGATAGGAGGTGTCACGTTTGTGAGGAGGCAGGTAGCTCGGAATCCTCAAATCAGCATGAGGGGTTTGTCCTGGTTCGAGTCGATGTCGGAAAGTAGCTCGGAATCTCAACAGCACTGAGGTTGTTTTATCTGGGGTTCGAGTCCGATGTCGGAAATGTGTACGTCGGAATTCAATCGATCAGCTGAAAGGTTGTCAATTCCTGGCTCGAGTCCCGATGTCGAAAGGTCGCTCGTGTCTGCATCAGCATGAGGGTGTTTATCTGGTTCGAGTCCGATGATCGGAAAGGTACTCGGAATTTCAAAATTCAGCAACTGGATGGTGTTTCATTAAGAGAAGCGACGAGGCTGGAGGAAAGCCTGGAGTCAGAGTGCCCGCAGCGTGTAAGCGGAGTGTAGACAGCAGTAACCGGAATAGATAGCTCCAGAATGCTGTTCCGAATCAGTCAACTTGCGAGGTGTACCTGGTTGAAGTCCCGATGCGGAAGGTAGTCAGAATCTCAGTCTGCAGCTGAGGCGTTTTATCCTGGTTCGGAGGCGCGGAGGTAGTCGAGAAGAGGAGCTCGATCCAGCAAGATACACAGCACTGATGTGTCTTCATTTCCTGTGTTCAACATTTCCATATGCAGTGGCAGGTAGACTCACAGGAATCTCCAGATCAGCACTTTTCTGAGTGTTGTTATCTGGTATAGTTACCCTGATGTCCGGAAAGGTAACCTCAGGAATCTCAAATGACAGACACTGCGGACGTGATTTATCCTGGTTCAGTCCCGATGTCGAAAGGGTAGCTCAGAATCTCAATCAGGCACGACGTTTCATCCTGGGGATTCGATGTCCTCTGATAGTCGAAAGCGATGAGCTTCGACCGAGAACTAATCCAACTTCAGCTGCACTCGAGATGGGCTATGTTTATCCTGGGTCGATGTACCCGATGTCGCAAAGGTAGCTCGTGAACTATCAATATAGAGGCTATCCTGGCGCAGGTGGTGACTCCTGTTCGGAGTCCCGATGATTCGGAACAAGAGTTAGCGTCGACATCCCAATCACAACTGGAGCTCTCCCCCTGACCGTTTCACTCCCTGGGATCCAATTTCCAAATGCATAACAAGGTTAGTCTCTCGAACATCAATCCAGACTGATCGTCGCTCAATCGGCTGGTTCGCGTCCCGCAAGTCGGGCAACAGGAAGCTCTGAAATCTACAATCTGCACTAAGCGTGTTTATGCCTGGTTTGAGCTCCCCGATGTCGGATAAGGATTCTCGTATCTCAATCTGCATGCACGTTTGTAGATTCGTGGGTCCGACGTCCCATTCGAAGACGTAGCTCGGAATCTCATCACGCATGAGGTGTTTCCATCCTGGTTGCGAGCTGCGAAGTGGTAAGATGTGTCAGCATCTGCGAATCTCAACGAGCCCTACTTGAGCGAGGTGTTCATTGCACACATCCACTGGTTCGAGAGCCTGATTCGCAAAGGATTTCCCTGCTACGCGAGGACCAGCTACTTCCGAATGCAGACAATCTGAGCAGGTGGCTAAAATCCCCGTGCCAGAGGGGCCCGCTCGAATAGGTAAGCTCGGGAATTGCAATACAGCCAACTCGCAGGTGTTCATGCAGCCCACTGCGTCGAGGTCTCGATGTCGGACAGGTAGCTCTCGCGTGTCCTCAATCTAGCCCTGAGCGTGTTTATCTGGTCAGTCCGATGTCGGAAAGTGTGCCGGCATATCTTCGAATCAGGCAAACACTAGGCGAGAGTGTCATTTTGTTCTGGGTTCGGAGTCCCGCGTGCTCGGAGAAAGGGTAGCTGCGAGCAATCTTCAATCAGCAACTCGAGGTGTCATCCTGGGTTCAGTCCGCGATGTCGAAAGGTAGCTCGGTACTTAAAATCAATCAGCAGCTGAGGTGTGTTATCCTGGTTCGAGGCTCGATATCGGCCAAAGTATCGCAATCCCTATCAATACCGCATGATGTGTCTCATCCTGTGGTTCGAGTCCCGATTGTCGGAACAGTCGTAAGCTTCGGCTATCTTTCACATCACAGACTACTGCAGTGTTTATCCTGTCGTTTAGCAGTGCGAATCGGAAAGGTTACCGTCGGATCTCAATCGAAGCACTGAAGTTTTTATCCGGGTTTCGAGTCCCCAAATGTCGGAAAAGGCAAGCTCGGTATCACGGTCAATCAGCGAGAGCTCGAGACGGATGTGTTTCTAATGAGCTGGTTTCAGTCCCAAATTGGTAGTGGCAGGTAGCTTCGGATATCGAATCAACAGCGCACGCGACGTGTCTTGTCCCTAGATTAGAGTCCACGAGTCTAGCAAAGGTTAGCCCGGTATCTTGCATCTCTAAACCGACCAGAGCGAGAACTGTTATCTACACTCGGCTCCGAATCCCTGATGTAGGAACAGCGTAATCCCGGTATCTGATCAGACACCAGATCACAGCACGACTGATGTTATCCCGGGTTAGAGTCCCGATGAGAGCGAAGGGTAAGCTCGGAATCCTCTTTTAGAGTCTGGACACTAGGCGTGTCTTATCCGGTTCGCAGTTCCAATGTGGGGCAGAGGCTTGCTAGCGTAATCCACGTGTATGTGTGTTGTCGAATTCTGCACGGATCGTGATCGTTATTTCTGGGTTTTGATCCTATGTAGGGCAGGTTATCAGGCAACTGCCTCGTAATCCACTCAATGTGCACTGAGATGATAGGTTTATCCGGTTGATCACTGTTGGCGGAAAGGTACTCGAAGATCTCAATCAAGCACTGGGAGGTGTTTATCAAAGGTTCGAGGTCAACCTATCTACTGATTTCGTAAATTATTGTAGTCATACGGATACTCTAATCAGCACTGGAGTCATCGTGTGTATCTGGTACGTTCCATAAGCAGGGCAAGGTAGCTAGGGATCTCAAATCGGCAGTGAGGTGTTTTAATTCCGGAAGCAATAAGTAGTCCCTATGTCGTGAAGGATAGATATGCGGAAAAACTCTAATCAGAATCACAATGCCAGCGTTCAACGCCTGCCTTCGAGTCCTTGTCAGCCACAGATGTTAGGAAAAAAGGGTAGTACTCTCGAATCATCAATCAGCAGCCTTCGAGTGTGCATCGTGGGTCGAGTCCCCATTGTGAAAGGTAGCGGCGAGTCGATACATCATGCCAACTGAGTGATTAATATCCTAGGGTCTAAGAGTCTCATATAGGATAGAAGTATATGCTCGGAAGCGTCCACAGGCATCAAGAGAAGGTTGTGTAGCTACCTAGGGTTCGAGTCCCGATGTTTCGTATAAAGTGTGAACTCTGCTGTCTCAAGCAGCACCGAGAGTGATCTTACCCTGGTCGAGTCCCGATGCTCTGAAAATGGTTCGCTCGGCATCTCAATCAGCCGGAGTGTTAATCCGGGTTCGTGTCCCGCTGTCGAAGGTAAGCCTCCCAGGAATCTCACAGGCACGAGGTGTTCATCTGGGTTCAAGTCCCGATGGTAAAGGAGCTCGGAATCTATCCAGCACCTGAGTGTGTTCATTTGGCTCAAGTCCCGATGTCGGAAAGGTAGCTCGTCATAATCATGCACTGAGGTTCATTCTGGGTTCGATGTCCCAAATGGAGGCAGTGCTTCTGTATCTCACTCGGCATGAGTGTTGTATCCGCTTGGAGCTACCAGATGTGGGAGACGGATATGAGCTTGCGCGATCTTCTCGGCAGTGGAACGTGTTCATACGCTGGGGATATTGATTTCGTGATGTAGCAGTAAGCATATCGTAATCAGTCCATCCGGGTTGATGTAGTTTTCACTTCCTGGGGTTCCGAGTCTCTCCCGATGTAGAGCCGAGGTAGCTGGGTATTCTGAATCAGAAGTTGACTATGCGAACTATGGGGGTGAGAATGCATGCGGCGGGTTTATCTGTGATTCGAGAGCTCACCGGGTATATCGAAGGTAGATCGGAACTCAATCTGCCACTGGAGGTAGAGTTTATCTCTCGTTCGAGGTCCCATAGTGCGAAAAGGGTACTCTCGGCACACATGCAATGCAGGTCAAACTGCAGGTGTTACATAGTCCTGGATCGAGTCCCGAGTGTCGCAAGAGGTACCGGTTCTCAATCAGCCACTGAGTGTTTACCTGGGTTGAAGTCCCCGATGGCGGAAAGAGGCGAAATACAGGAATACTCACGATCATGACGAGATCGAGCTGTAGAGTTTCCTCCTGGTTGAGTCACGGGTCGAAGAAGTAGCTCCGATAAAATCTATCAGCACGAGAGGTTGGTTTACTCTGGGTTAGTCCCGATGTCGAAACGTGAAGGCTCGGGTATATCTATGATATAGATACTCACTCGGCCTTGATGGCTATGTTCCCATGGCTCCGATCGCGGCGTCCCTGATGTCTGGAACTGGGAGCTGGTCAATCGTCACCGCAATTGAGTTTTAAAATCTTGCAGTTCGAGGAATCCCCGCCGTATGTAGGACATCGGGATTGCGTACCGTTGTGTACGAGTTCTCACTCGGGGCGGCAGGGAGTGTGTTATACTTGAGTTCGAGAGTAACCGATTAGAACATTGTCAGGTAACATTGGTACTTTTTTTTTTCACTCGGAATTTGGGAGACGTTGATATCTTGGGTTCGAGATACCCCGATGTGTGGAACAGGTAAGACGTTGGTATCCTTGCTAGGCACCTACTGGTTGCATCTATTGAGTTCTGACATATATCTCGTGCTTGGTATCGATCCCGTGTACGGACTAGGTAATTGGTACTCAACTCGGCATGCGGGTTCCTTATCCTGGTTCAGGTCCCGATGAGGACAAAGAGCTACATCTTGGTATCTCACTCGCTAGATGAGGTTAGTACTGGTTAGTCCGATTCGATCAGTACGTTGGTAACCGGTTCACTCCGCAGTGAAGTGTGATTAATGCGATCTTCTTTTAACCACTCTAGGGAGATCTTCAGTCCGATGTTTTAGGACTGGGTAGCTGGGTAAGTTCCCTCGATTCTTACTCGCATGGAGAGATGTTGAATATATCCTGGTTTCATGTCACCGGAATTCTGTTGAAAACGAAACGCATTTTGATGCATGTCTTACAGTGCTGCTGCATTGGAGCCACCGCGTGCGTTCATAGTTCGTGTTCCGAGTATCTATCGTGGGTCCTTTCTTACTCAGTTGGGATGTTAAGCGAACCTCCAAGACATTCTCCGAAAAGAAGAGAGATAGAAAGAGTCAGAGTTAGATGAGAACCCATTAAATAATTCTAGAATAAGAATGCGAAAAAATTTTGATACATCAAGGAGGTATCCCTTAGTGTAAGTTATTTACTATGATCAAAAGCATAAATCTCTATATAAAATATCCATGTAATCTTTCATGTGGCGTATATCTCTCCAAGGATGCTACTCACGTCAAAACTACAAAGAACATTTAGAACCGTGACCGATTTATTAATGTAATGACAACATCTCCGCACAATCTTTGCCTAAGTCTCATTCTTCGCAAAAAACCTGTTTCCCTTTTGCTGATGTTCCTGCTCTGTTGATGTTAACAATGATATAAACATGGAACAGTTTCATCAAATAAATCAGGCCCTTGCAGCACATCTATCTGAATGTATAATCTCTATTATGCTCGTACATCTATCATGTACCTGCAGCTTAGACATGAGAAGCTATCAAGGCGTTCAATCCAGGATATTCGTGTTTATCTAACATATAATGGCCGAGTGCACAGTGATTGAAGACCATTACTCTTCTATTGTAAATGTGAGACGTACACTAGAAAGTAGCCCTTAGAATAGATCTGTAGTGACTATTGTAGTCTCTTCTCGCAATATCTCACAATATGGATTGTGACGTTGGAGAAGTTGTTAGGGAATCGAATGTTGACAATTTGTCGTACTCAACACTGTCCCTTTCGTATATAAGTCTACCAGTTTGAGGTACATTTCTTAGAACACAATGTTCAGGTAACGCGAATCCGTGTAAAGCAGAACATCGTCCAACTGAACACCAATCTAATATAGAGGACAATTAAAACGACCATGATGGTCAGGGAGAATAACTCATCGATGATTATGATCTTACGTTTAGGATTAGGAGGTTATCGCGGTTCCATTTTGTTTTTCCTTCCTTTCTTCATTTTTTCTTCATTCCCTTTCTTTCCCAATGGGCATCTCCATCAGATCAGCATGTACGTCCTGGCTCTTGGAACAGATTATCGCCACTATTCGAGATAACTCAGACAGTTCCAAATTCACAATCCCTCGACAAAGAGAGTCTCATCAAATCCTATTCGGTGAGGGAGGAGTGGTGACACCGATGCACAATTGGACATTTTCAGAGAAGTAAGAATTGATCTTTTGTTTCTATCAGTCGGCTGCTTCCATCCCTGACGTGGTGCTCCATCCCGTGACGTGGTGCTCCAATCCCGTGACGTTGCTGCTCCATTTCCGTGACGTGGTCCTCGCATCCGTTCGTGGTTTCTGCCATCCGAGAGCTCGCGTCACAATAAGTATATGTATGCGCATAGAGACGTGGTGCTCATCCCGTGAACGTGGTGCTCCATCCCGTGACTTGTGCTTCCGTCCATAACGTGTGCTATCCTGTACGTGGGCTACATACCGTGACGTGGGCGCACCATCCCGTCGCGAGAGCCTATCACAATACGTAGAGTACTACCTAGGCAGTAAGACGTAGTAAGCATGCCTTATCCGCAGTAAGAACATCTCTCTATATTCCGTCGCTGGAAACTGTATTGCTGTCTACCATACACACAGTTGATCGTGAGATTTCTATCAATCGTGAACATGCGAAGGTAGAACGTTTTGCAGACTCACATCATCGTGACGGGAGCGCATTTTAGAGTGTGCGCAGAGTTTTTCATGACTGACTTTTTAGGCACTTTTAGACACTCACGCAAATTGATCTGTCTACAGATCAAGACAACAACGTGTATTACTAGAATTTTTTCAGAAGGGAGGAAGCAGTTTTGTAATGTGCTCACTCCTATCACATATCTTTAAAGAGTGAATACCAACAAAGAATCAAGCCCTTCAGCACGTCTGCATACGTTGACTGACATTCTTCTGTTTCCTCCCGCTGAGGTTTGTTTGCAGGTCCTGTATCAAAACCATAACGCCCGCAAGGACGTTCACTGGGGTGACTTGAGCATGCTAATATGAATCCGGGAATCTGAGACTTTCCTTCCGTCACAAATAAGTAAGTTTGAATATAGTCTATCTAAAGATGAACACAAACGTGCATTAAGAGCTCGCTCAGTATATACAGACACATCGAATGAATATTGAAAGTCTGGGCATTATAGAAACCTAAAGAGTAGCTATAGCAGGATCCATACTACCTGAAGACGACTGAGGAGTGGTGAAAGTGAATCTGTCACGGGGATAGCTAAGCCGGAAGCCATGAAGGCCCCGCTGGTCCGTAAAATTTCTGTGCTATCGCTGCAACGCGTTGGGGATCATCCGTTAAGTGGCCTGCCAGGAATTGGTGCTACTGTGGGCCATGCATTACATCCAATAAAGACAGGTACATTCACTACGCAACAACATGACTAAGTAGGTGAAGAAGGCGATAACTAGAGATCAATTTATGTTAGTAAAGATGAGCAAGGAGCAACAAGTACTCGACACGAAGAAGACATAACCATGTGGCACCAGACCGAGCTATGGACTTCGAGGGCGCTCTCGGGTGATGCTGTAGACATGGCCCCTCGTTTTGGAAACTACCTCCCTGGTACCAAGGCCTTCCACATCAAAGTTTTTACAAAAAATCACCGGGTCCCGATGTTTATAGATGCCTGTACAGCAATGTGTAGCACGACAGGGAGGCTCTCTTTCGCACCGAATTAAACTTACGATGATAGAGATCAGTGTTCGTAGGTCTGAATAGCAGATTTTCCAGCAAATAGTCTTTCAAGTGGCGCAAATAAAGGAGACATCAATTGGTGTATTCGACACGATGCTCTGTGTGTGAGGTGTGGGGAATGATCCGAAGTGAGCAATAAACAACACCAAGGTAATTCCTGATTCCAAACAGGGTTATCGTCACCGGGTGTATTATCGTAATGTTGAACCAAGACTGAATAGCGAACGCACTGAGCCTTCGATTCGCTGCCGAGTCCATTGAAAAGCTCGATCATAGGAGTGGAAAACCCACGTTCTGATCTCTCAGCAGTTGTCGAGAGTTAAGCTTGTGATATATAGCATCACAAATTGTAGTGCACAAGTCATCTTTAAAGAATTGTATGAACCCTGGAGTTGTGCATTAGCCTGCACCAACTGAGAAAACAGGTCATCCAGAGAACAACGTTTTGTGGAGAGACACTTGCAGTTCAAATACATAACATGAAAATTGGAGTGGTCAATCATATCACTGACAGTACAATCATGCAGGACCTTATGCGTAAATTGGAGTTAGTTTCGGTTCCGAGACAGAATAATCAGATGAATTCCTCTGGCATGAGTATCAGTAGGGCCATTCCCTAGGGTGCTGGGTGCCTTCCGCAGGGTAACGAGATGGACTGCCCTGCATGACTAACACGTTTTCATACAACACTCCGTGAAACCTCGCGATTTCAGATCAGAGAATGGTGAGCCTTCACCAAATAAAGACTCAAGAAAGTCTTACACAGCCGAGCAATTTATTGAATTCTTCCAATGCCCTGAGATACATTATTGGTGATGCCGGATGCCAAGATACCTTTTGATTGGTCTGCCACTATGTGACCAGAGGAATATACCAGCTCGAAATCACTCCTATCAGCATAATCATCCATCACTCAGACCTAGAGTAATTCTGCCTGTCTTATGAATAAATTCAGTGTCATGATTAGGCTAAACTGTATATGGAGGCAACTGCCCTCACTACTTCCAGCTTGCGCCACATCGCATCACTTTGAAGTGAATAGAAGTCAGCTTAATAAAGCGAAAACTATGAGGAAAGGGGTCCAGTCGCTGGATGTACGTCGCGTGTCGAGTTATGCGTCGAAGTTAGGTTTGTTTCGAAGTACAAAAATATCACAAGAGATGAATCACGCAAAATGGTTTCAAGACTTTTGTATCACGAAGTGTGGGCGGGGGGGGGAGGAGGACGCTGGCAACACTGTGTCTCAAAGAAAGTATTTCATGACAAAAGAGCGACTGCTACTAGGCTCTCTGCAAATGAATGTGGAGCAGCGATCTTGTAGCGCTCTACAATAGTCACAGAGATTTCAGGCAGTGCGTACGTATGCACTTTTTATGTCAAAGAGATTGCAAACATGCACACACACACAATGTTATCGCCTGGACCGCTCTGGACCGTTATTAGACTATCCCTCTGGAGGGAAGCTATCATATAGTTTGTGAGAACACAAATCAGAAACAACTCAGTGATGCGTGCTCCCGACATAAAGCGGAACATCGACCGAAGAATTGACGCCGGTGATGAAAACTTTCCTTAGACTTAATGACAGATGGAAAAGCTATCTACTCGTTTGTACCAATACCCTGTGATAAGCCCGCTATCAGCCGGGGGCAGTGTATACTAGGCACTAGACGCATGTGAATTGGTTCGCACTCTGTGCGAAACCCCTCACCGTATCGAGCACGACAGGAAGAAATTGTCTATGTTAGTTCGCAGAGAGTCGTATTGAGACACGAAAACTCATTTGAGAAGACCTGGCAAGCACCTGTCTCTTCTGGAATCTGAAAACGAAGCCTACGATTTTTGGGCGTGGGGCTACTTCCGCCAATGTCCCATTTCTAGCTGGATGCTTTTGAAAACAGCATACAGGGCGAAAGCATTGTACAATGTTGGGATATATGTGTCGAACTGCAAAGCATACAATCCGAGCGCCCATCGAGTAAATTGATGGTACGGAATGGACAGTGCTTTGAGTTGCTCCTGAGTCATGCTCTTCAGTGGGCAACGCTGAGCAGCCAGTCTCTCCTACGGAAAACACAACTCTAGATCTGTCGGCAGATATTAGAAATCCCGTCCCTACACGTCCAAAATACGATTCACACATTCCGTGAACGTCACAGGCTCGGAACTCCATCCAAATTGACTCCGCACGATCGTTGGTTCCAAGGCATTGTAGAGATTTATCAAAGCACACTCCGGAAGGTGGTATCAACATGATTGAAGGCTCTGAGCGCCAGTGACTGGCAACACAAGCATTATGTACGAACGTCTACAGTATCAAGCGAGCGAGAACAGACCACATCACATTACAAGCGACGAAATAGAGTACCCACGAGGCTATCCTGACAGTGGTCTACGCACATGCTTTTGTGATGCTGAGTGCTGTCGTGAAAACATATCTGGATCTATCCTTTGCGAGCAAACACATTTACAATTGAAGATTTTTCGGGTTCACTATTATCTCAACGTATAAATTAAATTATTAATAGGGTGAATTCTATACAGAGCTGATACCTAGAGTGAACATAGTGGTAAAGAGAGCTCTAATAATTTCTTTTCTATTTGTCATCTACTATTCGAATAGAGTATTAGAAACATAGAGGAATACAGTTATAATTAATTAGAACCGACCAACTATCCACCATTAGAGGGTTGATATGTTTTAATAACCATCCAAGATCACAGACTCTATAATTTTCCACTAGCACCAACCTAGGACACTCAGTAGGTCACTAAGTGTGCTTAATGACAACCCATCCCAGGATATCAGCCAGATCAGAGTATTAGATAATGGTAATATACCGACGCAGGAGAGCGCACCAATTAGATTAATTTCTATTATCGAGAGGAAACATAGATTATACATATGTACTACATCAGCTAACCAGGATCTGCTTGAGGCTCAATAGTAGTGGAGCAAAATAATTTTTTTAGTACCACCAATCATCAGTAGATTTATTATTTTAACAACCAGACCCAGTAGTATATTTTATATCCAACCGAGGAACACCAGTAGATTATCATTTTTGAACCACCAGGCACCATGTTAGTATTATATTTAAATACCACCTAGAACACCAGTAGATTAATTTTATACCACAGGAACATCTCAGTAGATTATATTCTACGACCTCGGCTGACACATTGACCTCAAGGGCACAAACTACGCACCGCTACATCACGACACCCGGATCATTCTCGTACAGCATGCAGTACTACATTCAAAACACCGACAAAACGGGACATTTTTTCACAATTAGATTTTAATATTAATCATGAGTTATTTTCATTGGTAATGAAAAACGTACCTTGTTCAGGCCCCCACAAAAACATCCGAACTCAAGCTTTAATATATATGAATAAGGTGACAGTGACAGACTACGTCCGATGAAAACTCATTAATTTGCAATTAATAATTTCCTACTCTCTTCTTCCTTCTTTCTCCCTCTCATCGTAATCAAGAATAAACTTTTCTATCCTCTATCGCAGTCTATCGATATCTTTCCACATGAGTTTTTGGGTGCGTTGTAAAAAGGCTCACATGATTAGTGAATTCCTGCGATTGGAGACCGTCGTTGCGTGATGACGTCATGCGTAGACACGTCATTTTTCACTCTTCACACAGAAGTAAACACGGGGATATTTTTTACTTGTCCACAGTTATTGCAAATTCTGGTGAACCGCACATTGAGTTATATAGAAGACACGTCCTGTCTCGCAAGGCAGAAAAGTAACTGCGTTTCACGTCCCACAAAGTATTTTTTTCATGAAATACAACATTGTTTCATTCCTACCGCATGATATGTGATAATTATACGTACCATTCATTGCGCGCGGTCATCACCGAGAACACGCTTCCGGGATCTGCTGCGGACAAAACATGCATCACTCTCGTACCTTTGTAATTAAACTGTTTACCTTTTTTTTTTCCTGCAAAACGGTATCTTCATTTAATGACCCCCCCTCGAAGATTGCGTTTGTTCAGTCTTCAAAATGTACACGAGGCCTTGAAAACATCCGAGATACCTGGAAGAGAAAAAAGATGGTGATGATTTCCGTAATGGCCTGGAGGGCGTGGCCTGGTAGAATGGGCGGGCTTATGACAAATAGCTGCTTATTTTTATTTTATAATTATTCTTTGAGCTTATTTTTCTTATCGTTTGTTACGACTCTTTTGATTATTTTTTTTATTATTGATGCCTTTATGTATCTTACTAACCTGTTACTTTAACCTTAGTTTTTTTTTTTTTCCTCCTGTGCTTTGTTGACCCAGTCGGGCACATTCCACCCGCTTTAATTGGAACAGTCAAGCTCTTTATGAGGTTATCCAATAATTTGTTCTTACCATCAGCACTACTTCTTCAGTTAAAACTACACTGATCTTTTTGCATCTTAGAAGTAATTAAACTGTCTCCTTATCTGAAATCACCACCCTTTAACCCTGCTATATCACCATACTGCCGCATGTCTGTCCTTCAAGCTGAAACTACCGCTCCTTCTTCACAAGCTCCATTGACTTCCCTTCTTTTTTCCGACTGAATTAATGGAACATAATTTATTTTTTTTGTTCAGGTTACCAAATGACCCCATATGCACCTTGTGAAAACATTTCTTCAGATTTTAATACAATGAAATGCTGAATTCTTGCTCATAGACACCCTCTATTGCGGTATCAGACCTCAATCTGAGTCAGGCATCCAATTTCTCTTTACCATCGTTACTGTCTACGTATCACTACCGAGTCCCTTGCAATCATTTTGATATGGAACAACACATTTCTTCGATAAGGTCTCAGCGTGAATTATGGATTGAATATGTGAGTTTTTACTTTTATTTGTCCCCGGATTCTTAAACGAAAATACCCATTTATGACAGGGTATTTTATATTTTCGAATTTTATAAAAGATGAATTGCATCATATTCCTGTTCCCATTGAATGGCGTCATCCTGATGTTACTGGCTGAAACTTGCCGGTCCACTGTGAACAGACACATGTTAAGAACACCTTGAAAGTCGCCCAACATATTGATAGTCAGTGTGCTTATATTGGGTTCTAATCATTGGGGATTTTGTACAACTCGTAGCTCGAAGAGCTCCCACAGGGGGAGAGAAGGGGTGAAGAGGGAAAAAACCGGTGGGGAACAGACATAGATCTGTGGATGGGAAATGGATGGAGTGGGGAACATGGGGAATACAAGATGGGACACTACGGGACTTTCAGGAAAAGGCAAGCAGAGATTTGAAGGAGGTGCGGTTTTGAGGTGGGTTTGGGGTGGATTAATGGGGGTAGAAAGATAGAGGATTTGGGTGGGGACGATAAAGTGGGTGAACCAGCTGTTTGAAGCCTGGGGAGAATGGGATTGGAAGAGGGTGTGGGAGTTTATTCCCATAAGGCAGGGAAAAAGAGGAATGAAATTAGAGTGAAGGTGAGGGCAGTGATTTCGTGGAAATTTTGGCAGTTTTAACAGAATGGGGGTTGGTTGGCCGGACCTTGAGCACCCTGCCGGAATATCGTAGGGGGAAAATCGCAGACAAGCAGGGGGGGCGAGACGAGAGAGGAGAGGAAGGAAGACAGAAAGACCACCTACCTGCCTGGCGGTAAGCAGATGAGCGGCCCAAGACTCAGCCTCATCACAGGAGATACCATGATCCTAAATGCACTTGGTTTCCACAGCGTGAAGCCTGTTAGAAAAGGTGGGAGGCAGGAGCTCCAGCCCAGGGGGGGAGAAGGTAGTAATCCATCAGGCTGCGGACGAGAAGCTTTCGGTAAGTGGTCAGTGAGCTCAGGTGGGCCGAGGATGGACTTTGCAGCTATGGACGGAGTTCCCAGTCGGCGAACCTGGCTTGGAGGCCAGGTTTGATAATGTGGCTTCCCAGGAAAGAATCATGGCAGATAGTGAGACCTCAGAAGCTTTGAATGTAAAGGACTTCTCCTTCCAGGAAATGTTCAAGGAAAATCGTGGAGGTGTATGGGTGATTTGGATGCGGTAAAGTAAACGCAGGAGTGAAGCTGATGATAACGAGAAGTAACAGGAGCGTTGTGGAGAGACATCGTGGTTGGTTACAAGGAGGTGGGTATGTTTAGGAAGGAAAGATGAGAAAAAGAAAAAGAAAAAGAAGAAGAATAATCGGTTACTTCCTGGGTAATGGGGGAGAAAGGGTTGTTGTGTTTTTTTTTTGTTATTTTTTTTTTAATTATAAGACAATAACACGTGTGTAGCTGGGAGGGATAGATGGGTGGGCGTTGGGAAAAGTGGGTAATAGGGAATTGATGCGTAATAGGGGAGAGGATACAAATAAAACGAATCGAACAGCTCAATGGAAGCAAGTCGCCTCAGAGCGAGCCTGATAAGACAAGGTCAACGTCAAACTCACAAAAACAGATGATCTTTTTGAAAACAAAACCAAACTAGGGAACACCACTAAGCAGTCCTTAAAGAGCTTAGCTAGTTTAAGCTAGTGAGACATGTAAATACTCATTGTCCTTAATTCTTCCTCGTCTGTGATCCCCTTCCTGGGTAACTGGGTGCACTCGGTTCATGTGTCCACTCCCCGGGTTGGACACGTACTAAACTATCAATGTTATAATCATCAATGCTTTGTCAACACATTCGATTAGTGGAAAATGTCAATTTGGGCAAACTTGGCTGAATGATCAAAATCCAACTTGGAAAGCATTCTTGTCCCAAAATCAAGCCACTTGCGAAATTAAGCCTAGCATCTTTGTTTTCTCTTGGATGTATGTTTTATTTGAAACCTTTCAGAGGAATTACTCGATCGTGGGGTTTCTTATTAAGTCCCACTGCATAGTTGAACTTCTTACAATAAGTGGGTTGTGTTTTAGTTAGGACCTCATCGATTAATCAGCTGTAAAAGGGCAAAGCAATACTCACTTCTACCCAAAGTACAGAGTAGATACTCTCGTGAAGTCGCACCATCGGGACCGAGAAAAAGTGATCGACTTAGAACGGTGACGACTTACGCGTATGCGAACATCTCCTGATGAACTGTGGGGTGAAGGATTGATAGTTCGCGCGTGTGCCTGGACACGTACGTGTGGAGGGCGCAACAATCTCTAAGCCGGCTATTGTAAGCCAAAAGGGAAACACAATCCTCTGGGCATAGGTGGGTCTATTGGTGAGTTGGAAAGCGAGTCAAAGCTAAAGATGAATTCAATGGAATCAGTTTATAAAAAGTAAAGATAATGAAACAACTGTAAGACAACTCGTATCACCATCGGTGATGGTAGGTAACAAATTACATACAAGACTCAGTCATTGGCGTGGTGATGACTACCACTCAATGCCTATTGTGTAGTGAGTGTGTGATGTACAAAACAAGCAATATAAAACCCAATGATCGGACTACCACTAACCTCGACGATCTTTACTCACTTCGCGAAGTAATACCGTTATGTTTCACTGTCCTCAAACTCTTGGGCATCTGGTGCATGGAGTAAGGGACTCAAACTGGTCTTGTATTTCCATGAGCTTGTCTGGGCAAATCCTCCCCGAAAGTACAGTATTGGCGGCAATCAAACAATCCAGGGCGCTCGGATGCCTACCGGAATAGTTGGGAGGTTGCGTTGGGAATGTACTGTCTCCTCCTGAGTCCTCGAGATCAAAAATGTCCACATTGTCCACGTCACCGTCGTCGTCCGGAGACGTTCTTCACAGAAATCCACAATTTCTGCACAGTCATTTGGTTGGGTGCTGCCTAACTCAGCGTCCACATGTGATGATTTCTCAATGAGGGCAATCTTGCGTCTGAACCAATTGATTTCAGCGAGTCTTTTCCCAACGTTCGCGGAATCTGGTTTATTGGTTCGTATCGCTCTCCCATCACTCATGGGCTTCTGCGATCTTCTGTCTTGCTTCTTCGTATTTGAATGAAGCCCGACTGAACGAAGCAGTTCGCGATGGTAGCAATTGGAGACCTTTTCCCCATAGCGTTTTGGCAGCTTAATCAGGGGCATCCAGCAAAATCCATTTGAATGGATTCGCCTCATTCTGCCTGATTCTAGGCGATGCGTGGCAAGGATCTGAGCGGTAAGTGAAGTTTCAGGTTTTCTGATTGACGCCACCATCCATCTTGGCTGAAGTGTGACTGGTAAGTATTGGTGTTGGGAGAAATACAAGTTCCTATGTTCTCCAGTTGACCCATGCACGGTGTGAGCGGGCAGTTGTCAAAACTACGAACCGCAATTTGGCGTTGTTTTCAAGTGACGTACGACGGTTAAGTTTCACCAACCATTGTTGAACAGGTGGCGAAGTCACCACGCCTTTTATTCGCTGAGTAGGCCCACAGGCAGGTGTTTCACAACTTTTTGAAGGCTCGGGTGTCTTACTTTCAACCCGATGGCGTACAGAGTGCAGCTTTGTCGGTGCCATCCCATGTTTCGCTCCAACCAGTCAGCGTGAACACGGTCTTCGCCTGCTTATCCCTGACATCGGGATTGACCAACGTACCCCAGCAACTTTTTCTGCGAGCATCTGCCAGCAAAGCGCAGTCTCATCGCATGTAACAACATCCGAAGGCTGAATCCTTCCAAGATGTTTCTTTCAATTTGCCATCGTTCCAGGTCCGTGCAACCCACTGCGATATCCCGCCGCCTATTCGCCGCACTTTTGACCTTGCCAGATCTCCCCAACCTCACTTTGAATCTGCTATCCAGCTGCATTGGCAAGGTCTTCAGCTTCATCATGCCTGAGTCCGCGCATAATTTACATGCCTCAAGTAGCAACATGTTCACCGTCCAACCAAATATTTTGGTGATCCCCGACATTTGCCGAAACCAGATGATGAGCTGCGTCATCGACATCTTTCAAAAGGACACACATTTCAACGCGTTTCAACACTTACCAACCGCCTCGCGATCTTCTCCAAACTTGTCCCAAAATACTGCCCTTATTTTTCACACGATATACTTCAATGTCTCCGTTTATGTGAACTTCTCAGCTATGGCTGTTTTCTTCAATCCAGTGATTTGCCTCGCAAAACTTGATATAATGTCGTAATTTTTTTCTTGGTAAGATTTAGTTTGTAAGCTTACGCTTAGCTCGCGCTCGTCCGCCTCGGTGCGATCACGTGTACAATATCCAAAAGTAAGAATGACAACTGTCCGCTACGACGGACCACCGGCTTATGACCCGTCTTGCGTAATACCCAATACAGTATCAATGCCCAGCTTCAACCGGCTCGCCTGGCCACTGGATATGTACACACGTTGATCGCACTGCAGGCAGGACGATGGCGACTAAGCGTAAGCTTACAACTAAAATCTACCAAGAAAAATACGACATTATCAAGTTTTGCGAGGCAAATCCACTGATGAAGAAAACAGCCATAGCTGAGAAGTTCGACATCAAACGGCAGACATTGAATGATATCTTGA
>CM068962.1:50648862-50670436 GCA_035128595.1 Eptatretus atami
ATGTATAAATTAATGATTGTCGGAGTGTAAATTTGGATATATAAATTAATGATTGTCGGAGTGTTAATTTGGATATATAAATTAATGATTGTTGGAGTGTAAATTTGGATGTACAAATTAATGATTGTTGGAGTGCAAATTTGGATGTATAAATTAATGATTGTCGGAGTGTAAATTTGGATGTACAAATTAATGATTGTTGGAGTGTAAATTTTGATGTTAAATTAATGATTGTCGAGTGTAAATTTGGATATATAATTAATGATTGTTGGAGTGTAAATTTGGATGTACAAATTAATGATTGTCGGTAGTGTAAATTTTGGATGTAAAATTAATGATTGTCGGAGTGTAAATTTGGATGTAATAAATTAATGATTGTCGGAGTGTAAATTTGGATATATAAATTAATGATTGTTGGAGTGTAAATATTATGCATCCTTCTTTTTAGTTGGTTATACTCTTGCATTGTGAACCAATTTCCTGATTTAAGATGAGACTCATTGACTGGGATTTGCTTCCAAGATAAAGTGGTTACTATGAATGATCCCAACAAGCGGCAGTTGGGGGTTGCAGCCTAGAGTGCCACCCTACTCTGCTGCTGTAGGTGCAGACTGCCAAGGCACTGCGCTCACTGCGCTTTCTCAGTCCTGGCCCACAGATCAAGGCTTTCAACCCCGAGAACAGCCTGCGAGAGCGGCGCAAGTTGGAGACCAAAGTCAAAACCGTGGAAAGGTCGGGTCCTTTGTCATACTGACCCCTCAAGCCAAGGGGTACCGTGTTAAAATAAAATTAAAAAAGCCTTGATTGCTTCCCTTAACATCCCTTCTCTTTAATATTCCCACTGTCTCTTAACAGCTTTTCTTTTTTATTTGTGTTCCTCCTGTATTCGGTTTTCCGAACAATATTGGATGTCTTGCTCTCACCCTCGTGTTGGCAGGCAGAGCCTCCCTCAAAGGCAGGAAGTGTATGATGAACGTGGCCTTCTGATCGGATCCGGCCTGGACCTGTGCGACTGTCTCGACGAAGACTGCCCCGGCTGTTTCCTGGCCTGTCCACGTTGCAGTTCTTCCAAATGTGGCCCTACGTGTCGCGTTAACCGCAAGTGGTTTTATGACCAGATGGACGTTGAGGGAGGGGAGATTTACCGCAACAAGTATTCCACATAGGCAGCCGGGCGTTGAAGCCTTTGGCTTCCGTCAGCTGTTCAGCTCCAAATGTTGTATGAAATATTTTGTGTGATACTGTCAGCTTCACACTTTTTCTCAAGATGAGGACTTGGAAAACATTTGTTTTGAAAGTCATCCATAGGTTTCCCTCAGGTTTTTAACTACGTTATTTTAGCTTTGAATGTTACATGGAGGCGATTCTATTGGTAATGGTAGAATGTTGTGAACTCTTTTTTTTATTTTTTCCAAATATGTTTAAAGTGTTTGAAATAAATATTATCTTGAAGAACACTGACAAAAGCAAAAAGTCTTCTGATATAGTAAATGTAAAAGCAACTCTACTAATCTTCAAGTGGAACCATTGGTCCATTGGTCCATTGGACCAAATTTTCATTGGTCTAGTGGCTAGTGAATTTTGGAACTCATGGCGATCAGTTTGGTGTATCACACTCCCCTTTTGAAAGCCCCAGTCAAGCCCTATACTCTTGTACTAAAACGGTTATCGTTGTCCCTTTATTTTGAAGATTATGGTCGCTGAATCTTGCCTCATGACTGAGGCTGCTGCCTCTGTCCAGCAGCCTTGCATTTCTTTTGGAGATCTCACCTTGCCTTCCTCTGCTGCTCTGTCTCATCACCTGTATGCCATATAAATACCACACCATGCTGCATGCATGTTTGATGTGGTTGTTCACGGCCTTGAAGCATACTGGCCTGCTGTGTTGGAGCATTAGCTTGCCTTTCACCAAGCCCAGATGAGTTTGGACCAGGGCGGAGAAGATACATTCATTATTATTATTATTGCCAAATGATACTATTGTTAACGTTTTTAGTATTAATTGATATATTAACTATATATATATATATATGCTTTGTTACAATGTTATCATTAACCTCCGCCATCGAAGATGGACGGAGGTTACTGTTTTCACCCCTGTCTGTTTGTTTGTGAACAGTATTACGGAAAAACCCTCGACGGATTTCGACGAAACTTGGTGGGGATTAGGTCTGGTCCAAGGATCATGCCATTAGATTCTGGACTTGGTTCAAAGTCCAAATTGGCCGTTATGGCGGCCATTTGAAAAAATATTTGAATTTTTGTTTTTGCATTCCTACATGTTTGAAGTGATTTCCAAACCCCCCCCCCCCAAAAAAAAAATTGTAGAGAAAAAAAACAAAATTTGCAACTTTTTTCAACAAAATTTCGATTTTTTTTTTTGCATTTCTACATGTTATAAGTGATTTCCAAAAAAAAAAATGCCAAAATTATAATTGCGGCTGATTTGGAACTTCAGGTGGATATACCCACGTAAAATCAATTTCTGTCTCAAGGAATCTAGTTATGACGAATGAATTGAGTATGTAAAAGGGAAAGTTGCAAACTATAACTCTGTGAGCACTGTTGATGTCAAATTGAATGAATAGGATATCAGGTTTCACTTGAGTGACCTAGCAGTATTGGCGGCGGAGGTTTCGCACTCTACCGAGTGCTCCCCCTCTAGTTGTTTTTGTTATTTATTTTGGAATTAGAATGCCATGCCATGGTAGAAGGATGTATTTAGCTGCTTTATATACCTTAACATGGCGTGTGTTTAAAACATGGGAATTGTAACGGATTTTTTTTTGTAGTTAATTAGCGTAATCAACTCAGGAGGTCATGACTATCATTTTGGTGCATCACATTAGACATCAAAACGCTCTCGCAGAACTCCACAAAAACATTACACACATACACACCTCATCCATTGAGAGTAGGGTCTCATGGTTCTTAGGGGTATTGTGGGTTTGTGTTTTTTGGGTTTGTGGGTTTTTTGGGTCCTCGGGGACTTGCATGGGTGAAACTCATTCCGTTTTTTACGGAAATCCGTATTTTTGTAACGACCCATACGGAGGTTTCCAGATGTTCGTCATCACAAAGGCATGCTGTGATCATTGGGAATTGAGGTGTTATTCCGATCTACTGATTCGTTTCTTAACCCGTTTCATCCGGATGCGGTACAATGCTAAAGCAACAACACGTCATGACCATGATTATATGAATTAGTCCCATGGTAGTTTTATTATGAGCTATTTTTGTAGAAGTTACTCAGGTACAAAAGCTTGCAAGCGTGTTACCGTGATTAGATGTCCGCCTGGCAGGAGGCCGTGTGTGTACATTGGTGTTGTATATCCACTTTTCCTCGCCGGCAGATTCGTCTGTATTGGTTATCACGTTGGAATGACATTTATATTCGTTTACATCACGAGTGTTAACATTTTATTTTGTGATATTTATGGTGTAGTATTAATTTGTGATTGGAATGGAAATGTATTTTGAGGTTAGGTTTAAAGAAGACTGAGGAACTTGTAAAGGGGTGGGGAGGAAAAGGCGGGGTTTCCCTGATCGGAATGGAAGGCTGTGATGTTCATTCATCTCTCGTCGGAGATTTATGATACCTGCAGATCACTTGAATTATAATTCAAGGAATGATAATTATCACCAAGGCAGGACTTATCCTTCCGTAGAATTCTTCTTCAATCGTCTCGCAAAAGGTCGAGGAGAGCTTGCGTGTCATTGCAATCTGTAGCGGCATCATTTTCATGTTGAATATAATATGTAAATATTCTCGAGCTCGGATTGATCGGGGGTTTTCCGGAACCGGGTGAAACCGGAAGAGAGATGAGCGGGTTGACTCGGAGAGATATTCTGTGCCTGGTGTTGTGCTGAAAAGGGCAACCATTCTCATGGAGTTTCGCTGGTGACGATTCTTCCCTTGATATTGGCACTTTCCTGTGGCTCGTGTGTTAGTAAATAGCTCTTCCTTGCTTTCGTGGCACCTTGCACGTCTCGCGTTGCCTTGCGTGGGTGGGTGAAGGACTCTTCAGATAAACTTCACCCACCCACGCGAGACGTGCAAGGTGCCACGAAAACCCGGAGTCGATTCCCCTTTGGATCCTTCATCAACATTCCTGCCTTCGGCCCTGCCCGGTTCCAGAGGGCGATTGATGAGTACCTCAGCAACTTACCATTCCCTTGTGGCATTTGAACTCCTTTCAGATGTATTTCCGTCACTTGTACGGTCACGACTCCAACCGCTGGCCAACAGTGCCCCCTGTTACTCATTTTGCTAACCTCGGAAGGGTGACCGGCCGAGTCAACCCACCTGGTTGTCCCCTTCAACAGTCAGGAGAGGGGCTCGAACCCAAGACCCTAAGATCTTTTCAGCCACCCTAACCGTTAAGCCAACACCACACTCCAGCAATGAATGTTCATGTGAAATTTAAAAAAAAATATTTTTATTCCCCAAATATCACTTTCATTTGCATCGTTTTTGTTTCAATATGGACAGGATTACTCCAAAATTCACATTTTCACATCAATTTTCTGGGATTTTCCTCCGGAAAATCTCGTTTTTTCCTTTTTTCAAAAGTTTTGCAGTTTCAACCATGGTTTTGGGTCTTTGGTTGTTCTGAGCCTTTGGGTCCTTGGTGGGGAGGGGGGGTCTTGAGGTCTTCAAAAGTCGAAGGGGTCTCAGAAGTCTAAAGGGTCAAAAGGTACATTCCAATAGTGTGTATTTAATGAATAGACTAAGTATTAATACATGAAAAGTAACACACACACACACACACCACAACACACACACACACACACACACACACACACACACACACACGACCTCTTCCTCATCCATTTACAGTAGATAAGCAATGGAGAGGAGTGCAAGGTGAGGTAAAGTTTCCTTTGGCAGTGTGATGGGGTTGGAAAGATAGCTTCGGCCCTCGAGGTGCGCACACTCGCTCCTGAGCCATCTTGCCTGTTTGAGTCTCGGCTCAGCTAGATCTGTCAACTAGCCTTAGAATCTGGAAAAAGGATCTGTCATCGTGTTTTTTTATTGTTTTAAAAAAAATATATATAAAATCTTGGCTCATGAAAGAGTGAGGTGACAGATGATGAAAAGAAAAGGCAACAAAGTGATGGTGAGTATGGGTATCTTGGGAGGGCAGTGAGTGGAGAACCGTTTGGCAAGAAAATTAATGAACAAGACAAGAGGACAGATGATGGAAAGAAACACAATGACATGCAAGTAAGAGGATTGAGTTAGGTTAATGGGGATATAAAGTTCACGAGTAGGTATGGTGTGGGGTGACACGATGGTGGTGCACTGCCTGCTTGAAGCCCTGGAGGGAAGAGTGGGTATTGAACAGCCTCGTGCAGGAGTGAGGGGGAGGTGGGGAGGAGTACTATAATGTAACATTTAACTAAGAAAATAAAAACAGCATGTGCAATGACTAGTAAATTTGTTATTGAATATGGAAGCAGAGAAACAAAACATAAGGATGGCAGTTTGAAATATAAAGGTTAAAGTGGTGTAAAAGTCATCTGACCATCTTGAAAAATTTCACTTCAGTCATCGACTATATAAATTTTCTGAACGTAACATTGATGCAAGCTATTTTATGGTGGCATTGTATTTTAACGATTAATTATGTTTGGTTCAGCATTAAATATAAATGAATCCACATTTTCTTTTCATTACGATTTGCCGTATTTTTTTGGCGTATACTTCCCCCTTCGGAAGTCGGGGCCTCGACTTTTAATCGGAATTGATTTATCTATGGTTTAAGATTGAATTTCATGAACGAAAAAAATTAAATTGCAAAGTGGTATTTTCTGAAATTAATGTATAAATGTTGATTTAAAACTCACTACAGCGAGTTTCCATTTAACGTCATGGATGCGTTCCCAGAAAGTACAATGGGTAGCAAAAGCAGGGAGTCGCGGGGGCCGACGGGGCGAGGGGCAGCTGGTGCTTTTTCTTCTTCTTGCATATTGCAGCTTGGCTGCCGGGTAGCTATCATTTTGTTGGGGCGACTATGCCGCTGATGCTGTACCCCTATACCAGTACACTGGTACTCGTTTCGCCAACCTCAGGATGACAGGCTGAGTCAACCCCACCTGTTGTTAATTCAGCAGCCAGCAAGGCTCAAACTCAGGGCCCTAAGATCCCAAGCCAGCACAAGGCAGGGTGCTAATGTGAAGGGATTACAGGGAGGGAGAAGCAGGCCTTCATGTCTGGGACGACTGCTCAACTAATTTGTGGGCTGTGAAGGCAAAGGGAAGCTAAGCCTGGAGCGATACGGTGCTGTCCTCGCCCTGATTGGACTTGCGGGTGAGTTGTGCGGCCAATCTGGAATCGAAGCATCCTGCGAGAGGGCAGGATCAGGTCTATGGGGAAATGTGATATGGAAAGATAGTAATTTCAGTTTCTCAGATGTCAAATGAGTATGTGGTGCGCTGGAGTGAGCTGTGACCAGATCAACCTCGTTGAGACAGTGCTCAGTGATCAAGCTCTTTCATGGATTAAAATGTGCTTTCATTACAATAAGTGTCAGGTGTTCATTTTTAACTCACCTGGACTTTAGGCAGGTAAGCTGATGCGATCGAGCCGTGTCCGTGAGTGAGTGAGTCAGTCAGTCAGTCCGTAAACACTTTAGTCATTATCGCTTGAACCAAACCAACAATTTTGATGAAACTTGGCCACAAGCTTCATATCTGATGCTTAATGAAGGTGTATTGACTGCATCAAAATATTTGCTCATTAAAGGGGTCGACGGGAGGGGGGGGGGTTGACGCCCCAAAATAGGTATTTGCTCTCTTCTCCGAAACTATACACACAATTTCGATGAAACTTGACCACACCCTTCATCACCTGTAATGTACCATAGTTTGTTCACGGCATTAAAAAAAAATTGGGGTCTAAGGGGGTCGGCAGGGGGTTTGAGTGACTGTTTCTCCTGATGCAGGTGAGCAGTCCTATTTTTATTGATGAGTCATGAACTGTGACAAAATGGAATGTGCTTTGAGCCAGTGCTGTTAATCCTAATTTATCTGAAAGGTTATGTCACAAAGTAGTTCAAATAAATACGAAACAGCTCATTGATATTCATGACCCTGGAAGTACTGTCGGCAGCGATGCCTTGTGACAGTGTCAGGGAGGAATTAACACCTCTATTGTTCTGACTGACAATTGTTTTTTTTCTCACCACCGTAGTTCATCTAGCTTATTCTTGCACTCCAAATCCTCTTTTGGCTCTGGTGGCCGGTCAATGTGTGACGGGATTGATTGCTAACTACTGCGTGCGCTCAAACTCTCACCTAGGGACTCTTGTGGCCAGTCGGTGTTAGTGCAGCAGATTACTGAAATAATCTTTCACTTGGTGGTACAAGCACCAAATTTGGTATACATGTGCTCCAGGACCTATTCTCTCAGAAAAGTACGTTACCCATGTTGAAAAACAAAAATGGCCGCCATTGAAGTGGTTTGAATCTGTGTTTGAGCTAAATTTTGATGGAATAATGCTATTTTAATGTTCTATGCATCGAAATATATGTTTTTGAGTTAGAAAAATCCATTTCTGCACTTACAAAATCGTAATTATTGAAAACTAAGATGATATGGCCGGAATTAAATGACGACAGGCTCTTTTAGCGCTACATTTTGCAAAAAGAAAAAAATAGAATAATATAGCATATACAGCAGGAAATTAGTATCTTTTGATTCACGTGGTGGATTAGTCAATCATTTAGTCCTCACATTTGCATGCACACAACTGTGTACACTTGAGACTTAAGCGATACACTTTACATCGCCCTCGGCATTCCGTCTTGCAGTCACATTTTGTTAACTGCTGACAACTCTGGCAATGGGTGAAGGGCGTCCAAAAGACTTGCCAGACCTCACCATCTTTCTGCCACCCCCAGTTAGCAGGGCTTTCAGTTTGCATTTTGCACACTGTTGCCTGGCCCATATGCAGCCTGCTTGGTAGGCAGACCGTTTGACATGCTGTACGAGAGCTGCGCTTGTCGGTGGAATGCATCATAAGACCTTTGCTTCCGAGCGAACAAGTCCAGTCTTGCCTCATAAACTTTGTCCATAGTGCTGTTCTTGTCATACATGGTGATGACAACATCTCAAGGACGTTGTAGTCTGCATTCCGACTGGTGGGTACTGACTTAACTTCTTGAGGGTAAACCTCCCATGCCTGCCATGCAGTTTTTTTGCCTTTTCCGCGAAAAGCTGACAGAATATCACAGCCAGTGAAGGCGTTGAAAGAACAGCATGCCACTGGATTTGTCTGGGCCAATATTCGCCACCATGTCATGAATTGGCAACCACTTAATGAACTGACCCTGGCCAAATTCAACCCACAGCATTTCTATGCCTGCGTCTTGAGGGTAGCAAAACACTGACTGCAACAACGAGACATCTGTGTCACATGCTTTAATCAACACAGATGTCATCTGTTGCTTGGCTGCATGAAGAGCATGAGTGAAGATTCTGGAGTCTGCTTCCTCGTGGTTGCAAGGACTTAAGCCATCAAGACTGATGGATCTTTTGAAAGAGCCTGATCTCCTTTGGTCACAACAACGACATTGTCAGGACACATGGTCACTATCTTATCAGCAAGGAACCCAAAGAGCTCTGTCTTGTTGTTGTTGTCTCTCAGGAAACTTTTCCAGTTAGGTGGCAGGTTTTTCCATCACTTGGCGTCGATCCCCTTTGCCTCTCTTTGATCTTGTTTCAGCCTTCAGGCTGGAAGTCCAATAAACATCAAAAACTATGTCTGTCCTCACGAAATTCGATGAGTACTCTGAATCTTTGGAACCACATCTAGGACAGCATATTCCTCAAAGGTCTTTGATGTCTTTGCGCAATGAATACACAAGAGAGGACCCATCAATGATAACAGCATCACATCCTGGTCTAGTGTCGGGAGGAGTAACTGTAGCTTCCAGAATTTTGCAAGTTGCGACTTCTGACCAGTGTGGAGTTTCCCACTGTCACTCAGCGCCGCAGGGAAAGACTGGTTTTCATGTTGGAAAAACTCACGCAGGTCACCCTCTCGTGCTTGGCAGGATATAAAGAGTTGCGGGAACAGACGGCAATCATCTTTGAGTACCTGCTGCTTCATGTCGCCAGAAGTTGCAGCTGCCTCTTGGCGAAAGAAGTCTGCTTGTTTCTTTTTGATGGGCTTATAGAAGGAAGCTCCGTCACCCAGACCATTGAAAAATTCTCGGAAGGCAACTTTACCTTTCTCAAGGTGAGTCCTTACAAGTTCAGCAGTACTGGGATGCACGATGGTTTTTGAGTCCAATGTGAGCAGGTCTTTTGATTCTTCCTGAAAAGGATTGCCCAGATCCTTCATTTCACCAAACAATTTCTGGACCTTGTCAGAGAAGGATTTCTGAGATAGGCTGGTTTGCTCATGGTGCGTGATATCTTCATTTGCCACTTTGGCTAGTACGCCAACTCATACTGTGATATTAGCACGCTAACTTCTGGTCCAGACCCATCCACCTACTCAGTGCAGCTGGATCCTCAGTAAGCCCAATGGCACCACCATCACCTTTCACTACTGCATTGGCCTGTTCATGTGCTTGGTCAATGGCCAAGCCAGAAACTCCCTGTTAGTCTTGTGTACCACAAAATTTCCCAGTTGAAATTCATGAAAGACCTCAGGGTGAGTGTGTTCCAAAGTGACCATGTCTCTAAGATGGATGGGAAGCCATCTGGCATAGTTCACATTGTTGTTTGCAAAGAACAAGGGGATTAGAGCAGCCATTGCTTCGCAATACAAACCGAAGTTGCCTCCCTGAAAGACCTGACCAACGAGAACGTCACCAATTCCATTGACAACACAAGATCCCAGAATTGAAATTGAGGACTCTCTTTTCTGCGTTTCTCACACCAGTCATCAAAATCCAGAGCTTCTTCATTCTCTTCTACACAATGATGCTCATATGCTTCCTTTTGGAGCATGTAGAGGCAACACGCTGTAACTTGGTGCATATGGTGTGTTCTTGTGACACTTGAGGCAGAAAGAAGGAATCTGCCATTCCAGAAGAAGCCACCCCAGACTTCACAAGAGCACCTGTCCACCCACTGCTTTGAAGTAGGGTTCCAAGAGACCTTAAAGCAGCCATCTCTATGTGGAGGCCCCAAACATGACAACAAATGTATCCTCACCATACAGGTCAGGCCAGTGCCACTGGAGTTGTTTGATAAGTGCATAAATAGGCTGGTCTGTGGTTATCACAGGGACCTGTCCTGGGTTGAGGTGTGCAATAGTATCCTGACTTTGTTCATGGAGTGCCTTACAGTGGCAACTGAGTGAGCTTCATCACGAAGGAGGGCAGAAGTGCTGTAATACTCACTTCAAATGCAAGACTTCTCTTTTTCTCTGCATGATGGGCTGACCAAGTGATGTTAACATTGTCATGTACTTCTTGTGTGAGGCTAATCTTCTGCAACCACTCATATTCATTGGTTAGGGGAAACTTGACAGAGATTCATATGTAACTTTGCCTTGGGAGAGAAGGGTTCTTTGTTGTGAAGAACGCAGGATAGACATTGTATATGAGTCGGGGATTTCTGGGACTTTCTTTACTTTGGTATTCTTAATTAGAATTGGTTCCGTACTTCTTGATTTCCTGATGTTGTATGTTGAAAGATGGATATGCTGTTCCATGGAATGATGTGGTCGCCGTTGTGGAAGAGGGATTATGGTCGATTATCCATCGCAGATGTGCTGAAAAGACCTTTCCTCAGTTTGGAGGACAAACCACACCTTCCTCTACATATCTGGCTACAGCTGCATCTCCCAGCTGAGCTGATATGTCGAGTACTCGATCATATGGAATACTGAGACCATGGTCATGGAGCATTTCTACTAGGTCTCTTTTCTGCTTAGCATGAACAGACATCCCTATGTAGACCGGAAATGGGGTTTCTCTGTCTCTGGAATGCCTGTGTGTGCAGCACCTTCTTTGTATTTGGCAAAGCAGTTGTATTGCAGGAGCTGAGCCATAGCCAGGTCAGTTGTAGTTGCTCCAAACCTCAGTTGAGACTTTATGTCTGCTCCATGCTCAATCATGCAGAGAAATTGGAGCAAAGCTGGAGGTAATGAATCGTATACTGAAGTCTCATGAAGATTGCCCTCATATTTACATTTGTGATCAAGCATGTGCCTACGCAATATCTTGGCAGCTTTGCGAGAATGATGGCATCAGAGTAGGTTGATGCTTCTGACATGACAGGACCTACATCCTTTTTGAATGTCAGATAAACATCACGTCCATCCTTGTAGGTTTCCAACGCAGGTATCTCTGCCAAAAGCTTTTCTTTCAGTCTGGTAGAGTTCACATCAGGTAATCTGTTCCAAATTGTTCAAGTCTTTCCTTGTAAAGACTCACCAAGTTAGCAAGTCAAAAGGAAACAGGCCCATCACTTCTGTTTCTTGTCTCAATGACATAGGTAAGAAGTTCAGAGAACACCAAAGGGAAGACTTCCTTTTCTTGGGATGACTGGACTTTTTCTTTGTTCTTGGCTGCAATGTGTGCCCTCTCTATGATACAGAGCTGTTAAGCAAGAGTAGTGGTATTTCAGTTCCAGGGCAACCACATCTCCACCGCTCAAGACAGCCAAAAGCTTGCCATCATTAAGATTGCGAGCACATTCATTAAGCCTCTCATTTAGCTGCATGGTCATGGCTTGTCGCAACTTTGACTTTGGTTGTATCTTTTCACATAGGAAACCACGTTGCACTTCCATGCTAGTTCTTCGCATTTTTGAGTGCCCTTCTCCTGGATCATTTTGAATTCAGCTGCTCTTTTAGTGGCACGCTCAAGTTTATAGCTGTCAAACATTTTGCGACAATTTTGGTGGTACAGTACTTGGCACTATTTCGCCTCAGTGTATCCTCAATACCACCTCCTTCATCCAATCTGGATGGGTCTAACCTGATCGGTAACTGGTGGATTGCCTGAAATTGTGGTAGGTTTTTTGCTATCATGGAATAACCATCAGAACTACACTCATAACGGGTTGGGGGAGACTTCAACTCTTCTTTTGTATCAGTCTGACAGAGGCAACACTTCCTCCAGTCAGTTTTAGGAGTACAACTCAACGGATTATTAGTGGACATATTGAACAGGTTAAGGCCGAGGGTTATCCTTTTACCACCTAACCGTACAAAATACATAAGCACATTGAGATACGGGATACAACTAGGTTCATACATACAAATGCCCTACACCTAGCGATCGTTTCATCCAGTGCCATTTAAGTCCCGTGCGATCTGTACACCTTCCGGGTAACTGAAGCCCCGTTACCCTTGGTTCGGCTCTCCCGCGCTGGCACATCCTGTCAATTCAGGTGCGGCTATCTAATAGTGTAATGCTACAACTAGCTATACTTCTAGCTGAAATATATACAGGGGCTTATTAGATAGCATTTGGGACATTCAAGTATACTAGAAACTACAGTTTAGGTTAGTAAACTCCAGCTACAAGTAGTACACTATAAGCCGACACTGAACCCCATGCTGAGTCTCACAGCAGTGATGTCACCAGTGTGCCCTGGTTGTGCTTTAACATCACTCTTATTCACATAATGTAATAGAGCTTGACCGCATCACCTCAATACATGATCACAGATGTTGCCCAGCAATATCTGTGATAATTTTGTAAGACAGCTACAAAAGTACTGATTTAAGTCATGCAATGGCCGCCATCTTGAAAACTGGTAACCATTTTCGAATATTAGTGCCAAAATATATTTCTCCAGTCAAAATACAATCTATTTAACATTTGGATCAATAGCATGTTCCTATTTATAGCGTTTAGCACTGAAAACCCTTTTTCCTATTTTATGAGACGGCCATTTTGAAAAATGGCGGCCATTTTGTTTTTCAACGTGGGTAACGTACTTTTCTGAGAGAATGGGTCCTGGAGCACATGTATACCAAATTTGGAGCTTGTACCATCAACTGAAAGATTCATGTGGGATACTGACTTAATCTGCCCCACTATGTGTGGCATACCTGAGAAATGCCTCGGAGGAAAGGACATACTTTAACGAACTAAAAGTCATGACGCATATCTGTTGCATGTATCAAAGTATTGAAGGCAATAATCGTGCAACCATCCACACTCTTGCTCAATACAAATTGCATGCAGTAATGAATAATATGCTGATTTGTGAATGCAACAATTCCAATGGGGCCCATTTGTTTGATGTAATTTTCAATAACTGTGTTATGTCTCAGGATAATCTCTGATGTGTGTGTGTGCTTTCCAGCCATGTGCTATATATGATGTTTATAAGTTTTTTTACTGCACTAATAAACGTGTCAGATATAAATACCCCACCCTGTATAAGAAGCTGCTTAAGAGAAAGTGATTCTTTGTCTTGTCTGGGTTAAATTCCTGAACAGATGATAAATGCAGTAAAGTACAAGAACAGTCATTTTTCATGCTTTTACACACAAGGAATTTTGGCAAAGGAGGAGGCCATTTGACTCATCATGCCTGCACTACACCAATCTCAGTATTGCTACTCATCCACACATAAGCTACCTACTTCCATCCAGACAAGCTAATATCCCCGTTGCCCTCAATCTCCAATGCATCTCGGTACCTGTCCAAATCCCATTTAAGCCTATGCACCCCCTTCACTGTCCTAACCTTTCTAGGGAGACCATTCCATGCATTAATTTATACTCTATCCTCCAAATGTTGAAGGCCAAGGTCATATGGTGGTTTCAAGCAAATTATGTCATCATTCGATCGTGGGCCAAGTGTAGATCATGGACAATCGCCAAGGGTAAGCTGGAGAAGGCTTTCCCTTGGCGATCGCAGATATGGAGTTTCTTATAATGTTTTTGATAATTTTGGCAATGTCATTTCTATTTTCTGTGTCGGAGTGGCGACCCGTCCAGGAATGTACCGAATAGCCAAGGAGACTGCTTAGGCAGCACCAACGCTCTGCACAGAGTATGGTCCCAATGGAATGGAATTTCTATTTTGAGGATTATGGAATTTTGCGGCCTTGAATCTGCGTTCAATACGGGACTTTGAAAATGACATATGAATGCAATTGAGGCCTTCCATGTGTGTGGTCGTTGACTTGCTTCCACTAGCCAGGGCACTTTTAACCAGGCGTTGCTCAAGTAAAATCTGGAAATCAGATTGGTCTTTTTAAAGGGATACCCAAAATGCAGGTGTCACCTGTTGCAGCGGTAGGATACTGGAATTTATATATATATTTTTTTTGAGCACTTGTGTTTGAAGAATTCCAATGTCGCTACTGTGATATTCATGTGTGATACATGTGGCAATAAAATTATATATCTGTATCTGTACATGGGGGAAAAGTTAATGTCAAGCTCGGACAACGATACTGATTCCACTGTCATTGTCATGACGATAGGCACAAATGGATTCACATTGCTGGGACCAACTGCCGGATATATTAGCACATGCACACATCATGTACAAGCTAGATGAATGCAACCAATCAAGTCAGCATATGATTCAGCAATATTGAATTTCCCCTTTCAGTATGAGGAGCAATAGACCGAAAATAGTCAAAACAAACTATAACCGGCTAACAAATACTCAAATGCCGCATTATATGACTGAAATAATGTAGTCCTTCAGCCTTTGGGGCAAGGCTTTGGTGTGCTGTGATCTGTGGCTCAGAGGTGGAGGAGATGGGGAGTTCTCAGCACTTGGGGGTGTCGTTGGTGCCATGTCCACAGTTCTTTGAGCTTCCTCTGGAGGAATGTTCAATTCGCCAACGTCCTGAAGTGGGAGAATGGCTGCTGGTTCGGAGGGAGATTTCCGCAGGTGTCGCCTGTTGCGGCGGTTGGATACTGGAAGTTTAAAAAAAAATTTTTTAACTACTGTTGGCTGCAGTAACTCGGTATGACCTTGATGCAGAAGATTTGTGAGATACGACTACAGGTATCCAGCCCTGTCTGGTCTTGACTTCGGCGGCATCACCGACTTGGAGGTCCATGAAAGGTATCACCCCTCTTTTATAGAACTTGGTGTATATTCAAGAAAATATATATAGAAAATTTTATAAAATTGAAAATTTATATTTGAAAATTGCTTCTGATGGTCTGAGAACTGCTGGCAAGTGCCTGACATGACACGTGGCTGGAGGCTTTTATTGTACACAGGTAACTTATCCCTTAGTCTCCTGTTCATCAAGAGTTGAGCTGGAGATGGTGTCATTCCATTAATCGGAGAGTTGCGTTTGGCAAGGAGTGCTAGTTGAATGTCGGTCATTCATGTGCCTTTCACAATGCTTGTTTCATTGTCTGAATCGCCCGCTTTGCTTGACCGTTGGATTGTGGATATGTTGGGGATGAGGTTGTGAACATTGTGCCCCATTCATGTCCAGTCTTTAATTTCTGCACAACTGAAGGGAACATTGTCGGCGAGAAAAGTTATTTTGTTGCTGAAATGACCGAGGTAGCCATGAGCCCAATTAGCTGTGACATCGCAGGAAATTTTGAGAAACAGTCAACCAGAATGAGGTCTTTTCCACCGAAGTGAAATATATCAGCACCCAGCTTCTGCGATCAGGGATGCTGTGTGGGATGAGTGGCTCTTTATGATTGGCAGGCCGAAATCTGGCACAGACCCCACACTCAGCAACATGTGACTCTATATCTGTTGATATGCCTGGCCAGTACAAGACAGGCCTTGCACTTCCCAGCTCCTAGATGCCCTTCATTAATTAGAGAAAGCATGTCCTGTTGCATTGCAGCTGGAACGATGATATGCTCACCACAGAACAGCAAACCTTCAGACTGATGGATGTTCTGTCGAACAGACCAGAACGGTTTCACCATCAGAGATACTCTGGTTCGATCTACAGGCAAGCCTTGTGTGATGGCAGTGCTGAGCTGTTGAAGCACTGGATCAAGTGATGTTTCATGTTGCAGTTCCTTCATTCTGCCAGTGCTGACTGGAAGCTCAGTGACCAAACGATGAACGTGAAGGTGTGTGTCGTTTTCCAGCGTCTGATCGCGCAGAGGCAAACTAGATGGTGCTCCAGAGAGTGTGTCTGCGATGTGTAGATACTTTCCTGAGACATACTGCACTGACACAGTGTATCGGAGAAAGTGAAGCATCATGAGCTGAAGTCTGGGTGAGAGCAGGTGCAGTGGCTTGTGGTCGGTGTGTATGGTCGTGTCAAATCAGTAGATGTACTGATTAAAACACTCTGCCCCTTATACAATTCCAAGAGGCTCCTTCTCTATCTGGGCGTAGCTCTGTTCGGCAGGTGTTAAAGACCAAGAGGCCTATGCTACAGGATGCCTGTCCTGCAAGCAGGTATGCACCCAAAACAGCTGAAGATGCATCAGTTTGAAGGACTGCTAGCTTTGCAGAGTCAAATAACTTCAACACTGGCCGGTTGGCGATTGAGGTATGCTTCAACTTCAACAGCTGCTGGTATGCTTCATCATGCTCTCCATGCCATTCCTATGCTGGCTCTCTTTAGCAGCTGACGCAGTGGCGTTGTGATGGTCGACATGTTGGGTATGAAAAGACCGAGGTCGTTGACACACCCAGAACTCACTGCAGCTCCATCCATGACTGAGGAGTTGGCAGTTCCAACACGGCTTGTACCTTGTCTTCATCCAGATGAATGCCAGCAGAGGTGAGGACATGACCCATGTATTGTACCTCTGCAACTTTCCACTGGATCTTGTTTGGGTTGAAATTGACGTCCTTCTTTCATGCACAGTCCAATACCTTGCGTGCAATGGCGTCGTGCTCAGCAGGGGTGGTTGCAGCAAGAATCATGTCATCTGCGGTGCAGAAGGCCCCATCAATGTCTCCAAATGTGCTCTCATTACCCTCGCCGAAGGAGTGTTTTTTTCTGCACAACCGCTTGTTGGAATGAGACGAGATTTTCATCATAGGAGCGACTACTGATGTTGAATGTTATATTGATAATTATGACATCATAGGTCATGTGGTGTGGCAGCCATTTTGGAAAAACGGGAAAAAAAACTTTGGACCTCTGTATCTCTGAAACTGCACCAAGGAAAAAATTGAAACTTGGCACATCGCAAGTTCTCCTCATGGGGAATGATTTTTTATGACGTCCTCGGTGCCTTCGTTATGACGTCCTCGGTGCCTTCGTTATGACGTCATAAGTGCATATGCAGAATGCTACATGTGATCAGTATGAAAATTTTTGAGGGTCATCTCTGGATAAAATGGCTCCACAGAAAAAATATTTAATGACGTCATCAGTCACGTGATTTGGCAGCCACATTGTTTAAAAAAAAAAAAAAATCTCTCAAATGGTTAAACAGATCGAGGCGAAACTACACAAATGTTCCCCAAGCCTTGGGGGATCCAGGGTATTCACTAATGATTTATAAGTCGTATGGTCTGGCAGCCATATTGGATTGAGTGAAAATGTAAAAAAAAAAATTCTTTCTCTTGAACTGATTAAATTATTCAACCGACGTGAAACTTCACATTTATAATAGTCGTGATTGGGAACACATGTTTTAAATTTCAACTTGATGGGATGTATGGTCTGGCAGTCACAATTATTCAATTTTTTTGATCTGTGTTCTTTTTTAATTTATTTTTTATTTGAATGAAGCTGACTTGGCTGTGCCTGGATGGTTTTGAGGGTAGAGGAGCAGCATCTAAAACCCAAATCATATCCAGGTTCCTCCTGATGATTTCATCTTTGCTTTTTGCTTGCTTGGGTTTCTGATTACTCCAATGCAGGACTGTACCTATTTGGTCTTCCATTTGATTTGAATTTATTTTAATCCCATTCTAAACTCAAATTAATAATAATAAATGTCATGGGTCAGGGTCATGTGTCAAATCAAAGCGGAACATCTTGGTATCTGGTCATCACTGCCAGAAGTTGTATAGTGGTAGTTCTAGTTATGTCTTTTATTAATTACGTAACACACCATTACATAAACACCACATAAAATACACCACACAAAGCTGCACAACACACCACAGAACACACCACACAAAACAAGTCCTGGTGAGGGTGTGCAATCGCTGATTGCTCTTTTTCTTGTTTCTCTTTTGGAGTACTTCACTGGCTGATGTGACACCCATTGGGAGATGGTTAAAACAATGACACCCCAGAAGATAATTAAAAGTGCACCTAATGGCACTCTCCTGATATAATTGAACCTGCCAGAAAGAGTCCTTTTGGTCAAATATACTGAAGACCTTCTTTCCAGTGAGTCGATCCATGACTTAATTTGGTGGTTGGGTGGTGCTCATGCTTAATGGCCTTGTTGAGATTCCTGGGGTCGAGACACAATCACAACAATTTATCTTTCTTCTCGACAATGACTAGATTATGCACTTAGTCAGTCGGTCCACCCACCTTGGAAATGATGCCTTGTGCCTCCATGTCAAACAATTTGGTCCAAGTACTCGTGTAGGCTGAGGCACGCAATGAGGTGGCTTGATGACTGGCTGAATGGACGGATCCAGCTCAATGTGGTATGGTGTGTCGAACTTCCCCAGGCCAGTGAACAAATCTGCAGAGTCAGCTCAGACCTTGTCTAGTGTAAGGTCAGGCTGCAGTGAAACCACAGACACCACAGCCTCGACAGACAGCAAGCAACTGTTGGGGGACTTCTGGATAAGACCCATGCATGTTGACATATGAAGACTGAGAATATGAGGCGCATTGGTGTCGACCACATAGAAGTCAAAGCACCCCGTCGAGCGGTGCATTGTAGCTTGGCCACAACATGATGAGTGATGGTGCCCCAACTGTAGCTCTTCAATAGGATCGTCAATTTGACAATCTTAACTGGCTTCTCCATGGAATCAAATACTCTGCGAGGAAGTATTGATACCTGTGCTCTGGAGTCAACCTTCACCTTAACCCTATGGCCATTGATATTGATGTTTGCAAACCAAGAGATGTCTGGCTTCATGACTTGCAAGTCTCATACCACACCATCAATGTACAAGTCACGAAGAGAAGGCAGCTCGGTCGACACCTTTGCTCATCGCCAATGCATGAACACGCTTGGATTGTTGGCAAACCTCTGCAAAATTGTTCTGCTTATTACAGTTCCTGCAGCTTTTCTCAAACGCAGGACATTGGTGAAGTTGATGAATACACCCGCAGTTCCCACAGTTTTGGGTGTCCTTGTCTGTGGTCGACCCAAGCTTCGGTGCAAAGGGACCCTTGCCAGCAGACTTGAGATATATACATATGTATATGTATATATATATATATATATATAAATATATACATATATATATAACGAAATATATATATATATATATATATATAAATATATACATATATATATAACGAAATATATATATATATATATTTATATATGTATATATATATATATATATATAAATGTATATATATATATATATATATATGTAAAAATAATTATATATCCATGGATGAGAGGTGTCGAGTTCTTACCATTTCCTGTTGATACAAGTGAGTGGCAACACAAACGCACACCTTTTAGCAATTATGCCTCCCTGATGGATCACTATCAGTGAGTACAATTTCTCGTGGCCCCGGAAACAAACAAAAAATATATTTATAACAGCCCTCATGGCTCCCACTGCCCCCACCTCCCCCCCACCCCAACATTTTTTGTTGTTTAAGAGTTAATTGTAAATTACCCTGTGCATTCACAAGCCCCAGATATGACTTTCCCATCACTGTTAAAAATCACCCAAACCAGATACGGTGTTTTGCTCAGGGAGGTCGACCTGGCACATCTTGCTCCCACGTAAATATAATAATAGCTGGCACAAGCTTTGTGTATTTTCATGTGATGAAGACCTCCTTTGTCGAAGAGTTGGCAACCATTACTTTGTTGGCAATGATGCACAGCATCGTCTTTCTAATACGTGACTTTTTAAATGACGTAATCCACCCCAAAATGCTTAGTGTGCATGTGCAGAAACTCCAGGAAGCTGAAGAGTTTGGGGGTGAAATAAAATATATTGTGTTGGGGATAAGGATTGTTACATGGAATGGCTCACCAAGCTTCTGAAAAAACCCCAAAAATACTTGGAAAAGTACCTGAGAGAAAGGGATGTGCTTCTGCACAAGAAAAGACTTGGACAATTTTTCCACCTTGCCGAACAGGTACCTGCTCGTACTGCAAACTCTCAACCATGTGTGCCGGAGCAAGGCCAGAGTGGACGGATGTGTTACACAACTTACCGATGGATCGCTACCAGTGAGTGGACGATGAATCTGGATTCGGTTCTTCTGAACATCGATGGGAAGGATATATCTGGGGCTTGCACATGGAACAGGTGAGTTTAACAGGTAAGTTTTTTTTATTTTTTGTATACCTTGTCAAGGCTCGTATGAGAGCGAACACACAACGCACAGCAAGGGGGCATGAGACAAGAGGAGTGTGGAAGGACAAAACAGTGAGGAACAGAGACATTCGGAGATCTGTGGGAGAGGGATGGGGTGGGGAACATGGGGAATACAAGATGGACATTACTGGGACTTTCAGGAAGGAAAGCCGGGAATTTGAAGTAGGTGGTTTGGGGTGGATTAACGGGGGTAGAAAAGATCGAGGATTTGGATGGGGACGATAAGAGGTGGTGGTGAACAGCCGTTTTGAGGGCCTGGAGGGAAGAATGGGATTGAACAGAGTGAGGGAGTTATTCCAAAGGTGGGAAAAAGGAATGAAAGCGTGAAGGTGAGCAGTGATTCGTGATTTTGGTAGTTTACCAGAAAGGGGGTTGTTTGCAGACCTTGAGCGCCCTGTGGAAATATGGTGGGGACAAATCGCAGACAGAGCTGGGGGGGGGGGAGACTGGACAGGAGACAGGAGAGGATAGAAAGACCACCAACTTGCCTGCGGTGAGAGATGAGAGGCCCAAAGACTCAGTCTCATCGAGGGAGATACCAATGATCCAAAATGCCTTGGTTTCCACAGCGTGAAGCTAAAAATGTGAGAGCTGGAGCACCAGCCCAAAGGGGAGAGCAGTACTCCATCAGGCTGCAGACGAAAGCTTTGTATGTGGTCAGGAGCTCAGGTGGGCCGAGGAAGGACTTTGCACGACGGAGGATTCCCAGTTGAAAGTCGATTGGGGGGGGGGGGGGGGCGTTCCAAACGATCCTTTCGGAGAGACATAGTGAGATTTGTCAGATGAGAGGGTAAATAGAACAAGTTTTAATAATAAAACACTAACACACAAGTTTAAAATGATGATATTTACTCTTAATCATGTTGGAAAGGGGGAGCGACAGCAGCTATGAGGGTTGTTATAAAGATTGTGTTTGTTTGGTTCTTGGGCCACAAGAGAAGCTCAAAGAGCACATACCTCTGCCAGGCTAAACAGTTTGTTTTGTATCCCAATGATTGGCCGGACCTGAACCAAAATCGAATCGGCTTGTTATTACATCCACAACTTTGTAACTCATCCACAACTTTTTGAAATATCATGCTATACAGTGTCTATAGAAAGTCTAAACCCCCTTTCAAAATATTCACCTTTTGTTGACTTGTCACCTGGAATTAAATTGCATTAAATCAGACTTTTTCCACATTTATTTACACAT
>CM068962.1:50714113-50725225 GCA_035128595.1 Eptatretus atami
AGAGCTATCAAACACATTAGAACAGCTGTAAACCTTACTCAGGCTGGTGGAGGTGTGTAGCACCTCAACCCAATGGTAAATGACAGTGTCCATGCTTATCTGACTGAAGGCTGGCCGTTTGAAGCAGCTCTTCTGAAACCCTCCTACACTTCCATACCATCAAGCACACAACCACAGGGGTACCCCAGCATCACTGATGCTGGGAAGGGAACCACAACTCCCGTTTTATAGACTTACCTGTGCCAAGGGTAATCCTGCATCGCTAGCTTCACGTTTGTGCGAAGAGTAAGACAGCTCTTGCTGACCACCTGGACAAATTCCAGCTTGTAACCGACAGCAGGCATAAGTGGCACAGCCACGCAACCAGCAATTATACAATCAGTATTATGGTATTCGTAAGGATTGTGGAATGTGTGTGAAGTCCACCCTTGATCTGTCCTACCGTTCTGGAGAAGAAGGTTTTTAAAGGTTTATTCTTCAAAAAATCAGAGCTGCCAGACCATGTGACCTAAGCTGCCAGGCCATGTGACCTAAGCTGCCAGACTATTTAACCCATGATTTATTCGTGAACACCCTGGCATCCCCAAGGCTTTGGGAACATGTTTGTGGAGTTTCCCCTCAATCTGTCCTTCCGTTCTGGAGAAGAAGCTTTTTAAAGGTTTATTCTTCAAAATATCATAGCTGCCAGATTAATTGACCCAAGCTGCCAGACCATGTGACCTATGATTTTTCGTGAACGCCTTGGTATCTCCAAGGCTCGGGGAACATGTCTGTAAAGTTTCCCCTTGATCTGTTCAGCCGTTCTGGAGAAGGGTATTTTAAAGGTTTATTCTTCAAAAAATCATAGCTGCCAGACAATGCAACCTATGCTCTCAGACCATGCAACTTATGATTTATTCGTGAACACCGTCGTATCCCCAAGGCTTAGAGAATGTGTGTGATGTTTCCATCCACTCTGTTCATCTGTTCTGGAGAAGAAGATTTTAAAAGTTTAATTCTTCAAGAAATCAGAGCTGCCAGACCATGTGACCTATCCTGCCAGCGATGAGATCTATGATTTATTTGTGAACACCGTGGTATCTCCAAGGTTTGGCGAACGTGTGTTAAGATTCCCATTGATCTGTCCAGCCGTTCTGGGGAAGAAGATTTTAAAAAGTTTATTCTTCAAAAAACATCATAGCTGCCAGACTAATTGACCCAAGCTGCCAGACTAATTGACCCAAGCTGCCAGACCACGTGACCTATGATTTGTTTGTGAACACAGGGTATTCCCTAGGCTTGGGGAACATGAGTGTGAAGTTTACCCTCGATCTGTCCAACTATTCTGGGGAAGAAGATTTTTAAACATATATTCTTTTAAAAATCATCACTGCCAAAATACATGACCTGAGATGCCAGGCCATCTGAACTATGCTACCAGACCATGTGACCTACGATTTATTCGTGAACACGTGGGATCCCCAAGGCAATGGGAAAATGTGTGTGAAGTTTCCCCTCGATCTGTACAGCCGTTCTGGAAAAGAAGATTTTTAAGGGTTTATTCTTCTAAAAATATTATAGCTACCAGACAATGTGACATATGCTGCCAGACCATGTGACCTATAATTTATTTGTGAATGCCCTGCTATCCCCAAGGCTTGGTGAACATGCCTGTGAAGCTTCCCCTTGGTCTGTTCTGCTGTTCTGGAGAAGATTTTTAAAGGTTTATTCTTCCAAAAATCATAGCCTGTCAGACCAATTGATTTAAGCTGCCAGACCATGTGACAAAGTATTCTGTCCCTCCGATGGAATGTAAGCATGTTTTTTTTTTTTCCCTGTCTACTAGCATTAGCTGGTAGACATTAAACATCCCAAAGTGTTTTTCTGGCATGGCTGAATTATCACCAGCACCCTGAAAAAGTTACAAATTCCTGCCCAAATCAGCTTCAGTCAAACGTCAGGCGCGACCAGTTGGTTGGGAAAATACAGGCCAAACTTCCCCCTCAGCTGACCCCCTGAAGAAGTTGGGAATAATTGGGGCCAGAAGTTTCTGACCTGACTGTCAAGGAAGAGTCAGAACCCGATGAAACAAATCGTAAATATGTAGTGCCACCTTATTGAATGAATAATGTCAAAACATCGCGTCAGTGACTGAGTTTCCATCGAAGACCCCATGAAGAAGTGAAATGGAATATCGAGCCAAATATCGAGCCATGATCAAATATTTACATCTCAAGGAAACGACACCCAAGGAAATGCGTGCTGATTTGGTGCAAACATTATAGGTCAAGATGTCCCCATCAAACAGCGCAGTTAAGGAGTGTGCTGAATTCAAGCATGGCAGATGGTGCATAGAAGATGAGCCAAGGTCAGGATGGCTCACTGGGGTGACATGTAAGGAAGTGGCGGATGCTGTTCATGATATGGTGATGGCAGACAGGCGTATCACGATTAGGCAATTAGCCTGTGTTCGTGGCATAAGCAAAACATCAGTTGAACGGGTTTTGCATGAAAAGCTAAACACGAACAAGGTCTCGGCCAGACGGGTGCCCATTAAGTTAACACCAGAGTAGAGGAGTGCCAAAACGCAAATTTCACATCGACTTGTAATTCGTGAATTTCATTCAATATGACCCACAGGCGTTCCTTGCCATGTTGTAACCCAGGATGAAGGGTGGGTATACCATTTTGACCCCGAATTAAAAGTACAAAGTAAAGAGTGGAACTCCTATTTCTCCATACGCCCACCATTACTTTCATGATAGCTGCCTCCAGCAGCAAGGCCGTATCATCAGTTTTCTGGGACGACGAAGGTGTTAACATGGTGGACTATCTGCAGAAAGGTATGACTATTAATGGACAGTATTATGCAAACTAAGCACCACAACTTTAGAATAAATTTTGAAAAAATCTCAGTAGGAAGCTCAAAAGAGGTGTCTGGCTTCTCCAGGAAAACGCACCTGCACATTCTGCTCAAGTTGCAATGGATGTTGCGAGGTATATTGTGCATTCCTAATTCTTGCACTTTCCCACTTGTTCACCTCTTCTAGTTCCCTCGGAGTTTTACCTCTTTATCAGACTGAAATCTCATCTTTTGGGATTGGTGAAAATAAGTTCGACTCAGATGTGGTTATTATTACCTCTGCCACCAAAGAGGTTGTCTTTTCACACATGTCTGTCTGTCTGTTTGTTTGTCTGTCTGCGAGTAGGATATCTTAAAAAAAGTTATGGAAGGATTCAAACGAAACTTACTAGACAGGTTGGGTGTGTGACAATGACAAAATGATTCGATTTTGGTGAAGATCCGGATTCGGATCTAATAATTTTTTAAGTGATTCTTCACCATTGAGAGATAGGGCTAAACTGATATATAGCAAGACATCTCAAAAAGGTGTGGACGGATTCGGATGAAACTTGGTGGACAATTTGGGTGTGTGACAAGGAAGAATTGATTCGATTTTTTGTGAAGATCCAGATATGAGAATGAAATATTTTTTTTCAGTGATTCTTCACCATTGAGAGATGTGGCCAAAACGATATATAACACCATACCTCCAAGAGTTGTGGATGAGTTGGTTAGGTGGCAAGAACAAGCTGATTCGATTTTGGTTCACGTCCGGATTCAGATCTGGCGTATCGGTGGGGCACAAGATGTAAACTGTTCAGCCTGGCAGAGGTATGTGCTCTACCGAGTGCTGTTCTAGTTGATGCTGCGGAGGGGTTTGTGAGAGAGCATGATGGATTTTGGTCTCAAGATGGTACAAGCAATGCTGAAGAGACGTTGGACAAGTAATGTTTTCATTGATGGTGTCTTCTTCTGTATGCACACGCACGGCTGCAAGTGGCATCATTGGCTATGCTATGGATGCAATGCCCTCTGTGGGTTATGGCAGGAATTTGTAATTTGTTCAGGGTTCCGGAGATAGCTCGCCTACTCTTCGTGAATGTCCATCAACTAATTCTGGCAGATACGGGACACCCAGTTTAACGTTCATCCTTGGGATGGCAAACACATTGATGTTTTCTTTCTACAGGGGTGAGTACTCATCCACTCATTATCCTGCTCCTCCTCTGCCAATATTTGTCTCTGCCTTGATAACGAACACAAAGCGATCGGAAAGTGAAACTGCGCTTCATTGTGGAATTCTTTGCAAATACCAGTAGAGAGCACTGCTGTATCAGTGATTGATAAGTTGAAGGCGAGCGCGTATTTTGACGTCATAATGCAGATTGCCATTTATTTATTTATTTTCTCTCCACGGTGTCGAAGGATCATGGAGGGATTCGTACATATATCACATGAAGGACAAGGACGTTCGGAAGTATTAGCGCATTTCTACTGCATTTACAAGAACATCAGCGGACAATCGATAAATTCAGTAATGGAGATCGTACAGAGGGCGTGTGAAAAGTTCCTGACCTGTAATTAAAAGTCAATTAACAAAGCCTCGAGCCTGTTGCTCTGTATTCTCCTGTATGTTGAATCACATTTCTGATTAAGTCAAATCCCATTTTTCTCTCCAAGGTGGCAAGACAACCACCATGTCACATGTTGTATTGTACCTCATCAACCGGCCCCCTAACACCCCCTCTTCTTTCTCCAGCAATTTCCATCTTACACCTGCCTCCAACCCCTCCCCACCCTCAACCTGTCAGTATGGTAGATGCTAACCTTCAGTCCTCTGTCATTCTGCCCTTCCATGAACCTATTCAGCCCGGCATTCTTTCATTCAAGTTTCTGGGTCTCACTATCTGCCATGATATTTCCTCCAAAGCCTGTCCTTCCTGAAAGTCCCTGTCATGTAAGGACCTGAAAGTTCCTGTCGTGTAAGGACCTGAAAGTCCCTGTCGTGTAAGGACCTGAAAATCCCTGTAGTGTAAGGACCTGAAAGTCCCTGTAGTGTAAGGACCTGAAATTCCCTGTAGTGTAAGGACCTGAAAGTCCCTGTCGTGTAAGGACTTGAAAATCCCTGTCGTGTAAGGACCTGAAAGTCCCTGTAGTGTAAGGACCTGAAATTCCCTGTAGTGTAAGGACCTAGTGTTAAGGACCTGAAAGTTCCCTGTCGTGTAAGGACCTGAAAGTCCCTGTAGTGTAAGGACCTGAAATTCCTGTAGTGTAAGGACCTGAAATTCCCTTGTAGTGTAAGGACCTGAAAGTCCCTGTCATGTAAGGACCTGAAAGTCCCTGTCGTGTAAGGACCTGAAAGTCCATGTCGTGTAAGGACCTGAAAGTCCCTGTCGTGTAAGGACCTGAAAGTCCCTGTAGTGTAAGGACCTGAAAGTCCCTGTCGTGTAAGACCTGAAAGTTCCTGTCGTGTAAGGACCTGAAAGTTCCTGTCGTGTAAGACCTGGAAAGTTCCTGTCGTGTAAGGAACCTGAAAGTCCCTGTCGTGTAAGGACCTGAAAGTTCTGTCGTGTAAGGACCTGAAAGTGACCTGAAAGTCCCTGTCGTGTAAGGACCTGAAAGTCCCTGTAGTGTCCATCTTGTGTACCCCACCCCCATCCCTCTCCCTTCCACAGATCTCCTCATGTTTCTGTTCCACTGTTATTTTTCCTTCCCTCTCCCACTCCTCTTGTCTCCTGCTCCCCTTGATGTACGTTCTGTGTGTTAGCTCTCATACGAGCCTCGACATTGTATATTTACAAAAAAAAACACGTCGACCTTGTATGCGAAACTAATTCATGATTATCCAGCGTTCCCTCTAACTCTTCGGCCATCTACAGCAGAATCACCACTTTCTGGCAGCCTGGTAGTGCAGACTCATGGAGGACGGATACCCAGCTTGAGAGCAGCCCGCTATTAAAATTACAAATTGCCATGGAATCACGACAGACTCATCACGGATCCTGATTCTGGTTTTGGTTCTGGTTCTGGAGGACTGAGCACCCACCACACGTGCTGACATGGCTGCCAAGAGCCAGAATGGTCCCCCGGGGCAATAATGGTGTTGGTCCCCCTTCATAATTTTTTTTAAAACAACACACACAAAGGTTTCCATATTTTCATCGTCAGAAACACATGCCTTGTGGGAAATTGGGGTGTTAATCAATTATTCCTGCGAAACTAATTCAGATTATCCAGCGTTCCCTCTAACTCCTTCGCCATCTACAGCAGAATCACCACTTTCTGGCAGCCTGGTAGTGCAGACTCATGGAGACGGATACCCAGCTTGAGAGCAGCCCGCTATAAAATTACAAATTGCCATGGAATCACGACAGACTCATCACGGATCCTGATTCTGGTTTGGTTCTGGTTCTGGAGGACTGAGCCCACCACACGTGCTGACATGGCTGCCAAGCCAGAATGGTCCCCCGGGCAATAATGGTGTTGGTCCCCTTCATAATTTTTTTTAAAACACACACACAAAGTTTCCATATTTTCATCGAGAAACACATCACAGGCTGTGGGAAAATTGGGGTGTTAATCAATTATTCCTCCATGTGGATTGTTTGTAGGGAAATTCTGTGTTGTGTATTGTTCATAGTTTTCTACATGCGGATTCGTTTGTGAAAATTGGGGTGTTATCAATTATTCCTACATGCGGATTCATTGTGGGAAATTGGGTGTTATTCATTATTCCTACAGGATTCGGATTCGATTCGCTTCGGTAAATTGGGGCCGTCATATTCGGATCATGCAGTAACAGCGGATTCGTTTGTAAAGCGGACATTATTCCTCCATGCGATTTCGTTGTGAGAATTGGGTGTTATTCAAATTATTCACTAATGAGTGTCTCGGTTCATATCATGCATCGTGTGGAAATGGGGGGTGTTATTCATTATCTACAGCGGATTCTTTGTGGAATTGGGGTTTATTCAATCTTCCTCCATGCGGATTCGTTGTGGAAATTGGGGTGTTAATCAATTATTCCTACATGCGATTCATTTGTGGAAATTGGGGTGTTATTCAATATTCTCCATCGGATGTCTTGTGGGAAATGGGTGTTAATCAATTTCCTCCATGCGGATTCGTTGTGGGAATTGGGGTGTTATCAATTATTCTACATGCGGATTCGTTTGTGGAAATTGGGTGTATTCAATTATTCTACATGCGATTCGTTTGGGAAATTGGGGTGTATTCAATTATTCCTCCATGGGATTCGTTGTGGGAATTTGGTGTTATTCAATTATTCCTACATGCGGATTCGTTGTGGGAATTGGGGTGTTATTCAATTATTCCTACATGCGGATTCGTTTGTGGAATTTGGTGTTATTCAATATTCCTACATGCGGATTCGTTTGTGGGAAATTGGGTGTTATTCAATTATTCCTACATGCGATTCGTTGTGGGAAATTGGGGTGTTTATCAATTATTCCTACATGCGATTCGTTTGTGGAAAATTGGGGTGTTATTCAATTATTCCTACACGGATTCGTGTGGGAAATTGGGGTGTTTTCAATTATTCCACATGCGGATTCATTGTGGGAAATTGGGGTGTTATTCAATTATTCCTACTGCGGATTCGTTTGTGGAATTGGGGTGTTTAATCAATATCCTACATGCGGATCGTTTGTGGGAAATTGGGGTGTTATTCAATTTTCCTACAGTGATTCGTTTTGTGGAAATTGGGGTGTTATCAATTATTCCTACATGGGATTCGTTTGTGGGAAATTGGGGTGTTCAATTATTCCACATTGCGGATTCTTTGTGGGAAATTGGGTGTTAATCATTATTCCTACATGCGGATTCATTTGTGGGAAATTGGGGTTTATTCAATTTCCTACATGCGGATTCTTTGTGGGAAATTGGGGTGTTTCAATTATTCCTACATGCGGATTCGTTTGTGGAAATTGGGGTGTTATTCATTATTCCTACATGCGGATTCTGTGGGAAATGGGGTGTTATCAATTATCCTCCAGTGGATTCGTTTGTGGGAAATTGGGTGTTATTCAATTATTCCTACATGCGGATTTGTTTGTGGGAAATTGGGGTGTTATCAATTATTCCTCCTGGGATTCTTTGTGGAAATGGGTGTTATTCAATATCCTATGCGATCATTGTGGGAAATTGGGGTGTTATTCAATTATTCCTACATGCGAATTCGTTTGTGGGAATTGGGGTGTTATTCAATTATTCCTACATGCGGATTCGTTTGTGGAAATTGGGGTGTTATCAATTATTCCTACAGTCGGATTCATTGTGGAAATTGGGTTATATCTCAATTATCCTACTGCGGATTCGTTTGTGGGAAATTGGGGTGTTATTCAATTATTCCTCAGCGGATTCGTTGTGGGAAATTGGGTGTTATTCAATTATTCCACATGCGGATTTTGTGGGAATTGGGGTGTTATTCATATTCCTACATGCGGATTCGTTTGTGGGAAATTGGGGTGTTATTCAATTATTCCTACACGTGGATTCATGTGTGGAAATTGGGGTGTTATTCAATTATTCCTACATGCGGATTCGTTTGGGAAATTGGGGTGTTATTCAATTATTCCTACATGCGGATTCGTTTGTGGAATTGGGTGTTTATTCAATTATTCCTACATGCGGATTCGTTGTGGGAAATTGGGTGTTATTCAATTATTCCTACATGCGGATTGTTTGTGGGAAATTGGGGTGTTATTCAATTATTCCTCCATGCGGATTCTTGTGGGAAATTGGGGTGTTATCAATATATTCCTCATGCGGATTCGTTTGTGGGAATTTGGGTGTGATCAATTATTCCTCCATGCGGATTCATTTGTGGAAATTGGGGTGTTATCAATTATTCCTACATGCGGATTCATTTGTGGAATTTGGTGTTATCAATTATTCCTACTGCGGATTCTTTGTGGGAAATGGGGTGTTAATCAATTATTCCTACATGCGGATTCATTTGTGGGAAATTGGGTGTTAATCAATTATTCCTACATGCGGATTCATTTGTGGGAAATTGGGGTGTTAATCAATTATTCCTACATGCGGATTCTTTGTGGGAATTGGGGTTTATTCAATTATTCCTACATGCGGATTCGTTGTGGAAATTGGGTGTTATCATATTATTCCTCATGGGATTCGTTTGTGGAAATTTGGGGTGTTATCAATTATTCCTACATGCGGATTCTTTGTGGAAAATGGGTGTTAATCAATTATGCTCCATGCGATTCGTTGTGGGAATTGGGGTGTTAATCAATTATCTACATGCGGATTCGTTTGTGGAAATTGGGTGTTATCATTATTCCTACATGCGGATTCGTTTGTGGGAAATTGGGGTGTTAATCAATTATTCCTACATGCGGATTCGTTTGTGGAAATTGGGGTGTAATCAATTATTCTACATGCGGATTCGTTTGTGGGAAATTGGGTGTTATTCAATTATTCCTACATGCGAATCGTTGTGGGAAATTGGGGTGAATCAATTATTCCTACATGCGGATTCGTTGTGGGAAATTGGGGTGTTAATCAATTATTGCTACATGCGGATTCGTTTTGGGGAAATGGGGTGTTAATCAATTATTCTACATGCGGATTCGTTTGTGGAAATTGGGTGTTATCAATTATTCCTCATGCGGATTCGTTTGTGGGAAATTGGGGTGTTAATCATTATTCCTACATGCGGATTCGTTGTGGAAATTGGGTGTTAATCAATTATTCTACATGCGGATTCGTTTGTGGAAATTGGGTGTTAATCAATTATTCCTACATGCGGATTCATTTGTGGGAAATTGGGGTGTTAATCAATTATTGCTACATGCGGATTCGTTTGTGGGAAATTGGGGTGTTAATCAATTATTCTACATGCGGATTCGTTTGTGGAAATGGGGTGTTATCAATTATTCCTACATGCGGATTCTTTGTGGGAATTGGGGTGTTATTCAATTATTCCTACATGCGGATTCGTTTGGGGAAATTGGGGTGTTATTCAATTATTCCTACATGCGGATTCGTTGTGGGAAATTGGGTGTTATCAATTATTCCTACATGTGGATTCGTTGTGGGAAAGGGGTGTTATTCAATTATTCCTACATGCGAATTCGTTTGTGGGAAATTGGGTGTTAATCAATTATTCTACATGCGATTCGTGTGGAAATTGGGTGTTATTCAATTATTCCTACACGGATTCGTTGTGGGAAATTGGGGTGTTATTCAATTATTCCTACATGCGGATTCGTTGTGGGAAATTGGGGTGTTATTCATATTATTCCTACATGGCGAATTCGTTGTGGGAAATTGGGTGTTAATCAATTATTCCTACATGCGATTCGTTTGTGGAAATTGGGTGTATTCAATTTATTCCTACATCGATTCGTTTGTGGGAAATTGGGTGTTATCAATTATTCCTACATGCGGATTCGTTTGTGGGAAATTGGGTGTTATTCAATTATTCCTACATGCGGATTCGTTGTGGGAAATTGGGGTGTTATTCAAATATCCTACCATGGGATTCGTTGGGAATTGGGGTGTTATTCAATATCCTACATGCGGATTCGTTTGTGAAATTGGGGTGTTATTCAATTATTCCTACATGCGGATTCGTTGTGGAAATTGGGGTGTTATTCAATTATTCCTACATGCGATTCGTTGTGGGATTGGGGTTGTTATCAATTATTCCTACATGCGGATTCGTTTGTGGGAAATTGGGGTGTTATTCAATTATTCCTACATGCGGATTCGTTTGTGGGAAATTGGGGTGTTATTCAATTATCCCTCCATGTGATTCGTTGTGGGAAATTGGGTGTTTTCAATTATTCCTACATGCGGATTCGTTGTGGGAAATTGGGGTGTTAAATTATTCCTACATGCGGATTGTTTGTGGGAAATTGGGTGTTGTTCAATTATTCCTACATGCGGATCGTTGTGGGAAATTGGGGTGTGTTCAATTATTCCTACATGCGGATTCGTTTGTGGAGAATTGGGGGTGTTTAATCAATTTTCCTAGCAGGCATGCAGATTCGTTGTGGAAATTGGGGTGTTATTCAATTATTCCACATGCATACGACGATTCGTTTGTGGGAAATTGGGTGTTGTTCAATTATCCTCCATGTGGATTCGTTGTGGGAAATTGGGTGTTGTTCAATTATTCCTACATGCGGATTCGTTTGTGGGAAATTGGGGTGTATTTCATATTATACATGCGAATTCGTTTGTGGGAAATTGGGTGTTAATCAATTATTCTTCCATGTGATTCGTTTGTGGGAAATTGGGCC
>CM068962.1:50725250-50746515 GCA_035128595.1 Eptatretus atami
TCCATGTGGATTCGTTTGTGGGAAATGGGGTGTTATTCAATTCTCTTACATGCGGATTCGTTTGTGGGAAATTGGGGTGTTATTCAATTATTCCTACATGCGGATTCGTCATTGTGGGAAATTGGGGTGTTATTCAATTATTCCTACATGCGGATTCGTTTGTGGGAAATTGGGGTGTTATTCATTTCACATGCGATTCGTTTGTGGAAATGGGGTGTTATTCAATATTCCTCCATGCGGATTCGTTGTGGGAAATTGGGGTGTTATTCAATTATCTTCATGCGGATTCTTGTGGGAAATTGGGGTGTATTCAATATTCCTCATGCGGATTCGTTTGTGGGAAATTGGGGTGTTATTCAATTATTCCTACATGCGGATTCATTTGTGGGGAATTGGGGTGTTATTCAATATTCTCCATGCGGATTCGTTTGTGGGAAATTGGGGTGTTAATCAATTATTCCTACATGCGGATTCGTTTGTGGGAAATTGGGGTGTTATTCAATTATTCCTACATGCGGATTCGTTTGTGGGAAATTGGGTGTTATTCATTATTCCTACATGCGGATTCGTTTGGGAATTGGTGTTTATTCAATTATTCCTCCATGTGGATTCGTTTGTGGGAATTTGGGTGTTATTCAATTATTCCTACATGCGGATTCGTTTGTGGGAAATTGGGGTGTTATTCAATTATTCCTACATGCGGATTCGTTTGTGGGAATTTTGGGTGTTATTTCAATTATTCCTACATGCGGATTCGTTTTGTGGAAATTTGGGTGTATTTCAATTATTCCTACATGCGGATTCGTTTTGGGAAATTGGGGTGTTATTCAATTATTCCTACATGCGGATTCGTTTGTGGGAAATTGGGGTGTTATTCAATTATTCCTACATGCGGATTCGTTTGTGGAAATTGGGGTGTTATTCAATTATTCCTACATGCGGGATTCTGTGGGAAATTGGGGTGTTATTCAATTATTCCTACATGCGGATTCGTTTGTGGGAAATTGGAAAATTGGGGTGTTATTCAATTATTCCTCCATGCGGATTCGTTGTGGGAAATTGGGGTGTTGTTCAATTATTCCTACATGCGAATTCATTTGTGGGAAATTGGGGTGTTGTTCAATTATTCCTACATGCGGATTCGTTGTGGGAAATTGGGGTGTTGTTCAATTATTCCTACATGCGGATTCGTTTGTGGGAAATTGGGGTGTTAATCAATTATTCCTACATGCAGATTCGTTGTGGGAAATTGGGGTGTTATTCAATTATTCCTACTGCGAATTCGTTTGTGGGAAATTGGGGTGTTGTTCAATTATCCCTCCATGTGGATTCGTTTGTGGAAATTGGGTGTTGTTCAATTATTCCTACATGCGGATTCGTTTGTGGGAAATTGGGGTGTTATTCAATTATCCTACATGCGAATTCGTTTGTGGGAATTGGGGTGTTAATCAATTATTCTTCCATGTGGATTCGTTTGTGGGAAATTGGGGTGTTATTCAATTATTCCTCCATGCGGATTCGTTGTGGGAATTGGGTGTGTTGTTCAATTATCCCTCCATGTGGATTCGTTGTGGGAAATTGGGGTGTTGTTCAATTATTCCTCCATGTGGATTCGTTGTGGGAAATTGGGGTGTTATTCAATTATTCCTACATGCGGATTCATTGTGGGGAATTGGGGTGTTATTCAGTTATTCCTACTTGCGGATTCGTTTCTCCATGTAAAGTCGACCTGCACTGTTTCTCCATGTAAAGTCGCCATTTGGATCAAGGTGGGCTCCACGTGTGATGTCACTGGCGAAATCGACCCTCTGGGGATTTTTTGGACACTGCGATTGGCAACACAATTTCTTCTTTTTTTCCCTTCAAATTAGACCGTGACGATTCTCAATGGTTTTCAGAAAAAAACCAATTTCTGCATTTGGGTTCACCTTTAAGGTAGGAGATCAAACGGTAACATTTATTATTCTACAAGAGGAACTCTTTCTGACACAGAAGGAACACAACGTTATATATAGTAACTAGAAGGGCACTCGGTAGAGTGCATACCTCCACCACGTAATGCCTGATCCACAAGAACATATCTGGCCCGATACATTTTTGAAATATCGTACTATATATCAGTTTTGGCCCAATCTCTCAATGGTGAAGAATCACTTGAAAATTAAATAATCCTCTTATCCAGATCCGGATTCAGATCTTCACCAAAACTGAATTAATTCGTCCTTGCCACATACCCAACGTGTCCACCAAGTTTTGTCCGAATCCGTCCACAAATTTTTGAGATATCGTGCAAAATATCGTTTTGGGCCCCATCCCAACAATGGTGAAGAATCACTAAAAAAATTCTGGTAGCCGGATCTGGATCTGGATCTTCAGCAAAATCTAATGAGTTTGTCCTTGTGACACACTGAACATGCCCACAAAATTTCATCCAGATCCGTCCACAACTTTTTGAGATATCCTGTTCACAAACAAACAAACTGAGATATCCTGTATTTAGAAATACCACCTTAGTTGTTGACCGTGGGCCTATGTTGACCTTTTGGTCTATGTTGACCTCAAAAATAATTGGCGAGTTGAATTCAGTGACCTGAAGTATAAATCCTCTTCAAATTTCAAGTCAATCGGATCAAAATTGAGGATTTTAGAAATCTCACCCAAGTTGTTGACCTTTGGCCTATGTTAACCTGTTGACCAAAAAAAAGAAGTCTTCTTCCTTATGACAAATTCGACCATGTGGTGAAGTTTCATGAAGATCGGTTTAAAATTGTGACCTGTAGGCAATAAACAGACAGACAAACAGAATAACAAAATCGACCAACCAATGCACTTCAAAAATCTTCGATTTTGCCAGTAACAAACACAGACAGAAAGGGGTGAAGGCAATAACACACAAACACAAAGAAGTGATATAAAAATGGTTAAAAAAAAATTTTTTTTGCATGTTTCACTTCATCTTACATTCCCATTGAGAGTCTCAGATAGACATGGAATATGTTTGAAGGACAACTTGCTGTCTTTTGATTAAACCAATCAGCGATACGACGGGTACGCACGCCTAGTTTTGCTTGAAGTGGTCGAACTTAAAAGTGTTGTTGAGTCCTGAACACCCAGCCCTGTTATAAGCTCTTGTACTGAAGGATGAGAGAGAGAGAGAGAGAGAGAGAGAGAGAGAGAGAGAGAGAGAGAGAGAGAGAGAGAGAGAGAGAGAGAGAGAGATGGGATGCAGACTCCCCTGCTGATAGCAGAATGGACAAGAATGATCCTCGGGTTCAACTGAAGCTACAGTTTGATCCCCGTGCACGGAACACAGGAAACCTGTGCATTAAGCAATAAGCGCCGCGCGATGTAAGTTCGCAAGCTCTTTGATCAGAAAGATCGACTTGTGCTACTTGTCGGCTGCTCGTAGCAAGCTCTGCCATACATCACGATGCACGCGCAACACATTCGATTTGCTTATTCATTTTGAAGGAGAGAACACAATATGTGGCCGAACGATGGACAAACTCCGCAGGAAACAAGGACGACTCGCAAGTTCAACACACTTCGAGCCTTGTCGCGGCCGCATGAACAAGTTTCACAGCTTGAATCCCAGATGCAAACAGTTTGCTGCCATTTTGTGAGAGGAACGGAACGGTGTCTCCTAATTACCCGGAGACATGATCGAAGGAATGTAATCTCTGACTATTATCAGGTGTGTTACTAATTTTGTTCTGTTTCCCCCGCTGGTCCTAGCTTTACTAGAGGTGCGGCAGAAATTTCGATCGCAATGACCCGTCGAGCGCAAATTGTTTAATTAACGCCAATTTCCCCTGTGGCTGATGCTGCGATGCCCGACCAAAGCACGTCATGCTCTCCGGCAAAAATTAATCAATTATCCAAACGATTATGTTTGTGCATTTTGAATTGCAAAAAACCCCACAAATGTCAAACACGGAATTATCACATTTCATTCGCATGACCTTTGCGTCTCATAATGCAGGTCGAGCAGGATAGCTTAGCATGGCGGTACTGAACCTTCGGCTGTAAAGCCATAATTTTGAATCCCAACCCAGCTGTAAACTGCCATCCTGGTGTTTTGCATGCAGGACGATATATAAATAAGACTGCAATGGCACTCTGTAGAGCGTGTACCTTCTCCAGGCTGAACAGTTTATGTTTTGTATCCCACTGGATAGTTTGGATCTGAATCCGGACCTGAACCAAAATCGAATCGGCTTGTTCTTGTCACCTACCCTAGTCATCCACCTAGTTTTATCATAAGTCGTCCACAACGTTTTTAAATACCATGCTACTATATATATATATATGTATATCAATTTTGGCCCCATTTCTCAATTGTATCCGGATCACTGAAGGGTATCCAAATTTTTTTTTTGTTTTTAATTTCAGTATCTGTATTCAGATCTTCACCAAAATCGAATCAATTCGTCCTTGTTACACACCCAACCTGTCTACAATGTTTCGTCCGAATTCGTCTATCATTTTTTGAGCAACCATATTCACAGATAAACAAACAAACTGACACACAAATGGGTGAAAACAACCTCCGTCCACCTTCGGTGGTGGAGGTAAAAAGTAAGAAAAGATACAGATCATCAAATGTTAGGTCACGAACTTGCTGATCAGAACAAACGGATGGGTGGATTTAAATAAGGCATGCGTTCATCTCAACCAGACGTGGTGACACAATGGTTGTGGTTGGAGTCAGAGGTCGCGGTTTGAACCTGACCCTGACCGAGTCATACCAAAGACTTTAAAAAATGGTACCATCATGCGTGCTGCTTCCTTGCTTGATGCTCAGCTTTTAAAAAGGATAGAGCACGGACAAACTACCATAGGTTGGCAACCATTGCACAGGTTTGATGAGCCTAATGGCCTCATCTTGCATTAAGGTTCATTGTAAGTGAAGTATTATTTTTATTATGATTATTATGTTACAACCAACCAAAACAGTCCTTCGGTACTAAACACTGTGCAATGAAATATCATCTTCTTAGTCTATATCGGCTACTATCCTGTGAATCCTCCTCATTATAGGTACTTCCCATCTCCCTGGATGATCGTCCAACCACAAGAAGATTGGTCAATCCCAATACGAATGCATTAATTTATAAACCAGCCACCGAGCTACATGGCCATTGGTGTGGATATAAAGAAATAGCTGTGCATAAACATCAGGGACTTCTATATCATGAATGGACGTCTTACACTGCAAGCAACCGGTCAGACTCATCTCGGTAGATTCCTGTTGTGCTTCTCACACAATATGGCACTTCGATCCTTGACCAAAAATCTATCTTTGAAAGACTTGCCGATGACTCACCAATAAGCGATGAAACTGGTCCGGTGTCCTCGAGTGTTTCATGGTTCACAGACATCAGAAATGGGCATCATCTGCAGATGGCAAACATTTTGGGGGCATTCTCTCTTCCAGACATATATGGGTACAAGCTAAAATACACATAATTTGATGAAAACCATGAATTTCTGCATTAGATTCATTATTTCGCACTAAAATTTGGGTCAGAACAAGCTTATTTGTTGTGAAAAACGCTTGTATTCGGGAAAGAAGACATTTTTTTTTGGATGAATAAGGTTTCTCGTGTAAAATATGTTGGTTTGATTTGTGCAAGCCAAAATACACATGATTTGATGAATAACATGCGTTTCATGCTTTAGAATAGTCATTTGCAACAAAAATCGGGGTCAGAACATGCCAATGTGTTATTTAAAATGCTTGTATTAGGCAAATAAGACCGTTTATGCATGAACAAAGTTTATTGTGCAAAATGTGTGCTTTTGCTTCGTACAAGCTAAAATACACACAATTTGATGAAAACCACGCATTTCTGTATTAGACTCATTATTTCGAACTAAATTTGGGTTCAGAGCAAGCCAATATGCTAAAATCACTTCTATTGGGCATCTAAGACTATTTTGGCATGAATAAGGTTTCTTGTGTAAAATATTTTGGTTTGATTTGTACAAGCTAAAATACACACCATTTGATGAAAAACAAACGTTTCTGCAGTTGGGTAGTGATGGGTACAAATCAAGCTAATGTGTTGTGAAAAACGCTTGCAATTAGGGATATAAGACGATATTTACACGAATAATGTTTCTTGTATTAAATATTTTGGTTTGATTTGTACAAGCAACAATACTCTGGATTTGATGAAAAACATGCGTTTCTATGTTAAAATAGTGATTTGGAACAAAAATCATGGTCGGAACAAGCAAATGTGTTGTTGAAAATGCTTGCATGAGACATACAATATAAGACTGTTTTTCTCAGGAGTAATGTTTCTTGTGTAAAATGTGTTGTTTTTACATAGTTAAGCTAAAATACACACAATTTCATGAAAAACACGCGTTTCTGCACAAGATTCGTTATTTGGAACTAAACACGGGGTCACAGCAAGCCTATGTGTTGTTAAAAATGCTGGGATTAGGCAAATACGACCATTTTTGCATGAACAAAGTTCATTGTGCAATGTCTGTGGCTTTGCTTATTCCAAGCTAAAATACACACAATTTGATGAAAAGCATGCGTTTCTGCTCTAGAATGATGATTTGGCACAAAAATCGGGTCAGATCAAGCCAATGTTTTGATAAAAAAAAAACATTTTATTATGCAAATAATACTGTTTTACATGAATAAAGTATATTTTGTGAAATGTGTCGTTTTCCTTATTACAAGCTTAAATATACACTATTTGATTAAAAACACACGTTTCTGCATTGGTGTAGTGATTTAAAACAAAATTAAGGTCGGAGCAAGCTAATGTGTGTTAGAAACGCTTGTATTATGCGAATTAGACTGTTTTTTGCATGAATGAGGCTTCTTGTGTAAAATGTGTTGCTTTGCTTTGTGCAAGCTTAAATACACACTATTTGATGAAAAACACATATATCTGCATTAGAAGAAGGATAATAACTGCATAATAACTTCCTCCATCACTTTAGTGATGCTTGATAGTAGGCTTATTGGGCAGTAATTTTATACATTTTACATCTGACCTCATGTGGAGCTCACAGATTATTCTGCTTTGTTCTCATTTGTATTTAAGTCTGGCCTTCTCTTTGTAGCTTGTATGACCTCCCTGGCCCTGTATCCTCTTAACTTCTCACCAGCAATTTCTCGACTTTGTACTTGATGATGTCAGTTTCTCTCTTGTCCTTTGGAAGTGCTGTCTGCAGGCTTCCTGTTCCATGACTTTCAGTGTGCTGTGAGATTTTGCAAGCTTATGCTGTGTTACATTGCAAGGGTTTTCTGACCAGCTGTTACAGCACTCTCTAACATCTTTGTCTGCCACATGACATGCATCTGTAAACAGGGGTATATCAAATGGTCTGACAGTCATCTCTATGAGAAATGAATTTCTCCATAGCCCTGTGTTTGATCTGCTGGACATTTTTGCCTGTAGCAATGAGGATCACCTGCCTGGAGAGTAGCATCCCAGTCGCTGTCATTGAGGCATTGATGCAGTAAGCACCATTTAGCTTTTTGGAAGACTCATAGCCGCCGACTGTATGGTTTGTTTGTTGTTGGAGGTTTTTATGAACAAGACCTCTACAACCGAGTCATCAGAGGTGTCAATCTGGGCTTTAACAGTGGTGCTGAATTAGGTTCAAGAGTCGACAATTACCAGATCTAGGGTATATATATATATATACACATAGTGATGTTTTGGAAATGTAACCGGGGGGAAAGCATACATGGTGGACACATAAGAAACCCAAGGATGAGTTATTTCATTAGTCGATGTGTAGGTAGACCTTTGCCCCTTGTCTAAGGGTTTGGGGAGGCATGCGTTGAGGTTAGTTTGTGTATCCCTGGTATGATGTCTCCACCCCTTCCCCATACCCCACCCACTCCTCTGCTCCTTTCAATCTGTCTTTCAATACCCCCATTGATCGTACCTTTAATGCCACAGGCAGGTGGTTGTCCCTCAGTCTGTCTGCTTCCCTCTATGTTAACCACTCCATCTGTGCATTATTTTATTAAGTGCAATAAGTCTGTCTGTGGTAATTAATCCTTCGGGCTAATCGGATTTCCTTTGCTGGATCGGTCTTTGTTCCTTCTTGCATTTCACATGTTCATGGAATAAAACACAATGCTTGTTTCATTCGTAATAGAGTTCCCATATGCAATAAGGTACGGTCCTTTGTACTGTACATACTCCAAACAGTATGTACAGTACAAAGGACATTTGCATGCGCAGTGGACTGGAGGCACCTGCCGCATCTTTCGCGCGTGAGGGGCGGGGTGAGGGTTGCATTAGAAGGCTCCCTCAGGGACAGCGGGATTTCCACAAGCTGCATCGTGGACCCACTCACATTGGATGCGCACCATGAGAAAGAGGCTCGCATGAGCCGAGACAGAGAAAGTGATGTCCTGTGAGGAGAAAGGACCTCAGAGCTTATCCTTGTCCTAAAAGCTTGTACTGTGAGGATCATAAATGAGTGCAGAGTGTGGAGGAGAGAAGGAAGGAGTTCATAGTGTGGAGGAGTGCAAGAAGAAAACCTAGAAGGTGGCTTGGTGCATGTGGAGCTGCTTGTCCAAGGTGCAGAGCAGAAATGGAGTGGCATGCTGTTGGCCTATCTGGGACTCTGGAGAGGACTTGCGTACTGGTGCTGGATGCCCCAGAGATGCAGATGCGTATCCCATCGCACCATCACTCCATTGCCCATCTTCCTCATCTCCCCTCCCCCCACCCCCACCCAGTATACAGTATATTTGGCCACAGCCTAGCACAGCCCTGTTGGGCTGTGTGAGGTGAGGGAAGGAGTCAACCCCACACTCCGTGCTTTTCTTTTCTCTCAGTTTTTCTTGTCTCTTCCTCACGGATTGAATAATGGCCATATATCGTTTGTGTAAGTAAGATTGTCTAAGAATACATGTTGGGGTTACATCTGCTCTTCTGTGCTTTTTGACTGTAAATACTCACTTTAGTGATTGCTTGCTTTTGTGAATAAAGACCTGCGAATAATGTGCTTTTCACCATTCATTGTGTGTGGAATTAAATAGTTGCTGGTTGTTCTTTCAAATCTGTCTCGATTGTCCTTTCCTCCAATGGTCTGACACAGTGTAACAGATATAGTTAGGTGGGAAGTAGAGAGGTCACTCCATCCTGGATATGCTGCTTCTGCTCTCCCAACAATGGATGGAGATCCTCAATGCCAACATGAAATCAGAGCCCCTCCGGAGACATATCGCATGCTTTCGTTATGGTCTGGCACCCTGTCCTGCTCACACAAACTCTCTTCCTATGGTAACCAAGGATATCTCCACTCATGCTCACAGACTTCCGCTCCTGTCACAGACAACGTGTGGCCCTAAATGGAGTTTTCTCATCCCCTCTTCCTGTTAGGCTGGAGTTCCTCAAAGTAGTGTTCTGGGCCCTGTTCTTTTTATAGTTTTCATCAATGATCTCTCTCTGCAAAATCCTCTATCTTTTTGCTGATGACTCCACCTTTGCCATACCATCTGTCATCCCTCATATCGGTAAGCAGCAGCCTCTTCACTCTCTGTAGATCTGGATAAAATCACAAGCTGGTCCAACACGTGGAACATGTCTTTCAATCCTGACAAATTCACACTCTCACTGTGTCTCTCTGAAAGGACCGCCAGGAAACGCCCCCACCATCGACTTTCTCAATAATCTTATTGAAGTCCATTCATTCAAGCTTCTGGGTCTCACTAATTGCCATGATCTTTCCTGGGAAAGACACATTTCCAAGCTGGCCTCCAAAGCCAGTCCCTCCTGGGCATCCTCGTCGTGCAAAGTCCTTCCTTGGCACATTTGAGCTCCTGACTACATACAAAGCTTTCGGCTGCAGCCTGATGGAGTACTGCTCTCCCTCTGGGCTGGTGCTCCTGCCTCTCACCTTTCTCAGCTTCACGCTGTGGGAAACAAGACTTTTAGGATCATTGATCTCTCCCGCGATGAAGCTGAGTCTTTGGGTCTCTCACTCTCTCACTATAGGCAGGTCGGTGGTCTCTCTGTCTTCTATCGTCTCCACTCTGGCCTCGCCTCCCCCTGCTCTGTCTGAGATATGTCGCCCCCCCCCCATATTTCAGCAGAGCGCTCAAGGTCCGCCAGCAACCCCCTTCTGGTAAAACTACCAAAATCAAGAATCACTGTTCACCTTCACTTTAATTCCTCTTTTTTCCTGCCTTTGGAATAAACGACCACATCTTTTCAATCCCACTCTTCCTCCAGGTCTTCAAAACAGTTGTTCACCACCATCTCTTATCTTCCCCCATCCAAAACCATAATCTTTTCTACCCCGCTAATCCACCCCAAACCCACCTCCTTCAAATTTCCTGCTTTCCTTCCTGAAAGTCCTTGTTGTGTAAGGACCTGAAAGTCTCTGTGGTGTCTATCTTGTTTACTCTGTGTGCCCTGCCCCATCCATCTCCCTCACAGATCTCATGTTTCTGTTACACACTGTTTTTTCCTTCCCTCTCACACCCCTCTTGTCTCCTACTGCCTTGTTGTACATTCTGTGTTAGCTCTCATATGAGCCTCAACAGTGTATACAAAAAAAGAAATAGAAAAAAGAAGTTGCACCCCACCTGATTGTGCTCAGTAGCAAGAGTACAATCACGGTATCGCTCGGCAGTAATCCGAGTTTGTGCTGAGGGCCCGAAACTCGATTAATTTAGTCGAAGGATAACCTTAACTTGATAAACAGAGTTCGAAGGATAACCCTGTTGACGAGGTTAATTCAAAGTGTTAACAAGGTGAATTGACATTTGGTTACTTAGCAACCGCCAGACTACGGAGTTATCCGCAGCTGCTCGCCTCAGGACTGGGTGTTCGGAAGAAACCCGAGGACTTCCCCTCATGGTGAACCTCAAACACCGGCGCTGTAAACAATATATGTGCGAAAAAGGTCCAGGTGCTCTAAATGTTCAAGGGTCCAAGCTGTCTAATCTGTCTGAAGGGTGTAACGGGTCTAAATCATGTTAAGGTCTAAGGGGTCTTAAGGGTGTTTGGGGTCTTTTTGGTCCTCAGGGTGTTTTGGGTCTTTTGGGAGTATTTGGGTCTTTTGGTTGTTTGGGAACTTTTGGGTCATCTGGGTCCTCAGGAGCTGTTGGGTCTTTTGGGTCCTCAGGAACTTTTGGTCATTTGGGTCCTCGGGACTTTTGGTTGATCTGGGTATTTTGGGTCCTTGGGAACTTTTGGGTCCTCAGGGTCTTTTGAGCCTCTGGGTCTTAACGGTCTTTGGGTCCTCAGTATCTTAAGGGTCTCTGGGGTCTGATGGTCCTCAAATGTCAAGGGGTCTCAGAAGTCTAAAGGGTCAAAAGGTTCATTCCATAATGCATAATTAATGAAAAGACGGACGTAATTAATACACAAAAAGTAAGACACACACACACACAACACACACACACACCCACACACAACACACACACACACCACACCACCCACACACCTGGAGCGCCTGTATCCGATATACAATGCATCCCTCTGGTATTGGCTGTGTGACGTCACTAGCTTTCTCTCACTGAAGGCCACTTCATCATCCTCCAGGATTCCACATGCAGTATCATTCGATCATGTCTAATAAATAAATAAATAAATAAATAAATACCCTGTTTTGTTTCCTAGTGGAAGAAATAAAATTAATTATATTCATGTATTCTCAATTATATTCACTTGCTGTTTATATTGTTTTAACTTGCTACTACTGCTTTTAACAGTATAAATTAAGGTGTTATTTTTTGTACTGGAATCAAATTGACTGTCAGTAAAATCTCCTTTTACAGTCTTTTGATCTCCATCATGATGTAGGTGAACATACAAGTAAGATAAAATTGTATCTCACTAAATCTTATGTGCTATACCTCACTGAAATACATAATACCAAGACTGGTGGGTACAATGTTTAAATGAATTTGCCCAGCTGCTCAAGAGGACGCATTGTGGTGCCTCATTGTCGAGCAGAAAGTAATCCACCCTGTCTCTGTGTTTCGTCTGAACCATGTTATCACCTCCTCTCAAGACTGAACTGGTGTTCAGACTTCTTCATGTTTAGCCTCCCCTGACTTTTCCTGTCCAAAATAGTATAAAGGGTTGGCTATCTGCATTTTGAGCAGAAAGAGGATCGTGTTTGATGTTGCTTGTCTTGTTTATCCTCTTTCCCATGTGCATGTTTGTTGTTATTTATTGATGTTGTTTGCTGTGAATAAATGGTCTCAGACCTCAAAGAGAAGAACTGAATTTCTTCCACAATTTGGCGACCGTGATCGGATGCATTTGCCTCGGTGAATCGAGATCGGTGGCATATAGTTGCAGGAGGGGAAACAAAAGTGAGCTTACCATAAAGGTAGGGATTTCTTCGCTGAGGGGGAGCATAGGTGTGTTTGCCCTCCTTCCCTGCATTCCTCGTCTTTCGACCATTTGGTAAACTTCCTTCCGACTTCCACAAAGGAGTCTGAACCATTTGTTGTGCTCGGGTTGTTAAAGAGATGCTGTGTATCGGGGGCGTCCGGTTGTTGAAGAGTTCGTGTGTTTCAAGGTTGGTGACCTGTTCTGATCAAACAAACAGCCATTATTTCAAGGTTGGCCTCCTGTCCGATCAAACAGAGCCATTGTGTGCACTCCCTTTTTTAGGTCTCGGTACTACACTCAAAGTAATTTGGTGTCTTTACCTGAAGTAGAGGCATAAGTTGTTATCTCCTTGAAGTTGGGAATATATATATAATATTGTAATATCTCTACCTAAAGTAAGGATATACTGTGATGTGGCTGTTCCACATGAACTGGAACATGAACTGGCTCATGTAACCTGAAGTTAGATAAATTGACTAAAGTATGGGATAATTGTGGGTTTATTGTTTTCTTCACTGAGATGGAGGGATAATTTGACTAAATTCATCGTTTTCCAACCAGCAGTATAGAATTGACAGAATTAGGGTTTATTTTCATCTGAATGTTAGAAGGATAGGGCTCTTGTGAATTGTGTATTTGTACAGAATTTGTATGACAGAAATTTTTGTGACTTTCATTGAGTGTTGTATGTGCAATTAATTGCATTGATTTGCATGTCGTACTAAGTGTTGTATTATTTGAGTTATAACATTAAAATAGCAGTGTTGATTTAGTTTGTGGAGGAGTACGGTAATGCCAGATTCCTCACACTCCATTGTAGCTTCAGCGTGTAAACAAAATAATGGGTTTATGACTTGTATTGAAAGACAGAGCCCTGGCATTATGGTCGGTCTCTTTGGAGTGCAAGGCAAATGTCATAAAGAAGTGTTTTGGGAACGCGATAGTGTTTGGGAATTAGATTTGATAATCATCTGATAGAAGTGATTATGGGCTCGATAAGGAACTGAAGATTACTGTACATGGCATACTCCTACTTATATTAATGAGAATGTCTTGTTCGAAATTATATTGCAACAACGAAAGCGTGAAGAGAAATGGACATTCATAAAATAAATAAAAAATAATTCAGTACCTCAGCAAGACAGTTGCGGACAGATTACCCAAATAAACAGCCAAAATTGTGCTTGGAAGGAATCAATTGAATGTAAACTTCAGGCAGAGTTGAAGCAGCCTGTGTTTGAACTTTTTGTTTGTGGTTTGGTGCCTGGCTCATGACGTTTGTTGTGCGTGTTGTTGATCCCTTTTGTTTGCTGTTTTAGCATGAATACTTATTGTGCTCAATGCTTAAAATATCCCTCAGATGTGTGTACATGTGTGCTGGTGCATTGCTCCAAATGATGGACAAATGGAATGTGTGAGAATCTCCACTCATGCTATGGTTATGCTGTGGGAGTCAAATGTATCAAAGCTCAGGCTTTCTCACTGTTTGATAACTTTGTATGCTTTTTGCTTTTGAACACTGTACGTTACATACATAATAAATGGATGGTCTCCTCGGAGCATCATTTGAATGCCTGTTCTAATAAATATAATAATAATGATAATAAAGCATACATTATAGTCTTGGGGTGACTGTTAAGTCAAGAGACCATTTTGGCTTGTGGCCACTTTGGCTTGGTGCTGATAACACCAAGGTCACAGGTTCTTTCCCTACATGGCTAACACTCTCCATTGAGTCGTGCTTGACTATAAACTGGAATATCTGTGTTCAGCAGGTAGTGCAATTCATAGTGTATGCGTGATCCCTCGGATGGACGTTAAACTAGGCGTGCTGTCTTCATTAGTTGATGGATTAAAGACAAATTCCTGCCAAAACTACTGCTGGGAAGGCAAGGGCAAACCACCCAGTGTAACCCTTTGATCAACTCAAGCAGGCAAAATCCCTTGCATATAATGAATGAAATATTGGTAACAAAGGAGAATTAGGAATTGCTGCAATATTTGATGAATTAATAACTGCGAGATATTATCAGTGCAAATGGCTCTTATAGTGATTGATTTGTGAAGCAATACATCAAGTGGAGAAAATTTGGGTTAAAATAGTGATTTATGAATGTGATTGGATGGATATGTTGTTGAGACTTGTCCATCTCTTAAAATGTCAGACATCCAAGACCAGGAAAAGACATGTAGCAAGCTGCACAATTAGCAAAATAAAATTATTTTGACGGTGGGGCTGGGCTTCTCGGACCCACAGCCTCCGAATGTTTATCATAACAACACTCTAAAAGCTTTAAGCCAAGCCTTTTGATCTGCAGGCTTGCAGCCAAGTCAAGGTCAACTTACTCACGCAGAAAGCAAAAACATATTTATTTTTTTAATGTATTTTGATATGTGGGCCTCTATTTTGTCAGGAATCAAGTTTAATTGGATTACAATTTTTTTTCTTACTGTCACACTGATAGACCTTATCCATTAGGCCAGTTCAGCTTCCCTTGGCAGCTGGGAGCAGAGAATGGTTATGTAAATGAGAAAGGTTGGAAATTAATTAAACAACATTAGCATTTGGTATTGTTTAAACTGTTTAGAGAAATTTTTTATCTTTTTACAATGTTGTCAAAGTTCTTGTTTCCAAGAAACACCCTGCAACCAGAGTGGTCTGGGAGCAATGTCAAGTTTGGCAGCACGACAAATCACACTGCTGGTTGTCAAAACCGAGTGGCATGGGGGAGTTCGCAGAGCTGGGAGTCCTGAGAAAGACTCCTGGGTGGTCACCCTGTGACTACAATGAATAGACTCTTGTTTAACTACTCCTGTTAATTAATATAACAATGTGCATCCTTGCAACAGCACACCAGTGTGGACCTGTGTTGTAGCAATGAACAAGTGATATTCGTGATCATGTTTGCATGTGATATTCATCAGAAAAGTGATTTTCACACACCTGTTTTCCAGGTTGGTTGTCATACATAAACATGTGGGGGAGGTTGGTACTCGTGGAGGTTTGTGTACACAGTATCTGAGTTAATTACTTTCAGACTCAGCTCATCAAAAATTATGGTATTCTCCATTACAATTCATTATGGTATGTGAACCTTAATGTTTTCTTTTGGTTATATTATTAATGGGTTGATTAAAACTAGGTTCCTTTGGTATTTGAGTTTGTATTGAGAGGTTTTTCTTTGTGATGATCTTGTTTTGCTTATCTAGTCAACAGATTAAGTTTGTTTTGAAATTGTTTGAATTTGGATTCATTATCAGTTGAAGGCTTATGAAGGAATTTTTTATACAACCTCATCTTGTGCTTGATCGATTTTGGCAGGCCATTCGTCACCCGGTGCTCAGTTTAATACCAAGTTTTGTTTTGGAATTACAAATTGAGAAACCTTTATCATATAAGTCTTGTAATCCTAATTTAAATGTATTGGGGTCTTCAAGTGACAGAGTATTATCCCAATTTGTTTTCTTCTAACTTCTTCTTGAATGGCTCGAAACTTGCGGAGCATTTAGAGTCCGCATCTTTAAAACCAGTAACTTAGAACTCATGTAAATGATCGGTTATATCACAGTAAGGTATGCCGCTGGTTATTGGTGGCTTGTATTGATTGATTAATGTATTATCAATTACTACCTATGAACAACATGACATGGATTGATCTATTACCCCAAGCCCACCACTCTATTACAGATTGCTCAATATTATATATTAGGAATCATAAGCTAACTGTCAGGGAAAATCAATATATGAGGAAAATCAGCATGGTATTTATATTAACCATAATGCAGAAATATAAGGAACGACGAGACCAAACAGCAATTAAGAAATAAATTAATGGAATTAGGAATTGTACCATGTATTGTAATTGTATTGCTCTCACTGATTAGTAGCTGGTATAGCCTAATTGTAAATTTAGTAAAATGCCTCTTATATTTGTAGAAAGACAATGAAAGTTAAAACAGAATCATGCCCAGCGCAGAAGGCATTAGAGAAATAAATGTTAACTAGGTCAGAGTGTAAGAATTATATTATTGAAATTGTGTAATGACACGATTAAATAATACCCATTTATTTGTTTACTGATTAATTGGACAGGTAGACTGGTTAAAAATCAGAAAATGTGCTTCTTTACAATTCAAGAAGCATTTTTGGGGAAAAGCAGGCAAACCACTTTTTCTGGGGTAGTTTTTTCGCGCTGAACACGAAATCTGTTGTTTTGCCGAGCCCAAAAATGCCTAATAAGGTCACTAATTAAGGTCAAATGTCAATGAGTGCAAACTTCAAAATTTTTCTAAAAATGCTTATTTTCATCCTCTATCCATATATGTACTTTATTTGTGATATTTTGTAAGGTAAAATATAAACGGTCATCAAAATTGTAGAATTAAAGGAAATTGTTAAAGAAAAATTACACACTTTTGCAAATATCTCTGTAACGGTGCGACTTTTAGTTTCGTGTGGAGGTATACATTTTGCTTGCATTTTTTACTCCTACGTCTACAGTAAGGAAGGGTTTCTGCTTCTGCTGATGGTATGATATCCTATGGTGAATAAGACAGATGTGTTAATGACCTAATTTGCATATTAAGCATATAGGTCAAAGGTTAATGAGTATGAAAGGCGATTGTTACATTTTGCCTCACAGCTACTGGTATTTATTTTGCCCCTTGGCTTCTCCAAGTCCACCACTTGACAGTGTTGCCATCTATGTGAAGCCGGCTACATTTCAACACTAGCCATGCTTGACATTCCATTTCCATTCAAACAGGGTGTTCTTGAAGTAGCCCTAAATGAAGAATGAATCTAATAGCCGAGCCATCTAGTTAGTGCCTTAGGCATTACAAGAACAGGTAGGATCCTCTTCAAGTTTATAAAACAGAAATATGAATGAAAATGAAAGTGAAAGTGACAGTAAATGAATCCATGGCCAGACATGTTTGACATCATATACACCCACAGATGCATAGGTTTGTGGGCCGAGAGCGAGTGATGAGTGCATCTACTGCTATGCTGTTGATTAGACTGCTGTCTGTACTAAATCTGAAGCCAGAGCGGGAGCCAGGGCAAGCACCAGCTATCTTTGCAGTACAGGGGGGGGGGCGGGGGGGGGGACTTTTCATGATCAGAACATGCATGCCTGGAGCTTAGTCAGGTTTTTGTTTCTCTCCCCAGGCAACTATGGAACCATTGCAAGCCTCAAGCAACAGCGTGAGGATGTGACGTTTGAACATTGTATCATATGCCATGAAAGCCCGGGCTAAAGACACGGTTTTCAACCAGACAGACCAAGGCATTGCTTCCATCAGAGAGGCGACTGAGCTCCGATGCAAACTGAGGCACTGTGAATTTTGGCCAGCTGTGGACAGGCTTTCATCGCTCTTTGCAGAGCCCCAAGACAGTATCCCCAAACTTAAATGGCACAAACTATGTTACTCAGCATACACACATAAGGGGAAAATAAATGCTAAGCAGAAAAAGGAGCAATCAACAGATCCGGCAAAAGCGCAAGCTAATGAAAGAAAGGGTGTTTAGTTGAAGGACGCCGGTTTTTACGCAGTAGTGCTACTAAGGTGGACTGGACTTTGTGTATGTTCTGCCAAAAATTCGATAGGAAGCAGAAGACAAGTCGTGTCACAACTCTTCGACGTGAGTGACGACATCAATAGCAAAAGCTCAATTTGTACATGAGATCTTAGTCCAAACTGCAACTGAGAATGATTTGATCTCTGCTAAAGCATGTTATCATGCTAACTGCCTTAAAAAGTTCTATTGGGATGTAAAAAGGGCAGAAGCCGTGAGCAAAGCAGCTGACATGGCCATATCATGGTTGTGTCAAGAACTGCATCACTCTGCTGAGAAAGGACACGTGTTTGAACTGTCAGCAGTATTCGAGAGGTACAAAGAACTAACCAGTGAGTGCGACTGCAAGATTCCTGCATCGTATGTTAGTAGACTGGGCACTTTCAAGAAACTTTGTCAAAGTACATTGGACACATGAATTTCTTGTGCCAAGAAATGTAGCTATTTCAGAAAGGCAAACTCTGCTTCTTCCCAGACAGTTCAGTCACATACCCTTTCAGAAATGGTGTGTGGTCAGAAAAGTGCAGAAAATATTCCCGTATTTAGACAAAGGATGATGATCTTCTATTTTTAGTGCATGTTGCTCTTAAACTCCGCAGTGATATCATGTCACATCCTGCATTCGAGGGCTGTGATGTCAGTGAAGAAGCAGAGTTGGCAAGAACCGCCACATGTTTGTCAATATCTTGCTTGGTGGGCCAAAGTAGTGTTGATGCTGAGTTTTGATGAATGTGAAACGTCTGAAATTAGTTGGGTGAAGAAAACAAGGGTCCTTGGCATTGGGCAAAGAATGGTCTATGGTGTTTGTGGAGACAAGAAAGCCACGCCTAAACATGTTGGAATGGGTATGACACTGCACCAATCAACCTCGGTCAAAGAAATTGGTTGAGCTATTCCATAATGCTGGGCACATAACAGCTACAACCGGGTTCTAAAGTATGCACAATCAATGGCTGAAAACACTCTGAAAGCGCTTGATCCAACAAACTGGGGCGGTGGTACCTAGAACCTGGTCTCTGGAAGATTTGTGTATTTTTCCTGTGACAATATTGATATCAATGACAACCCTAGATGGCAACAATACATTTCACGCTACACATTTGCTGCCTGGCAGACTGGGGCCACCTGCTGAAAGTGGTCTTAGAGACATCAAGCCATCCAATAGTCTGGATGCAGAACTGGATATTTACCCTAGTGTGTTTTGGAGTACATACACAATTTTATTGCAGATCTGGTACATAGACTATACTAAACTCAAATCCGAGTGATGCCACTTGTCACGCTTGAGCAATTTTTTTAGGAGCAAAATTCAAAATGGCCGCCATCAAAACCGTTTTTTGGCCGTAACTCGGCCAAAATCGAGATATGAACCCGATTTCAGTGACAGACAGAACCTACGAGAAAGATTGGCCACATGTTATTGACCCTCTACAACCAGAGAATCACCCGGATGGGCTTGTGAACATTGTAACTGGAAGAATGAGTCCAAATTGTCAACGCTGACATTTCTGTTGCATAGGAGTCAAGCAGATGAGGAGTTTGAGGAGCAATGGCCAGACAGCTTCAACAAGCCTCTCAGCAAACAAGTAGTCATGATGGCAGTGTCCGAAAGCAGATAAAGGTCGGCAAACACCTGTTATATGACACGGGGCTCATATATTCAAGAGTGTTGGGCCTTCAGGCAGTGAGGGACATCAACCTGAAAGATATCCTGAGTTTGAGCGCCAGTCCGCCTTCCTATGTTTGAAAGATAACGGTGACTGCGAATCACAAAATAGAGAGTGTTTGAAGCAGAAATTGCAGGTAGAGGTGTCTGACAGATGTTTCACCTGATGAGCAATCATTTGTGAGATGTTGTTTGATATGCTGTGGGTGATTCAATGGCCATCGAAGGAACAGTAGAGACTATGTGCAGTTCTTTTTTCTTATTGAGAGATAAGCTGAAGATATGTGATACGTATTTTTGGTCTTTGACCGGTATTATGACAACACATTCAAGAAAGTCATGCGAACTGCTCGTGCAGGCAAGATGCCAGTCGACGACACCAGCTGAATCTGACGACGCCATCCCTGCACAAAAGAATCGTTTTGACAGTGACAGAGAACAAAGTCCAGTTAATAAATATCATTTGCAGCTACAACAAAGACCATCCTGAAGCATTTTTCTACCAACACAAAGCTCATATTAACTGGACCTAACCCAATATCTATGGAATTGCGAATACCAAGTAGTAGAGAGGCCTGACCTAAAACCACTCACGAAAGAAGCCGATGTTATTAGGTACAACAAATGGTCTTTCTAGCCTCATCAGGAGTTCCGAGTATCCGGGTATTTAGACGACACAGATGTAATTCATATTGCTGTTGCATTTTTTACCAACTGAAGGAACTGGCATGCAACCTTGTGATGGCTGGTACAAGTCGTGACAGATCGTCCGTTGACATCAAGGCGACAGTGCAGAAGCATGCACATATTGTCCCCAAGTTCTGGCAGCACATGTGGTGTCTGGATGTGACACAGTTGCCTACCTGTGGGGTATCGGAAAAGGCACAATTGTGAAACACCTCTAAGATGGTCCGTCAATTAAATTATCTTGATGATCTTGATGCAGAATTACCAGATGTTATATCTGAAGCAACTGCCTTCTTTGCTGCTTGCTATGGATCCAGGAAACAGAAGACATGTCAGCTATTCGATTTGATGTCTGGTCTTCAAAGATGGCTAACAAGAAGCTGACATCAGCACCAGAGTTAAAAACTCTACCACCAACCACTGTGGCTTTATCAACACGTTCTCAGGGCGCACTTTGCAGGCAGCATATAGCGGGCTGCATTAGATCCAGACCCACCATTGATCGATCAACGAGTCATGGATGGTCACATGAAGAAGTGTCGAGCATGTTTGCTCCTGTGTCTCTGCCTCCGGATGTCATCAGAGCTCCTGATAATGTTCTCAAGATGATCAGGTGTGGGTTGCAGCTCAGTGCGACCCTGGTGCACCGAATAGATGTATTTGCTCTGCCGCCAGGCTCTCCTGTTCATTGTTCTGTGGCTGCCATGGTATGGAGGATGTCAGAACGACCAAAACAAAGTCTGTATCAGCAAGCGAAGCTGTGAACTTGAGTGAACACTAGTTTATTGATTTAGGCAGCTGTTCTTGTATGTGAAGATTAAGATGAAGAAAGATTGAGTGAAAGCAGAATGAAAGAAGTTCATCAGCACCAGTGTTATTCATAGTTTGATAGCATGTAAGACCCCTTTTTAAACCTCCGCCATCGAAGATGGATGGAGGTTACTGTTTTCACCCTTTTCTGGTTTTGTTGTTTTTGTTTGTTTTTTG
>CM068962.1:50751907-50769778 GCA_035128595.1 Eptatretus atami
TTAATTAAACAACATTAGCATTTGGTATTGTTTAAACTGTTTAGAGAAATTTTGTATCTTTTTACAATGTTGTCAAAGTTCTTGTTTCCAAATGAACACCCTGCAACCAGAGTGGTCTGGGAGCAATGTCAAGTTTGGCAGCACGACAAATCACACTGCTGGATGTCAAAACCGAGTGGCATGGGGGAGTTCGCAGAGCTGGGAGTCCTGAGAAAGACTCCTGGGTGGTCACCCTGTGACTACAATGATAGACTCTTGTTTAACTACTCCTGTTAATTAATATAACAATGTGCATCCTTGCAACAGCACACCAGTGTGGACCTGTGTTGTAGCAATGAACAAGTGATATTCGTGATCATGTTTGCATGTGATATTCATCAGAAAAGTGATTTTCACACACCTGTTTTCCAGGTTGGTTGTCAAATACATAAACATGTGGGGGAAGAGTTGGTAACTCGTGGAGGTTGTGTACACAGTATCTGAGTTAATTACTTTCAGACTCAGCTCATCAAAAATTATGGTATTCTCCATTACAATTCATTATGGTATGTGAACCTTAATGTTTCTTTTGGTTATAATTATTAATGGGTTGATTATAAACTAGGTTCCTTTGGTATTTGAGTTGTATTGAGAGGTTTTTCTTTGTGATGATCTTGTTTTGCTTATCTAGTCAACAGATTAAGTTTGTTTTGAAATTGTTTGAATTTGGATTCATTATCAGTTGAAGGCTTATGAAGGAATTTTTATACAACCTCATCTTGTGCTTGATCGATTTTGGCAGGCCATTCGTCACCCGGTGCTCAGTTTAATACCAAGTTTTGTTTTGGAATTACAAATTGAGAAACCTTTATCATATAAGTCTTGTAATCCTAATTTAAATGTATTGGGGTCTTCAAGTGACAGAGTATTATCCCAATTTGTTTTCTTCTAACTTCTTCTTGAATGGCTCGAAACTTGCGGAGCATTTAGAGTCCGCATCTTTAAAACCAGTAACTTAGAACTCATGTAAATGATCGGTTATATCACAGTAAGGTATGCCGCTGGTTATTGGTGGCTTGTATTGATTGATTAATGTATTATCAATTACTACCTATGAACAACATGACATGGATTGATCTATTATCCCAAGCCCACCACTCTATTACAGATTGCTCAATATTATATATTAGGAATCATAAGCTAACTGTCAGGGAAAATCAATATATGAGGAAAATCAGCATGGTATTTATATTAACCATAATGCAGAAATATAAGGAACGACGAGACCAAACAGCAATTAAGAAATAAATTAATGGAATTAGGAATTGTACCATGTATTGTAATTGTATTGCTCTCACTGATTAGTAGCTGGTACTAGCCTAATTGTAAATTTAGTAAAATGCCTCTATATTTTGTAGAAAGACAAATGAAAGATAAAACAGAATCATGCCCAGCGCAGAAGGCATTAGAGAAATGAATGTTAACTAGGTCAGAGTGTAAGAATTATATTATTGAAAATTGTGTAATGACACGATTAAAATAATACCCATTTTATTTGTTTACTGATTAATTGGACAGGTAGACTGGTTAAAAAATCAGAAAATGTGCTTCTTTACAATTCAAGAAGAAGCATTTTTGGGGAAAAGCAGGCAAACCACTTTTTCTGGGGTAGTTTTTCGCGCTGAACACGAATCTGTTGTTTGCCGAGCCCAAAAATGCCTAATAAGGTCACTAATTAAGGTCAAAGTCAATGAGTGCAAACTTCAAAATTTTTCTAAAAATGCTTATTTTGACATCCTCTATCCATATATGTCACTTATTTTGTGATATTTTGTAAGGTAAAACTATAACAGGTCATCAAAATTGTAGAATTAAAGGAAATTGTTAAAGAAAAATTACACACTTTTGCAAATATCTCTGTAACGGTGCGACTTTTAGTTTCGTGTGGAGGTATACATTTTGCTTGCATTTTTTACTCCTACGTCTACAGTAAGGAAGGTTTTCTGCTTCTGCTGATGGTATGATCCTATGGTGAATAAGACAGATGTGTTAATGACCTAATTTGCATATTAGCATATAGGTCAAAGGTTAATGAGTATGAAAGGCGATTGTTACATTTTGCCTCACAGCTACTGGTAATTTTGCCCCTTGGCTTCTCCAAGTCACTCCACTTGACAGTGTTGCATCTATGTGAAGCCGGCTACATTTCACACTAGCCATGCTTGACATTCCATTTCCATTCAAACAGGGTGTTCTTGAAGTAGCCTAATGAAGAATGAATCTAATAGCCGAGATTAGTTAGTGCCTTAGGCATTACAAGAACAGGTAGGGATCCTCTTCAAGTTTTATCAAACGAAATATGAATGAAAATGAAAGTGAAAGTGACAGTAAATGAATCCATGGCCAGACATGCTTGACATCATAACACCCACAGATGCAGGTTGTGGGCCGAGAGCGAGTGATGAGTGCATCTACTGCTATGCTGTTGATTAGACTGCTGTCTGTACTAAATCTGAAGCCAGAGCGGGAGCCAGGGCAAGCACCAGCTATTTTCAGTACAGGGGGGGGGGGGACTTTTCATGATCAGAACATGCATGCCTGGAGCTTAGTCAGGTTTTTGTTCTCTCCCCAGGCAACTATGGAACTATTGCAAGCCTCAAGCAACAGCGTGAGGATGTGACGTTTGAACATTGTATCATATGCCAGAAAGCAGCCGGGCTAAAGACACGGTTTTCACCAGACAGACAAGGCATTGCTTCCATCAGAGAGGCGACTGAGCTCCGATGCAAACTGAGGCACTGTGAATTTCGGCCAGCTGTGGACAGGCTTTCATCGCTCTTTGCAGAGCCTCAAGACAGTATCCCCAAACTTAAATGGCACAAACTATGTTACTAGCATACACACATAAGGGGAAAATAAATGCTAATAGAAAAGGAGCAATCAAAGATCGGCAAAAGCGCAAGCTAATGAAAGAAAGGGTGTTTCAGTTGAAGGACGCCGGTTTTTACGCAGTAGTGCTACTAAGGTGGACTGGACTTTGTGTATGTTCTGCCAAAAATTCGATAGGAAGCAGAAGACAAGTCGTGTCACAACCTTCGACGTGAGTGACGACATCATAGCAAAAGCTCAATTTGTACATGAGATCTTAGTCCGAACTGCAACTGAGAATGATTTGATCTCTGCTAAAGCATGTTATCTGCTAACTGCCTTAAAAAGTTCTATGGGATGTAAAAAGGGCAGAAGCCGTGAGCAAAGCAGCTGACATGGCCATATCATGTGTTGTGTCAAGAACTGCATCACTCTGCTGAGAAAGGACACGTGTTTGAACTGTCAGCAGTATTCGAGAGGTACAAAGAACTAACCAGTGAGTGCGACTGCACAGATTCCTGCATCGTATGTTAGTAGACTGGGCACTTTCAAAGAAACTTTGTCAAAGTACATTGGGGACACATGAATTTCTTGTGCCAAGAAATGTAGCTATTTCAGAAAGGCAAACTCTGCTTCTTCCCAGACAGTTCAGTCACATACCTTTCAGAAATGGTGTGTGGTCAGAACAGTGCAGAAAATATTCCCGTATTTAGACAACAGGATGATGATTTTCTATCTTTAGTGCATGTTGCTCTTAAACTCCGCAGTGATATCATGTCACATCTGCATTCGAGGGCTGTGATGTCAGTGAAGAAGCAGAGTTGGCAAGCATACCGCACATTGTGTTTGTCAATATCTTGCTTGGTGGCCAAAGTGTGTTGATGCTGAGTTTGATGAATGTGAAACGTCTGAAATTAGTTGGGTGAAGAAACAAGGGTCCTTGGCATTGGGCAAGATATGGTCTATGGTGTTTGTGGAGACAAGAAAGCACCGCCTAAACATGTTGGAATGGGTATGACACTGCACCAATCAACTCGGTCAAAGAAATTGGTTGAGCTATTCCATAATGCTGGGCACATAATCAGCTACAACCGGGTTCTAAGTATGACACATCAATGGCTGAAAACACTCTGAAAGCGCTTGATCCACAAACTGGGGCGGTGGTACCTAGCAACCTGGTCTCTGGAAGATTTGTGTATTTTTCCGTGACAATATTGATATCAATGACTAACCTAGATGGCAAGAATACATTTCACGCTACACAGTTTGCTGCCTGGCAGAGGGGCCACCTGCTGAAAGTGGTCTTAGAGACATCAAACCATCCAATAGTCTGGATGCAGAACTGGAATTTTACCCTAGGTGTGTTTTGGAGTCATACACAATTTTATTGCAGATTCTGGTAACATAGACTATACTAAACTCAAATCCGAGTGATGCCACTTTGTCACGCTTGAGCAATTTTTTTAGGAGCAAAATTCAAAATGGCCGCCATCAAAACCGTTTTTTGGCCGTAACTCGGCCAAAAATCGAGATATGAACCCGATTTCAGTGACAGACAGAACCTACGAGAAGATTGGCCACATGTATTGACCCTCTACAACCAGAGAATCACCGGATGGGCTTGTGAACATTGTAACTGGAAGAATGAGTCCAAACATTGTCAACGCTGACATTTCTGTTGGCATAGGAGTCAAGCAGATGAAGGAGTTTGAGGAGCAATGGCCAGACAGCTTCAACAAGCCTCTCAGCAAACAAGTAGTCATGATGGCAGTGTCCGAAAGCAGATAAAGGTCGGACAAACAACCTGTATATGACACGGGGCTCATATATTCAAGAGTGTTGGGCCTTCAGGCAGTGAGGGACATCAACCTGAAAGATATCCTGAAGTTTGAGCTCGCCCCAGTACCGCCTTCTATGTTTGAAGATAACGGTGACATGCGAATCACAAAATCGAAAGCAGTCTTGAAGCAGAAATTGCAGGTAGAGGTGTCTGACAGAATGTTTCCAGCTGATGGAGCAATCATTGTAGATGGTTGTGCTATGCTGTGGGTGATTCAATGGCCATCGAAAGGAACAGTAGAGGACTATGTGCAGAATTCTTCTTATTTGAGAGTAAGCTGAAGATATTGTGATACGTATTTGGTCTTTGACCGGTATTATGACAACTTCAAGAAAGTCATGCGAACTGCTCGTGCAGGCAAGATGCCGTCGACGACACCAGCTGAATCTGACGACGCCACTCCCTGCAAAAGATCGTTTTGACAGTGACAGAGAACAAAGTCCAGTTATAATATCATTTGCAGCTACAACAAAGACCATCCTGAAGCATTTTCTACCAAACAAAGCTCATATTAACTGGACCTAACCAATATCTATGGAAATTGCAGAATACCAAGTAGTAGAGAGGCCTGACCTAAGAACCACTCACGAAGAAGCCGATGTTATGTACAACAAATGGTCCTTCTAGCCTCATCAGGAGTTCCGAGTATCCGGGTAATTTCAGACGACACAGATGTATTATATTGTGTTGCATTTTTACCAACTGAAGGAAGGCATGCAACCTGTGATGGCTGGTACAAGTCGTGACAGATCGTCCGTTGACATCAAGGCGACAGTGCAGAAGCATGCACATATTGTCACCCAAGTTCTGGCAGCACATGTGGTGTCTGGATGTGACACAGTTGCCTACTGTGGGGTTTCGGAAAAGGCACAATTGTGAAACACCTCTAGATGGTCGTCAATTAAATTATCTTGATGATCTTGATGCAGAATTACCAGATGTTATATTGAAGCAACTGCTCTTTGCTGCTTGCTATGGATCCCAGGAAAGAAGAACATGTCAGCTATTCGATTTGATGTCTGGTCTTCAAAGATGGCTAACAAGAAGCTGACATCAGCACCAGAGTTAAAACTCTACCACACGCACTGTGGCTTTCATCAACACGTTCTCAGGGCGCACTTGCAGGCAGCAATATAGCGGGCTGCATTAGATCCAGACCCACCATTGATCGATCCAACGAGTCATGGATGGTCCATGAAGAAGTGTCGAGCATGTTGCTCCCTGTGTCTCTGCTCCGGATGTCATCAGAGCTCCTGATAATGTTCTCAAGATGATCAGGTGTGGTGCAGCTCAGTGCGACCCTGTGCAACGAATAGATGTAGTTGCTCTGCCGCCAGGCTCTCCTGTTCATTGTTCTGTGGCTGCCATGGTATGGAGGAATGTCAGAAACGACCAACAAAGTCTGTATCAGCAAGCGAAGCTGTGGAACTTGAGTGAACACTAGTTATTGATTTAGGCAGCTGTCTTGTATGTGAGATTAAGTGAAAGAAAGATTGAGTGAAAGCAGAATGAAAGAAGTTCATCAGCACCAATCAGTGTATTCATAGTTGAAGCATGTACAGACCCTTTTTAACCCTCCGCCATCGAAGATGGATGGAGGTTACTGTTTTCACCTTTCTGTTTGTTTTGTTTGTTTGTTTGTGAACAGTATTACGGAAAAACTCCTCGACGGATTTCGACAAACTTGGTGGGGGGTTAGGTATGGTCAAGGATCATGCCATTGATTTTGGACTTGGTCCAAAATCCAATATGGCCGCTATGGGGCCATTTTGAAGAAAAATTTGAATTTTTTTTTTTTGCATTTCTACATGTTTTTAAGTGATTTCCAACCCCCCCAAAAAAATTGTTACCCCCCCCAAAAAAATTTTTTTTTTTTTGGATTTCTACATGTTTTAAGTGATTTCCAACCCCCCCAAAAAAAAATTGTTAGAGAAATTTTTTTTTTTTTGCATTTCTACATGTTTTAAGTGATTTTCCAACCCCCCCCGCAAAAAATTGTCACCGCCCAAAAAAATTTTTTTTTTTTTGCATTTCTACAGTTTTAAGTGATTTCCAACCCCCCCCCCCCCAAAAAAAAATGTTGGAAAAAGAACTATAACTGTCAGCACTGCTGACATCATATTTTAATGAATAAGTATAAGGTTCACTTGAGTGACCCAGCAGTATTGGGGCGGAGGTTTTGCACTCTACCGAGTGCTCCCCTCTAGTTGGATTTGAATTTGTGTAAAATTTGTGTAAACTTGCTTATTACGTTTTTTTGGTTATGTGTTAATATATATTATAGTTATGTTTACTAATCATTGTATTACTCAACTGTACTGTTGGAAATAAGATATACAATACAATACAAATACTGTTAATACAATACAATATACTGTTTACCACTTAAATCAGGTTCATATAGATTTTGGGCATAGTTACGGCTGAAAATAGTTCGGTCGATATTTTTTCAGTCAAAATATTATATCTAAATAGAAAAATTGCAATATAGACTATTATTATGAGTTGTATGGTTTATTTAACATATCAGTGTATTCCTTGACCCCCAAAACTAGGGTTTGCAACTGAAATCGGGTTCATATCTCGATTTTTGGCCGAGTTACGGCCAAAAAAACGGTTTTGATGGCGGCCATTTGAATTTTGCTCCTAAAAAAAATTGCTCAAGCGTGACAAAGTGGCATCACTCGGATTTGAGTTTAGTATAGTCTATGCTACCAGAATCTGCAATAAAATTGTGTATGTACTCCAAAACACACTTTAGCCAATGGCTGCCAGACTACAATACATCAACTTGGATATCCACCTTCAGTTGAAAAGATTCATGAGGTGTTATCAACAAGGACACCTCATTCCTGATTTCGATGGGGTTGAAACAGGATGGTTTCTGAGGGAGAAAGATACTCCAGTGCTCTACAAAACAGTGTAGATTGGGACATGGCATTCTTAACATCTCGGCAAGGAGAGGACGAAAAAGATTCCTGGACCACTTCAATCAGTTGCACAGACACAAGTCAGAGATAGCCAAAATACCATTGGATATATGCAATCATACTAGCCCCAGCTCATGAACTTTCAACTTTGAACACCATGGTACGAAGGGCATTACATGTCGCAAGGCTCTAGGAAACTGCTACGCTGTGATCACAGTTGATCAGGCATTGTACCCCAACTGATGGAGCTGAAATGGTCTGTGTGACTTCAGAGATACCTAATTCCAAGATTAGGTGGGTTACATATCACTATGAATTTTTGAAAGCGATAGGGCAACACACGAAGATTCTGGAATACTTGAACTGTGGGTTGAAAGTGGTTATTTGGACCAAATTCGGCTGAGAAGGCTAAAGATGGAAACATATGCAAAGGCAATGAGGGCGCACAAATTACTTGGCAAGCGCAGTGGCAAATCTTGATGCCGCAATTCAAAACTGACCTCCATAAACAAGATCCAAAACTTGCCAAACCCTGGAGGATGCACTAGCCAGCAAAGACTTCGATAGCTTACTTGACATTGTGGGTTCTGAGACTTTTCGGCAGCACTCACAGTCTTCGTTGAAAATCGACAGAGTGATCCAAACTCAGGTTTTGGTGGGATTACTTGAGGATGGTAACTGGATTGCTTGCTTTCGTTCGGGCACAGAGAGCAGGTTTGTGGACACTACATTTGGAATCTTCCGAGAAATGTTGCCATTCTTCTTCCGATAGGATCACGTGAATTACGCAAGATGGGGCTGTGTTTACCTGTCACAGATGCATCAGCTCCACACCAGAAGTGGAGAAGAGTTCCGCCTGGTAACTTTGTTGTGAAAGGATCGGACCAAAGTTTCAACCAAGTCGATCCGGATCATAGCCTGGAATGGCTCAATGGAATTGGAAAAAGAGTGGTGGAATCATTGGAATAAAAAACCAATTCAGCCTGGCAAGATGGACGCTCTCATACAACCACAGGACGCGCATTTCAATGCAGATGTATGAAATGATGACGTTGGAGTGGACACTGGTACACCCTAATGAAGCCACCTCTTCCGCACTAAACGTGACAATCCGATGAGGAACGAATCCTTCAATCTCTTGCGATTCAAAGTATATTGCTGAAGAATCTACTGGTCGACCAAACAAGCTCCTTAACTGCGCAACAAAAGATGTTGCGACTTCTGAAATAGAAGAGTCGTGCTGAAACACTTGGGCAACAGAAGTTGGAGGAGTTTCGTCAAAGAGAGACTTGTGTCATCCACCAACTTGTTCTGTTCTGCACTTCAAAAGGTGAAGGCTCCACCTTTGCAACACTCTACGATGTTGCTACAAAGACGCCAAGTGGGAAGACAGAAAGCACAAAACAGACAGAAACTTCTTGCAGAGACTAATTGCAGCTTACAGAGCTGGAAGACCGGTAGACCTGGCGAGAAACTGAACCATGAGTTAATGAACGTGCCAATTAGCATTGCTGAAACGTCTGGTGAACTTCGATCTGGCATTAAAGCCAACTTATTTGACATTCTTATCCAAAGTGTAACCTGCCCACAGAAATCTCTAATGATGAGCCTTTTCGAAGAGTAAAAGAACTAACCAGTGAGTGCGACTGCAGATTCCTGCATCGTATGTTAGTAGACTGGGCACTTTCAAAGAAACTTTGTCAAAGTACATTGGGGACACATGATTTCTTGTGCCAAGAAATGTAGCTATTTCAGAAAGGCAAACTCTGCTTCTTCCCAGACAGTTCAGTCACATACCCCTTTCAGAAATGGTGTGTGGTCAGAACAGTGCAGAAAATATTCCCGTATTTAGACAACAGGATGATGATTTCTATTTTAGTGCATGTTGCTCTTAAACTCCGCAGTGATATCATGTCACATCCTGCATTCGAGGGCTGTGATGTCAGTGAAGAAGCAGAGTTGGAAGCATACCGCCACATGTTTGTAATATCTTGCTTGGTGGCCAAAGTTGTTGATGCTGAGTTTGATGAATGTGAAACGTCTGAAATTAGTTGGGTGAAGAAAACAAGGGTCCTTGGCATTGGGCAAGATATGGTCTATGGTGTTTGTGGAGACAAGAAAGCACCGCCTAAACATGTTGGAATGGGATGACACTGCACCAATCAACTCGGTCAAGAAATTGGTTGAGCTATTCCATAATGCTGGGCACATAATCAGCTACAACCGGGTTCTAAAGTATGACACATCAATGGCTGAAAACACTCTGAAAGCGCTTGATCCACAAACTGGGGCGGTGGTACCTAGCAACTGGTCTCTGGAAGATTTGTGTATTTTTCTGTGACAATATTGATATCAATGACAACCCTAGATGGAACAATACATTTCACGCTACACAGTTTGCTGCCTGGCAGATGGGGCACCTGCTGAAAGTGGTCTTAGAGACATCAAGCCATCCAATAGTCTGGATGCAGAACTGGAATTTTACCCTAGGTGTGTTTTGGAGTACATACACATTTTATTGCAGATTCTGGTAACATAGACATACTAAACTCAAATCGAGTGATGCCACTTTGTCACGCTTGAGCAATTTTTTTAGGAGCAAAATTCAAAATGCCGCCATCAAAACCGTTTTTTGCCGTACTCGGCCAAAAATCGAGATATGAACCCGATTTCAGTGACAGACAGAACCACGAGAGAAGATTGGCCACATGTATTGACCCTCTACAACCAGAGAATCACCCGGATGGGCTTGTGAACATTGTAACTGGAAGAATGAGTCCAAACATTGTCAACGCTGACATTTCTGTTGGCATAGGAGTCAAGCAGATGAAGGAGTTTGAGGAGCAATGGCCAGACAGCTTCAACAAGCCTCTCAGCAAACAAGTAGTCATGATGGCAGTGTCCCGAAAGCAGATAAAGGTCGGACAAACACCTGTATATGACACGGGGCTCATATATTCAAGAGTGTTGGGCCTTCAGGCAGTGAGGGACATCAACCTGAAAGATATCCGAAGTTTAGTCGCCCCAGTACCGCCTTCTATGTTTGAAGTAACGGTGACATGCGAATCAAAATCGAAAGCAGTCTTGAAGCAGAAATTGCAGGTAGAGGTGTTGACAGAATGTTTCCAGCTGATGGAGCAATCATTGTAGATGGTTGTGCTATGCTGTGGGTGATTCAATGGCCATCGAAAGGAACAGTAGAGGACTATGTGCAGAATCTTCTTCTTATTTGAGAGATAAGCTGAAGATATGTGATACGTATTTGGTCTTTGACCGGTATTATGACAACACATTCAAGAAAGTCATGCGAACTGCTCGTGCAGGCAAAGATGCCAGTCGACGACACAGCTGAATCTGACGACGCCACTCCCTGCACAAAAGATCGTTTTGACAGTGACAGAGAACAAAGTCCAGTTAATAAATATCATTTGCAGCTACAACAAAGACCATCCTGAAGCATTTTCTACCAACACAAAGCTCATATTAACTGGACCTAACCCAATATCTATGGAAATTGCAGAATACCAGATAGTAGAGAGGCCTGACCTAAGAACCACTCAGAAGAAGCCGATGTTATTATGGTACAACAATGGTCCTTCTAGCCTCATCAGGAGTTCCGAGTATCCGGGTAATTTCAGACGACACAGTGTATTCATATTGCTGTTGCATTTTTACCAACTGAAGGAACTGGCATGCAACCTTGTGATGGCTGGTACAAGTCGTGACAGATCGTCCGTTGACATCAAGGCGACAGTGCAGAAGCATGCACATATGTCACCCAAGTTCTGGCAGCACATGTGGTGTCTGGATGTGACACAGTTGCCTACTGTGGGGTATCGGAAAAGGCACAATTGTGAAACACCTCTAAGATGGTCGTCAATAAAATTATTCTTGATGATCTTGATGCAGAATTACCAGATGTTATATCTGAAGCAACTGCTTCTTTGCTGCTTGCTATGGATCCCAGGAAACAGAAGACATGTCAGCTATTCGATTTGATGTCTGGTCTTCAAAGATGGCTAACAAGAACGTGACATCAGCACCAGAGTTAAAACTCTACCACCAACCACTGTGGCTTTCATCCAACACGTTCTCAGGGCGCACTTGCAGGCACAATATAGGGGCTGCATTAGATCCAGACCCACCATTGATCGATCCAACGAGTCATGGATGGTTCACATGAAGAAGTGTCGAGCATGTTGCTCCCTGTGTCTCTGCCTCCGGATGTCATCAGAGCTCCTGATAATGTTCTCAAGATGATCAGGTGTGGGTGCAGCTCAGTGCGACCCTGTGCAACGAATGATGTAGTTGCTCTGCCGCCAGGCTTTCCTGTTCATTGTTCTGTGGCTGCCATGGTATGGAGGAATGTAGAACGACCAAACAAAGTCTGTATCAGCAAGCGAAGCTGTGGAACTTGATGAACACTAGTTATTTGATTTAGGCACTGTCTTGTAGTGAGATTAAGTGAAAGAAAGATTGAGTGAAAGCAGAATGAAAGAAGTTCATCAGCAACCAAAGTGTATTCATAGTTGATAGCATGTACAGACCCCTTTTTAACCTCCGCCATCGAAGATGGATGGAGGTTACTGTTTTCCCCCTTTCGTGTTGTTTTTTGTTTGTTTGTGAACAGTATTACGGAAAAACTCCTCGACGGATTTCGACAAAACTTGGTGGGGGGGTTAGGTATGGTCCAAGGATCATGCCATTAGATTTTGGATTGGTCCAAAATCCAATATGGCCGCTATGGCGGCCATTTTGAAGAAAATTTAATTTTTTTTTTTTGCATTTCTACATGTTTTAAGTGATTTCCAACCCCCCCCCAAAAAAATTGTTACCCCCCCCCCAAAAAAATTTTTTTTTTTGGATTTCTAATGTTTTAAGTGATTTCAACCCCCCCCCCCCAAAAAAAATGTTAGAGAAAATTTTTTTTTTTTGCATTTCTACATGTTTTAAGTGATTTCCAACCCCCCCTGCAAAAAAATTGTCACCCCCCCCCCAAAAATTTTTTTTTTTTTGCATTTCTACATGTTTTAAGTGATTTCCAACCCCCCCCCCCAAAAAAAAAATGTTGGAGAAAAGAACTATAACTGTCAGCACTGCTGACATCATATTTAATGAAATAGATATAAGGTTCACTTGAGTGACCCAGCAGTATTGGCGGCGAGGTTTTGCACTTACCGAGTGCTCCCCCTCTAGTTGGATTTGAATTTGTGTAAAATTTGTGTAAACTTGTCTTATTTTATTGGTTATGTGTTAATATAATTAATTATAGTTTGTAGTTACTAATCATTGTATTACTCAACTGTACTGTTGGAAATAAAGATATACAATACAATACAATATACTGTTACAATACAATACAAATACTGTTTACCACTTAAATCAGGTATATTAGATTTTGGGCATAGTTACGGCTGAAAATAGTTCGGTCGATATTTTTTCAGTCAAATATTATATCTAAATAGAAAAATTGCAATATAGACTATTATTATGAGTTGTATGGTTTATTTAAACATATCAGTGTATTCCTTGACCCAAAACATAGGGTTTGCCACTGAAATCGGGTTCATATCTCGATTTTTGGCCGAGTTACGGCCAAAAAAACGGTTTTGATGGCGGCCATTTTGAATTTTGCTCCTAAAAAAATTGCTCAAGCGTGACAAAGTGCATCACTCGGATTTGAGTTTAGTATAGTCTATGCTACCAGAATCTGCAATAAAATTGTGTATGTACTCCAAACACACTTTAGCCAATGGCTGCCAGACTACAATACATCAACTTTGGATATCCCACCTTCAGTTGAAAAGATTCATGAGGTGTTTATCAACAAGGACACCCTCATTCCTGATTTCGATGGGGTTGAAACAGGATGGTTTCTGAGGGAGAAAGATACTCCCAGTGCTCTACAAAAGTGTAGATTGGGACATGGCATTCTTAACATCTCGGCAAGGAGAGGACGAAAAAGATTCCTGGACCAGTTCAATCAGTTGCACAGCACAAGTCAGAGATAGCCAAAACTACCATTGGATATATGCCAATCATACTAGCCCCAGCTCATGAACTTTCAACTTTGAACACCATGGTACGAAGGGCATTACATGTCGCAAGGGCTCTAGGAAACGCTACGCTGTGATCACAGTTGATCAGGCATTGTACCCCCAACTGATGGAGCTGAAATGGTCAGTGTCGACTTCAGAGATACCCTAATTCCAAGATTAGGTGGTTACATATCACTATGAACTTTTTGAAAGCGATAGGGCAACACACAGAAGATTCTGGAATACTTGAACTGTGGGTTGAAAGTGGTTACTTGGACCAAATTCGGCTGAGAAGGCTAAAGATGGAAAATCATATGCAAAGGCAATGAGGGCGCACAAATTAACTTGGCAAGCGCAGTGGCAAATCTTGATGCCGCAATTCAAAACTGACCTCCATAAACAAGATCCCAAAACTTGCCAAACCTGGAGGATGCACTAGCAGCAAAGACTTCGATAGCTTACTTGACATTGTGGTTCTGAGACCTTTCGGCAGCACCTCACAGTCTTCGTTGAAAATCGACAGAGTATCCAAACTTCAGGTTTTGGTGGGATTACTTGAGGATGGTAACTGATTGCTTGCTTTCGTTCGGGCACAGAGAGCAGGGTTGTGGACACTACATTTGGAATCGTTCCGAGAAATGTTGCCATTCTTCTTCGATAGAAGTGAATTACGCAAGATGGGGCTGTGTTTACCTGTCACAGATGCATCAGCTCCCACCAGAAGTGGAGGAAGAGTTCCGCCTTGGAACTTTGTTGTGAAAGGATCGGACCAAAGTTTCAACCAAGTCGATCCGGATCATAGCCTGGAATGGCTCAATGGAATTGGGAAAAAGAGTGGTGGAATCATTGGAATAACCAAAACCAATTCAGCCCTGGCAAGATGGACGCTCTCATCAACCACAGGACGCGCATTTCAATGCAGACGTATGAAATGATGAACGTTGGAGTGGACACTGGGTACACCCCTAATGAAGCCACCTCTTCCCGCACTAAACGTGACAACTCCGATGAGGAACGAATCCTTCAAACTCTCTTGCGATTCAAAGTATTTGCTGAAGAATCTACTGGTCGACCAAACAAGCTCCTTAACTGCGCAACAAAAGATGTTGCGACTTCTGAAATAGAAGAGTCGCTGCTTGAAACGCTTGGGCAACAGAAGTTGGAGAGTTTCGTCAAAGAGAGACTTGTGTCATCCACCAACTTGTTCTGTTCTGCACTTCAAAAGGTGAAGGCTCCAACCTTTGCAACACTCTACTGTTGCTACAAAGACGCCAAGTGGGAAGACAGAAAGCACAAAAGCAGACAGAAACTTCTTGCAGAGACTAATTGCAGCTTACAGAGCTGGAAGACGGTAGACCTGGCGAGAATACTGAACCATGAGTTAATGAACGTGCCAATTAGCATTGCTGAAACGTCTGGTGAACTTCGATCTGGCATTAAAGCCAACTTATTTGACATTCTTATCCAAAGTGTAACCTGCCCCACAGAAATCTCTAATGATGAGCCTTCTTGCTTGATCATTGATGGACAAGCTGCAGTCATGTCACTTGGAAAGCCAAGCAAGGCAAATACCTTTGGTTACTATGCAGATGAATTTGTGAAGTTCATTTTCCGGCAAGGCCAGGCTTACAGCCGAATTTACGTTACTTCGATCGGTACAGAGATATTTCCATCAAAGTTGGAACAAGGACCAAACGTACAAAGAAGTCAAGGCCAGTTCGGCGTCTGATTGAAGATAGGGACGTACCACTCCCCAACAATGGCCGGACTTTCTTGCATCAACTGAAAACAAGACAGAGCTTGCTCAGTTCCTGTCAAATGCTCTCATAGCCGGGCACCCCCTGAAAAGTGGTTGTTGTTGTGTGAAGGTTTTGCTTCTGAAACAGAAGTCCAGAGTTCAGACCCTGCAATGGACACAATTGCTAGAGAGCAATCATGAGGAGGCGGATTCTAGAATGATTCTACACTGCCTTCAAACAGATGCACCGAACATTGTGGTCGTAGCTCGTGACACAGATGTCTTGTGTTGTTGGTCGCCAACTTCGGTAGAATGTCTTGCACGAGGCTTTGGATGAAAGCGGGAACAATGAAGAAACCGAAGTATGTTCCTGTGCATGACATAAGGAGGGAACTTGGACTTGCCGATCATGTCTATGAGATACTACCTGCATTTCACAGTGTAACAGGATGCGACACGGTGTCCTTTTTCTCAGGACACTCAAAGAGAACAGAGTGGGATCTTCCTTGAACACAACAGTCTTCTCAAAGATCTTGGCAAGTTTCCGCCCTCAAAACAGGTCACAGAAGATGCTGAAAAGTTAATTGCACATCTACAAGGCACCATCTGAGAACTGTAATCAAGCCGGATTAAGCTTTTCAGCAAATGTCATGCAACGGAGACCCTCCCTCCATCTAGTGACGCTGCAAAATTCCACATAGAACGAGCAAACTCCAAGGTTTCATTTGGAGAGAAGCTCATAACCAATGCCATCCCTGCCACCACCAACAGAATGTGGATGGAGACTGTGGATGGTAAATTGTCACCGGTTTTAAAACTTTGCCTCCAATTCCAAAGGGATGAGAGAACTTGTGCAGTGTAGTTGCACAAAAGGTTGCAGTACTAATAGTTGCTCTTGTCAGAGTGGGGGAGCCAGTTGTGCACTGATGCCTGCAAGTGCAATGTCGCAGAAATACCATGTCGAAACAGGGCGAAGTAAAGTAGACATTAGCAGGTCGGGGTTGGGGGTGGGGGTGGGGTGGAGTGGGTGAGGGTGTCGTGTCACAGTGAACAAGCTCTTCTCCTTGCCCCCAATTGGTCAGACAGATTGCAGTAGGATCTGATTGAGAGATAAGAACACATGATTGACTGTCAGAACAGTTGTTTGCGTCATAAGTTTACTTTGCACCTGGTGACCTTTAACCTTAATTAGGAGGCTAATTAGTCAAATTGTGAAATTCAAAATTGAGAATAATCTTGCTTAGGAATTACGTATGGATAGGACTCAGTCAAACCATTTCACTTGTGGCATTTAATCATATAATGAAAGTGAAATGAAACAGTATGTTAAAAACTAAAAGTTGCTCTAGTACGGAGATATTAAAATAGATTATTTTTCCTTCACTTTTCTTTTTTTTCTCACATTTTGAAAACCTGTATGAACCCTACACAAATATTGTAAAATAGTTACATATCTGGATAGAGGATGTCAAATAAAACACTTTTTGAAAATTTTTGAAGTTTGCACTCATTGACCTTTGACCTTAATTAGTGACCTTATTAGGCATTTTTGGGCTCGGCAAACAACAGATTCGTGTTCAGCGTGAAAAACTACCCAGAATAAGTGTATTGCTGTTTTCCTCAAAAATGCTTCTTGAATTCACATTTCCCAGAAATATAACCAGTCTAAGGTGCGTGATTTTTGATTAAGTGATACTTCTTGTACGTTTACATACCCATTTCCCATTTCAAAATTTGTAACGAAGTAAGCAGGGTATTTCTAACACTGACGGCCTTTAATGGCAATCTTTCCTCAGTACGGAAGTGCTAAGTTAGCTGGAAATAAATAAATAAATAAATAATGGTGTTGCTCTGTAACTGCTTGTGAATGAAACTGGATTGTTTAGCAGATATGAATGTTAAAATGATTGCAAATGTTAAAATGGTAACTGTGCAAAAAAAAAAAAAAACACATCAAATCGCTTTGGATTTAATACTTGCTCCAAAAGGGGGAGCCTGCACTCTTATTGGGTTAATATCAAGTTGTACTGTACTTGTATTCAAACATTCAAACGAATGTTGTGCTTATAGCTCAGACAAATTAGTGTACACTTAAAATTAAAAAGAAGTTAAGCAAACTTTCATAATTATTATACAGATGATGGAATATTTTTCTTGACTAAAAGGGATCTTTGGAGTATGGTGGACAAAATTATTGATTTTTGTGAGATGTTATCAAAGTACTTTTAAATTGTGCTACAACAACATTGCCCTCACTAAAGGCTCCTTCACTGGTTGCCTCATGCTGAAAGAGGGGGTAATTTTCCTCTCAAAGCATTCCTCTTTAATGGTACAAACTGACGAGACTTTTGTAGAATTGTGCAGATTGGAACCCTGATAAATACTGCTACCCTTTCTACATGCAAATGGAAAATGAGATGATTATTTTTTGAGTATATATACAACTGATATGTCTTTAGATTTTAGATTTTAGTCGTT
>CM068962.1:50808865-50829819 GCA_035128595.1 Eptatretus atami
CATGCAAAAACCCCAGAAAAAGAAAGATAAGAACTCGGCTTCGGTAAGCCTTTAATGTTTCCCTCGAGCTGAGAATGACCCGAAGAGCTCGCGAGGCCGTGCAGGTTACTTTGACGCCCTTGAGGCGACTCGATGGGTCTTTTTGTCGGCGACCCTCGTATGTCTCTGTTGTCCAAACGGCAGCTGGTTGTAACGGTGGCTTGGTTGGTCCAGGGACTCAGCAGCGCGGCCTGGTCGATTTCCGGGGCCCTGGCCGACGAGGCCTTCAAGGAGCGAACGGGCCTTGCTCTTTATGAGTTGATGCTCTTTAAGAGCCCGCTCACTCCTCAGCGTCGCTCGGCGACCGTATGTAGCCTGGTGGTGACTTCTCTCCGGCTGGCGACTCTCGCGGCTGGTGACTGTCGCGCTGACTCCAACGGGCCAACAACAGACACAACCAACTTGGTGACATTGGCTGGCTCCTAACGTGACGAATAACTCCATCCTCTCGATCCTCAAAACAGGCATGACTTCGAACTCAGACTCACAACTCTCTACCCTTCCATCCGACCACTCCGACCAACAACCAACCACGACCAAACCGTCTCTTCGTGTTCCAACTGCGGCGCCTATTTTTCCTGTCCGGGAGCTCCGCCCCTCCACTCTCATCGCGCGCGTGGGGGAAAAATTCCTTAGAAGTGATGGAGTGTGGGTTTTTTTCTTCTCGTAGCATACTTCTTGTAACCGTCACTTTTGTTTACCCGTTTCTGAATGGATCCCGCCCCAACCGTCAATCCTGTTTTTCGTCCCAGAATTATCGGAGCTGGGAGTTTGTTGAAGTTGTTCTCTCGTTTATATTATGTAGTAGATCCGTGTGTTCTCTCTGCTCGGAACTTTGGTGGCGTTGTTCGATTGCTGGTTGTGGAGTTTGTGTGGCTCGTTTTGGTGGAGTGGCGGTGGTGCTATGTAGAGATGGTGTGTTTGTTGGGATGGTTTATGGTGAAAAGATTGGCGTGTTTTTTGGAGAATGATTGGTGTGAGATGTTGGCGGTTGTGGAGAATGGTCTGGGAGGATGAATTGTTTTAAAAATAGAAGCATAGAAAAGATAACACTACCTCAAGATTCACAGCCCGGCACACGAATCATTTTTCCGTTATACATCGGGGGAAATCTAACCTGGACACAACACTTATCGACATAAACTGGATCTTCGGGAACCTGAATGGTGTTTCTGTGAATTTCCAAACCCGTACACTACCCCTCCCCTTTTTACAGACTCGTCCTGAGCCGTCAAATTTTCGTGTGCCTTATGTGTATTCCCCTGTATGATTTACCTTCGATCCCTGAGTGCTGAATTTGGTGTATCCGTGTCCCAAAAGTAAATAAACCTACGGGCTGTGTAACTAAACTAAACAAACTCACTCTACAGACGACTTAACTACAATGGCGCTAACGACAACATGCAGGGGACAAAACTCATTACAACCTTAACTTAACTTATAAATTTACACTAAACCATGCCCAGGACCTGATGACTCGTGGGAAAAGAAAGTCTGTGGCGCCTTGTCCGTAAGTAGAATTGTTGTAAGTGCATGTACGTAATACATAGATATCGGCAGTAGGTTTTTACTCGTGTCTTGTCCCCTACCTCCATTCATTGCATTGCTTACGTGTACAAATAAATGTTCCCCATTGTTGAATGTCACCTGCTCGTTGTGTCCTTTCCTGCCATTGACTGCCATAATTGCGTTCGGATTAATTAGCTGGCTGATTAATAGCCGATAAACCGTACATCTGGTCCAACGGGGCTTGGCGATATAAAACCGCTCGGCAATCGCAAACGGAACGAGCTGCTTAAAGCGGCTCGTTTTCATGCAGGCTCCGTTGAGGTGTAAATCCCCAGCATTTCTGTCTGTGCGAATAATTAGGTACATCGACAATTCGGCGATCGACCCTGTAATGTGTGGACAGAAGAGTTGGCTGGTTTATGGTGTGGTTAACAACACCCGTAGCTGGGTTTCGGCGTTGATCCGAAAAGCTGCGACTAGATTGCTCGTTCGGTGGGCGCGCGCAGTCGCAATTTAGCTAAAAGCGGTCGCCCGCATGCCGGACGGGCAGATATCAACAACACTGGTGTCAGAAGCTGGAATCGTTGCGGCCGCCAATTTAGCTAAAGGCAGTCGCCCGCATGCCGGGCGGGCGAGAATCCACAACAATATATAATATATATATATTATATATATATATATGTGTATATATATGCATATATGTACTGTATATACATATATTATTGTATATATATATATATATATATATATATATATATATATATATATATATATATATACATATGTATATGTACACAGACATGACAGAAGTAAATAGACACCATGATTTTTAATGAATTTATTTCTTGAACAGTTGAAGAACATTTGGTCCATTTCAATACATACACTCGTATTTTGTGGACTTGCCATTTGCAGATTTCAATGCTTTTACTCTTTCAAGCATAGAACTAACGAGTTCTGAAATTTTCTTTTGTGGGATTTCTGCCCAGGCTTCATACAAAAGGTTTAGCAATTCTGCCCATGATGTTAGTTTCCTGGACTTTTTCCACATAGCTCGATCCAATATGGCCCAGAGTTGTTCAGTGGGATGCATCTCAAGAGACTGATTTGGCCATGGAATTCACTTGATCCCATTTCTGTCCTGCCATTCTTTGGTATTTTTTTCAGTGTGGCATGGAGCTCCATCTTCCATGAACAGAATGTTGTTTTTCACCATCTGACCAGTGGAGAAGACAGGGAGACGTCCATCCTCAAGGATAGAAATGTGTGTGACCGATTTTTAATGCCATGAACAAACCTTGGTACATCATGGGTGATAAAGGTTGTGGTTAAGTTTCATCAAATAATATTTTTTCAGAAAAGAAAGCATATACATATTATGGGGGGCAACCTCCCCATAGAACGCCTTAGACCCCCTTTTTTAATGTCATGAGAAAACTTTAGGACATCATGGGTGGTGAAAATGGTGGTCAAGTTTCATCAAAATTGCATGTAGTTTCTAAGAAGAAAGCAAATGCATATTTTGGGGGGCAACCCCCTCTCCCCATAGACCCCCCTAGACCCCAATTTTTTTTTAATGTCGTGAACAAACTTTAGGACATCACGGGTGGTGAAGATGGTGGTCAAGTTTCATCGGAATTTTATGTGTAGTTTTGGAGAAGAAAGCAAATACATATTTTTGGGGGCAACCAAAAGCCCAGGCCCTGAGAGCCCGATTTTTCGAAGGTCATGAACAAACTTTGGTACGTCATGAGTGATGAAGGTTGTCGTGAAGTTTCATCGGAATTGTGTGTACCGTTTGATTAGAAAGCAAATACCTCTTTGGGGAGACAACACCACCCCCCCCCTCCCACCCACCTGTAAACTCCCTCTGTAGACCCCTTCAGACCACATTAAAAAAAATTTATGCCATCATGGGTGATGAAGGTTGTGATCAAATTTCATTGAAATCGTATATGTAGTTTCTAAGAAGAAGTTGCAAGTATTTGTGGACGGACAGATGGACGATGCGTCACCCCATAAGCTCCCTGGAACTATTTTACAGGTGACAGAAACATCCCTGGGAATATTATACCAAACGAACTACAGTTGGAAGCTGTCCGGGGCTCAGTACCGATCCCAAAAAGAGCCCTCGGCACAAAACGTTGAGAACAGAAAACTTCACAACTTGGTCCATGAATCGTGACCCCTTACCGAAATGAAGGTGGATACTTTGAGCCCACCCTTGGAGGACTCCATTCCACATTCTGAAACCCTCATATGTAGATTCCAATCAACAACGCACACATATACACACACACGCACGTTTGATTACCGACTACAGTACGTACTGTATACAACCCAGAAACCTTGCGGAGCTTTCACTGAAAAACGTTACATTTACTTATATAGACGTTTCATAGACATGTTCACAAACATTATTCTTTATAAACAGCTGCGTGTGATGGGTGGGAAAAAAATTGGCTCGGAAATTAAAAAACCACGTCACTACGGCAAACGGCGAAGAAATTGGGCGTTATCAAATATATATTGTTTTGAAACTCACAAAGAGAAACATTTAACCTTTGTAAAGCAAATCCGATAACCAAATGCTTTAGAAAGGTGCGAGGACAAAGGAAAACCTGAAAGAACCTCCATAAGATATGGGATGAAACTTTAGCACCACGGCACCTTTGACGTCGATACCAAGATGTACCCCGAAATGCCCGTGCAATGTACGAATTGGACAAATCAACACATTTCTGAGGAGTTGGAACTGCTGATACTTTCAAATCTGGAGCTTACATTTTATAATAATCCTTAGTTTAACAGATTCTCTCAGTTATTCATCTGCGCAAATGAAATAAAGCCATGGCCATGAACGCTGGTGTCTCCAGACGTTTATAAGCATTGCAATATACCCAGCGATTAGTAGCGATGATGAACAGTCATTCTATAATACATCCATCCATTGGGACCATACTCTGTGCAGAGCGTTGGTGCTGCCTAAGCAGTCTCCTTGGCTATTGGGCCAAGGAGACTGCTATTGGCCAATCCTGAACAGGTCGCCACTTTGACACAGGATACCAGCAAGCTGGCACTCATTTTGCCAACCTCGGAAGGATGACAGGCAGAGTCAACCCACCTGGTATTAATTCAACAGCTGAGTGGGATTTGAACTCAGGATCCTCAGATCCCAAGCCCACCTCCTAACCATTAAACCAACATCAGGCATATTCGATAATATGAATGAAGAAAGTGAAAAAAAAACCTTTATCGCAAATAAATCGTTGCGGCCTGTTCCAAGTCAAAACATGTTGAGCAGGCCAAAAAACATGGCGGCCTCAGACCCCAGTGAGTTACCCAGGAAACGCCCTCAGACCCCAGAGAGCGAGGTGGCCGATTATCGCCTGATGAAGGATATGATAAAAAAATAAGGCCGTTAATGATCTTCAAAAGGGGTGTTTTAATTAACCCAAACAACCAATTTTCACTCTTGCCCTTCCTTGAAGTTTTCTTAGTGTGCATGCAAAGTTTCAGGCTGCTAGGTTTCATAGTTTTGGAGTTATAGACACACCACACACACACCACACACACACACACACACACACACACACACACACTGGTATATACTTTTCAGCGTATCATTACACATTTGATGACGGGGAGGCCATTTTTCCTACCATGCCATCCCTCCACATGGAGTGCTCCCATACCGCATGCCCCTTCATTACATTCAACATCGTTTGGATTGGAGTTCCTCGGCCTAATAGTGCGTTGTGTGCTGAGCAAAACACTCAAGAAATATTAAATGACAATTGCTAAGCCTCGAGGCTTTGACTTGCATCCGGAGATGTATATTCATTAACATTTCCCTTTGCCCTTATAAAATCGTGACCTTCACCCACCTTTGAAAAGGGCAAATGGCGCCGGCTAATCACCAAGCCTTATGAAGAGGACCTTCAGGGTGAACCCTTTCGCACAACCCAATGACAGGGATGCTGCCATCGTCGGTCTTGTATTTACTCGGGCCTTTCTACCCCGCTGGAATCACAAGCTGTCAGGCAAGGCAATCAGGGGGACTTCGAGCAGATGCTAATAGATTCATGACTTCAATTGGACTGTAAACTGGAAAGACAGATCAGATGCACCTCTGATGGTCAAATAGGATTGTCACTACAACGACAAATTGCCATTATCGGCGGTGATTCAATTTTCCATTTCCTGGCCTGAAGACGTTCCACGTGAATGCTTAACCGGCTTGATATGTTACCGGGAAGCAAGTCCCTAATTTGTTATAGCTTTGTGTCTTCTCTATCTCTTCATTCATTCACACAGTACAATGCACACCCTGCTTGGGAAGCCCCCCCCCCCAATGCATTAAAATGTAGTCTGTAGGGTAGTAGTGGGAAAACAATAAAATAAATAGTTTGTGGCTAACTCACTTGTAGTGGCCATTATTTCAAACCATGTGCTGATTTGTATATGTATGAGCTTTGCAAATGTGTTCACATGAAGCATGGTCATACAACGGCCAAGAAGATTTGAGCACAAGTTAAATGATTAATTATGTATGTGGTTTTATAAGAGTACTTTCATGGATGTCACACCATATGTTTGATAATGGTGTTATAGAAGTTTCACCAGGGTGAGTTGTGTATGTTAGACAATGATATATTGGATGCTACAGATGCTGATGTATCGCATGTTAGATGGTGGTATATTACATGCTAGGCTATGTTGTAATATGAGGGTAGTTTAATGTTGAGAGGTGAACCTTTCATTCTACAGGGTGGGCTATAAGTCCCAAGACACAGTTTTAGCCTTTTATCTTTCAGGAATTATGTCAAAGTGCTGCAGCAGTCTGTCACAAGCTGTCAACCTGTTTCCATGATCTACATCTGACAATTCACAAATGACAGTTGGTTTATATATGTGAAGGTCTTCTTTCATTGTGCGACATAACGATGAATACGATGAAATGCCAAACTCTGCAGAACGTTCCCATAATGATTTTTGCGGAGATCTGAGAATGGATATTTGAATTCCCAAATGACAAATTTTTGGTCGCCCGCTGCGCTTGCTGTCGAGTGCACTTCCAGTCTGAAATACCTTTTTTTTCCGCCAAAGATGAAGATTTGATTTTGATGGTGATGGCTTTCCAAAACGCTCCTCGAAGTCTTCTTGCATCTGTTTCATCATCTTGTTTGTGTTTCTCCTCTGTTCCACACCACTGCTGCCAGACTCTCTTCAATGTAAATGGACTGGCGTCTGCCATCTTGGTTTGATGTATTACTTGAATGATCTGAAAAAAAAAGAAAGCAGTATAAATAGATGGTATAAATAAATCTTGTATCAGCAGCCAAAACCATGTCCTGGGACTTATGACTCAGTCTGTAGAACAGAAGCAATAATTGCTTTGCAATACCGAAGTGATATTGTCCAAGTCCAAAAAGAGCATGACTGTAAAATTTACGAAACGCCCTGAAACTCGAACTTGTTCTGTAACTGATCATAATAAAGCCATGTACCAAGTTTCAATTGAATACGTTATAGGGTATGGGGGAAAAAAGTCTGAAAAAGCACAGGTGGGACGGACGGACGGACAGAGAGCAAACCTATTGTCTCCTCTGGTCGGGTCACCGGTCGGGGACGAATAAGAACTACAGAGAGGTTGATTAATCGTTAACCTTTCCTCAAGGTAGGGTTGCCCCCAACCCCTCACCCTTCCTCCTTATTCCAACAAGTACCCACTTGTCCCATTGATGTGGCAGCACTTGATGCCACCTGTGTAGAAGTCTACTGTATGGGGATGCAGGCATTTTCAGGTAGGAGGCCTTTGACAGTTTGTAAATGTATGCCAGAAGGATGTTCTTTATGTATGTGGTTGGTATAAAGAGATGTGAATCATAATGTGACAAGTCTGGACTCCATTGTGGGTGATTTAGAACTTCACAACCATCTCTGCTCGGTAATAGTAATCATGTTGAACAGAGATGGGCAAATGGGCATGCAATTGTACAATATTCAGGAAGATTGAAGGGTTATTTATCAGGATCTGTCCTGTTAGATTTTACAAATGAAGTATGTATTCATGAGGCTACAAGGATAGCCTCTAGGTATGTGCACTTTCGATTTGTTCAGATGTTTGATAGCATCTCATACTTAAGACTGTTTGGTTGGTTCCGTGTCAATACGGGACTTTCAAAATGACGTGTGAATGCTAAATGAGGCCTTTTGCGCATGCACTGCATGTTTGTGTGTTTACAGTGAATCGGTTCAGCTTGACCTCATGACCGTATACCTCCCAGCACACCCCCCCCCTTCCTACCAAACATGATTAATAATAAATATCATGTTTAAACTTACCCTGTACATTGACAAGCCCAAGACATGACCTTCCCTTCGGTGTTAAGAAGCATGAAGGTTTGGGTAGAATAACCGTCTCCGAACTTTATACGGGCCCAGCTGGTTGCGAGTTCTTGCAGTATGGACTGCAAGATATCAACTTTTTGGACGAGTTGATCAGGAAGTTTTGTTGTGCATAGGCACACCCCTTTATCGCAGGTACGTTTACAAGTGTTCTCGGCTTCATTAAAAGTGTTCTTGTACACTGCTCCTTTCCAATTCCATATCTAGGCGATGCATGACGTCATCACCGAGCACCGAAGGAAGGGGAGTACTGAGTTTTCACTCCGTTTTCTTGATTGTTGGTTTGTTTGTTTGTCCGGGCATATCTCAGCCATCCTTTGAGCTTGGAAGCTGAAATTTGGGGACAAAAGTGAAGATGTGCTTTGGCAATATTTTTATCTTGCCAAAGCGAAGTTTTTGCAAGATATGTTAGTCAGCTTGTATGTTTTTTTTTTTGTTGTTTTTTTTTTTTTTTGTTTGTCTGTAATCACGTATAAAAAATTCTGCAGAGCACAGTTATCATTGGAAATTTTTGTAACTTCGCATATCAGAGGCCTACAGAGGTCCCTTTCAGTGCATAAAATTTTGAAGGTCAAGGTCAAAGGTCAAGGTCACTTTGTCGCAAATCAGGGAGTCGACGAAACCCTTATTTTTTGAGTAATTTTGATCGGATCGTCTTCAAACTTCATGGGAATATAGTTCATGGTCTGGCGCTCAGCTGATTAATTTTTGGTGGCGATTGGCCTTGACCTTCATGGTTAGCCCTAAGGTCAAACATATTTGACCCCAAGGTCAAATTTTCAAGTTTTAGGAACCATATCGTGTAGTACCTCAAATTGAACACCTCGATGAGTGCTTTCTAGATATGTCAAGCTTGAGACATTATGACGTCATTTGGTGACGTTATGAGGCAAACGCATATTTTTCATGGTTATCTAGAACGATCATTTCATGTACTCTGTAGACGATTCTCATCGGAATCTCTCGTAGGCAGATATTCCTCAAGGAGTCGCTCCTGGTGGATAGCAGCTCTGTTCACCTCAGTGTGACCTTAAAGAAGTCACACGTGGTCACCTTTTGGCAAGATACGGGTCACCCTGCGGGTGACATTGGTTTATTTATTTTTTGATTAATCAATTAATTACTGAATTATTATCGATTTATTAATTACTTATTAATTTATTTCTCATCCTGGCAACATGTCAGGCATATTTTGAGCCTGGAATCTGATATTTGGACATGACAGTGAACAAGTGATTTGGCTATAAAGCGTATTTTTGATTTATTGATTAATCAATAAATCGATTAATTATTTATTTTTAGATAAATTACTTAATTTTCAAAAACTTACAGATTCGGATGAAACAGTGGTGGTTTAGGTATGCTATTTGGAAATTGATTGAGAAATTTATTATTTTATGATTATTATTTACTTATTTTAATTATGCAATTAATTAATCAATCAATTATTGTACACTGCTCCCTCCCAATTCTGACTCCAAGGCTGCATCGCCAGGCACCGAAGGTGTCCCGGCGATGTTGCGTGCTGGAGTATTGTTATTTATTTATTTGCCATGGAGGTGGTGTACTTCAAATGCACTGCAACTTGTTTTTTTATCATTTCATTCTATGAATGCACAGGAGGCATGAAATATGTCCAGGTCACCCCGATTGACTTCGTTGCTAGGGGTTTCTATGGTTGCGCACTGCAGATTACGTCATTTCAAAAGTGCACTATTGGTAGATATCTTCCTGTCCATTCTTCCATCTCATCTTGTCTGTCATTGTTCATTCTATTTAAAACCTCCTTCAAGTGTTGTTGACCATCTTTACAACTGCGCCCTCTCTGAAGTGAGTAGATAACCTTGTTTATCTTTTACTGGCTTGCCCGCTCCCATTCTGTCTGTGGTTTATTGTCTGGAGATCATATAAACTGTTGTCATGTCTTCCTTCTGAGCTGCTGTCCCTACTTACACCACGTTCTCTTTGTAATTAAGCTTCACTATATAGGATAGGGGGATGCTTATACCTGTAGTAGTGTTTTTTTCCTACAATTAGTGCCCCCAATTTTTAGCTCACCTGGAACGTAGTTCGAGGGAGCTTTTGGGATGGTACCTCGTCCGTCTGTCAGTCCGACCGTCCACAAATACTTGCAACTTCTTCTCTGAAACTACACACATGCTTTCAGTGAAACTTCACCACAACCCTCATCACCCAGTATGTACCAAAATTTGTTTATGGCATTAAAAAAATCTGGCCCAAAAGAGGTTTATGGGGGGTTGCCCTCCATAATAGATATTCGCTTTCTTTTATGAGAAACCACACATAATTTTATGAAACTTGACCACAACCTTTATCACCCATGATGTACCAAAGTTTGTTCACACCATTAAAAATGGGTGTTGGATGGGTGGGGGCAGTTGCCCCTCAAAATAGATACTTGCTTTCTTCTCAGAAACTACACACACGATTTTGATGAAAGTTGACCACAACCTTCTTCACTCGTGATGTACCAAAGTTTGCTCACGGCATTAAAAAAAAAAAAATCCATAGGTATTTCCTTTCTTCTCCATTCCATATTTTGTGGGTTATCAACGCCTACCAGTGGTTCCCTAGTTTTCTTATGAAGCCACTACCAGGTGAGCGCCCAGGAGTATTGCCCCTATTTTTAATTGTATCTCAGAGTTTCTTAGACCCTGAGGAGTAATAAACCACCATTTATGTTTTTAAAAATTTCTTCCTTTTCTTTTCTGTCAATATTCTGAGTTGTATCTCAGAATATTGACAGAAAAGCAAAGGAAGATTCTTTGCAGTTGTGATTTTCACAATGAAATTTTGCATCAATAATGGGAATACAACGTATGTGGGGTTGGACTAATTTTTTGACAATGAACTAATTTTTAGGGTTATTATTAAAGAAAATCTTTCATTTTCTTTACCATAACTCTCCTAATTTATGCCCAAATCAGAGAACAAAATTGCTCTCGAGATAACCGAGAGCAGGGGGGCATTTACACTTAATTACATCATACCCCTTTCAGTTAAAGGTTAAGTTCATATGGTGGTCTGACAAAAAGTGTTTTTATTGTCATCGCTCAATTTTGCCAATACGGAATTTAAAGACCGCTTACCCTTCCAAGATGTTTTTGTATCATAATACTGTACCTGTTCTAAAGTTGTGCACCTGATATTTGATTAGGGTCTTTGACATACTTTATTTGGATTGTGACATAATTAACCAAAAACATATTTTTGATCGTAACTTAAATAATTTTTCTCTGATTTTCATGATGTTGAGTTTTATGGATATATTGTAGATGGAGACACATTTTCATAATTTACCTTCCATCTATAAATGTTGAAGGTCAAGTTCATATGGCAGTCTGAAAAACAAACAAACATGGCCATAATTATATTGCTGGTACCGGGGCAGGCTTACCCTTGGCGATCGCCTTGTGACCGCAGATATCTAGTTAATTTTATCCTTCCGTGCAGATTTCTTCACAGCTTTGTCTTGATTAACATATTTATTTTGCAGTCCTTCTTTTATCCTTTGTGCTTTGAAACCTTCTTGTTTCTGTTTCCGCATCTTCCTATCCTCAATTAGATTCCATATTTGGGTGGAAATCTATGGTTTATTTTTAGTCTTCCTAATTCCAAACACTTTCTCTGAAGCTTCTCTGTACATATCATTAATCAATTTACAAGCTCCATCTTTCACTTCAAAATAAGTTTGAAAGAAATATCACCAGAAAAGTTTATGTTCTGATCAAATCCCATCTCCCGTGTTGATTTGATTATTGTATAATACTAATTTACAGGATTTGCTGGATGTAAAGACATAACCATAATCTCAGATTGTCCCCAATCCAAATTCATGATCTTTTCTACTCTTGTTAACCCACCCCCACTTCACTCCAATCCCTCCTTCTTCCAAATATCCAGTTTTCCCTCGTGAGAGTTTCCTTCCGTATCCATCTTGTCTTCCCACTGCATCCTCTCCTGCACCCCCCCCCCATATTCCTCACCACACCCACTGTTGTCCAAGTCTGCCTTTATCTTGGCCTTCAACTGTTGTTGGTGTTTCTCCCTTCTCTCAACTGTTCCCTTTGTTCTGTGGTGTCCTGATCCATTCAGTGTACTGATTCTAGCTCTTTCACGAGCCTCGACTATGTATACAATTTCTTTTTTAAGCGATGCTTATCTGTCCCTTGTCACAGTGATTGGAACTCTTAACTTATTCTTTCACTTGAATGAAATTATTTTAGTACAACTCATATGTCTCCAAATGTCCTTGTCTACATTAGCCACCATGAGGATTACCCAAATTAAATATATGTACAAACTACTCCATGAGACTTAGACCAATGTAGGAGGTTTTTTTTTTGGAAGTGGGACAATCCATGTAAGGTCAAGGCATGCGTGAAGATGGCTCCCCTTGACTCCAGTCCGAGCAATACTAGTCCCATGTGAGGGGGCTTGTGGGGTACCTTTGGGGGCAATAATGGGTTAGGTGCTGGTGACCGAAGCAGCATGTTGTGAATAAGAGCACACTCCACCTGCAAATACTGCTTGGGCGTACAGGGGAGAAGATGACCTTAGCATAATTAGTGCTTTCTCTGGCCTGCTTAACAAACCTGGCAGTAATTATGGCTGATCAGACAGTCCGGCTTGGCATCCATCCTGTGGGTTACAGTTTCCGCATGGCCAGAGCTCTCAGCCTGTAATCAGGCTTGTTGTGCTTAATATGCGAGACGAGCTGTCATTACATACAGCCATTTCCTGGTGCTTTTTGGCACCAGGGGGTGGCATTACAATTAAAGCACCAACCATGTGAGCGTGAAAATGTCAGGGTAAATGGAAAGGCGTGGATAAGGATAGACAAACATTTTTTTTTCCTTTTTGTTTTTTGCCATTCATTGTAACATCCTAAAACTTCCATTCAATGCTCTAAATTCGTTCTGCACAGGCCGATGAGCCTTTTGTATTGCAAGTCACCATGTTTGATGTTACAGATTGATACACAGTTGTTCTGATCATACCATAATAGAACTGTATAACTGGCTTGCACAATACTTATTCATATTTTCACTTGGTTAAGATGATGTAGGTGATGGTGCCTTTTCATAGGTAGCATTTTAGTGACAATCTCATTTTGCTCCGATGGCACGAAGAGGCCAAATTGTGGACTGGTGGCACATGTGAACCAGACCAGGCAGGCAGGCATGCAAATGACTACATCAATGTTTGTTTCGGCATTGTTTATCTGTGTACAATGTCCATGCATGATTTATCCACACTTGTCTATGGACGATGACACAATATCAATCATCAATGCAATCTTTTTTGGTATAGAGTCAATGTTTGAGGAAGAGGAGTGTTATGATCTGGAGAGAGACTGCAAATGAAGAGCAGATTTAATTCGCTCAGTATTTATTTGAGTTGAGAGACGGATGCAAGTTGCTATTTTTTCGAGAGAGGTGAGATTTTTTTTCTTTTCTATGGAGGTTAGTATTTGGCAACTCCTGCAAATCAGGTGAGAGGCGTGTGTTCAAAAGCAAGATTAAAGTATGCATATTTATCTCATTGAGAGGGCCATCTGTGCAAATTGAAATGAGCCAATAACCCATAATCAAGTGATTGGACTGTAAAACAGAATTAGTAGCCCCACCTGCCTCCTTGCATTCCCCCACCAGATCAATTACGGGTCCCCTTGGTGGCAGAATTGCTATCATTTAACTGGAGTATGTTAGAACAGTCAATTAATTAAGACTAATGAAGGAAATTATGACATAATTGGCCCCATTGCTGCAGTAATAAGTCATATCTGACCTCCAGCAAACAGAGAGAGAGAGAGGAAGCTATAAATGTGCAGGAAGTTCAAAAAGTCGTTCCATCGGCAGATGATGTGAAATGCCATTCATTGGTTCGACAAAGTCATAACACACCTGGTAAACCTTAAACAATCCCCTTTCTGAGTAGTGGACCTGAAGTTTTAAGAAAAAGAAGGGTAGCATGGTTATTGATGTCAAAATAACCACAAACCATTGACGACATGTGGTGATTGACCCTCACAGACTGATCAGCATTTCTCCAGGTCATGGAGGTTCAGGAAGGCTCATGTAGAGCTTTTAAATGGAGGAAAACATTGCATAAATAATGCACAGCTCGTGAGGACTCGACCAGCCTGGTTTCTGCACCAGCAGAGGAAGTACAATAATGCTTTAGTACAATAAGAACTCGTGGGAAGAAAGATCAGGCCATTGTGATGAAACTACTATTCTTTAGCTGTATGAACTTTCCTTCAACCTCCACCATTTCACCTCATTTGCTTTGCTGTGTTAGGTTCCAAAACAAAATTGTGATGATGACTGGAGGGGATCACCAGACCACACTTTCCCTAACTTTTTATGAGGATTTTGGAATCACTTCTAAAGAACAGGAGATTCTATGTCAACTTGACAGGAGACAAAGCTGATGGCACAAATAGAGTTTCCCTGCCATAAGGCAGCATACTGACTCCTCAATCAGCTGTTCAACATCTACACCAACAACCAGATTATATTGCCTGGGATCAAAAGCTTTTTGTATGCTGACGATCTTGCCATAGCCAAAGACGATGAGGAAATTGATGATCACCTCAGAGCTGCTAAGTCCAGACAGTCCTCATACTACAAGGTAAATCAGCTTCATGCCAACTCAACGGAGACCCAAGTCAGCCTTCATCACTTACAGAACAGTAATGCCAACAGAAAACCGACCATCACTGGGGATAGGGCACCACTTATCCAATAATGCAGCCCAGAATTTTTTTTTTTTTTTTAATTTTTTTTTTAAAAAAAAAAAAAAAAAAAAAAAAAAAAAAAAAAACAATAAAAGGAGGGCGCGGGGGATTTTTTTTTTTTAAAAATTTTTTTTTTTTTTTTTTTTACGCAGATGGAGGGGATTTTTATTTTTTTTTTTTTTTAATTTTTTTTTTTAATTTTATTTTTACGATTTTTTAAAAAAAAATTTTTTTTTTTTTTTTTCTTTTTTTTTTTATTTTAAAATTTTTTTTTTAAATCTTAAATTAAAATTTTTTTTTTTTTAATGTTTAAATTTTTTTTTTTTAAAACGACTCACGCGTAAAATAAATTTATATTTTAAAACGCCGGGTTTTAAAAAAATTTTTAATAATTTAATAATAATATTTTTATTTTTTTATTTTATTTAAATTTTTAAATTTTTTTTTTTTATTTTTATACAAGTATTTTAACTTAGCAAAGAGACCAAGAGCCTTCTTTTTTTATTACAGAACAATGCAAATTTTTTTAAATTCGTACATTACTGGTTTAAGCACATATCTTCATTTGAGCTCGTTTAAGGGTCATTCCATGTCAAATCATCAAAGAATCTGCCGTCATCCTCTCAGATTTTTGTAAAACTTTGGGAACCAATTGGGACCCATGAAAAACGGCAAGAACTCAAATATTTTTGCTAACAGCCTCTTAATTAGTGAGATACAGACTAACGAACTTTGGACTAATTAGCACGACGTTGCGAATTCAAATGGCCATATCTCTAAAAGTGTAACACCTAGAGAGCTGGTTTTGGTGTCATTTTAAAGGTATTTTCATGCCCTATGAATTTGTCTGGGCAACATTTTCCTATCCAACCACAAAAAAGTTATCACAAAATATAAACTTCAATCGTGAATCCCCAAAAAATGTATCCTTCAAATTTCCTCAAATTCATCCCAGAGGTACCTTATGATGTCAAAAGCTTCCACATAAGTTTTGTGATGGGCACTCCAATAGTTTCTGAGATATGAGCAATAATGTACATGTACGTATGGCATATAGGTTCGAAAATCAGCATTTGTAATGTATTATACAATCATTCTAACCTAGCCATGACAGGGACACAGGGAACGACCATCAATTGCTTTGAAGTATCATATACTTTCATTTTCAACTGGGCCTGAGGGGAAGAAACAGTGCTGCTGTTGCTGCATTGAAGAGGAAATTGAAAGCCTAAGTCAGGTTAGTGAACACTGTGTACTTGAACTCACTTATTGATTGTATAATACATTACAAATGCTGATTTTCGAACCTATATGCCATACGTACATGTACATTATTGCTCATATCTCAGAAACTATTGGAGTGCCCATCACAAAATTTATGGGAAGCTTCTTGACATCATAAGGTACCTCTGGGATGAATTTGAGGAAATTTGAAGGATACATTTTTTGGGGATTCACGATTGAAGTTATATTTTGTGATAATTTTTGTGGTTGGAGGTAGGAAAATGTTGCCCAGACAAATTCATAGGGCATGAAAATACCTTTAAAATGACACCAAAACCAGCTCTCTAGGTGTTATACTTTTAGAGATATGGCCATTTGAATTCGCGACGTCGTGCTAATTAGTCCAAAGTTCGTTAGTCTGTATCTCACTATTAAGAGGCTGTTAGGCAAAAAATATTTGAGTTCTTGCCGTTTTTCATGGGTCCCAATTGGTTCCCAAAGTTTTACAAAAAATCTGAGAGATGACGGCAGATTCTTTGATGATTTGACATGGAATGGCCCCATTACCTGGGAATAACACTGGACTGCACTTTGTCTTTTCTAAGGTGCATGGAAAGAAGATAAAGGCTAAAGTGAACACTTGCAACAATATTCTCAGAAAGCTTAACTCAAAATGGGGTGGCCATCCCTGCAGACTTCAAACTATGCCACTGATCATATCCTATGCTACAGCACAGCAAAATATGCCTGTCCAGTGTGGGAAAGATCTTCCCATGCTTAGAAACTAGACCCTTTACTGAATGACAGCTGCATGCCGATGTATTGCAGGATGCCTGAAACTAAGAAATGTCAACAGCCTGTAGTCCTTTCCAGCATTTCCCTCCAAGCATCAGAAGAGCCACAGCAAGCAGAATGGAGTGATCAAGACAGATCTATGAGAAAAGGCAACCTCTGCATGAACATAATGCAGTCAAGAGTAAGCTGAAGTCAAGGAAGAGTTTCAACAACCCTACAAAGCCCCCTGCAGATACTCCAATAAAAATACAGCTGGAAGCCTGGAGGACTTTGCACGTCACTCTTGAGAAGGCCCTCCAGATACATCTCAAACCAGAAGAACATCTGCCACCAGGCAGGAAGAATAGCTGGCACATTTGGAAATTATTAAACCTTCGAAGAACTGGTGTCAGAAGGTCCAAAGCAATAATGGCCGGTCAAATGGGATTTCTCCAAATATCCCGACTCCTGTGACTGTGGCGAGAGGTACAGACCATGAAACATGGGCTTGTGTGCCCCCAGTTAGGAGTATCATGCACTTCATTAGACCTAGCTCATGTGACAGACGTGTGCAAATTATTGGTATAATATTTAGTGTACACAGAAAGAAGAATTTCCCTCATGGTTTTGTTAGATTCTGAGATAGTCTTCAACCATCTTCACAAACAGCAGGCCCTCAATAACCAGATCTTTTCAATCGGTGTTGTGGTATCCAACAACCTTTAGCTTCAAAGATTATGACAATTATATGCTAAAAACGAAGCTGTGGCAGGTTGTGGCCACTGAAGCATGTCTTCACATTATGCATGTGTTCGTCCTGTAGTTTGAATCCACACCAGTGGCACACAGCTTTTACATCTCTCACTTCAAACAAGCTGTTGTCATATGTCCTGTATTAACTGAACTACTTTTCTTCCCATGCAGCTGTTACACTGTTCTGGCTTACAGTTAACAAAGCATTTATTTAAAGTACCTTGTACTCTGCTTTTCCTTGGGCTGGAGCACTTAGTTTGTGATCTGCCTGAAGCATGTTACCATGCCCATCTTGTTCACCTTTACCATACTATATGTACATTGTTGAGCATTTTATTCATAACAATGTGCTATTACACCTAATCTCTCTTTATAATTTCAATCCATCCGACTTCAGTTCCACCTCGCTCAGAGATCTATGCACTATTCACTATTTGGGTTGAGTTTAACGAGATTATAGATTTACCCATTAGATTATCATCTACTTCAGAGGGTCTCAGCACATGACAGACGAGCAAACTGTAACAGTTAATGCTGTCCAAAAGAATGAAATAATGACTCCATCACTCATTTGGAAGATTGTTTTCTGCCATGTTAAGCAGCGGAGTTGGAGAATCTGTCACAAAGAAGAAATATGAGGATTTTGTAAAGGTTAGTGTGTGATAGGCAGGCAAGGACTAAGCAATTGCTTCCTTCTGGGAGTTCGTTTTGAATCCTCATTGAAAGAGCTTATTGCAAAGCCCCACAAAGTATGATTGCAGTGAATAATCATTCATCATCTAACTTGCATCACCAATGAGAGCAAAAACCATGACTTGGTTCTCCAGTTATTCCTGCACCACATTCTACAGTTATCCCTATTAATAGTAATTTCAACATGAATGCACTATCAAGTTTGGCCAGTGCTTTGTACAGCAAACCTGTTTTGAGACATCCATGTAATGATCTCAAGAGGGTCTCCAAGAAGTAGGCATTTGGGCTGGCACGTTAACTAAATTCTAATTTTCTCCCTCCTGATCTATGGTACATCCACACTTGCTCCCATCTGTCAGTGTTTCTTTGTTGTGAGGCTAGGATGAGAGAGTGAGAGCGAGGGTTCAACACATGAAAACTGCAGTCTTTCTACCTACTAAAGTCTACCTCGATGTCATGGCGAGTACCCTCGCTCTGTTGAGGTGCTTGAACACCCGATATATGACAGGCTAGTATTAAATAGTAAAAAACAAGCCAACATTTGTGTTTGTAGTTAAAAATCAGATTTGCTGTTCTGAAAATTTCTGAGTCGTTTTTGTTAATTTAAGGCAATGGTACATCAGGAAAAGAGGAGAACAGGAAGAGAGAGAGAAAAATAAGAGAGAAAGGAATTTAAGCATTGATTCCACAGGGTCAAATCAGCACTACAACCTGGCAACAATACAGGTTAAAGGTCAGACAGAATCAACACGACTACCTGACAACAATCGGATTCAAAGGTCAGACAGGATCAACACTGCTACCTGGCAACGATTGAGCTTAAAGGTCAGATCGAATGTCAACACAACAATGCAAATTTGCTGATGTCTTTTCTCTTACATTAATCTAAGGCTTGTTTATGTCGGATCTCGTACATAAAACGTATGCAGGACGGAGAGACTGGTAGACATCAGTGTACTTTTACCTGAATTATAATGCCATTAGTAGACAATGGACGAGCACGTGTGATACAGTTTGGGTTTCCTACATCATCCAGGGGTCCCACTTAGACCAAACAGGTCAACCTGCTGTTTTATACAGGGTAGTCAAGGCTCGTGGAAGAGTGAGTACATGGAAGAGATCAGGACATAACAGGAAAAAAGGAACAGGAGAAAGAGGTGGGGGGGGGAGGGGTGGGGAGCAGTACAACACTAACAGCAGAGTTGAACCACAAAATCCAGGCAGACATGGACAAACAATAGGTGTGGGGAGGAATGAGGGGCTTGAAAGGATGCATGTGGTGGACAAGATGGATACAGAAAGAAACTCTCAAGAGGGAAAACGGGAAATTTGGAAGGAAGATGGATCAGATGGGGGATGGGACAGCATTCGTGAAGATCTGGAGGGAAGAAGTACATTGAACAGAATGTTAAAGCTGGTTCAACAGGTGGAGAAAAAGGAGAACGAATGAGTGTATGTGAGCACTGAGCAATGATCCCGGATTTAGGGAATTTCACCAGAAGGAGGTTGATTGTGGACTGTGTGGTCCCTGCAAAAATTTGGGGAAAGATCAGTATGCAAGACCAGAAAGGAGGTGGTAGAAGACAGAGAGACCACCCGGCCTGCATGTGATAAGCCCAAAGACTGAGCTGAGCATGAGATTCCAATGATCTTGAAGGCCTTGGTTTCCATGGTGTCAAGCTGAGCAAGGTACGAAGCAGGGGAGCCAGCCCAGAGGGGAGAGCAGTACTCCATCAAGCTGTGGATGAAGACCTTGTGGGTGGATAGGAGTTCAGGTTTGCCAAGTAAGGACTTTGTACGACGGAGGATTCCCAGCCGGCGACTGGCTTTGGAGGCCAACTTTGAAATATGGTTTGCCAAAGAAAGATCATGGCTGATAGTGAGATCAAGGAATTCGAGTGACTAAACTTCCTGAAAAGGATTGTAAAGAAAGTAGATGGGGAAGGGGGGCTTGGTGGGTGGGGCTGCCAGACAGTTCTTTCGGGGAGAGTGAGAGTGTGAGATTTGCCTGGATTGAAAGACATATTTCAAGTGTTTGACCAATACTTATTACGCCGCGCATACAAAGTGAAAAGCAGGGTTAAGCAATTGGTTCATGTCCGTCTTATCAGTTTATGATCGAGTTTTGATTTTATACAATATTACAACCAGTCGTGAGATAAACGAAGATAAACACCATTCTGACATTATATCCTGATAGGCAGAAGCTTTGTATGGATCGAAACTCAAAATCACAATTGTATTGAGGTATTTACGAAAACTCCCACCCACCTTAGGACATCCACTGGGACCCCAAAACGTTCCACAGAAGGTTTGGTGGGGCTAGCCCCAAAACTGATGGAGTAGTTCAGGGTCGGACGGACAGGACAGACACTCCTGCTTTTTAATATAGATGCAACCGTGAAACTCCAGCACAGAATCCTCCCAATCCTGCATCACATTCTCCAGCGCATCCACCAGCACAACCTCCAGAATATTTCCCAGGAAAGTATCCATCCCTGGAATGTTACATTTTCAAAAGTGCTTCTCAGAAGATCTCATAAAAAAAATGCAGTCTGAGAACTTTATTGGTGCACGTGATAATTAATTCATGCACATATCGATATACATATATGCATGCTTACATTTGAGTGCGTGTGCAATGCACATGTGCACACATTCTCCTTCATTATGACCGAGCCGGCGCATGCACACCAAATTCTAATTACCTAGTCTCATTAGGGAGGAAAAGCTTGCTGCATGTCTGGAACCCATTACGTATCTCTGCCACCTGCAAAGCCATTCTTTT
>CM068962.1:50853964-50883716 GCA_035128595.1 Eptatretus atami
CTTTTGGAACTCTTTGCTTGATTCGCGATGACTGGAATGCTGGGACGACGAAGGATTTACGACAATTGCAACGCTGGAATGGTGATTATTTGGTCCAAATACTGGTGAGGTGAAGTGGTTTGAGAATGTTGTTTGGAAATGAAGCATGAGAATAGAGGTTCGAGTATGGGTGTCTGTAAATTAGGGTTTGGGAATGAGGTTTGAATACAGAGTTGGAGAATGAAGTGTTAAGGGTCTGGGTTTGAGTATGGATGAGATCAAGAGAAAAGGGGATTGGACTCTTTGACTTAGAATCACCATCTCCACCTCTTAGCATTGCTTAGCAAACCATAACAATGAAAACTATCGTTTCATTTTAGAACTTTTGAACTTTATTTTATTTTACGCAGTCATCATCATTTATTGTTTATGGAGGGTGTGCATTGGTAAGTGTTACAGTGCTTATTTAAGTTTTGTCTGTTTGCATATTTTGTCAGACCTCTGCATTCAACACCCTGGTTATAACAAAGTCCCACCTATAGTTTAACGATCATGACATTCAGAACATTTTTTCTCAATGCATATTTATCCTGTTATAATGACCCACATTGCTGGAAAACCCAGAAATAATGATCACTTTGTCCGAGAAAGTTTAACACAAAAACAAGGCCCGACAATAAGTAAATCATTAAAAATACAGATGAGATCGCCAAAACGAATTATTAAAAACATCAAAAGAAACCATCATATAATTAATCCCTGCATTTCTGTATTTCTATGGGGGTGAAATATATGGCCCAGAACAAATAAATTTGCACTGCCAAAGATGAGACGAATCTTAGTGTTGCCAAGCAACACATTAAAGTGGAAATGATAGTTATGTTTTAAAAGTAGTTTTGACCTTTTTACATTAAAAATTACGATACCTGCAAACTGTTAAATAAAGAACGCTCATTCTTATCACTCATTCTTGATTTACTTAATTTATTTAGCTGCTTGCAGAATGCAAACACAATCTACTTCCATCAAATATAGAAAGCTTATATTTATTATGTCTGCACAGAGGATGCATGCCAAAAGGGTAATTATAAAGGGTAATTCTCATGGGCTCTAATGGGTTTAAAAGGGTAATTATAAAGAGTAATTCGATAGGGTAATTCTAAAGGGCTCTAAAGGGTAATTCTAAAGGGTAATTCTAAAGGGTAATTCGAAAGGGTTCTAAAGAGTAATTCTAAGGATAATGTTTCTAAAGGGTAATTATATAAGGGTAATTCTCATGGGTTAACCCTTTTAGAACATTTAGAAGAACCCTTTAGAATTACCTTTTAGAATAACCCTTTAGAATTACTTTTAATAATTACCCTTTAGCATTACCCTTTAAAATTACTCTTTAGAATTCACCTTTAGAATACTTTTAAACCCATTAGAATTACCCTTTAAAATTACCCTTTAGAATTACTCTATAATTACCCTTCAGGCATTATATTACCCTGTGGAATTACTCTTTAGAATTACCTTGAGAATTACCCTTTAGAACCTTTTTGAATTAACCTTTAGAATTACTCTTTATAATTACCCTTTTAAACACATTAGAACCCATGAGAATTAGCCTTTATAATTACCCTTTAGAATTACTCTTCATAATTACCCTTTTTAACCCATTAGAACCCATGAGAACTACCCTTTATAATTACCCTTTAGAATTACCCTTTAGAATTACTTTTAATAATTACCTTTAGCATTACCCTTTAAAATTACTCTTTAGAATTACTCTTTAGAATTACCCTTTCGAATTACCCTTTAGAATTACTCTTTATAATTACCCTTTTAAACCCATTAGAATTACCCTTTACAATTACCCTTTAGAATTACTCTTAATAATTACCCTTCAGCATTATATTACCCCGTGGAATTACTCTTTAGAATTACCCTTGAGAATGACCCTTTAGAACCTTTTTTAATTACCCTTTAGAATTACTCTTTATAATTACCCTTTTAAGCCCATTAGAACCCATGAGAATTACCCTTTATAATTACCCTTAAGAATCACTCTTTAGAATTACTCTTCATAATTACCCTTTTTAATGTAAATGGTTCTAAAGTGTTATTCTAAAGGGTAATTCTCATTTTTGTTCGTTTCCAGCTTTTCCTATTTACATATTACCAAGCTTAATGAGCTAAGATCCTCGTCCTCTTAATGATGACGTCAAAAAACGAATATACGTCATTTGATGTATCAGTTTGCGATAAGTTATCTGTGCGAATGCCCGGCTTGATTCCCGCAAACAAATTCAAACAGCTTGCCTAGTTCGGAGATAATGTATAGGCGATTTCATTAGCAGCATATTTTGACGTCAACTTTTTTCTAGAAGATTTCCAAAATCGGAGATGGTTACTGCTCGCGTGGGCTTTCTGCATATACATGGCAAGTTTCACGAAGATCCTGATAAACTCTGGTTGTGAAACAAAAAATGTCAAAAAAATAGGAATGACGTCATAAAAATTGATATGACATCATAGTGATGTATCATATGTGCGGTAATTAATCTCTGCTAATGCCCTGTTCGATTCCCGCAAGAGAATTCAAAAAAAGCTTGCCTAGTTTCGGAGATAATATTTTAGTATTCCATTAGCGAGATATTTTGACATCATAACTTTTTTTCTAGGAGAGAATTTTCAAAATCGGAGATTGTTACTGTCTGTGCAGGGTATTTTCACATATATATGCCAAGTTTCAGGAAGTTTGATGAAAACTGTAGCTGTGAAACAAATGAAACAAAAACAAAAATGTCAAAAATAGGAATGACGTCATGAAAATTGATATGGACTCATAGTGATTATGTCATTGTGCGTAATTCTCTTGCTAATGCCTGTTCGATTCCCGCAAACAGAATTCAAAAAGCTTGCCTAGTTTCAGAGATAATTTTTAGGCGATTTCATTAGCGAGATATTTTTGACATCATAACTTTTTTCTAGGAGAATTTTCAAAATCGGAATGTGTTACTGTCTGCGCAGGGATTTGTACATATAATGCCAAGTTTCAGGAAGTTTCGATGAAAACTGTAGGCTGTGAAACAAATGAAACAAAAAACAAAAATGTCAAAAAATAGGAATGACGTTATAAAAATTGATATGACGTCATAGTGATGTATCATATCGGTAATTCATCTCTGCTAATGCCCTGTTAATTCCCACAACATAATTCAAAAGCTTGCCTAGTTTCGGAGATAATTTTTTAGGCGATTTCCATTAGCGGAGTATTTTGCATGTTAACTTTTTTTTCAGGAAATTTTCAAAATCGGAGATCGTTACTGTCGTGCAGGGTATTTTTACATAAATAGCCAAGTTTCAGGTAGTTTCGATGAAAACTGTAGGCTTGCCTTTGAAAACAAACAAAGCTCACTCACAGACACAACAAACTGAGCCAAAGACTGTAGAGATCCTCCACGAGGATCTAAAAACGTCAAACTGAACTACTTCGTTCAGACATAGGTGCAACTTTTTTGTTGTTGAAGGAATCATGAGAACGTACTTAAGAAATATACATTCAGAAAGACAACAGTTTTCAATCATTAAGTGATATTTTTAAACATGCAAAGTTCATTTTGGTGAATCATTTGTGGATTATGCCTGGTGTTGGCTTAATGGTTAGGGTGGTGGGCTTGGGTTCCTATGATCCTGAGTTCAAACCCCACTCAGATGTTGAATTAATACCAAGTGGGGTGAACTCTGCCTGTCATCCTTCCAAGGTTGGCAAAATGAGTGCCAGCATGCTGGTATAGTGTCGAATTGGCGACCCATCCAGTATTGTGTCCAATAGCCAAGGAGACTGCTTAGGCAGCACCAACACTCTGCACCGAGTATGGTCCCAATGGATGGGATGGATTTGTGGTTTCAGTCAGTTGTACTTTTGCTTTTATTTTTAACAAACATCATAAACAACTCAAGCAGAGTGTCAAAGTTATCATATTGTCACAGCTGCATGACTGGTATGGAAGCCTCGGTTCGAGCTCCGCAGGTCATGTCAAAATGACCGCAACCGCCAGCTAAGTCCACAGTCCCGAGCAAGTTCCGGGACCCATTTGTCACATTACAATACTCGTTGCGAGCATGGTAATCAACCAAGTGATGCGTTGATAGGCACTCGCGACCTTCGTAATCTGGCCGAGCAACCGTGGATCATAAGTGCTCTGAGCCGGAATGAGCCAGCTCGTCTAATGATACCGAAATCACCAAATTACACCACATGAGATCACCACAGTGAGCAGCAGAATCCAACCCCAAGACCAGGTACATTTTTTAACAATTAAATGGCACAGGAGAAGGATTACATGAAGCAATAATAACCAGTATGCAGTAAACAAATATAAAGGAATCAGTAAATAAACCCGGTTATCCCTAACCGCCCTCGAACAAACCAAATGTCACATATTTCTGATCGGTTCTTTTCTTAGGGTCCTTTCATGCACTCGACAAGAACACAGTACAGTGAATACAGCACAAACAATGCAAAGAGGTCGATTTCAAACCTGGAGACAAGTTGTGCAGAAGTCCTAGAGCAGGATTCAACAAGTTGGCAGCTTCATGGTCCATTCCGGTGAAACCGTCACTTCCCTCAAAGCCCCGTTGCTTTGGAGATCAAATGTTCACAGCTCCAGCCCACTGAACTTTGCACACCCAGAGACTCAGGCATTTTTTCAGGCCCCGACAATCAGCTCCTGTGGTGAGGATAATGGCCGGCAATCTCAATGCAGATTCGCCACACCTGCACATTCTCATGGCTTTAGCTGCAACGGTCTCATGTGTGCTTTGTAAAGACATGTAAACAGAGGAGTAGAACATTAAAAATGTACAGCCAGTGGTTTGAATAGGAGAAAACAAACATCTCACTGTACTGTACATACACAACACACAAAAAATGTATATATATATATATATATATATATATATATATATATATATATATATATATATATATATGTGTTACGGATCTGGAAACCATTTGCATTCAACATACAGGTCCCAAAAGTCAGTTATCCCATTAAGTACATGTGTAGTCAGTTTCCCTTCCTTTTGTCTAATGGGAGAATCAAAAACGTGCATTGCGACTTCTTTTTAGGTAGGTTATTAAATCTTTACATCCAACGAACAACCAACAACCATTCCATTTCCCATCACTACCCACCCACTGTCTACAAACACTCTGACTTGCCAAGGCAGGGTCTTGCAGCCGTTCTTGCCGCTTCCTCCAGCGTCCCAATTCAATCTGGCGGTGGGTCCTTTTCAGTGAGTCTGCAGTGGAGTGAACGGGTTTTTCCGGCCTGGCCGAAATCCCGCCCAGAGAGGGCGGGCCCATGGAAGCCCCATCCAATCGGGGCGAACAGTGACGTCGGCTTCACCAAGGCCCCTCCCCAATCGAGGGGGATCTATAAAAATGACGGGTGGGGTTGCGAGGGGGTCATGTTTTTTTTGGCGCTGGAGTTCTTGAGTGGTTACGAGCAGTGGTTACGAGGGGCCGTTACGAGTTCTTAGTTGGTTTTTGCTGTCACGAGGGTGAGAGAGGGTCATTGAGGCAGCAAACGCATCTCTGCTGGGCCTCCACAAGGAAGGGCAGAGCGACCCCGACCTCCCTCTGTGGACCCCAACTATTCACCACCCGAGCTCCGCCACGAACCACGAGTCCCCCACTTGCGACTGGGACCGGCCGACGACCATTGGCAAGTGCCGCAGCACGGAGTACCCCCTTTCTCCGACGGCCAGGTACCCATCCGGACTCTAACCCCCAGCTCGTCTCTCTCTCATCGGCTGGAGGGTCCAATAAAGAACTCTGGGTTTCTTTTCTTTTTGTGTGTGGTCTGCGTGTGGGCGTCTTGTAAGTAGAACTGTGTAAGTGCATGAATCCTTGTAAATATTCCTTGCATATTCGCGTTAAGTCTTGTCTGTGTCTTTTTACTGTTAATAAATTTTTTAGGAATGTTCCCAGTCCGTTTCTGTCCCTTCTTACATTGGTCTAGCATGGTCCGGGTCTGAGTATAAGCGGGTTTCATCCCCGAGAATCCATTCATTCCAGCCGGCACGGCTTTAGCAGTTTCCGCTCGGCTGCACCCGAACCGGAGTTGGTAGTCGGTGGTTGGAACTCTGCCGCAGTCGGTAAAGTGACCCGGTTCAAGCAAGACGTGCCGAGGCTTGGTTTCCCTGGTAGTCGAAATCGCGTAGTTAATTAGGTAAATTGGTTATAGAAAATAGACCCTATGCTACGCGGTTGAGATATTGGCATCCACGGTCGGTTCAGCGACCCGCCAGCTCACGGAATTATCCGGAGCGCCGGCCTACAATTCCGGGGAGTCTGGTGGGAGACGGCGTAACCTCCCCCACCTAGTGGTCGTTCTCGCCACCGACCCCCAGCCCACAACTATATATATATATATATATATATATATTATATATATATATATATATATATAGTCTATCACAAATAGTAGTACATCAGGCTTATCTATACAAATGCTAAGAAATAACTGTTGTTCTACTAAACAGTTTTGTTAACCCTTAAAGATCATTTCCACAACAATATTTTGCTCTTCAAAGGTTAATTGTGCCCACAAATGTCATCAACACACTTTGTACTAAAGTCGATGAAATGGATTTAGCAAGAATTTTATATCAGACCACACGTGCTTTTCACAACCAATCAGAAACCCATAAAGGAAAGACATGGCTTGCCAACCAAAGAAATGCTTCTAACATTCACTGAAGTTGCATTTGCTGCTTAAGGGTGTATTATAATAAAAAACAAGAATGCGAAGTGAAAAATGAAATCATGATCAGAAGTATTTGAGTTTTGGTGATTTTAGTTCAGTTTCCCTTTAATTAAAGTATTGATGTATTCGGTGCAAAAATAACCCAAGAGCATGACTTCAACATTTAACCTGATCTACATAATGGGAATGTGACCAACGCAGTGCTTGGACCTTCGTTATAGCATTGCATAAAGCTTTAAGATGCAAAAGATTATGCATATTTCCAAACTCTGGAACATCAGCAGAACTTCCAGTTCATACACTTGCCTCCAGTCACTGCTTTATCAGCACTGAACAATCGAGGCCACAATACCACATCCAAAATGTTGAAAATTATATTGTGTGAATGTAGTAGCCCATACTTTCACCAGATCTTTCACTCCGCAAAGTTTGAATGGGACTTTGAGGTGCTACAAAACGTGGAACCCATAGCACATCATGGAAGAACATCCCACAAGGCTTTCTCGGATGTCTCAATGAGAGTATGACATGTCCTGTGAAAGGTTATCTTCCTGAACGCAAGATGTGAGAAAACACATAACTGACTGAAATACAACTTTTGCTCTGTTAATCAACTTGAATACAGACAATTTGAAATAACTTGCATTGTTACCCTCGCCGAAGGATTCGGAGAGGGTATTGCATTTGGGTCCGTTTGGTTGTCTGTTTGTCCGCACAGAACTTTCGTGTTTTTCTCCGCAACCACTTGTCAGATTGAGACAAAATTTTCATCATTGGTGCAACTACTCATGTATAATGTTATAATGATAATTATGACGTCATAGGTCACGTGCTGTGGCAGCCATGTTGGAAAAACGGAAAAACTTTGAACCTCTATCTCTGAAACCGCACCAAGGAAAAAATTGAAACTTAGCACTTGGCAAGTACTTCTCAAGGGGAATGAGTGGGATATTTTTTATGGTGTCATAGGTGCCTTCGTTATGACATCATAATTGCATATGTAGAATGCCACATCCGACCAGTTTGAAACATTTTGAGGGTCATTTAGGGATAAAATGGTCCACAGCAAAAAAAAATCATGACGTTATCGGTCACGTGATTCAGCAGCCATATTGTTTGTTTTTTTAACCTTCAAAAATCTTCTTCTCTGAAGTGGCTGAACAGATCGAGGCGAAACTTTACACAAATGATCGCTTGTCCATGATGAGCAAAAGATTCACACATATGATGTCATTGGTCACATGGTTTGGCAGCCATATTGGATTTACCCTAAAATCTATTTAAAAAAACATAACTCAAAAGAAGTCCTGGTGAGGGTTTGCAATCTCTGATTGCTCTTTTTCTTGTTTATGTTGAAATATTTTGCAGGTTGTTTCAAAAATAGCAAACAGGTTGACAGATTTTTAATTCAGTCGATCCTAAGGCACTATGAAAGATCCTGAGGGGTTTGGGTATCTTGGACATTTTCTTCCACCTATTTTGATAGCTGCCCATAGACATGAGAGCTGATGGCAACTAAAATGTCATTGCTTGTTTGATATGAAGTTGCTAATGGCAACTAAAATGTCTCCTCTTTGACCATGTGCGGTGTGCATCAGGTTTGTGTCCTTGCTCCCTTGCTGTTCTGCAAAAAGATCAAAGAAGTCATGTAACAGGTATCCAATCATCTGGACGAAATTCTGCCACAAGGTGTATGTGGACCTTGTCTACAAATATGAGTATATGGATGATGCTGCTATTTTTCTTATGACCCAGTAACATGGTCACCGATTCTGGAACATTTTGACAAAACTGCTTCCACTCTGGAGTTCTCATCATGATGGAACAAGACAAATCTTCAGAACGTTGCAGCTGGACAGGTGCCAGTATCCATCTCTCTTCGCAGTGATACAGTGGTCATTGCAGACGTTATCTAACCTTAGATGTGACAACCGCGTCTCGAGTTACTGTGGACCAGATGTCGTCTGAAGACACATTGGCTTGGCGAGTTATTTTATGAACCATTTGGAAAGGGTTTGGAGGTAGTCTCGCCTATCATTGGCCACTACGTTGTGTATTTGCAGGGCCTTTATGATGTCAGTGCTTCTACATAGCTTGGAAAGTGCATGCAACTGATTGAGACTCCAATTTGCTCCAAGCATTCCATATGCAATGTCAGTGCTAGCTGTCAGTTATGCTGGTTTGACCATGCTATGAATAGCATAGTGTGTGTGTTCATGAGACTGGCTGAGTGTTGTGTAGGCAGTGTGTTGCATTACTGAGTTTGTTGTCCTTCAGAGGAGATATTAAGCAATGTGTCCCATCTGCTCTGATTTGCTTTTGGACGTTGATCCCTACATACAGTGCTATTAAAAAAAAAATAAAAAAATAGGCCATTATGTGCTGTTATCCTTACCAAATTTCAAATTATTACCATAATCTTTTCAGAAATGTCAAGCTTAGTTTGCCAGTTTTTGAAACATTGCATCATCATCTTCAAGTACATTAGTATGAAACACTTGGATACAAAGAACAAGAACTAATGTAATGTAGTGAAAGATGATTATTATTCAGATTTTTGATGAATTGTCACAGCAATTTGAATGATTACTTTTGATAAACAGAGGACAATCATCTGATGATATTGCCAGAAGTAAGTGGAGTATATTCAAGCATTTCACAAGCCAGGTCCAAGAAAGCATATAAATGAAAATATTGTGGTTCACCAAGTGAAAATGTTATAATCTCTCGAGGCTTATTAGGCTTAAAGCAAGGTGTGAGGGAAGTCTAATTCCAGGTCTTGTTCTTTGGTGAGTAAAGTGCAACACACCTTATGAAAATATTCACCTCCTAACCCACTTAACCATCCTCTGCAACCACAATTTTATCAGACTCTGTGGCATAATTGTTAGAGTGTCCAATCTGGGTATGGCAGGTCAGCAATTTCAACCTTGGCTGAGTCATACTAAAGACTATAACATTAGTATGTGCTCCGCTGGAAATTATTGAGTATAAATTTGATATAATGATTTGTCCTAATGTGTTCATAAACTGTTGAGTGATGTGTATTATTATCATTTTCATTAAGATTGTGTGAGTGTGTAGTTTGGGAGAAGTGAGGATTAGGGAGATATTACATTAAGAAACTAATGCATCTCAATGGGAGTATGACTCCTGCCACCAACTGCAATACCAAAGCACTGGTGATTGCCAGAACAGCAAAACATCCAAAAAACAATCAGTCTTCAGTCCTGTACATGAAGACTTTGATTGATAATTACCCTCGCCATCAGAGAGAGTATTGCATTTGGGTCCGTTTGTCTGTCTATGTGCCCGTTTTCTTGGCAATTTTTTTTTTTTGACAAGTATGTTGATCGTTTCCGTTTGTTTGTCTGTTCGCTCACCTTTAATCGCCCACAGATCAAAATTTTTAACCGATCTTCACGAAACCACCAAATTGTAGAGTTGGTGGTCCGACAGAATCGTATATATATTTGAGGTCAACAGGCCAAAAGGTCCTATATATATGTATATATGTTTACAGATGGTATGAAATAATGGAGGTGTTTAGAAAAAAATAAAAATAATAAATATTATTTATAAAATACATTATAAATAAGCATTAAAATAATTTTTGGTGGTTGCTAAGATATGCAATGCAGCATGTTAAAATCGGTTATTAATGAAAGTTTGAATATTTGAATGGCAGTTTGAGTAGATGGTTAGATGGAGGTGCTGTGTAATGGACATGTCTAAAACGTAGTGTTTATCGCTTAATATATTATCATATCCATCCATCCATCCATTGGGACCATACTCTGTGCAGAGCATTGGTGCTGCCTAAGCAATCTCCTTGGCTATTGGGTACAATCTTGGATGGGTGGCCACTCTAACACAGGATACCAGCAAGCTGGCACTCATTTTGCCGACCTCAGAAGGATGCCAGGCAGTCAACCCCACCTGTATTAATTAAACGTAAAGTGGGATTTGAATTCAGGATCCTAGGATCCCAAGCCCACCACCATAACCATTAAGTCAACACAAGGCATATATAATTATCAAATAAAGTAGTGTACGATTAAAGTTATTCATATGGAGTAATACTTTCAAAAAAAGTAATCATAAAATAAGTTTGAACAAGGATAGTAGGGTGAATTTACTGATTCTGGCTCACTTTTCCCCATGTAAATGAATGGGGGATTTTCAGCGATTCATATTTTTTTTCCCTAAAAATAAACCCCCTTTTTAGCCCAAGGTATATTTATTTGTTTTCCCCTTTTTAACCTGGGAGCCTAGCTATTCAAATAACCAATGCATATTGTTTAGCTCACTCATTGAACCTATAAACATTTGTTCATTCTCAAATTCCTTCAATAGTTTAATTTTCTTTGCACAATAATCCCCATCTAAAATATTTAAAAATAAACATTTGAATCTTTATTTTTCAAGATACCCCTTTTGTGCCATTACGAAATGATATACTTCTCTTAATGATCTCATCTGACCACTCCCTGAGTTGCATATCATTTTTTTTTAATGTTTTCAGTTTGTGCTGTGAAAATGAGGAAGTGTTTTTGGACAGTCATGCTGTGAAAAAAAACAGGAACTATTCTGTGATGCAAGGCCTCGTGTTTATATATACTTAATTCAGAACACTAACAGGCTTTTATACATAAGTTAATCAAAATCATTTTAGGGCATTTTAAGTATGTTTTGAAAAGATACATACAATTTGAGAATATAATCGTCCAATTATTTTCCAAGCTGTCTCACCCGAAGCGTCATTTCCTGTGGCCACACCCGATGATTTGGCAATTTCCTCATCGTTGCTTTATAAGTGATTCGCCAGACAAAGTGTTCTGCCAGACGGGATTTTCATTTTACAACTGAGACATCAGCGATCGTTCCTCCCAACGAACAAAACAGCTCAACACAAAGTTTGTAAGTTTGTGTATGGGTTCCTCTGAACGATGAAGCAATTGATTAAAATTAAATCGTGATAATTCTGATATATATTTTTTTCCTGGCAGGTCCTTGGAAGAAGAGCAGTTTACATATCTACGACGAGGTGCATGAAATTAATGCTCTTATTGAAGAGGTCAATCATCTGAGAAGAGAATTGAAAAACATTTTTAATGACTCACACGACGTCTTATCACGGTCTCTGATCTTTTTGCCATCTTGTACAATGGTAAAAAAACTGAGCCATGGACTCGCTCTCTTCCGATGAAGATAACAGTTCACTACAAAGTTTGGTAAGTTTGTGTATGGTTTCCTCTGAACGATTAAGCAATTGATTATAAATTAAATCGTGATAATTCTGATATATATTTTTTTCCTGGCAGGTCCTTGGAAGAAGTGGAGTTTACATTTCACGATGAGGTGCATGAAATGAATGCTCTTATTGAAGAGGTCATTGATTTTAGAAGAGAATTGAAAAATATTTTTAATGATTGGCACGAAGTCTTAATCAAGGCCTCTGATCTCGAATGAATTAAACCAACAGTGAGACACGTGTGTGTGTGTGTGTGTGTGTGTGTGTGTGTGCGTGTGTGTGTGTGTGCGTGTGTGTGTGTGCGTGTGTGCGCGTGCTGTCGTGTGCGTGTGCGCGTGTGCATGTGCGTGTGTGCGTGTGGTGTGTGTGTGTGTGCGTGTGTGTGCGTGTGTGTGCGTGTGTGTGTGTGTGTGCGTGTGTGGGCGTGTGTGTGTGTGCGTGTGTGCGTGTGTGCGTATGTGCGTGTGCATGTGTGCGTGTGCGTGTGTGCGTGCGTGTGGCGTGCGTGTGGAGTGTGCGTGTGTGTGTGTGCGCGTGTGCGTTGGTGTGCGTGTGCGTGTGCGTGTTGCGTGTGGCTGGTTGTGCGTGTGTGTGTGTGTGTCTCTGTCCCTGTCTGTTGTCTCTCTATCTCTCCCTGTCTGTCTTTGTATCTCTCTCTCTCTGTTTGTCTCTCTGTCTTGTCTTTCAACTTACTCTCTCTGTCTGTCTCTCCATCTATACCCTTGACTCATTATTTTATTTTTTTCAGCTCGATCACACAACATAAGCTGTTGAAGCAATCTGGTGCAACATATGATTTTCTGGAGGTAAATGTTATGAATTATTATTTAGTTATTTGTTTATTTATTCTTTTATTAATATCACTCTCTCTTTGGAATGTCGCCTTATGTTGGTTGCATCATTAGTTTGGACGCGGTTATGCCAGTACACTGGAATTCATTTTATTGGCCTCGGAAGGATGACAGGCTGAGTCGCCTCCTGGTGTGTTAATTCAGTGGTCAACGAGGCTTGAACTTAGAACCAACACCAGGCTTATTAATATTACCATGTAATTATCTTTATAGAACCTAATTATTATCCACTTTTTGTTTCAAAACAGAATATGGTGTCTGAGTTTCGAAATCACAAGACATCTGAAGAAGATTGCTGGGAAGATTATACATTCTCGCAAATGAATATTTAATATTTTCAATTTTGATTAATTATATTTGTTTTGTTTACAATTACTTGATTTTGAATTTCAAAAAACGAATCAAGACATGAAGGAGAGGGAGGGAGGGGGGGGGGGGGGGTAGGTGCGCTCCCCCAACGACCCATCACCCCCTCATCCCACCCCCTCCCCTCCCCGTGTGTGTGTGGGGAAGGGTGGGGGTGGGATGAGGGAGTGGTGGGTCAAAGGTGGGGGCGCACAGGGGGATGAGGGGGGTGGGGCTTGTGTGGGAGGGGCTTGTGTGGTGGGGTTTATGTGGGCGGGGCTTGCGTGGGTGGGGTTTATGTGGGCGGGGCTTGTGTGGGTGGGGCTTGTGTGGGTGGGCTTGTGTGGGCGGGGCTTCGGTGGGGTTTATGTGGGCGGGGCTTCGGTGGGGTTTGTGTGGGCAGGGTTTATGTGGTGGAGCTTGTGTGGGAGGGTTTATGTGGGCAGGGTTTATGTGGGGGGGCGTGTGTGGGCGGGGCTTGTGTGGGAGGGGTTTATGTGGGTGGGGCTTGTGTGGGCGGGGTTTATGTGAGCAGGGTTTATGTGGGTGGGGCTTGTGTGGAGGGGTTTATGTGGATGAGGCTTATGTGGATGAGGTTGTGTGGATAAATGGATGGGTGGAGAGATGGGTGGATGGGTGGAGCTTGTGTGATGGGTGGAGAATTTTTAATTAAATAAACATGTTGTTGTGTGGGGAACTAATTAACTAATCACTAATTATGTGAATATGATGAATGTGTGTGGAGCTTGTGTGTGTGTGTGTGTGTGTGTGTGTGTGTGTGCGTGTGTATGTGCGTGTGTGCGTGTGTGTGTGTTTGTGCGTGGGGTTTGTGTGGGCGGAGTCAAAAAGGGGCGGAGTCAAAAAATTTCAATTTATCTTTGTCTTTTTGTAATTCCTGTGAATAAAATGAACCTAAAATCTCTTCCCCTTCAAATCATATATCTTATAAGTCCAAGGAACCGTATCTATTACATAAACAATTTTAAAAAGTTCGTTCGTCCATCGTTTAGTATAACCCTTTTCAAAATGAGATTTCCACCTATATATTCTTACGATATCACCAACTTTGAACTTAGGTTTTTCTGACATTAATCTCTTTTTCATATTTTAATTTTGTAAATGTTTCTGATGTGTCATATTTGTTGACGTGTGAATCGTGTCATTATACTTATCCACAATATCCTGAATAAAAGATGACCATTGTTGTGAACCGAGTTGTGTGAATTTTTTATACAGTCTCTCTTTTAAGGTACGATTAAAACGTTCAACAACAACGGCCTTCCCTTCATTAAAGGTACTGTATAATGTAATACTGTTATTCTTTAGAAAATTCATAAATGTCTTGTTATAAAACTCTCTACCCTCATCAGTCCACAATTTTTTCGTTTTCTCTTACTTTTATGAAATATCTGTTGAAAGGCTAACATAAGAGTATTACCTGTTTTGTTTTTAATGGGACAACCCATGCGTATCTACTCCTCAAATCAATAATGGTTAAAGCATACTTGTACCCTTATCATTATTGAGTTCAATCAAATCAGCGGACCAGATATAATCTACTTCCTTGGAATAAACTTTCTTTCTCTGAAACTTTGTGAATATTGGTTTATGTAATTCATCAGCTAATTGCTCTTCAATCTTAATGACATCATTAGAGCCTATAAGCTTTTGAATTTCCAAGTCCAAGTTTCAATTTAGCACTTATCATCTTCTTCACGATAACCTATCAACTTTTTCTCTCAAGGTTGGATTTTGTATCAGAGACAAATTATATCAAACATTTCTCTATCGGCTTCATGCTTTTCTTCCAAAGTTTGGTATTCCCATAATCAATATCGTGTCTCATGCACACTTCATCAACCCTATTGATGGGTTTACTCCATGGTTTAAGATTGTCTGCCTCATCTAATCTTTTATCAAGTTTGTGCCTGGACCACAGAAAGAATACCCTGGTAGATGTAATTCCCCCGGTATTCCGTCGTTGTAAATTTACTTCCTGATAAAAACTTTTGTATATCTCCTCCGAGTTTGTGTTGGAGATAAATTGATTTTTTTTGAACCACACACCGAACATATACCTTTTTGTATAACCCTGTTATTTTTACTTTTAATATATGAAATATTTTTAGTATTAGTTTTCTTTTTACATTTGAGACAATAACTCATTATTTATGAAAAAATTCCTGCAGAGTGCAAAAACCTTTTTAGTTTCCAACATGCACATTTGAATCTAATTTTTAAAACATAAAGAATCCTTAGAAATGCCTTCACTCTCTCCTCCATTTATTTTAAGAAAAGAAAAAAATGAAAAACTTGAATTAAAATGAATATCTTGCCGATGTCAATAGTCTTGTTGAAAGTATTGCAAATAGACTTGTCAATTCTTTGTTTTCCTCCTCGGTGGGTTGAGTTATTTTCTGTAATACAACCAATCTTTTTTTAATCTCACCGTTTCCATATTTTGATATTTATTCAGTCTCGCTCTTTCCTCCCTCTCCTCCTTCTCTCTCTTCTCTCTCTCTCTCTCTCCTCCTTCTCTCTCTTCTCTTTCTTCTCCCTCTCCTCCTTCTCTCTCTCTCCTTTTCCTCCTCTTCTCTCTCTTCAACTTCCTCGTCCCTTACTATCCTTGAATCGCTTACACCCCATAGAATATCATACATATATTCATCAGGATTTCTTGTTATTCCTGTATCCAAAATAATTTTTTTTACAACAGGAACCAATAAAATTTCTTCTGAATTTCTAAAAGAGCCTTACTTTTTCTTACTTTATAATTTTTTCATTATTTAACATTTTAGTTAATTCCAAAGTTGTCGGTTTATCAACATCAGCATAAAGCCAATCTTTTATTGAAAATACATCATTCTTATGTTGTAGAACATATTTATTAAAAATACCGAATACCCTTTTCTTGAAGGTATGCTTGGACACAGAAATGATAATTTTCTTGAAGCCTTCTTGCCGTCATTTATGTATTAGAAATATATGTTAGAATAATTTATGACACGAAACACCTCCCCATCTTCCCATAGTTAAATCATTTTGTATTTCCTTACTTATTATATATAATCCTGTTTTTTCTGTTTTCAATGATAAAACTTAGGGCAAACCATTATTATATTTTACCCTTATTAAATTCTTTTTATTTGTTGTTTACTAATCGTGGCTCCACAAAACTCATTCTCGTATACCAAGTGGATAATATTCTTCCTTACGAGACTGATTTAATTGCTCCAGGTCTTTTAGGTCATTTTAAATGACCAATTATACCCTAAATCATTCATATCATACCCCCATTGTTCTATTCTCATACAAACGATACGCCCTTCTTTATAAAAATTTATTTTAATTCGAACTGTGAATTCTGTATGACCTGGAGATAAAATCAACACTTCTGTATCTTTGGAATACACGGCCGTTTTATTTAAGGATATATATTGTTGATAAATCGCTTAATCTCACCAAGTCATTCGCGTCAGTCGGGCTTGGATAATTTTTAATTTATAAGCATTTTTCATATTCATATTTTTGGTTATATTATATTTATGTCGTTCAGCCTGTGCCTTGTGTAATAATTTGATAAATCATATCCAGTTCTTGGGATACACCAAGATAGAACCATCTTTCCCAACATAAGTCATTTATATTAGATTAAAAATAATGTCATAAAATTTTTTATTTTTGTTGAGTTGAAATAACACATATAGACATAATTGACCACAACACTTGGAATTTAATTCTTGGACTTGAAATGTTTTGGATAAACACCATTCTGTAAGAATTTTATGACTTCAACAGGTGGTGGAAGACCAAAACTATCAAAATAATATTTGTCTTGATTATTAAAATACAAACCCAATGAGAACGTTCCCATTATTATCTTCTAAGTTCATTATATATTCTTTGTATGTTTCAGCACGTTTGTTAATTCATCCCTCATACAAATAACCACATTATGAATTTTTAATTTCTTACAATATTTGACAAGTTGTAAATTTGATGTTGTATTCTTTCCAAATTCTTTAAACCACTCATCAATGCTCATTTATTTATTAGAAAGATATAATCCATTACCCCTTTTAGTTAATTTTACACCTGCTTGTGCGATAGAAGAAGCATATCTCCAACTAACAATCTCGCTTTATCAGGCAGACCTTCAAGTTTTTCAGCAAAATCTACAATTACACCACTTCCACAAATTTGTTTCTCCAACTCTTTGTTATGTCTTTCCAATTCTTTTTGAGCCTGGAGTTGAGCCTTCCTTTCATTGCAGTTTCACCGCTGTTGAAATACCACCCGTCAATGCTCCAACCGCACTTAAACCAGCAAATAAAGGAATTAGAAATGGGAGAAATCCTCCACTCGTCTCTCTTATTGAATATTTTTCAACATTGGTTTTGTCATTTTAATTTTAAGTGAGCCAGTATCATTCAAGATTTTAACCTGTTCTCTTGTGAGCAAAACATCAATTCTTACTGCTCCTTTTCTCTGAATTGTATTAACGTTAATCGTACAAGGCTTTTTGATTTTGAACACAAGATGATAGATTATGAAGATTGATTTGATAACATATACCCAGTTGGTACTTTGCCACTCATTTATTTAACAAAAAATTATGTGAGACTAATCATAACACCATTATCTGTATTAATCTGTAATTCTGTTTCTTCCAAAAGCAAACAATATGCATCAACTTCTTCACTCTCTCCTCTTTCAATGTACAGGGAAGTATCCACTCGATTAGACTTTAGAGTTTCCTTTTTGAGCACTCAGGTCAAACGCATAGATTGTATACAAACTTTTAAATGCTGTCATATCCAAAATAGGTTCTTTATTTCCATTACTTTCACACACACCTTTTGGTAAGACTTGTATGCTTCAGCAAAATCATTTTTTTCCCAATTAATTTCCAATCTATCTCGTGGGTAAATGTGCCATCTAGAGAAACACGAAGTTGTTTTCACCTTAGCATTATCACTCAATGCATTATTCTTATCAGTCGCAGTATCACCATCTGGTTTTTTTAAAATTATCCACAGATATCGTGGCTTTCCTTCCAGAACACCCAAATTCCACGTGTAAGTGGTTTGGTTAAGTTTACGTGTTGACATCTTCGTTTGAGGTATGATACACTGAGTGGTTTCTTTGAGTTAAGTCTTCTATTCACATCTCTTTCTGTTTTAAGATTAGGAGTATATTCACTATATACCAACTCATTTCATCATTACAAATTTATTCTGATCACCAAAGCACTAGCAACACCAAAAAGTAATCTATTTTCATTATCATTCTTTGTAGTTGAAATCTAATTTTAAGACCATACAGAACTTTATCATGATCACAAAATCCAAATATACCTTTAAGAGGAACTGCCACAGTAAAAACTGTTAACTGCTTTTGTATCATCATTATACGCTCCTTTCCTTTGAGTATATCCAGGGTCTGTGGTTGTTCCCGTTGACATATCAGGAATAAAACCTTCGACAGACCCTTTCCCATTCTATCACTGAATGTAAGAGTGGTAATTTCATCATTTCAGATACAGCAGAGACATAATCAACCGCTTCAACTTCTTGTGTTCCAATGTACAAACGAACACTATCAAACATTTTTCCAGAAGAATCATTTACGAGTGTAAGCGTTTGTGTTTATTCCAGCCTTAGTGAATTTAATTTACACAACAAGAAACTTTCGGATAGATTCAATAGGTTTGTTGATTATTTATTTCAAAACTTTTTTGTACCATTTGCATTCCAGTCTGTTCCAGTTATTGCATTTACCTTGAAGTAATCTTCTTTTTAGTGAGTTTGAGATGATAATAGTATCATCCAAATCATAGATACTATCAAATTGCTTCCATACTTGTATTTATTTAGGAAAAAAGATGTTAAAACTTTTGAAACCCTGATCCAAGTATATCGAATTATTTTCTGTCGTTCTTGGGAGACAACTGAGTTTTGCCTTTTTTAATTTCTTTATTGCTTGTAATTTATGAGATTCCTTTTGGGCATCTTTTATACTCTTTATAGCACCTGCTACATTTCCCACAGCAGAAGCAGTTGAACCAATTAGGTCTTTATGTTTAAGAATAGTTGAACCGATACCCATTAGAGTATCAATTATCCCAATCTCCTTTAAATTGATGTCCGACACCCCTTTGTCTCTTAGGTTTATAGTATCCTCTACCAAGATACATACCTTCGCCCTTGTAGTATGGGGAAAGGAACATCCCATCCCCTGTAATTATTTTATATTTTCCCAACTCGTGTTTCCTCACAATAACCATCGTATTTATTTATTGGAAAACTTCACGTAGGTGAATTCTGATGAATAACTTCTCCATTAAAAGAAATATTAGATATCTGGTCGTTATCCTAAAATTTACTCTGTGTATGGTTTTTCCTGACACCAGGGAGATAAACCAAATTTTTGGGTTCCATATTGAATTTATAACCAATTGGGGTTGAGTATGCGCTGAATGAAAAATAGTTTATTTGTTTTTATTCCATCATTATAAGCACCATCAATCAAAATCACAGTGAATTAATACCGAATTTATTCCTGGAGGTATTTGAATGACATTATCACTGTAAAACGTCCCATTAGTTTCAATCTTTTTTGAGGAGAAACCCAATAACTCTCTGAATGAATTATCAATTGTGAATCAACCTTGTAGTTATTTTTAAGTTTAATCGTTGATTTTGAAGTATGTTTTTGAATATCTATAAACAATATTTTTTGGTTCTCACCCTGTTCTTTCATAAGACGAGCAATTTCGGAAGATATTTGAGAATCTCATATGCTCCGGGTGAAACTGTTATCGTTTTGTATCCACTTCCGGATTATAACTAAACTTGTCATTTTTCTCGGTTATATTAAATAAGTATTATAAGTTTCCATGGACAATAAAGATGCCTCATATTCTTTTGTTTTGTGTCAAGTTGTAGTGGGTATGGGAATGAAGATGTGTGGTCGCTTGTTGTGAATTGAAACTAAGGATTGTGCTTCTCATCTTATTTAATATGAGATAAAATGTCTTTATATTGATATTATTAATTTTATTTTCATGTTCATCAACTGGTCTAAAATGGCTGATGCTTCATTAAAACAATTGTTATTTCCAGCCTTCTTACTGCCCTAACAACAATAACAGTCTATTAACTAATGTTGATGGGTCATTTGGAAGAAAACTAACACCTGAACCAAGGATACTTAAAGCCTGAATAATGTGTTTCCCTTCTCATTCTTCCTACTTTTACCAGAAAGAATAACCCTATAATCACAGAGTTCAGCAGATCAATATATACTTTATCATCATTATTTCTCATATACCAATGGTTTATCAATATACTTTGATTCAATCCCTCACAGGTTGAACCTTGTCTTCCATCTTTTGTGAGAAGAAACATTAATCTCGGAGTTAGTTTGACAGGGGGGTTGAGCAGAACTCAAGAACCTTAATTCATCATTAAATATCAATACCTTTTCTTGAACAAGATGAAAATATTGCTGATTGTTCTGTTGGAATGAGCCCTGCTTTGGTTTTTGATCCGCTGAGTATTCATTGTTTTTGAGAGCATTCACAATATAATCAGGGGGTCGATTCATCTCTTCCAGTTGTTAAATAATCCTTTCATCATTATATTCTAATTCTCCTATACTCTAATTCTTCTCCGTCATTTCACTGAAATCTTTTAACATTTGGAGCTTTCTTAGGAGTATATTTTATTGTGGGAACTGTGGAAACATCTATAATTTTTTCTTGGAAGTTTTTAAAAGTGGTTAAAAAATTTCTCTTGTTTTCTTTCAAAATGCTTCTTCACACCGTTAGTTTTTGCCTGCGTTTCTTCTTTATGTCTTCCTGTGTTTTACAACTTTTGAACCAACTCTTGATGTTCCCTAAATCTTCTTGCTCTTTCTTTCGCATCTATTTATTATTATTGAAAAATATCATTTAATATCTCATCTTGTTCACAACAATATATTTATATTTTCAGTCGTGTGTTTCATGTAATCCCCAAATTCTTTTTACTACATAATTTAGAACAATTGTCTCTCCAAAAAATTGTTTATATCTATTGATTAACTTAAATAAAATAAAAGTATTAGCATTTTCTGATGGAACGACGAGGAAGTTGAAAGTACGATTGACTAAGATAAAATACAATTACAGAAGAATGTCTCCCTCTTGTGTAGTAGCTGTCCATTACCGTTTGGTTTTCTCTCATTAACACAATCATCAAAGATAACGAGTTCTTTTGAGATTTATCCAAATCTTGGGGAGACGGTATAGTCATCCGTATATTATCACTAAAGAATAGAAGTTATCGGTTTTTGATTTCTTTTTTACATCTCTGTGTATCACAAAATAGTTGTATTATGTCTTTCAATGTTATAATCATTTAGGTTTTTTTTGAAAGTTTAAATAAACCATTATATCTCTTTTTTGAAGACCAGCATTAAAACCTGAGAGAGTAGTTGATACTCTGGTTGGAAAACTCGACTTTGTGAAAATTATTAAATTGATCATAATCTAAAAAGTTGGGAGTGGAGGAGCATCTTTAAAAGTAAGCAGGTTTTTCCACATCCACTTTGAACCAACTATAGGCATCTTAATGAATTTGGAGATTTTTATGGTTGTTAAATTTTATCTTATTTTCCCAAATGGGGTAAAAAATCATTCATTTATATATTTGGGAAAACAGGTTATTTAATTTTATTATTGGCTTTTTTTAGAAACTCTTATTTTATCCTAAGTACAGGTTTAACTTTCAAGATAATCCATTTACTTTTATTTTGCAATATCTTGTGTTGATATTTCCCGGAAAATCAACACCAATGAATATATATAACAACAATCCTTTTGAAAAATTCTCTAATACGTTCAGTTCTTCCCTGAAGGAAAGGTGTGTTATCACCCTCATACTTTACATTCATTTCTCTAATCAATCTTGTAAAGTGTATTCATTTTTGGTGTAAATCTAAAAGAATTATTTTCCGTTTTAAAAAGTTTTTATTATCATTAATTAGAAGATAATCACAAAATATACATTGTTTATAGCCTTTTGACTGTGTTAATCCCCGTTTTTCACACGCCGGACAATTCTCAAATTTGTCATATGGAGAATCAGGAATTCAAGAGGCCCAAAATCGAGTAAAAACTATTTCATATTTATAAAGTAAAACGTTTACTAAACTGAAATTTCATCTTCGATTCATCTTCAATACTTTCAAGAATCATCTATACTTTCATAACTATCGTTTGAACACAAACTCTCCGCGTATCATAACCATCGTTGAATTGCAAAACTCTCGGTATCAAATCACTCTCATAATCTTCAAAATCTTCAGTTGAATATTGACTCATATTTAATTAGTAGAAAAAAAACATTACCATCGATATCTATATTACTTTTTTCATTAACAGATTCAACTGCTACATTTTTTATATTAAAGGTAATTTTTAAAATGATCCTTAACATACAATTGAACGAAATGTCATTTCACTGATATATTAACATCCTTTATTTCATCAGGATTTATATCTTTCGGGTTGTTGAAAAAAAAACTACAAATTTCTCCTTGCATATTACAGATGGTCTTATTCTTTTCTTTCTAAAGCTTATCATAAGGTTTTTATTTTTTGATACTTTTTCTTGTTTCATTGCTTTTTTCTAGTTTGAATAATATTGCCAGAAGGAGAGGAGAAACTTTTGTTAGAGCTACTTTAATGATTGTTCTTCCAGGTATACTAAAGCCCTTCCACTGAAGTAAATGAAGAACTCATATTATTCGCCATAATTGTTTTTATCCAATGTTGTTATATTATCTTTTGTTCAATTTTACATCCTTGACATATTTCTCAGTATCTTTAACAAATGAAGAGATTTGATTTGAAACTTGCTTTTGTCTTGAAACATTGTATTTATTAAGTGAAAAAGTTGGAGGATAAAATGGTTTTAAGCACAGATTCACCTGTAAAATAAACGAAATCTTTCATCCAAGAAAATTTTAGTTAAGACACAGTTCACCTGTAAAATAAACGAAATTTCATCAAGAAAAATTTTAGTTAAGCACAGATTCCCGTAACAATAACACGAATGTTCATCAGGAAATTTTAGTTAAGCACAGGATTCACCTGTAAATAAAACGAAATTTCATCAAAGAAATTTATAAGTTAAGCACAGATCACCTGTAAAAAAACAAATTTCATCAAGAAAAATTTTAGTTTAAGCAAGTTTTATTATAAAATAGTGGTGAATACAACAGTACGCGATGTTGTGTAAATCACGAATATAACATTATAGAAAACACCTCCGAACCAACAACCACATTTAATCTATTTCATAAAATATTCCTGTAGTTGGGAAAGAAAACATTGGTATAGATGCTCAAAGGATGTTTTAGAAGAGTAGTTATAAAGAATCTTCCAAGCACAAAACACAAGAAAAATGGTTTAAAGTAGAAGGGGGAGGACTATTTATATTGAAAGACCCACTCATGGGCATAAAGGGGCATATTAAAAATAGGAACTTTTTCATTTTGGGAACCCGGTCCATTCATCAATAGCTGATTTTCAATTGAAATATGTGAACACTGATGTTGAAAAATGTTATTAAAAACATTAAAAGAAATGAAAACGTTTAAAGTTTTATATGGGAGTTTGAGATGATAGAAAGACAAGATGAAGAACAAACTCCTTATCATGAACGCTTCTTTCATTTATAACATCATTTCAAGATTTTTCTTGAATAGTGGGGTTTTATGAAGAACTATCAAGACAAGAGGAGATGTTGATTATACGATGTAGGAAGTGATTCATATTTAAAAAATCATCTTTTGATATACACATTCTAAAATCAACCTCTGTTAAGTTCTTCTTATAATGAATGTACCAAAAGAAATAAAACGCTAAATGAAAGGCAGTTGTTATATATTTTTAAGAAACAATGATGATTATGGGAAATGTTTTTCTACTGGTCTGTTCATTGCTCACTTAACATCCCCAAAGTTAATTCAAAAGAGTTAAACAATATTGACAATATGAGAAGACCTTGGACATTAAAGATTTTAAATCCCCAATGCCCTACCAGATATTCCTAAATTGAGAAAAGAATATCTTTCATTATTAATTGTATATGGATAACGGATACAAACAAAGTTCAAATATTAAAAATTTCAACAACTAAAACATGAAATGAAAGAAAACACATTGATCTTTTATATTTTAGTGATGGAAAGATTCACAGTTACACATACACAATAATTTATCAAGATTATCTCTTCTTCGTATCAGAAACAGCAACAAAATATATCCTTGTAAGCGATGTCTTATTCATTTTCATACAAAAAACGATTAAGAACAACATTCAAAATTATTGAATAGTCAATCATAAAATCAGCTAGTAATTACAATGCCTAAAAAACCTGGTTGAAAAGATTCTTCTTGGAAGATTATAAAAATCTCCATGATGCACCCATTTGTTATATACGCTGATTTGGAAGTGTATCCTTAAAAAGTAAATACTGCTGTCTCCGTTACCAAAGAATCAAATACAAATAAATATCAAAAACATTTCCTTGTGGTATGCGTTATATACAAACTGCTGTTGAGAGAGAAAAGATTAATAAACTGAACATTTATAGTGGAAAAAATGCTTCCACAGATAGTTGTGTAAACGATTTAGAAAAGAGTTGAGTATAAGGACTAACTAAAGAGTTATGAAAGAAAACAAATGAACCGATGAAATTTAACCAAAGAAGAAAATTAGAATTTAGAAAGACCAATATCTGTCAATTTGGAGAGGAAATTGAGGAGTCTAAAGTTAGGGATCATTGTCATCTTACTTGGTAAATTAGAGTCCCGCTATCCTGTTGTAATCTTAATTTATAAATTACCTTTTTTATTCCAGTCTTTCTTCACAACAGCGCCAACTATGATACACATCTATTATAATGAACTTTCAAAACACCAGGGGAATTATTCTGCCATAACAAGCACAAGTTCAAAAGTATATTTCATTTACAAAAAATGATATTCACAAAAACTTTAACTCGTATAAGGTTTCTAGATTTCTTACAAGTTTATGGGCAAACACCACTAGCCACCTAGCATCAAATCTAAGCTCCACGGGCTCTTTTCCAAATCTTTAATTCATTCTTTCCAAAAGAGGAAATTCTAACTAAAAGAGGAAATTCAGATTAAAAGAAGAGAATTCAAAGTGCAAGAGGAAATTCAAATAATGAGGAAATTAATGAAGAATTTCTAACTGAAGATGAAATTCTAATTTATAAAGAAATTCGAACAATGAATGAAATTCTAACTAAAAGAGAAATTCTGATTATAATGAATTTGCGTTAAAGAGGGAATTTCTAACAGAGAGGAAATTCAAACAAGGAATGAATTTCAAAGGAAAGAGAAAATTCTTACAAGTAAGGGAAATTTATCCTTATGATTTATATGGATTCATTTATGAATTTAAAGAAACACAACTTCCTTCAAAAGAAGTTTCTATAATAACCTTTATGAGAAGAGATAAGTGAAAGGAATATAAACAATGCACAAGAATTTGGAAAATATTTTAAGATAAAGAACCTTGGGAATATTCATGATTTGTATCTAAAACAGATGTTTTTATGTAGCCCTGATGTGTTTGAAGCTTTTAGATCACTCCTGTCATAATTAAAATTGTTATGGATTTAGACCTGCCCCACTATTTCACAGCTCCTGTTTAGCTTGGGAGTGCATGTTGAAAATGACCAAAAAACAAGATATTTAGATTTAATCAGTGATGTAGATATGCTTTTGATTGATTGAGAAGGTCTAAGAGAAGGTGGAATATCACAAAGTATGTTCAAAAAGATATGCTAAAGCAAATAATTAAATATCTTCCAAATATATTGAGAGTTGAAAAGATAGTAATTATTTGATGTATTTTTTGATTGCCTAATAATTTGTATGGATGGGCATGTCTCAAATCTACTGCCTTATGGCTTAAATTAGAGTGGGGGAAAAAAGATTTATGAAAAAAGGCTTTGATGAATATTGTTATTTCATCTCAAGAGGAATTGATGAGGAAGAGAAAGGTTATTATTTGAAGTTGATTTCGGGTACCCGAGTGATTCTTCATATAAGCATAAAGACCTTCCTTTTGCATGTTGAAGAAAGAAACCCCCAAAGAAAGAATGGTTAAGTGATTATCATAAAAGTTTTAATATTAAAGTAAATTCAACAGAAAAGTTATTTAACAACATTCTATGATAAAGAGGATATGTTTTTGCATCAAAGAAACTGAGACAAAATATTTATCTGCTGGGTTGAGAGTAGCTAAAATTCATAGAGTTTTAAAAATTTAAACAAAAGTCCCTTGATGGAAAAGTATATAAATTCAATACAGATATGAGAGCAATACCAAAGTAAAATTTTAAGGGGACTTTTATGAATTAATGATACGACTGTATTTGGAAAGACTATGGAAATGTAGAAACAGACAAAACATTAGATCGCAACATTCTTGGAAAAAGCTTAGATTTGATAAATTAAACCTAATTTGAGAGCAGAAGAGGTTTTTTAGAGAACTTTTCTGCCATTCAATTATGAAAAAGGAAAATATTGTCATGGAATAAACCAATTTACATTGAACAGCAGTTCTTGATTTAATCAAAGATATTGATGCATGATTATTTGTATAATGCTTAAAGAAAGAGTATTGAAAATGTTTCATTGTTGTATGTGCGACACTGATAGTTTTATTCTAGATATAAAAACTGATGATGTTTATTAAAGATATGAAGAAAAATTTGGAGTATATGATACAAGTTACATTTTGTTAAGAAGAGCGAGTTATTTTTCAAAAAAATGAAAAGGTTATTGGTAAGTTTAAGGATGAGTTGGGTGAAAAGTAATGAGTGAGTTTATTGGATGAGATCAAAGATAGCTTATAAGTATGGTGATCGATGATAAAAGTTAAAGGGAATAAAGAAATATGTAATAAAAGAAATCAATAACTTTTAGAAATTATTATAATTGTTTGATAATAAGAAGAAGAATATAGTGAAAATGAATAACAATAAGAATTATAAACATTAAGATACTAGTATAGTGAAGAATAAATAAAAAGGAATTAGGAGCCTTGATGATAAGAGATTTATTTAGAAAATGGAATAGATTGTGTTCCATATGGATATTGTATGATAGAGTGAATAGAATAATGTGTTCATATGGACACAAGTTTTAACGATGGGACGATGGGTTAGGGTTTTTTAAGGGCTACCGCCGCGTTTTTTCACAATTATATAAATGTCGACACAGTATTAATCAAACTTTAAAGAGCTGGAGAAAATCATCAGTCTTTGTATATAAATGGAAAACATAATGAATGTGAAAATATCAAATAAGTCTTATTGAAAAAAATAACTAAAACAAAGGTAAATAAACAAATAAGGCGAATCAATTAAAAACCAATAAGTTAGAGGATGTAAATTAAAATAATAAATATCCTTTTGAAATGCGACATGAAAAATTTGATTGGTTATCAAGAACAATGGAAAATATTTTACTACAATCTCAAAATGATATGCAACTCAGGAGGTTGGTCGATGAAGATCATTAGAGAAGTATATCATTTCGTAATGGCACAAAAGGGGATCTTGAAAAAATAAGATTCAAATGTTTTATTTTTAAATATTTTAGGATGGGGATTATTGTGCAAAGAAAATTAACTATTGAAGGAATTGAGATGAAACAAATTTTATAGGTTCAATGAGTGAGCTTAAACAATATGCATTGGTTATTTGAATAGCTAGGCTCCCTAGGTTAAAAGGGGAAACAAATAAATATACTTCGGCTTAAAAAGGGGGTTTATTTTTAGGGAAAAAAAATATGAATCGCTGAAAATCCCCCATTCTTTTACATGGGGAAAAGTGAGCCAGAATCAGTTATTCACCCTACTTGCATATTGCTGTGTTGACTGACTGTCTGGACACAATTTTGGTGTCGGGTCCATTGATGTTGAGTAATCTACTAATGTGGACCTGCAACCGGGGTTGTGGATCCACCGTTTGAAGAGGTTCTGGGCTGAAAGGACCGAAACCTCGATGAAAAACGGTGCCCAGCTGATGATCCAGACAGTTGGGAAATCAGTCAATTGCTTATAAGTCCAAGGTTATAAAGTTTCGTAGCTTTTGTAAGTACTTACCAGTGCATAATATATCTGGGTTTGTGTGTGTATATATATGTGTGTTTTGTATGTACACTACCGGTCAAAAGTTTTAGAAACCCCCGTTTTTCAGTTTTTACTGAAAATTTAAGCAGTCCAGTCCAGTGAATAACATGAAATGGTACAAAGTTAAGCGGTAAACTGCCAGAGGTTAAAAAAACAGTTTAGGTTACCAAAACTGAAAAAAATATGATTTAAATTTCAGAGTTGTTTAAAAAGCACTTTTCAGGGAACAAGTAATAGGTTAGCAACTGCAGCTGTTCTGCAGAAATTAAGTAAATTAAGCCTTGAAAGTTTGATGCAAACATTCCTACAGGTGTCGTCAACTTTTGTTGATTAGTTACAAACCCTCTGTCTGTATAAAAGCAGTGTTGGAACGACTGTGTTGCTCACCCTCTGAAGCATTATTTGGACAATATTGCACTGCAGGAAGTAGTGTATTGCTATCATAATGGTGGAAAAAAAAAATTAATAAAGGAAGACAGACAGACCATTATAACCCTAAAAGTGTAGGTCTTTCCTTTGGAGAAATTGCAAAAGATGCCAAGGTGTCAGTGAGTACAGTTTCCTGCACCATCAAAAGGCACTTGGAACTGGAGGAAAACTCTGAAACTGGAGGAAACTCTGACAGGAAGAGTCTGGCAGACCCAAAGCCACAAACACAATCAGAAGACAAGGTTTGAGAGTCAACAGCTTGCATGATAGGCAGCTCACAGGACAGCAGCTTCAAGCACAGCTTAACACTGGTCGAAGTAAGGAAGTCTCAGTTTCAACTGTGAAGAGAGAAGACTTCAGCTGCAGGTGGACAGGGCGAGTGGCAGTAAGAAGCCATTGCTAAGATGGCAAAATAATAAAAAGAGCTGGCCTGGGCCAGGAAGCACCGCAGTGGACTACTGAAAACTGGAAGAAGGTCTTATGGACCGATGAATCAAATTTGAAATCTTCGGTTCACCACGCAGGGTTTTTTACACCATCGAGTAGGTGAAAGGATGGTTCCTCAGTGTGTGACACAACTGTCAAACATAGAGGAGGAAGCGTGATGATCTGGGCTGTTTTGCTGGATCCGAGTCGGCGACTTGCACAGAGTGACTGGCACCACTGAACCAAAAGGGCTACCACAGCATTTTGCAGCACCATGCAATACCCTCTGGTCTACACCTAGTTGGTCAGAGGTTCATCCAACAGCAAGATAATGACCAAAAACATAGGCTTAAAATCATGGAATGGCCAGCACAGTCTCAAGACTTAAACCCCATCGAGCTGGTTTGGGATGAACTGGATAGAAGGGTCAAAGCAAAGTAACCTGCAAGTGGAACACGTTTGTGGGAACTTCTGCAACAGTGT
>CM068962.1:50968591-50979683 GCA_035128595.1 Eptatretus atami
TAGAAGCACGGATCATGTTGCCTGTGGCTCCGCTGTCAATGGTCACTCGAATAGCATGATGATTGAAGAATGTGTCTAAGTAGGGTGACTGAGGAATCTGCACACGAAGGGCAGCTGATTCCAGGAAATTATCAGTGGGTTCCTCATCCCCTTGGTGTAAACAAGTATCTGTGATGACCTCACCATCATCATCATCCAGATAGAAACTATCTTTCGAGCTTTAGCCATATATCGGCAGTCTTGATCTCGTAGAAAACTACATTTGCTGAGAAAATGTCTATCTGGTCATCCCGCTTGCTTGCATAATGGGCATGATACCTGTTGTGTGTGTGAGTGGGGGAAGTTATGGGGTCTAGTCTTGTTTGATGGGGGCAAAACTATCCGCTGCCTCTGGAAGGAGGAAGTAGTGGCCCGGAAAGCCTTGGCATCAGCAGACGTGTGAACCTCATCTCGCAGCGAACCCAGGGCTTGAGAGATCTCAGGCTTGATGGACGCCAATGGTTGAAGGAAATGACCGTCTCGAACTTCGCTAAGCACCACTGCTTCGGTGCGCGATGTGTGGCTGCCATTATTGCTTCTTGTATGGTACCGTGGTAATGAGGCCTAAGTCGAGGTCGATATCCGAATCAACGTGCCACATAACTGATAAGCTCACCAATTTCCTTTGATGAGAGACGTGAAAACGATCCCACCGCTGCCACCATGCCAATAGGAAGGTAACGGTTTTACGTTTGCACGAAGAAATGAATCACACCACCACGGTGATGATATGATGCGGAGTATTTAATGTAACAACAGCACAGCACACGAGAAGAGCCACCGGAACCCGGTACACGGCACGGCCGGAACCCCGCCCCACCGTGGGCCATAACATCGAAATGGCGATGGTTGTTGAACTGCTGTGCTTGTGGCGCAACATGGTGATTGTACCTCCCAAATGTCAGAACAAGGTTTGTTTTGAACTACATGGATCACATCTACATATGATGCTGTGAACTACATATGTGTCTTTTTCCCACTTATGATCTATAAAGCAAGTAATTTTGCGATTAAAGATCTAAATCTTCTTCTTCTCACGCTTAGCTGTGACATCACATCCAAGAGTCAACGACTGTATGCGTGCTGTCTCAGGGTTACATCACGATACGATTCAACTCAAAAGGCAAATAATTTCGATTTTCCACAAAAACGCTTAAATGAATAGGAAGGCATTTAAAATTGGCCGGTAATGCGTGCTGAATGCTTTGCTGATGGAGGAGTCGGCAATACATCGACTGATAAAGTTTTGACAACATGTCGTTCAAAAGGTCCAGAAGTGCAGGTTGGAACTATTTCGGGAAGGTTAAAGAAGACAGTCCGAAAGTTGCATGCTCACTTTGTTCAATGCACATTGCTCTTCACTGTAACATGTCCAATATGCTAAAAAAAACAACTTGAAAACTAAACATCAGAGAGAGTACTTATTAGTGACGGTTCAGAATGTGGATTCAAAAAAAACTAAAGTCTCCAACAGCAACAAGTTTGCTTTCGCAATCGACAATTGAAAGCACTTTTGCCCCAGTATGCTGCATTCCCTCCTTCTCCCCTCAGGCTACCTTCCCCTCCCCTCATGCTGCCTTCCCTTCCCCTCCCCTCAGGCTACCTTCCCTCCCCTCATGCTGCCTTCCCTTCCCCTCCCCCTCATGCTGTCTTCCCTCCCCTCTCCTCAGGCTACCTTCCCTCCCTCCCTCATGCTGCCTTCCCTTCCCCTCCCTTACGCTGCCTTCCCCTCCCCTCATGCTGCCTTCCCTCCCCTCTCCTCAGGCTACCTTCCCTTTCCTCCCCCATACTGCCTTCCCCTCCCCTCATGCTGCCTTTCCATTCCCCTCTCCTCATATTGCCTTTCCCCTCCTCTCATGCTGCCTTCCCTTCACAAAATACAAGCTTCCTTTCCTTTCCCCTCCCCTCATGTTGCCTTCCTTTTCACTCATGCTTCCTTTCCATTCCCTTCTCTCATGCTGCCTTCAGTTCCCACCGCTACTTGCTCCCATCCCTCCCCTACTCTACTCACTCAACATCTCCCCACTCCTCCTCACTCCCTCCCTCTCTCTCCCCTCCCCTTCCTCCTCTCTCTCCTCCCTCCGTTCCCTCCTCTCACCCCTCCCCTCCCTCCTCTCTCCCTCCCTTTCCTCCTCTCCCTCCCCCTTTTAATATACTTTCCATCAAAGCAACGGGTTATATTTGCAAGTGAAACTGGAAGGGCACTCGGAAGAACACATACCTATGCCAGGCTGATTACTTTATGTTTTGTATCCCACCGAGGGGATCTGGATTCTGACCTGAACTAAAATCGAATCGGCTTGTTCTTGTCACCTAATCAACTCATCCACCAAGTTTCACCCGAATCCGTCCATAACTTTTTTAGATATCGTGTTCTATATCTTTTTAACCCGATCACTCGTGGTGAAGAATCACTGTTAAAATTCTCAGATCTGGATCTGCATTCGTATCTTCACCAAAATCGAATCAATTCTGCCTTGTTCTTTCCCCAACCTGCCCACCAAGTTTCGTTTGAATCTGTCCACAACTTTTTTTTAGATATCCTGCTATATGTAGTTTTTGGCCCTATCTCTCACTGGTGATGAATCACTTTTAAAATTCCAGTTTCCGTTTCTGGATCTGTATCCGGATCCGGATCTTCACCAAAATCTAATCATTTCGTCGGTGTCACATACCCAAGCTCTCCACCAAATTTTGTCAGAATCCGTCCCCAACTTTGAGATATTTTGTTCACAAACAGACAAACAAACAGACAGACAAGAAAGAAGTGATGCATTGCATGATACTTGCAAAATCCGTAAAAACAAATGTGACCTTAAAAATAATTGGTGGTTGAATTTAATGACCAAATATGCAAATCCTCTTCAAATTTCAAGTCAATAGGTTGAAAATTGACAATTGTAGAAATACAAGGAAATAAGACACAGGTGGAGGCCATTCAGTCTATCATGCCAACAGGAACACCACACTAATTTATCCACACAAGATTCAAAGAAGAAAATGCATAATTTTTTTTAATTAGTTAATATTTCTTTATTTATTATAATTTTTTTTTTGTTTTCGTATATATATATATATTTCTTTTTCTTAATCTCCTCAGGGGAGGGGGCATGGGCTTGGTTAAAAACACACAACATCAACCACACAACACCCCTTGATGCCCCAATCCCGTCAACCGGTGAGCTGCCCTGCGGAGGGCAGCGGGTTTTCAGATTTATTTTTGCTTTTAGTGCGTTTTGCGAAATGAAGGGTTTTACTGTGGCCGGAGTTCAAATCCTGCCACCAACCTCCTAATAAAAAGAAACCCAACTGCAGGAGGACATCCACAGACACAGTTGGGCACCAGATATGGATGGCCGTTGGCTCACAAGGAGCTCCTCCACCTTTCGACAGGTTTTGTTTTCAAACCTGCTGGGTGTCTATATCATGCACCCTCCTCACCAGAAAACCTGGTGGGGGAGACGTTTAGTCGCCGACAACCCGACCATAAAACAGGTTAGTGCAGGTTTACATGATACCGGTAGCAAGTCACAGATGTGATCTGGCCTGAACTGACAATATAATCTTTTGCTGTGCTTTCTCCCTTCTTAACCATTTGTTGGTGTCTACGTGCTGTCTAGTCCTAACTGTGACAACTCCATTTACATCTCTCTTCTCTCTCTCTCTCTCTCTCTCTTCTCTCTCTCTCTCTCTCTCTCTCTCTCTCCTCTCTCTCTCTCTCTCTTCTCTCTCCTATCTCTCTCTCTCCTACCTCTCCTCCTACCCCTCTCTCTCTACTCTCTATCTCTCTCTCCTACTCTCTCTCTCTCCTCTCTTCCTATCTCTCTCTTTTCTCTCCTACCTCTCCTCTCTCTCCTACCCCCTCTCCCTCTCCTATCTCCTACCTCTCTCTCATACCTCTCTCTTTCTCTCCTACCTCTCTTTTCCTCCTACTCTCTCCTATCTCTCTTTCTCTCCTATCTCTCTTTCTCTCCTATCTCTCTCTCTCCTACCCTCTCTCTCTCTCATACCTCTCTCTCTCCCTACCCCTCTCTGTCTCCTACCTGTCTTTCTCTGTCTCTCTCTCTCCTACCCCTCTCTCTATCTCTCTCTCTCCTACCCATCTCTCTATATCTCTCTCTCTCTCTCCTACCCCCTCTCTCTCTCTCTCTGTATCTCTCTCTCCTACCTCGAGTTCTCCATCTCTCTCTCTCTTCTCCCCCCTCTCTCTCTCTCTCCTACCCCTCTCTTCTCCTACCTCTCTCTCTCCCCTACCTCCCTCTTTCTCCCAACATGGGACCAACTTATAACCACCCATCCCAACTTCCTCTTCCTCTTCCTTATATGTGGCAATTCTAACTGTCAACATGCCAATTTGCTGAGCATTGGAATCTTTCCAAGGACCAATAGTACTGCATCAAAGGACTTCTGTGATTCCATGGGCTTAACTCAATCTGTGGATTTTCTGACCAGGAGCAGAGGAAGAATTCCACCAATGGCAAATCCTTCCATATGGACCTGGTAATGACCAACTTTCCTGCTCATGTTTCCTGTTCTTCCTCTGCTCCAATTGATTCATCTGATCATGTGCTTCTGAGCATCAACATCTCTCTGGCTATTGTCAAGAGAGCTGCCTCAGTGCAGGAGAGTTTGACAGTTCACCCAGACTGATGGGCAGGGCCTCTCACTTCAGAACCGATCTTCCATCACCACCTCCCTGAACAATGGTGCATGGGAATTCTTCCACAAAAGCCTGCTCTTCCTTATGGACAGATTCATCCCATCCCATCTGCAGTTGTCATGCCCATCCTCTCACCCCTGGTACAGGATTTTTTTGTAGACATGCTGAAGGCTCATAGAAGAGCTAGAGCAGAATGGAATGGAAAGGGTGAAACACCAACAGCAGGGTAGAAGTGAAAGTGAGATCAAGGGGAGAGGGAGGACACCAGGGGTGACTATGCTGCACACATGCTGAAACACAGTGAGAAGAGGAAGGGGAAAGCAGGGATGAAACAGAAAAGGAACAATCCAATCAACACTCTAACAAACTAAAAAGAGGTGAGGTAGAGAGCGGAGGGGCAGGGGTGGGAAATCACAACAACCTGGAAAAGGGGAGCACCTGGGAATGGGATATTTTGGGGGAAGAATAAATCATGAGTTTCCCTGAGGTAGTGTTGAAGAGCTGTCTTGAAGCCCTGGAGGGAAGAATGGGACTGAACATATCTGGGACGTTGGTTCCACAGGTGAAAGAAAAAGATGAATAAATGAAAGCCTTTTCTTCCTTTCTGCTTTTGTTTTTGAAATATGACTGAAGGCATCCTCAGATAATGCCACAAAGCCAGAAGCAAGTGTGTCCACTCTGATGAGAGCGAGAAAACATCTGGCCAACCGCAAGGCTGAACTTTCAAACCAGACAGCTGGTTTCAAACCTTTCTCAAAGACTTGGTGGTATCTTGTCAAGTCTGGCTTGTTACTCTCTGGACCAGTTTCTCTCACATGGCAGATGGGTCTCAAAGACTTGGTGCTATCTTGTCAAATATGGCTCTGAGGCTCGTTACTCTGGACCAGTTACTCTTACATGGCAGACAGGTCAGTGTTTTCCACCACCTTCTTTCTCGTCTTGTACTTCTATTCTTTCTGTGCTCTGGCCCCCTACCACTCCAGGACTCTGCAATGGACCTCTGCTCTGCAAGTAGCCAACTTCTGGTGAAACCTCCAAAATCCAAGTGCACTTTTCACCTTGACTCATCTGTTCCTCTTTTCTCTCACCTGTGGAATCAACTTTTTTAGTCTGTTCAATCTCATTTTTCCCTGCAAGGCTTCAAAATGAGTTCACCTCCTCCTCAGGTCACCCTCTCCACTCTCCATCCATACTCATGATCTTCTCTATCCTCAACCCTCCCCAAGGCAACTGCTTCCTTTCCAGGTTATTGTTTTCTCCCCTACCCCTCACCCTCCTCCTTTTCATTATTTGTTCCATTTTTGTTTCATCCATGATTTCCCCTTCCCTTTTTGCTGTTTTTGAAGCTTGAACTGGTATCCAACTTGTTCATCCCTTGCGTCCTCATTCTCCTCCCTTTGCTATAATTCATCCCTTCACCCATTCTTCCCTCTAGTGTCCCTTCCGTGTGTCCCTCTATCTTGCTGTTGGTGTGTTTTCCCCCTTTCCACTGCCCCTCTTTTCTTTCTGTTATGTTCGAGTCCATTCTGTGTTTTAGCTCTTTCACAAGTCTCTGTATGTAAAAAAGAAAAAACAAACAAAAAAAACCAAAACTTGGCTTCTGATACTGGGATCCCAAATTTAATTGTGTTTATTTGTCCATGGACTCCTAATGTCCGGGTACTTCATACGAAGTAGATTAATATATCTTAACGTCCTTTGTCTTGCATGTGATGTATGTATAAACTCCAACCTCTATAAAGTATTGGTAAATAACAGAATTAAGAAAGTACGATCGTGTTGAATATGGACAACTCCAATAATAACGAGTGTCCAATGAAGAAGATATGAGAAAAGTTCATTATGGCTGACAAGGATAGCTCAAAGGTAGAAAACTCACCTTTGAGCTGTTGAGTCTGGGTTCAATTCTCCACCTGACAATACATGGTCACCGGAGTATTTCGCAGGCAGGTGGTGAGTCATCAGCGGTGTTTTGTCTTGGTCCCACAGCTACAATTGATTATCATGAAGGAATTATGACCACAGCCTTGATAGTCCAAAATACCTTCTCGTCGTAATCCAATCACAAGGATTAGCTGGATAATCCATTCCAATTGTGAATAGAAATTTATTTTCCACAAGTTAAAGCATTTACCATGGACACACATAGAAGGACAGAGCCAGCACATTCACATAAATTAGTGACTTTATTTGACTCCTGCTCATGTGAACATGAAGGGTATGATTATACAGGCCGCAACAGATTAAAAAAAAAAATCCTTCAATCCAATAAAATAATAAACTACAAAGAGAATCTCGTGTTTCCCCAAGTCTCTGCACAGAGAAACACAAACAGAACGCAAAAGACAAAGAAGCACACACGAAAGTTCGGTGGGAACTTCCTGCAAATCTCAACTCCTTTCGCACCTGGACCAGCAGGTTGACTTTCTGGAGCTCCAATCCAACTCACGTAGGCTGGGTTTTAAGTAAGTGAAAGGGAAAGACACCATTTACAGTTTCTCTAATGAAATGCAATGGTATTCATGTTCTTAATCTGCTGTACTCCTTTGGGTTATCTCTCAGAGTTTCAATATGGCTGAAATTCCACTCGTGGGGTCAACGATGTGTCTGGTCACTGTCCTGGTTAAGGCTGTATACATGGCTACATGGCTGTGACTATGGTTGACCGAACCTGCTCATTCCTCTAGCCACACCCAGTCCCAATCTCACTGTTCTCTGACATTGCTGTGCACGGGACTACTCCATAAATGACTGCACGCTCCTCCCGTATCTCTCTCACTTCTGTGCTGCTTATCCTCCCGACTGCTGTATGAGGATCCTCTTTTATTGGGAAAAAAATCAGCCAATCACAGATGCAAGTGTGTCTTTATTATCATTATGTCATATTTTCCCCTCCCCATCCTGTGAGCCTATTATCAACAGAACATGGGGAGTGTGTGTGTGTGTGTGTGTGTGTGGTTGGGTAGGGAGTGGGGTTGGTTGTTGCAAGGATGGTCAAGCTCTTGGAGAAGGAAAGTAGTAACAGTTTAAAATTCCTTCTGTAGTTCATATTTACCCAGCTGGTTCCGAAACAACGATTGCTGCCTCTCCATTGAAGGCATAATCATTTTCGCTTCACACCTCACGAGAAACTGATTGTGGAGCTGACAGAGACAATGAGTGGAATTTTTCCACACGTTACATTTAATTGCCTTTTTCTCTTCTTGCACACTGAGATCGAGACAAAAGACTAAAAGGCAGACAAGGTAAAAGTATGCTATAATTTCTAGCAGCAAACACATGAAGCAAATGATATAAAGTAGAATCAGCGCGTCTACATACTACGTACAAAATCAGGAAATCCAATCACTCACGCCGCATCTCACCACTGAGCTCACAATGCATCATATCAATGAGTGTGCCATCCGCTGGATGGGGTGTTAACATGAGGTTCTGTCGGCCAGCATTACTTGTTGGATGTGGGATTCATGCTGAACACATTCCAGTGGTGGCTTCCGAGGCACCCTCACTGTGTTCAAGGATGTGTATTCATCTACCAGAATTTATTATAATACCAAATATGCCAGCCAGTTCCACGGTCATCCTTTATTGGATTTGACCAGTATGGCAGACCTGTAATGACACAAACAGACAGGTTGAACGTCACCAGAATGTGTGCACAGAGGTAATCTCTCGCATGGCCCAAACATGTGTGCAGAGTTTAATTCTATCTAACCTTCATGTGCCTGCATCTACTCCATGTCTTTCTTCTTCAGTCTTCAAACTTGCCCATGATTTGGATACACTAATTTTGGGTGCGTCTTTACTTTGGTTTAGACGTGATTAACATTTTTAGCCTCAGATGAAACCGACTCAATAATTTTGGTCAAAAAACGAAGACATTTTCAAGTTTAGAGGGCAAATGTCCAGGAGTTTGATGGAATTGTGCAGAGGAGGGAAGGGGAGAGGGGGTGGGGGGAGGAGGACTTTACCTTTGACTCTTTGTGCAATCTGGTCTGGATTTGATTCTGACCCGACTCCAAACTATAGGATTGGTGCCTCCTAAAGCAGGGTGTTGCATCACAAAATGTTCTGTCCCTCAGATGGAAGTTAAGCTGGGATCCGTCTGTTAGCATTATCTGGCGGACGTTAAAGATTCCATGTCTTTCAACAAAGATTAGGGGAGTTATTTATTTTAGGCATCTTGGCCAAACTCCAGCCAGCTTCAAGTTGAACGTCAGGCAGGGCTAGCTAGTTCATGAAAGACTTAGGGAAAATGTACACACTCCTTAATGGGCAATGGCAGAAGGAGGAGACAGGGAAATGTCTGTGCGACAGTACCAGGTAAAAGGGGCAGTGTCCAATTTGGTAATGTGATTTAAAGAAAAGTTTTCGGTTATGCAGCACTGTTTCCGATTCGATGCTCTCATCAGTTTGACACAAAGTTTGAAACAAATCGTATGCACAAAGACTGCATTTTCATAACAGAGGAACTCCCACGTGGGCACACAGACATCCATCAGATCCGTTGTTTGGCAAAATCCGTGAACAAAAAAATCTAAACGATGCGTCCACAACGGACACCAAAGCTGGAGGAAAATTACATCAGACATTGGAATCCCCACAAGAGTTTTAGCTTGTCACGGGGAGAGTTTGAAATGCTACAAATCTGGAAGCCAATATATTGCGAGTCATGCTTTTAATTTGCAAGGAGATGCTGCTGTAGTTATTTATTTATTTATTTTTATTTCACTCTTTGAAAAATCAATCAAAGTAAATTTTTATGGGGTGTGGAAGGGAGCAGGCATTAATAAGGTAAATCAAGCATCTAAATAAGGAGGTGTGGGTAACATGAGTGAAGGGGGCTCAGGTATACAAGAAAACCGAAAATAAGTAGAATTGCAGATTGCATAAACAAGATTGAGTCTCGCAATCAAGATTACTTTGTGACATTCGCAAGTGATTTGAATATGCCCACTCCTCCCCCGCTTCATGCTCCACTGACTGATACCTATAAAATCAAAAGGGAGACACCAGACCATTGTTGATCTGCATTTGTCTGAATGGGCAGTGGCAAGTTATTTTTGTGCCACGTCTTGCTTGTCTGGATTAGTTGAAATACAGAGGCTTGCAATGCCAACAGCATTAATTTGGAAACCAATTATTACCTTTGACCTCTGTATAACTCCGAAAACATCTACAATGCAAAATGGTTGTACACCTCCCTATCGGGCCTGTTCAATAACAACTTTGAACCAAATTTCGTTTCCGACACAAATAAAAGGGTGTGATTTTTAGTGTTTCACCTTTGACCCCTTAAAATCAGAATGGTGGGCCAAAATCGAAAAAGGGGGTCTGGTATTTTGGATAAAGGTTCCTCCATGCCAAATTCGGGTCTGACTGTATAGAGAACCTAGGTGGAACTTCCATATTAAATTTGGGGTCGGTGTCATAGACCAAGGACCAAGGTACCTCCCTGCAATATTTTGGGGTTTTTTGGATCAAGGTGGTACTTCCATGCTAAATTTGGAATCTGGGTGTAGTGGACCAAGGTACCTCCCCACCAAATTTGGGGTCTGGGTGTAATGGACCAAGGTATCTCCATGCCAAATTTGCGGTTTGGGTATAGTGGACACCAGATTCCTCCATGCCAAATTTGGGGGTTTATTGGATCAAGGTGGAACCTCTAAGCTAAATTTGGGGTCTGGGGGTAATGGGCAAAGGTACCTCGTTACCAAATTTGAAGAAGATTGGCTCCAGAATGAAGGAAAGATGTTTTGTAATTGTAATTGTTAGAAATAAAGAAATTAAAAAAAAAGAAGAACAAAAGAAAGAAAGAAAAAATAATGTCTCCTCTCACTGCAGGAGGGGAGACAATCATGATTGATAGTCTCCATCCCACACAACGTAATGATAATGTCTTTGGGATAAACACACCTAATTAAAATGTTCCTTCCTTTGTATAATGATCTTAGGCTAATGGAAGTGCTTGAAGCCACATGCCAGGTAAGGATATGAGCGGACACCTGTGTACTTTACATGTATCACTAGACTTTTGTAGACAACAGACAAACATACAGGATGTGGGGTTTGAACTTGGATTCCCCACATTGTATGAAGTTCAGATGGGAATGCAAATCATGTGGGCACAAAACATGTCTCGCTACTCCACGAGCCTCGACATTGTAAACAAAAAAGCCAACCTAAAATCACAATAATATATGAGGAGGCACTCGGTGAATAAGGACAAAGAGAGGATTGTGCACACATTCCTTGAACATACATAATGGTGGAATTTTTGTTTTTTCATGAACATATTTTTATGCATTTCCTGCAATTTTAATAGTATTATTATCTATTTATGACTGAAATCAATGTGGATCTTTTGTGAAGACAATTGGCTTATACAATATA